>JAWWEW010000078.1:52838644-52947023 GCA_035583185.1 Anabacerthia variegaticeps | reverse complement strand
GGGTGCTGTCCCTGGTCCCACAGAGCAGAGATCAGTGCCTGCCCCTCCTCTGCCCCTGCCCAGGGAGTTGTCCCTGCAATGAGCTCTCCCCTCAGTCTCCTCTCCTCCAGCTGGACACCCCAAGCGCCCTCAGTGTCCTCACACCTTCCCCTCCAGGCCCTGAACCATCTCTGTGCCCTCCTTTGGACACTCCAATGGCTCCATCTCTCCCTTCCATTGTGTCCCTCCTTTGGACACTCCCATGGCTCCATCTCTCCCTTCCATTGTGTCCCCCCACCCTGCCCCTCTCAGCCTCCAAAAAGCCAGCCTGGTCCATGTGGTTTGTAAAATGCAAAGGCAACAAGAACGCAGTGGAATGCAAAGACTTGTAACTCAAAAAAGGAGAACGATCTGGAATGCCTTGACGGAAGCAGCAGCAGGCTGCACTGCTGAGCAGGGTGTGTTACTTGGTTTTATGTAGGTGTCACACCCAATACTCAGAGGACAACAGCCAGCACTCACTGGGTGCTGTGAGACAATTCTGCCTGGGCACAGGGGAAAAAAATATTTCACAGTGACAGGGGGTAGAAACTGGAACAGTTTTCCCAGAAAGTTACTTTTCTGATTTTTTTTCCCCCAAGGAGTTTTTTTTCTGTGTTCAGACAGATTTTGACAAATTTTTGAATCTCTCAATATTCAATGGGACAAGACCCTGAGCAGCCTCCTGTAACTTCCAAGTTGTCCCTGCTTTGAGTAAGAGGTCGGATGAGATGATTTATAGAGGTCGCTTCTATGTGAATTGCAGGATTTCTGTGATTCTGGGACCCCATTTTTCACTGCAGCTGTTCTACTGACTAGAGCTCAGGGACTCTGCTCTATCTGACATTTCTAACCAAAGCACCTTGGCTTTATAAACTTCAGCTCAAAGGCTTATTAATCCATCAACTGAGTGTGATTGCAATTTCTCTATCTCATCTTTCACTATTTGGCCAAAAAAAGTCAAAAATATTGTTGCACCTTCTTAACCACTGAATTTTAGTTCATTTTTCTTTCTGGTCTGTTACCATCCACGTTATTTTTCACTGCTGCATCAATTTATCTCTACTTTTCTATGAAGTGTCTTTTGTACTGTTATAATGCCATTAATTTTGCAGGATTTTTATAACAAGCCGTGTAAACATATAATTGCTGTCCTGTGTGTATGGTTTCACAGAAGGTACTAATATAGAACATTATAATTTGCTAGAGAGAAATTCCTCCAGCCCTTCATTTTCATTCACTCGTTTTGAACTTACAGCAACGCTTAAAAAAATGCAAATACATCTTTGCATGCTTGGCAAAAGGCATCCTAACTAATACCCTGAACCCACTAAGACTGGCAGATTTCCCACAGGATTGCTTTCTTGCATTGAGTGTCACATCCAACCAGCTGTGTCTCATCTTTATGCCATTTTTAATGATGCAGCCCAAAGTTCAAAATGTCTCCTGGAAAATCTTTCCACACAGAAAGGCTTTTCTGTATACCCATTTCTGTCATTGCTTAATAAGTTTACTATATCCCTATAGACATTAAATTCTAGGAAAGCAGTTAATTCAGGTACCACGCTGTTTTCTGTTTTCCTGTATAAATTTTTCTCAACTGTGCTTTTATATTATGTATTTATTAAGTTATTACCTTACTTTTATTTACTTACTAACATATTCAATGCTACCACTTAGCAGACTGGAAATGAGAAAGTATTAATTTACATCTTTTCTAATATACTGCAACACAGCATTTATTATCTTACCATATAACTTGAAAAGAGGTCCCCAAAAAGCAATTAGTTTTGTTGGAAATAAGTGTCAATTGCTGAAAAAGTTCAAAATTCAGTTTACTGTTAGTAGAGCTTCCCTGAAAAATCTGGGAAAGGAAACCTGCCCACACTGTGTTATCTACTTCAACTCTATCTTCCTAGCTAACATATGTTAGCACCTAGAGGGCAAAAAATTGTCTAGAATTCAAGTAGATTTCAACATGCCTTAGAGATGCAGGACTCAATCTGCAGGATCCCACACCTGGACTGAACTGGTTCAGATTTACCCTTTATTTTTTAATTCCAGAGCAATTTGTGGAAGCAGCAGGGGATTCCCACCCCACTGCTGCTGCTCATGGCATTGTTATTTCAAACAGCTGGCCCCTGAACTGGTTTGGTTTGATTGCAGTTGAAATCTATGACTAAGAGATAGCACGGATGGGAAATTCAACATGGGTTACTCTTATAGAGGTGAGAACACCCTGACCACCACTGGGGGAGGAGATTGGAGGTTTTGGGTTCCAATTAATATTTCATTGGCAATTTCTGTGCTTTGTGACTGATTTGCACACGAATGGATGTCACTCATAACTCAAAAAAACCCAACCAAACCTAACAGTAAACAATTGTGTGGCATGAACCTTATCCAAAGAATTCGCTGCCAATGGCACAAGGAGGACATACTGTACTGACCAAGACCAGGCAAGCAGGTTAAGCATCAAGAGCCCTCCATGTGCTATTTTTTGAACTGACTCCCACAGGGAGGATGTGCCTGATACCTGAGCTGCAGTCAGAGTCCAGGTAATCTGAGCTGGTTGCCAGGTGAGTGCAAAGTAATTGTCCTTCCAATGACCTGAGGTCCTAAGAAAAAAGCTTCTAAAATAAGGCATCCCAAAAGCAGGTTTTAAATATCTCCATTGCTTCCCTGAAAGCCAGGGTTCAATGTAGGAAGTTATTTACCTCGATAGGAAGGGACAACATGTTTTTTGTGACACTGCAAGCAGCTTGGCCAGGCTAATTCCTCTGGTTCCCTCTCTGAGGCCCTGAGCCACTTTGCTGAACTTGCTCCTGAGAACAGCCTTGCAGGATTCTGAACTGCTTTGACTCGGGTGTGCTAAACACAGTTCCAGAAAATGGATTAAGAAATAATATCTGTGATTCATCTCTAGTGGTTATTTGCATAATGGCATGAAAATGAGAGGCAGCTTTGGAAGAAGCTATTTGGTTTCAATTCAAACGAGAGTGCTTTAACACAACAGTTAAAATGAGTTGTTTCCATTTTTCCACTTGATTATCTTGAAGACAGAGTTCAATGCATGTGTTAAAAAATAAAAGCCCAGTAGGCTTGCTTCTTTATGTCAAATATGGATTAACACAAGTAGGAACGATACATCCCTGCTCTAAGAGGTTTTCTTTTCACCTGGGACTTTTTACCCAAACCCCGAGTTTTATTTCTGCAGCTTGTGTGATTTGCCACACAATAAAATGTTTTAATGACTAACCCAAAGCTACGAAACACTGAGTTTTTATGCAGTGTTTGTGCCAGAGTGATTTGCCAGCAAAGTGAGCATCTTCTTTTCAGCTTCAGGAGAGCAATGCTTTGCTTCACAAAGCAGTGCCCTGAGATGTCCCCCAAGGACCTGAGCATTTATAGGCTGCTCACATTGCGCCTTGAGCCATGCTGGGAAATACAGCCTCGCTCTGGCAGCCCAGCTTGAGCAGTTGGAAGTTTCATATATTAATTGCCTCGTCCAGAATTTTAAAGAAGTGCCCAGAAAGGCCCATAGTGCTGCCAGGTTTCTTGCAGAGGCCAGGTTAGCTCATTCCCATTTATCTCAGCTATTTCACAGCAAGCAGCTGATGGTGAGCCACAGCAGCCCAGCCAGCCCCCTCGCCCTGCCTTGGACAAGGCTTTGTGATTCCCAGGGCACCTGCACCAGAAGCAAGCTGAGAACTGAACTCCAGAGCTGAATGCAGCCAAAACCCTCCCAAATGATGGCAGTATCTGAACTCTAACTACGCACATTTCATGAAGACATGGTATTTCTACGGAGTTTTAACAACAGAATTTCAGCACCAACAAAACACCTTTTGGTTTCAGACAGTTGCTACTGAAGCTGCTGATGTCAGTTTGGCAAAGGTTATAAAACTCTTCACCATGTTCCCAAGGTCCTTCCTTGTCAACAGTTTTGCCTGCCTTCAGCATCCTTGCCTGTATCTTTTCCCACCACCAAATGCATTAAGGGGAGTTCCAGCTCTGTGGGAGCCCCAAGTTTCTCCACGATTTCCACTAACAAGCATCTTTTTAATTTGCCCTTTCTTCCTCCCTTGACCATCTGATTCAGATTTCTTTAGAGGTGGAAGGAAAACGCAGAGACTGGGGCATTCAGTGGTCATAGTTGTTAGGTACAAAACCATTATTTCAGCCAACAGAGGAGGAGGGAACTTTCACAGGACAGAAAAGAGAGCAGGCTCTCCCTGCCTACAATGGTCACATGAGTAAACAGTGACTTGAACGATTGTATTGTTGCTCACTGATTTTATTCTCTTTTCAGAAAGATCCCCCAAAACTAGCACATTAGTTCTATTGGTATCTCATATCAAGACCTACCAAATTCTGGAGTTCTCCTTATTTATGCACTTAAAAGTTTACCCAATATTGATCTTGTTGCTTGAACTAAATGAATGAAACAATTAAAGAACCATACTATTTCTGCAAGACCAACAGTTTAGGCAGATTCATACAGAGCATATTTAACTATGCTGG
Source organism: Anabacerthia variegaticeps (assembly GCA_035583185.1). Classification (NCBI taxonomy): domain Eukaryota; kingdom Metazoa; phylum Chordata; class Aves; order Passeriformes; family Furnariidae; genus Anabacerthia; species Anabacerthia variegaticeps. Next base: position 52,942,481 of record JAWWEW010000078.1, on the reverse strand, counting down.
CCTCCCACAAGAGGATTAGTTTTCACTTAGTAGTTTTATTTCTCCCTATGAAATAGAACTCCTATTTTCCATGTTGTAACCTGTTGTTTACCATTCTGTGGCCCCAGAAGGAATGACCTCTCAGTTTTTTGTGACTGACAACACCCTTGAGGGTCACACAGACCTGAAGTCGGACAACTCTTTTCTACAACAAATCCCATAAATGTTCTGTTCATTTTTTAAATGAAAACCATCCAGAAGTTTCAGCAGAAGATTTCCAAGACCCCATTTGGCAGTATTATTTTTAAAAGTGTTTTAAATGCTGAGCTCTCACCTTTTGGGTACCACCAGATATTTAGGATAGTGCCCAGGACTACAGGAGACACAGGATCAAGGCTGTATTCCACATGGGGCCAGACAGAGCTGTTCATCTCATGCTATTTATTCCTAAAAATCATCTACAATCACCCTAATTACCAGACTCTCAAATCTTTGTTGCTCATTCAACACAACAGAGCTCTGAAACGTTTTTGGTACAACAGAAGAAAGCACCACCTCAAAATTCCACTAAGTTACATGCTGTTTGTTTGCAAAAGCTACTATTAAACTTGGCAAAGCCAACTCCCGTTTCTCCAGCCCCAGAGAAGACACTGAGCAGATTTTGACCAAAGGCTGCTGCAAATTTCTAGCTTGTTTGAAACTTAGTCAACAATGCACCCTAACAATGACTCATTGTAGTCCACAGAAGGAAAACAAACAGCCCACTGGAAATCTAAATTAAAGCCTGATCAGCAGTAAAAATTCCTGTATCAAAATGGTGAAGAAACATTTACATGCAGTGCTTAAATTTACTAAGCTGTAATTTTCTGCAGCCCTGATATATTTTGATTGTGTTTTCATTGCTGTTGTTTTGCAACATTCTTTCTTTCAGCAAGTCTCAACAGAGGAAAGGCTGAAGGAAATTTCAAATAGCACGTTAAGCAGGAAAAGCAGATCCCCATCTCTTCCCTCAAGGAGCATTATCAACATGAATAATACTAAAATTAAAAGTAAATTCCAGACATCCATTTCCCTTGCTTTATTTCTTTTTTCTTATTGCTATCATCTTTTTCTTTCCCTCCAATATTCCTGTAAGTAGAGGAAAGGTTTCTGCAAGCCCAGGAAGGAAGACCAATGCATACACAGTCCAAGTGAAGTCACTGGGGGTCAGCAGAGGCAGAGAACAGTCCTGCTCATCATCCTCCCTCCCTTGTATTCTAACTGACAGCAATGTTTTATTGGACAGATCTGTGCTGTTTGGGATTTGCAAACAGCATAACTGTTCTGCCTATTTATGTCCTCTGCCATCTGAAGAAAAGGATTCTACATTTCTTCAATTATCTCAGTGTAGGTGTCACAATTACAACACCACTTCAGGCTCCATATGACAGTATATCTACATATAGATTTTTTATCACACATTTAAATAAATAAATGGAAATATATGCATCCTCTCTGCATTTTAGTTCAGTAATTATTCAAAAGGTGTCTAGGTAAGTCCTGGATAAAGCTAAAGTTCTTGTAAGTATTTACTGACACAGCTGCACACTGTACCTGCTGTAACTCAAACCTGGCCTTTAATTTTCCTTACACTTCTTTCAAACACACGTAACCCAGAAGTTCTTACAATTTAGATATCTAAAGTAATTAGATATCTAAAGTAATCTAAAGTAATTTTGCTTGATCAGTTCACATTCAGTAAATATCTTCCTTGTGAGGCAACTCAGCAACCTGTACAACATGAAAATGATAATCCAAACCCAACCCTTTTTTCCTTGAGTTCCTTTCCTTTAAGACAATGAGGCACAATTGCAGACCCTCTTTTCTTCTCCAAGAACTATGATATTTTCCTCATTATCTGTAGGCATCAGAAGAATGTATTAACTTTTCTGTGGAATTACACACAGGTAACTTGAAAGGCCTTTTCTGAAAAATTCCCATACATCCTCAATTGTAAGCATACAGGTATGTTACACTGAGTGCCTGGAGGTCCCACAAGGACCAGGAGATCCTTTTGCACAGGAACAGAAAATCTGCACTGACAAAATCCCTGTATGTTCCATTACTTCAGCTGCTTTTCCTACAAAGTTCTACACATACTTCAGAAAAGGAAATCACGTGAAGAACACAACATGGACAAGAGTTATAGAAAAAGGAAAAAGATAAAACTAGTTAGAAATGGTAGAATCAGGAATAGTATGTTTAGCCTGCCTCCAGATTCAGTTACAAATTAAGTGTTGTTTGATTAACTGTTGGGTAATATTCCAATGCACAAAGAGGATGGACAACTGAAAAGGACATTCTGCAAGAGATCAGAATTGTCTCAGCGCTGGCTGTCACACACACTTTTCTATTAATTATTGAAACAGAGATAACAGGACCCAGGGAGGGAGAGAGGAGTCTCATCACCTTCTCAACCCTAAAACAGACAAGGAAAAAGATCATGTATTGTTTTTCTTAGTGTCTTAAAATGCTTTGATGGATCAGAGTCAAAATTCAGTATTAATTCAGTTTTAATACCGTTAACATTTGAGCACAGGACCATAGCCTTGGAGTTGTTCCAAAAGCACACTAAATAAACAAGACAGGAAAAGGCACCCCCATACATTCTATGCCCTGCTTCTCCTCCTCTCTCCTGAATTCCCTGAGCAGTACATCCTGCAGAAATGTACCTCGCTGCACTCAGGGAACACCCAAGGGCTGGGACAGGTCTCCTCTCAGGCTGCTCTCGGAGCTGCCCAAGCCTGGGGGATCTCTGCACTCAGCATTAGGGCTTGGATGTCAGTCTGGACAAACTGCAGCAGCCCGGGGGGGACTCCAGAGGGTTCCTGGGAATTCACTGAGCCTTCCCTTCACAGCCCTTGTGTCCCACTGCTCTCACACGGGCCATGAGGTTACTGATTGGAATGAAGGAGAAACTCCTTTTTAATGCTGATCAGCTCTTTTGTGGTTCTATCATCAGCAGCACCCTCGGGCTGTCTGAAATTACAGAGATCTGTCTTCGAGTCTGAGACTCAAGCACACTTCATCCTCTTTACAGCCACAACACTTTATTTAGCAAAAGGTTAGATCCTGAGTTCTGCATTTCTGTGCTGAGCAACCTTTACACACAAACAGCAGAGATGTTTGCTCATTGAGGAGTTGTTTCCATCTGGAAGTGCTCAGACTGTCTAGTTTAATACCTGCATCACATTTCTACTTGTATTAAACATTTATAAGAATGGCAGGCTATTGCATTTTTGTTTCCTTCATGTAGAAACAGATGCAGAAAGGGAAATAATTCACATTTGCTAGCCAGTGGCACTGCGTGACAAATCTCCCTACATTTTCTCACACCATGGTGTAGCCATAACCCCTTCTTAGAACATGTGGCACAAAATTTCAAAAGCAAAATGTATAAAAGAAATTAATGAATACCTTCAGTCCATAAATTTCAACCCAGATCTAAGGTTCAAAGATACAAGAAAATGAAGAGTGAGTAGAAAAGTGTTGCTTTCCTCCATCTTTGGTGACAAAAATAGCTAATTTCCAATATTGATTTTATGTACAAAGGATAAAACCAGGCCAAGGTAACTTCTTGGCCACAGCACTACCCTCAGGGACAGCAGAACACCAAGTGAAAACACTGAACCAGGTAATCAGCAAATCACATCAAATCCCCTTTAAATGGCAGCTACTTAGCTGCTTTTCCTACAAAATTCTACCAACACTCTGAAGAGGAACTGAAGTGAATTATCAAGTGTGAGTGAGTTCTAAACCTCAGAAAAGGAAAATGAATTTGAAAGAGTTTAAAAAACATGATCAGGTACTAAAAACCACATTAATGTTCCTAATAAGGTCTCTAGTTTATCAAAAGAGTAGTTAATGCAACTTTCACAGATAGGAATTCCAAGTTCAAAAATAAAAATCCTGTGCAAGTAATTTCTTCTGTGTTTTCTCTGGTGAATGAGGAGCATCAGGAATGATACAAACCCACCAACTAATGGATAGTGAAGAAAATAGCAACACTATCTTCAGTCTGTACAAGAACCCAAGACATTATGGGGAAGGCCTCGTTCCATCCATAAATACAAATAAAAACTAGCCACCAAGATAAAGGCAAATCTCACTGTTTGATTTTTGCCTTTAGTGCATCTGTTAATTGAGAGTGGATCCTTATGTTGGATTTGAGACTTTCCTTGCTTTTACCTTGTGCTAAGAGCTCCTGCTGTTTCTAGATCCATTAAGAACTATATTTCAGCCTTCTCCATTTTTGTTTGTGTAAGAATAGAAAAACTTCTCCAACCTGTGTGAAAAAGAGCTGGAAAATTTGAAAAGCAAACCAACAAGGTGGTTTGGCCATTTCAACGAATCTGCAGTTCCACATGGAAAATTTTAATTGCTGTAAAGCCTGGCAAAGCCTGTTTCCAGAACAGGCAATGCTGCAAAGCTGCACCTGTCATCATTTATTACATTTGGCATATCCAGAAGGGAACAGGCACAAATTGGATAAGCAGTTTGTCAAAGTACATCTGTGAAGAGACATATTGTCTGGCAGAAGAATGTATTCAATAATTCATGACTACAGCGTTTGAGGTAAATAAGGTATCCTCAGTGAAACCCCAAGACTTGGAATTACCAGGGTTGAATTCTTCTTTTTTTTCTCCCTACTTCAGTAACTCACATTGATGAAAAAATGTGGGTTATCTCAAACTATTCCCCAAATGTCAGCAAATAAACCTGACATGCAGAATTGATTCTAAACAGAGCCTAGACCAGGGGCAGGCAGGAAATCTACAATACTGTTAAGTTACAACTACAGCAATTAGGTGGGTTTTTAACCAGTTGAGCCCTAACTCCAGAAATCAATAACAGAATCCGTTTTCATTGCATTTCTGATGTTCTGGGTAAAAAAAATAGCTCTTCTGTCATAAAAACTCTACTGTGCCATGTTAATATATTAGAGGATCCCATTTTCCATGCAGATGGGCCATGATCACACAATTACATTTGTAGCTGGGCTGACTGCAGGGGAACTTCTCTCAGGAGTACCCTGCCATTTCTCAGGTATTTTTCATACTACCTTATACTTGTTTCACATGCTTAAAGCGTTCTGCACAATCAGAGGGGGAAAAAGGTCATTTATTTATATCCTTCATGTATGCCTGAACTTAAATGGACATATTTCTTTACACTATTTCTTTCTCCCCACCTCGCTCCTCTGCCTTTGCAACTTTTTCCGTTCTTTCCAAAATAATTCTAAAAAGCAGCTACAACTCAGACTTTTACCTGCTCCCTGTTTCTAGGCTTAGCTGCAAACACAGCAGATCACTACAAGAAGAGGAAAATAACTGGATTTTTAAATTACCTTCAAAGATTTTTGGTCTATTTATGTGAACTTTTGCAAAGCATTCAGAATAATGGTTGCAATAGCAGCAGACTTTGTATGGAAAATGTGTCCTGCAAACACATCCAGCAATGCTTTCTGAGAGACAACTCTACTGCATGTTAAAACACAGGGGGGCCAGAAACAGGAGGCTGTAGCAGAAGAGGATAATCTCATTATTTCTGAAGCCCCCTGTGATAGGATGGCCACTCTCCCTGCAGTCAACACACTTCATTCCCAGTGCAAGTCCTACTCTGTCGCTTCTTAATGCTCCTTACAAATTTGGGGCTTCCTCCTCCCTGTTTAAATCGCAGAGAAAGGCATTCTGTCTTATTTTTGCCTACAGCTTCTCCCCATTTCCATTTTGTGTATATTAAATATTTATGTAGCAGTGTCATACATGATTTGAGTCGGTGAGTGCTGAACTGTTATCTGGCTCATTGACATGATCAAACTGAGCAGCTTTCTTGTTATCCTCAAACACACAGACACAAGAGACACTGTGTGTGTTTGTGAGTGCCAAATGTGGCTGTAGGGGCTGTGTGAGGGCAGCAAGACATTCACAGACGCTGTAAAAGAAAGTGATTTGAAGAGAGTTATTTAAAATTGTTTTACTGGCTAATAAAAAGATACCAAAGGAAAAATATATTTTATCAGTCTGAATGTAAGCTGTGGAGTATCTGCTACTGTATTAATTTTTCTTTAGGGAAATGGTAACCATAATCCATTTCACTATTTTTCTAGTTGAATCTTTCAAGAAGAACAAGTCCCATGAGCTGAGATTCCTTCTCCAAGAGAATCCCCATTTTGGAGGCTATATTTGATTGAGAATCTGCTTTAAGAACCTATTTCTAATCTTGTAGTATGACTGTAAGTGGCTGTAAAATCCTGTTGCTGGGTTCAGCTGCTCTTCACAAGCTGCATTAATGCTTCTCATAGTTTACAACTGTGCCTGGAGACTTTGCCTCCCCAGTTTTCAGTTCCTGAGGTGACATGACCTGTCTTTATGGCATACTAAGACTTCTCAAAAATTTGCTTCTTTGGGGTGTCTCAAGAAACAAAGAATGAAGCACCTCAAATCATCTACCCTTTTTAAAAATTCTTAGCTATAAAGTATTGCTGATTGACTATTTTTTTCCACGTCATCCAAGAGAACGCTTTTCAAAGTACTAAACATTAGAGAAGATCTTTGACCACCTGACATTAGTGGAACAGAGAGTTTGTCTCTTTCAGAAAATAGCTAATGTCCACTAAGGATATCAATTGCCCTATTTTTCTCTCAAACGTAATCTCATTCCACCATCATATCCAAGCTGGAGCCGACATCCACCTGACTTCAGCCCAAGGGCAGCAATGCATTTGAGATGTTGGTGGCGGCCACAGGGACACCAGAAGGAATGGAAGCACTTCTGAGTCCCAGGACACACAGCCCAACACTGACAACAGAAACCACCACGAACCTCAAAGTCTTCCTTAAAAACACATCCCACCCTTTCCAGGCACCGACAAGCAAGACAAGAGCAGCTTGCTTCATCTTCTCAGCAATTCATATTGGTCAATCTGAAATATGGGGGGAAATAAAAGCCCTCAAAGGCTTTGTCTTAACGTTCTCCAACCTAGCTTGGATTTTTCTGTGTTCTTTATTGTTCCCAACATCCCACTAATGCCCACTCTCCCCTGCTCACTCTTTTCTCTCACACAGGTTTTTCAGAGAGGGTATGGGACACAGAGGTGTGCCCACAATGCAGCACGTCCACGGTGGGTGAGGGCTTGTCCCTGCAGGACCCCGAGGAGCTGGCAGCATGTTGGGTGGCCCTGGGGTGGCAGTGGGCTGACTGCCCCGTGCTGGGATGCAGAGAGGTCACAAAGCTGGGTGCCCGCCTCCCAAACTCTTGTGCTGCTCTTGTCCCTTCAGTGCCACCACACCCCACACGTGCCAGCCCAGCCTGTCCTGCCACTGCACCCTGACCAGGCCAGCTGGGCAGCAGCAATTGCGGCAGAAAAGCCTTCCCAATCAGACTGATTTCTGCCCTGACTCACAAGTTGCTGGCACATCGTTCCTCAAGGCAGTCTGGGAATTAAAAATGCTATTAAACAAAAAAGTTAGTGCATTTCAGAACTTCCTCTCTTCTACACCTCTGGCAACTTCACTCCTGCCTTGAAAGCCTGATCTTGCATCCTTGAAGGAAATGCTATTCCCCTGTCCTTGACTTCCCTGGCAGCAATCAAGATCAAGCTCTCATGAAGGTCACTGTGTGCCAGTGTCACACAGCTTAATTAACTTTAATAAGTTTAGCTGGTGTTCAATAGATTTCTGGTGTCACATTGCATCTATAAAAAATATTGTAGTATGAGTTACATAAACCTGCTTATTGGATGTATCATCCCTTTAAAAGTTTTTTTAGAGTTATTAATTTTTAAGAGTACGGCTTCTCTTGTTTAACCCAGTTCCAGAGAGCAAAGAAGTTGAATCCCTGCACAAAGCACAAGATCAGAAACATGCGTGGGGATATCTCAGTGCTGTAAGGAGTAATTTGTAATGCTTTTAAAGAAAGTTTCTATACTGTTTTCAGAGTTCATGAGAGTGGAGAAACATAAAATTTTCAAAGGCCGCCTTCTTAAAAGATACCTCTGAGTGCACATAAGCAACTCTTCTGAAATAAAAACCTTTGTGTCAGCATAGGCCTGTATTAATATTGCTAAACTTAAAAAAAACCCAAAACATCCAAAACCCAGCTTCTCACTCTCTTGATTTCAGTCTAAGCAATGCTACTTTATGAAAAAGTCTTCATGCAGTTCAGCTAAAACTTGTTCAGCAGAAAAGGTTTTGATCCAGCACATCATACAAAACTTCCCCATAACTATTTAACAAGTGAGTAGTCCCATTAAAGCTGGCAGAACTCTGTATCCGGTTCATTATTTTACTAGATTATAATCCTAAACCATGCAGAAAAATGGCAAAATAGAGTATTTGCTGTCATCAGCATGAACAAACACTGCAATTCCATCTCAGCTCCTGCGAGTATAAAACATGCTGGGATATGAGAAGGAGGAAAGCCACTAGCCAGGTGAAGAGGTGCTTTATTTGCAGCTCCATGAGGGACGAAATATGGGCTCACTTGTGCGATTACAACTCCAGCACCTTCCCTTCCCTCTGCCATATTTTGTTGGGTTTTGTCTGGTTATAAGTGTTTTTCTAAATTGCATTCAATGTAATCTCAATGAACAAATGGACTTCAAAATATTTCTAGTGTCAGGCTTATTCCTGTCTCTGGATGATTTCACACTTGCAAAATGCTTTGCTGTCTGCACTAAAGAATGTTGTGCTTTATCCACAGAATAGGGTGGAACAAAGTAAACTCCCCCTCCAGGGTCCCCTTAGTGGGCTGCTGCTTTACCATATTGAAAAATATTCACTTTTTTCCCCCACTTACAACATATTCAGTGTATGAATTACTTCTTGAAAGTACCAAGTTGTTTACTAGAAATTCTAAATGAGCACTATATGGTGAAGCTGTTCTCACAGGAGCACCTGAGACCAAAAACTCAACAGACAGCACTAAGGCTTCACCTTACAATTTCCTTCATCTCATTATTACTTGTTAATTACATGCCAGTCTGAAACTCAGAAAATGCTTCTTACTGATCAATCCTTAAAAACCCCCACCAAACTAAAAAGCATCAGTCTGTTTCTCAGTTTGACTGCCTGTATCTAGGGCTAACCAAAAAACCCCAAAAAACTGCAATAGAGAAATAAAGAACACAGAATATCTTCCTAAATGATAACATTTTATGACATGGAAAGAAATCTGAATTCTTTGATAACATTCATGGCAGTAAAAAGTTGCAGTGCATTTGCTTTTTTAGAACATGTAAAACAGATCCTTGTCATAATGTTTGGGCCTATTCGGAATATTTCAGTAAAAACACAGAAGGAAGGTTAAAATGTCTTGTTTCAGGGTTTAAGTACCTCAATCATTTTGCCAACTTCATGTTTGGGCCACATTTTATGTGCACTTTCAGTTTGTTTACAGTTTATTGCACAACACTGCCAGAGGACAGTGAACACTAATATCTTGCTGGTTAAAACCAAGAAACCAAACACAAACCCAGCGTGGGTGCCTGAAGCTGCAATCCAGAGCCAAGCAAGCAGAAAACAAGGCACACGGAGATCTCAGGCAGGGCTGGAACCTGCAGAAACCTTGAATGAAGAGGGGATTGGTCTCTGGCCAGGGTCTGAAGGTCTTTGCTAACAAGCTCACTGAATATGTTTTAACAGCTGGGAAACCAAAGACATTCACCCCAAAATAACTCCTGGAACAGAAGAGTGACCAAAGCAGTGATGTCACAGATCAGCAAACAGAACAACGGAGGTAAGTGTTCAAAAATAGGACTGATGAGTGATGTATGATCTCCACCTCATTAAAAAAGTGGTGATAGAAGCAGTTTGCAGCAGAGAACTAAATGATTTAGCAAACACATGCAATGTACATGCAACCATACGTGACAGTGTCTATTTATAAACATATTGCTCATGTTGATAGTATCAGGCACGGTAAGGCTCAACACACAGGCATGCTGAGAGTTACCCTACACTTCTCTCCAGGTTTCCTATTACTGCTGGAAGCTTTTGAGATACTCCCAAAGAAAATTCTTGTCTGCTTTGCCCAGACTAACTTTTGTGTTATTATCAGTGAGGGGTTGAAATCCCAGTTTATTCATTGCAGTGATACCTCTAGAAGGAGCTTTGTGACACTTCTGTGCTGGCAGCACACACATTTCTCAGGGAAGCCAGCTGCAAATGCGAGTTCTGGAAGCAACTCTGACTTGGCACTGCCACGTGTTTACAGGCCACTGAAGACATGCCTGAATTACGTGGCTGCATCAGATCAGTCTGAGGTCACTCCTTCCCACTGGACTGCGTGCTGTGTACTTACAGGATGTTTCTAATACATTATTTAAATTGCATTTACATTATACATTATTTAAAGTGTCTAGAAACTCCAGCATATCCATGGGCAATGTAATATCTCAAGATTCATCCTGGTAGGTATGAAAGCCTCCATCACATTTGATGTGTTTCTAAGCTGCTGCTGCTCTCTCTCACACAAAGACAACCTACCATTGCATGACACTGTTCTACACGGGGGGAATAAGTCCAGAATTACCATTTCAGATATTACTTTTCAAATATCTTGCTGGGCCTAATTTCAGCAAAATGAACAAAATGTGATTTCCAGCATTTCCCCCCACCCTGTTTTCACTGCAGAGTAGCAACATTTTCAATTTTCCTCCTTTGAAATACTGAAATATGTCACCAATAGCTATTGCTGTGCTGTTTAAAGGGCAGCTAGCTTCAGTTCACAGGGTCTTCTCTCTGAAGTTTAGACTGTTTCCTTTGTTTTTTGGCTGGTTTTGTGTTTTGTTTTACTGACATTATTTTTTACCCTGTTTTAGAGGGTTCCTTCTATTGCCTTGCCCTTCCCTGCTGCAATTAAACTGTGCATCTCCAGTGACATATGCCTGGCAGCCACCACTTCAAAGCAGCTGCATCACAAACAGAGTCAGAAGAGCTGAGTCTGGCAACACAAATATGAGCAGACCTTATATACACACACCACAAACCAAACCCAAACCCCCAGTCACAATCCTTTCATGTATTCAGCACAGCAACATGTTGGAATAAAAAAGGCCATTAGCGTTTCAGCACTAATGCTGTCAGAGCCTTTCATGGGAAACAAGCCCCAAAGAGTTTGTGTGCAGCAACCACACCAACAGAGCTGGCAAAGTAATTACTGGAGCCTGCAGATCCTGAAACTGCAAGCCAGGGAACAGGAAGCAGCAAAATGATTGATCTTCTTTATTAATAGTGACAGAGAGATTGTTTTAAAGCAGCTTATCTTTATCCTAACCTTGGGATGTAGTGCAGTGTAACTGTATCATAAAAATGTGTACTATATTAGTGACACATAAGGTCAAGTACTCAAGATGCATAGTATAATAATATAGCCAATATATCAGCAGACAAGTTAATGTATGCCTTTTATTTTTGTCTACACTATTTCATAAAACCAATTTCCATTTTCATGCACATGATGAATTGCATGTTCTAAAACCATTCTGAAAACATTAGGAGCATCTCTTCTTATTTTCTAAGAATTAGGGAAAAATTTAATTACTTCTTTATTTTAAAAATATAGCTCCTGACTGCAAGCACTAACATTCATAAGCTATGTTGAATTACTATTTATTTAAACTGTGCCCTGATAAAAAAAGATGTTATGTTTCTTTTCCTCAAGAAATGAGGGCTTATTACAACTTATTCCTCCAAAACTAGTAATAAATTACTAGTGTTTATTACTGATTTACACTGTGGAACATGTTTCTGAGCAGAACAGAGTGCCTCACTCTTAAATACAAATAAATGAAGACCATGCCACTTGCTGGACCGCCTAAGAGCAGTTCAAGTTCCAAAGAGTTGTAAATGGAGCATAAACTAAGAACAAGCTCAGTACAAGAGTTTATTTTGGCCACTATGAAAGACATATGGCCACAATGTCTTTAATGATTAAATAAAGGTGACAGGATTGAGGACTCACTGTACCCGAGGTTCAAGTGTGAAACTGAACTCTTGGGTTTCAGACTTGGCAACTCTGCCTTTTGTTTCAGGTGTCCTGCTTGTGAATGGGGCATGAGAGACCTACCAGAGTCATCCTGAACAACAGCACTGAGCAGAACTTGTGGGTCAAGAAGAATTAGAGGCACATGGGAAACTACAGACAGGTGAAAGGATCCCCAAAATAATTACATCCTCCACTGAATGATGCCACAGAAATCACAATCATGAGTTTAAGTCTAGAACAGAAATATTTTAATAACTTAAGTGAAAAACTTTGTACCATTCACTTCCTAGTGTAAAAGCAATTCTTTGCTACTGTTGCTACAGAAATTATTTATACTGGAATTATACTGTTGCTTTCCTCCCTTCATTTCCCTTTTCATTTAGTATCTCTTAGTTTCCAGGTAAATAAAGGCACCAAATATGTTTATCCAAATATGTTTATCCACAGAGACAGTTTGTAGAGTTGTGGCACCATTGTTAGTGACTTGCACACATACACAGGTGAGCACAAGAGGATTATAGGACTGTCTCACTTCGCTTTGAATCTGTAGTATAGGAAGGGGAACAATTTCTACTCTGATTCTTTAGGAACATAAATATTTCACATCATCCAGTTAGTGGCCAGGTGTGTCACACTGCCATCTCCTTAAGCACGAAATCACAATTAAAACCAGTTTCTAAATACACTGAAAATCCAAAAGGATGCTACAGGATACTATTCTTGGTAAGTTTTACACAATTAATTACTTTCTCCTTTTGTTTTTTCAAAACACCTCTTTTTCTAAAATCCTGCAATATTACTGCAGAAACTCTTACTCAAGAAACTAATCTGTGACCCTTTCAGAAGGAGATGCTAGTCTGTTCACAACAGCACATGTATAACTAAGAAATGTTTAATTTAAGTCCCTGCAATTCCATCAGCACAACAAGACCACACTGAGCTCTTGATCTTGTTCCATCCACATTCTGAGAAAATAAAACATCATGTAAACAAGTTAGGGAACGAGAGACACTGTCCCCCAGTGCCTCCTTTACTTGCATGAACATGTGCACTTACGAGTGCACAGACTAGACAAATCAAAATACAAAGTTTGGTAGCTGGACTTGCTTTGGTTCTGTTTCACTTGGGATTGGCTTCCCCCCATTGCAACGATGCTGCTTCTGCAGCACTAAAAGGAGTTCAGGGGAACAAATCCAGGCCACAAATACCCCAGTGGCAACTCCACTTGGTATTCTACTTACTTAAGTATTTATTTCTCTACAAGAACACAAAGTCTTAAAATAGTTTTAGGTGTTTCTCAAAAGAATAAATGTGACACCAAAAGGCTATTTGACATCTGGCTCAAACTCACTGCCAAGTCATTTTGGGTGAAAAAATGCTGGCGAGAGCTTTCACTTTTTCTGTAGAAATTTAGAAGACCCTTTCTATGTTCTGAAATGGTTATAAAGGCTATCTGGTATGAAATATCTCGCTGCAGAGCAGATAGGATGCATTTATTTGCATGCCTATGTGTGTCTTTACACCAAGAGAGGGAAGTAATTGTGCTTCATATGATACTCATTTCAGGTGGCGGAATGTTTCCTCACTGACAGAGGACACAGTGCCAAGCTGAATAAGCATCCAACCTCTAAAAGGGACACTAAAAAAAAAACCAGTTTACCTGGAATAATTGAGATTATAATTGTTACCTCAAAATTATAATAAAAATAATGGTCCTCAGAGTGATTTGCACTAAAGATAATTTGCTGTGCTTAGTTGTACATCACTCCTGCATAGCACCAGTAGTCAGCTATCAGGGCTGTGATAGTCACTCTAAAAGGTAACAACTGTTGGCATGTTCTTACTGTTCTGAGTAAAAATAAATATAAAAAACAGCATCAGGTAGTTTCTTTGACCTTAGGGCTCTGAAATATATATACAGATAAATAAAGGACAGGTCAAACCCTCCTTGTCCTCTTTATTAACCTCATTTTCAGCCAGGGGAAGTAAATCACACATATCACAAAACTTCCCAACACAGTGAAAAAACTTCTTTTAATCCCCATTTATGTTTAAAAGAGTCAGACTTCAGCACAAGCTGCAGAGACAATGATCAAACAAGCAACACATATAATGGAAACAGTAGGAAAAGCAGAGGATGTGAACAGCTGAGTAACTTCCTCCAAAGGAGGAAAGCAGATGGTGGAATAACAAGGCTCAGTACTGAGGATGCTTTTGTTCATTTTATGTATAAGGTGATCTCAAAGAGCTCCAATGGGACAAGATGGTAAAACATGCCTAGCAGACCAAAGCAAGAGCAAGCTCTGAAAGAGGGAAGGAACCCCAAAAAAGGAGAAGAAACACAAAGAAAACCCCCCAAGCTCTAGATAAATGGGCAGGCAGAAAAATATTTGAAATAGGGTAGTGATCAGGAAAAATGTTGTCTGAATAGGAACACCTACTGCAGAACATAATAAAAACTATCCTGGGGCATGTCCCTTTTGATCTGATCACAGAACCTTTTATTTAGTTTGTATCTAACTTTAGCACAGCATTTTTCTTTCTACCTCCACACACACACACAAAATCTCTTCCTATTCTTGCAGTTATTTCATGTTGAGCTCCATTTCTGTCTCCACACAGTTACTTCTTCAATATGATAATCTGTTATATTTTCTCCCTCAAGATTCATTGAAGAGCTTGTCTGTTCCAAATAAGTGCCAGAAAATGAAACTCCCTCCTCCTTTAGAAAGGGCAAACATGAACCGTGTGCTACTCTGCTGTCACTCATTATTTTCTTTAACTTTTTAAAGGAACCTTGCCCTCGAGTGTTAATTGCATTTCCATTAAGCAACATGCACAATTCACTATTATTCCTGCCAGCCATGAGCTGTCATGATCAGAAATGAAGACGGGTGCAAGGTAAAGCATCCTAAAAACAGCTGACCACTGCCACAGCCAAATTAGCTGATAAGGGAAGTGAGTTTGACTTGAAATTCGACAGCCTTTTGTTGCATGGAATGGGTGATACGAGTGGGGTCAGAGTCACATGTTGAGTAGTTGCTCTCTTTTCAAATTATTTGCAGGGGTAGCATTACAACCTCATTTGAAGGTGTAAGACTTTAGCTTAGGGAAGAAAAGAGCTGGGTGGAAGCATGGTCCTGGTAGACCTAGATTTAGACCCTAAAATTGTCTTGGTCTTTATACATTTTTCTTTTAGAGAAATAAAATCTTCAAAACCCCACTGTAACTACAGGCAACACAAAGAATGAATTCTAGTCTGCAAACAATTGGAAACAAAAAAATAACCCACGTGATTAGATGAAAAGACACTTGTGCAGAAGTCTGGGCAGCGAAAGGGGAGCAGGAATGGGGAAAGGGACAGAAGACAGTCTAGGTTTTAGCTAAGTTTGCTCACTCTCACTTATTAATAAGTTCAAAGAACAATGCACAATTAAAGCAAATCAGCAGTGCAAGCAGAAACAACATTAATGTAAAATTTATAGCACAAGTGTGGTGCTAAAACACACAAGTCCAACACCTCTGGAAACAAATCAGCTATGAAGCCTTGAGTACAACCTAATAAAGAATATAAAAACCCCAAACCTGTGGCATATCTAAGTCTTTTAGCTTTCAACTTAAGTCCAGCTAATCTTAAGAATTTAGGTGTTATCACTTCTGTCATATCAAAACTTAGTTTTTGTTTTTAAATGAACAGTTACACACTTTATTTCTCAAGTTCCAAGTTCAAGGACAGGGAAAAAACCAAAATTGACCCTGTTTGAATTAAAGGAAAAAACAAAACCACCCCCAAAACCAAACAAAGAAACAAACCACAAAGTTTATCATTTAAAACCAAGTGCAGTTCCCTCAGCTCTTCCCACATTTGCTCCATCCAGGCAAGTGATCCAATATCCAGTTAAACCACTTAAATTTGTCTTTTTGAGAGAGTCTGACTTGTAATCACAAGTGTACAAGACTCTGCAATTGTGTCTCAATCATTTACTGATATCTTAGCAAGCATCTAACTAATCAAAAAAGGAAAATCTAAGCAATATGCCAAAAAACAGAGATAAGTAAAATAATTGGGTATATTTGTTCATCAGAATAGTTTAGCATCAAAAAGCAAAATTAATAAACTTGCCCTTGCATGTAGGAGCTGGTTATCTTAGATCACCAAGAACAAGAATATGATTTGGAAAAACAGTATGGGAAGAATAACTCTGTCAGTAACTTGAGAGAGGAAACACACCACGAAGAGAAAGAAGCCATTTAAGTCATCATCAGTACAAATCAAAACATATTAACCTTGAAGAACCACAAAGGTCTCTTTCCTTTCTTAATATTTTCACCTAGGGAAAAATCAAACACAAACTAATAAAAATAGGACTTCCAGTATTTTAGTATCTCCAGGGATTTTAGACTTGTTTCAATTAAATATATGGCTCTGCTTTTCTTTATTGTTTCTTAATTGCAAGTTCTTTTTCTCAGAAATTAAAATATGTGCTAAAATAATAGAGGTGTATTACTCCGGGACATGAGCTGGTTGTGGACTGCCTATTCTATGCCAAGGACAAAGCAAGGGTTACGTTTGTCTTAATTTCCTTCTCAAAAAATAAACTTTATGTGCAGTAATGATCTTGCAGCCAAATGTCTTACTTAATCTACTTTTTTTCCAGTCTCTCATTGCCCTGATTAATCAAAGCTTGGGATGAGAATTTCCCTTTGAACTCAACTTACTAAGGTACCTGGGTGAGTATCCCCTTCTCTAAACACACAATTATGATGTTTTCAGGTCCTAATTCCAACATGTTCCTGTCATTCTTTAAAGCCATCTTCAAAGGAGCAGTCTGTTCCGAGTCCATCAGTGTGTGGTGGAAGGAGAAGAAGCTGCAGAGAGACTGGGTTGTAGAGAACACAACTGCTCAAGGCACAGGGCTGGCCCCAGAACACACTGCATGTGTTGCAGAGAACACACAACACATCTCAATCAGCCTCACCTGAAATGACTACAGATCCCATCTGCTTTTTCAAAAGCACCCAAATCGATCAGAATGTCTTTAAAGTCAGATTTCTGTCAGGTCAGCTACCTATATACACTGAGACTGAAAAGATGATGAAGGATTTTTTTAACCAAGGAATCCAGGAGCATCACAGTTTGAGACCCTGAACTATGGATGGCTGAAGTAAAGGACAGACTGTAAGGCACATTATTCTTCTACAACTACAAAGAGTAGTTACAATGAGAAACTCTTTGAGAAGAATAATTAAGAGTGACTTTCCAGCAGTTTGTGGTTTATTTAGAAGTTTATTGCTCATTCCTTGTAGATTAAGCAGATTAACATTGTTTCCTTTCAAAAAATGCAAACCTGTTTACTCACCAAGTAATCATGCTTTCGATCAATACTAATAGCAGAGGCTTTTTTTCTCAAGAAAAGCAAAGCAAAACAAATCTTAATGATTTCATACATTCCCTTAAACGACCTTTTGAAGCTTTTCTCATATAAAAAATTTTCCATCAGAATTTGGATATTCTAACTAAATACTTTATCTTTTATTTCCATTTGGAAATAAATGGTAGCTACCAAGAATCCCTTTTTTCTTGAAGAGAGAACATTTCCTAATTTGGAATTCTTAATCTTTCTTCTGTTAATTAGCAATCCTACAAATCCCCACCCAACACCTACTGGTTTTGGCAACCTCTCCCATGCCATGATATGTAGTTTAATTTCAAGCATAGCCTCCTTTTACTTTCAAATACTATCAGAAATAAAAACACCAACAGATTGTGTATCTCTATCTACGTCTTATCACAACTTAGACTTTTAAACAGTCATTGCAGGTTGGAAAAGACCTCCAAGACCACCAAGTCCACCCTTTACCAAGTCCCACCATGCCCACTAAACCAGGGCACAAAGTGCCACATCCATCCATTTTGTGATGGAGACTTTCCATAACTGTGAAAGTCAAGCTACTTGTATCTGTAGTACTTCTATCAGTGTTTGAAAGGCCTTTTGTCATATATGACATTAGTTCATATTGAGGATACTTTTCTTTCCTAGAGAAATTAACATTTTCTAGAAGAAAATGTCATAAGGATTACTCTTTTCACCTTGGATCACTCCCCAGTCATTACTTGGATCACTCCCCAGTCATTACTTGGATAAATTTTGGAAAAAAAAATAAAAAATAATGGAGTTGCTTAAAGATACAGTTTTTTTTGTTAATAACTAATTCCAACATGGGCTTGGGGGCAGGATGAGGGGGAAGTCAATGTTTTTGTACAACTTGTACTAACAGCTGTCCCCAAAACTAAATTCTGCAAGCTCTGCTTTGTGCACTGTCCTCTTCCCAGGGTCTCTACAGGCACCCTGCCCTCTTCAGGCATAGTATTTATTAACATTAACTTCCTCCATCTTCCTAAATATGAACAGTAATTAAGAAGGAAAAAAAAAGCTTAATTCCTGCTTTTGCTGTACTTTCATTATGCCAGCTTTTAAGCTATGAGCCCCAGAGGACAGTAGTGCTTCACTGTTTGGAGAAAGCACAACCAGGGATGCCCTACATGGATACTAAAGGTTAAACAACTGAAGTTCCAGGATTGTGGAAACTCTTCAAGGGAATCAATTTGGGTTTTTCCCCCTCACAGATTAAGCATAAAGTAAATTTTTAAAAACTTACTTGTTGAGCACTCAAACTTGAATTAGAATGCATAGTTATGTCCCACTATCTGTAGTATAGCCTTTCCCTACTTGTGAGGAAAGGGAAACAAAACAAAATTGTCCCATAAAGTGACTGAAAAGTAGAATAAAGAAAAAGAAAACAGCTGCTCAGCAGCGCTGCCTAAAGCAAATGGAAGATTGGGACTTGTATTGCCTTATATTTCTTGCTAGCTTGAATTTTGGTTTTCACACAAAGCCTTTATGGTCTCATTAACTGTTCACACCAGGGCAGTGACATCCCACCTGTTGTTCTGACCACACTTCAGAGCTAAACAGCACGAGTTGGATGATACCCAGGAAATGTGAATATGGACAATTCCTGGGCATGCTGACACTTCAAAAAAGAAAAAGCAATCCCATACCAAGAAAAAAAAATATGTAACTGCTGTCCTTTCCTCAAAGGAGTTAAAAAAGAAAAAATAAAAGAAAACCACAGTTTTGCAAGTTCCTGATGCTTTTATACAGCAGTATCCGCAACAGCGATTTGCCACCTGTGTGGGCTCAACATGATAAATTGCTTGCTTGCTAAAATTCAAGATTACTGACAAGGAATTTGGCCTCAAGACATTGTTTATTTCCTACAAAAGCTTTAGAAGGCCTTTGCATGTGCTTTGTCAATCAAATATGGGCCAGGAAATCACAGTGCTGAATACCAATGAAGAGACTAATCCTTTGCAAGAAACATGTGCAGCATTCCCCACTGACATATCCACTACCTAGAAGTCACTTGAGCTCCTAAACTGCACACATGGCTCTGCCATCCGGGGCCCAACCTCATTCCCTTCCACATGGAAAATGCTCTTTTGCATCTGTGGAAAGACCAAGACAAGAACTTCAGGTACTACTTATCCATATCCGTGATTTTTCCCCACAGTATCTGCTTGCCAGCGGTTAAGGTGACAAAAGATTTTCACACCTTTCTGGAGGATGTTCCTGATGAATTTGAGCAGCACAAAAGCCTTGCAACAATCTTGCAATGAAAACTTAGTACTACCCATCTGAAACAGGCATTATGAAGACCCATAACACAGCAAAACTGGGCAATAATCTGAACATATATAAAAGATATCGGCACGTGGCCTCCAAAGCATCCTGCAAAACACTGCAAGGCACCAGGGTCAGGGTACATGAGGGACAGTCTGCACCACTAAAGCTCCTAATACTGTAAGCATCTTCAGATTAGAAATAAACCCCTTTTAGGAAATTGAAGGAGTGTTGTTTGAGCTTCAATGAAGGTATTTTTTATTTTAATGACTTTCAAAGGTTTCTCAAAGCTGTAACAGCTAAGCAAGTCACATAATTAGAAGATTTCTCATCTTTATTATTTACATCATTACTGAGGACCTGGCTCTGCAGGGTGAAGCAGAAGAGAGGAGGAGCATCCTTCACATCAGGGAGGGGCCAGATTGTGGGCAGTTTAGCAGAAAAAGATCAGTAGGAGGGTGAAATCATGAAGAACATGAACTACAAGAAGGAAAAAAGGCATGATGGAAAACAGGTTGGCCAAAAGAAGTGCATTTAAACAAGACTGAGGCTGGGGGCTAAGCCAGTTTATGACCTGTTTTTGCAACATGCACAAGAAATAGGATAGAAGACAACAGATCTTGCCTGTAATTCCTCCAGTAGATCTAAGAGACCAGATCTCACCACTTAGATACAATTAATTAAGATACATTCACACATACATGCTCTTTCTAAAAAAAAAAGGGAAGAGAGAAAAACCCAACCAGAAAGTGCTGAGCACAGACACAAAGAATGGTGATTAAGCTATTACTTAATCTATAGGCTCAGGCCAGCTGGACAGGAGGTCAGTGTGGTCAGGATGGTAGAGGAAAGAGCAAAGATAACCAGTTATGTCGCTGTCTTGATAGGGAGGCAAACATTCTCCAGACAGAACAAAGTCTTTATCATGATCTATGCCTGAAGAAGGCCCTGTGACAATAAAGGAGTCAATGGCTGACGTTCCTTCGCTGTGATAGCTCTTTAGCACACTACAGCAGAGCCTGGCATTATGAATCTCATGCCTCAGGAGCACTTCCATTACCAGTGTGAAATGTCAAATAGCTCTCTGCCAGGTGTGAACTATTAGGTCTCTGTGATTTGGTGCACTCTGATACATCCATTTGAGGCAGGGTGCAAATGTAATCAACTTTGATTATGATGTACTGTTGTGGGCACTTTGGGAAAGGCTGATTTATTTTTAGATGACTGCATCTCTTGAACCATTAGAGCTCTCTTGCTGAAAATCACTGTGTAACTAGGACTGGAGGGCCATTGATACACAACCATCATGTGCTATTTCCATAGAGGAGGCCTAAAGCAGGCAGTGTTGATGGGCTTCAGTATTTCTGAGGGCTCCACTTGAATACTTTTAGAGTCATACAGGGTGGATAATTTATTAATTTACATAATGCATCTGACCATTGAATGTTTAAGAAAAGGAAAGGGAATTAATTTAAGTTATGGACAGGTAACAGCTTTACTGGCAATTCACTTGGCTTTATTTTGAAAGGACCTTGCAGGTTTTTTAATAAAAACTCCGTAGCTGCTTTGTGGGTGGGTTACATAAGCCAATCTCGCTGCCCTGTAACTCACTCATTAAAACTTGCACTAACAGAATCCACAGCAGGTTATGAACAGAAGACCACTTACAGTGCTGAAATGACTCTCTGCCAGAACCACGGTCCCCCCACAGCAACCTGGGAGCTGCATCACAGGAGAAAGCAGCAAGGAAAGCATTCTGACACCACCATGAGACACCAATAATCCACTTAGATATCGACAGTAACCCATGTCCAGCCCACAGCTGGATAAACATCCTGGGGGGGGTGAGCAATTGGCTCATGGGTCAGGCACAGAGGGTGACAGTGACGGGGTGACATCAGAGTGGTGACCTGTCACTGGTGGGTTCCCCAGGGCTCCATCCTTGGCCCTGTGCTCTTCAACACCTTCATCAGTGACCTGGCTGCAGCACTGGAAGGGACAATGAGCAGGTCTGCAGATGACCCAAAGCTGGGAGGAGCTGCTGAGCCCTTGGAAGGCAGGAAGGTCCAAGGGCTGGGAATCACCAACCATGGGAAGTTCAACAAGGGGAGGTGCCGGATTCTGCCCCTGGGATGGGGCAACCCTGGATGGGTGGACAGACTGGGAATGAGAGGCTGGAAATCAGTGCTGGGAAAGGGCCCTGGGGGTTACTTTCCATCTAGCTTGACTCTTTATAGCCCACATCTTGGATCAAAACAGTATTATATTAAAATTAAATAAAAGCCCAGGTGACTTCCAGTTCCTGAAGCAATCGAGAAATCCATGCTTTCTGCCAACCTGAAGATGGTCATGATGCATGCCCATCTTATCTGAAGAGCTTAAAAATTAATAAAGGATTCTTCATCATCATAAACTCAAGGCTCTCCTTCTCCAGCAAACAATAAATCATCACTAGAGCAGAGTTCAGTAGCATTTTGTACTTCTGTGAAATATTCAGTCCCTCCAGTTTGCTCTTGCCGAGCATCAAAATACATTTGGGAAATGACACAGCAAACTCTTGTCAAGTGGAAGAAAACCGCCTTTCACAGGATAAACACATCTGTGTTTGGTAGAACACACTGTTAGGAAAATTTTATGTCACTGAAAGCCAACTCAACTACAATACTGAAAAAAAAATTACATTAATACTAAGCAGAAGACTACAGAAATTGTTTTTATCCTTTCATTATTGCTTGGGTTTCTTCTACCCTTTACTACAGCTTTTTTTTGTCATTCTGTGAGACTAGCCATGGCTTTGTGCAGGGGTCATGATGAAACAGCAAACATGCTCTGAGACCTCCCAGAAGACCCATCCAGAATATGGAAACAAAAAGTGGTGTGGTCGAATCTCAGTGCCAGAAGTTATCCAACAATATTTTCACATGCTCACTGATATAAGCTTCTCAGGACCTGTTTTCTCTCCCCTGTGAGGAGGATGCTGTGGGATCTGCTTCCCCTTGAATATGCAGCTGTAGAGACTCCTGTTTAACAACTCTTTCTAACTTCCTTGTCCTTTCTGCATCTAGCTCACCTCTCAGGAGGATTTCCCTACATTTCGGGGGAAAAAAAAAGTGGTAACAGCTTTTTGAACAGGTTTCAGATGTTTAGTCTGTTTGTAATTCTTAAATCTCACCTTTTTAAACCAATTAAATAGCCACCCTGAGGTAGTTATTCTTATTTTAGTTCAGTTATTATTTCCTTCTGGATCAAGACTGTGGACGGGGTCTTTGGGATTTATTGTAAATTGCCTGCTATGCTTTTTCAGGTCAGCTCACATTTCATTTGCAGTAACCCCAGCCTTTCAGACAGTGGACGTATACTAGTGTTCTGAAAAATAAAATTATTTAAACACTTAGTCTGCCCCCTTACAATTCTGTGATTTGTCCACCAACAGGACAGACTGATCTTTACCCTGAGGAAAGGGAAGCAGTGTCCCAGTTAACCTGTCTGAGGAAGCAGCCTAATTGGACAGCTGAATATAATAATATCCAGCTGGCAGCACCATCCTACAGCTCAGTGTTCAGAGCTGGTATTCATTTCAGTAGTTTCAGAGTTCAGGATGATCCAACTTTTCAACCTAATCCTGATTCCTAAGGTGTTACAGAGTTAGAACAAGAGAGAATTTTTTATTTCTTTTTTTTTTAACACACCACCATTCTCTTTCCCCTAGCGAAGCATCGTGCTTTTCTTGGAAAGCTAGAACTGCAGGAATTCAGCCTGATCTGCTGTGACAGCCAACAAGCAGCAGCCTCCTCAGGCACACTAAAAGTGTGTCTGCAGCCCTGCCTTCTTCCCCTCTGCTGCCTGGGCCTTGCTTTCTTGGCTAGCCTTGCTCAAAAGAGAAGTTTATTCTGAGCTGTAGATCCCTCACGTTACTTAACAATGAAAAAAACAACCCTAAGGCGCTTAAATCAGAGGCAATGTAAATGGCTTGGTGGTTGTAGCAAATGGAGTCAGTGTGGCTCACAGGCCAAAGAACTCAAAGCAGAGAGGGCAGAAAGACTCTTCTACAGCTCCTTTACGCCACAGGGGGAGGGAAAAGGGGAAAGGTTAAACGCTGCCGTAGCTTTTTGTGCTCCTGAAGCTCTTAAATTGGCACTTTTCCACAATTCTTAACTCTGCCTTAGTTTAAGATTTTAGTACTTTGTAGAACAAGAGAGGCACCAAAGGAAAAAATAAAAATCCAAGCATCCTCCACTGGCAGTTCTCTCAAAGTTCAGGATGCCAACATACAAACCCAAAGTATCTCAAACAATCCCCTCCTAAATAAGTAATAATACATATTCAATGGCACGACATTTGTCAGAGAATCATACTAAGCTGGGAATAATTTCTGCTATGTAATTTGGGAAATAAGAACTTGCAAATCAAATGAATCATTATCTTATGCTAAAAGCTTCTCCGGTTCTTACTTCCAGTTGTGTAGCATTAAGAGTTGGCAAGTGATTCAGACATGGCAAATAAATCACATTCACAACCAGCAGGATTGATGCAGCTTGCTCATCTCAACAAAGAATTAAACTCTTGTTAATTATTTTGATTTTCTTTTCCCCTCATAATTATTTAGAACTTGCATTTTAAGACTAATCTCCACCCAGGCTTGATCTAGGTTCTGCCTCACTTCCCAACACGGGTGGACAGTCACTGGGAAGCAAGTTAACAGCACTCCAGTCACTGCTCTCCAGAAAGCCACAGGGCCTGGCAATGTGTGTGTCTCTGCATAGCCTTCCACTTGTAAGAAAGAACATATTTTACTTAAAACACCACCAGCCACCCCCAGTTTCATTCTCCAAGTCACCATGCCAGAAGTCAGTGACACCAGTTTTCTAAAATTAACTGCTAATGGGAAGCTGTCTGTATGCCTAATTCCTAACACGAGTATATACATTTTTGAAACAGAGGAAGGTACAATTTACCATCAATAAGTGGGTCAGAATCTGGGTTTGAAAGTGCAGAAGTTGTGAATCAGTTCCTGTGAAACATGCCAGCTAACATTCTGCAGAATCCTGTTAAAAGCAAGCAAGTGGAGTGCTATGAAACCTTTAGGTTGTCTTGCACACTGACACTGCCCTTAATACTGCATAAAGGAAACAAAGCCCCAGCATTAAAAGAAAAAGGGACCAGTAGAAAGGACCCTTCTGGCTTTCAGCCCTAAGCAGAAAGCCAAAGAATCACACCTTCAACTTGTCAGCCCTTATTGACCACTGGCATACATTGAAACCACAGCAATTGCAAGGCCAAAAATTTAGGGAAAACCCTGCTATTCTTTGCAATGGACTCCAGTTATTCCCAGTAAAACCTGCATGCCTCAGCTCCCATCAGTGGGCTACAGGTGGCAGCCAGCCTGGCTTGATAAGGATTCAAGGGCAGTTCCTGCCTGGAAATGATTGTCTAAGTGGGCTGACAAGACAAAGTGATGGGAAAAGACAGCAAAATTACCTCCATTTTACAAATGCTGGACAAAGCCAAGAGCAGCTTTTAAAAACCCTAACCAGCTGTCAGGCATACAGAAAGCACATGGATGAGGTCTGGAAGTCATGGGCAATGTGGCTAGTCAGGGTAGACAAGTGGGATGGGGTGAGAAAATACTGTGTAGTTTTCATTCAACCCACTGTGAAAACAGATGACATTGCAGTTTGAGGGGTTGGGAGAAATTTCCAGGAGTAGAGTTGGAAGAGGGAAATATCCCAGGAAATGTGATCCAGTTCCAAAGTTTGAGTTTCTTCAGCAAGTGGAAAATAAATCTGAACTCAGGCTTTTGGCCTCACTGGTGAGTCATAGTGCTCACTACAATATCATTTTATTGAATAACCAGTTTGGGGGCACAATTACTTTTTTTTCTTTTTAGAGCACTTCGACCCTGGAATAACATGAGCTGGTGTCTCTGAGGAGGAACCCTGAGCAAAGGAAACCTTGGGCTTTTATACCCTCACAGCCTGAGTTTGGCAAAGTCTGGGGTCCTTGGCTCCTGCTGGGTCTCTGACCATCGGGTCACCTGGCTGTGCCACAGGTCCCTGTGCCTTTGGTTATGCCAGGGGTCTGCCCCAGGTCACGGCCTCTTGCCTGGTGCTCCTGCCACCCTGAGGTCAGTCTGTGGCTGGCACACCATGCCAGCTGCACTACAGGTATCAATAGTCCATAAAATTAAAGCAGTTCTGTGGAAAATGCATCAAGAGAGCAGTGGTGGGAAGGGAAAGAAACAGAAGGAGCCCCCCCACATCCCTCAGTCTCAGGGGTAGCTCCAAATCAAAAAGCCAAATGCCACTGGGACAGAATACTGCAGCAATGCCCAGCCCATTGTCCAGACTCCGTGAAACTGGTGGGGGGACACAGATTTGAAGGTTTGTTGCCTCTGAAGTCTGTCATGAGAAGACAGGAGCCAGGACCCAAGCAGAGTTTCACAATAAGACTAAAAAGAAAGATTCTATCAACAGGAGATTCATCCCTCACTCACAAGAACTCTGTTGCACTGCCCCAACTCTGGTGAGTACCAAAATCAAATCACGGCTGGGACTGGCTACCCAAATTTCACTCTGTGGCAGTTCCAAACGGTTTTGCCCAACCCCAAGCAGATTCATGACATACATGTACATGTACAGACTCTCAACATTTAATTCCATGAGTGTCACTAGGACTTACTCACCTGCTCAGAACTGGGTTTAAATGCTCTGCTAGAGCAAGCTTAGATTGCTGAGCATGTTATGAGATAACTCAATGTACAAACAACGTACAAACCAGGACTTATCCGAATACAACATCAAGCAGTCTAAATATTTGGTTCAGAGTTCATAAGCTCCTGACAGCAGAGTTATGGTCCTTGTTTGGTATACTTCTGTACATTATAAAGGGCCATTAACAGTTACAGTGCTATACAAATGATAAATGATGACATATTTATACCAACACATTTAGTCAGGATGAACAAGAAACATAACTTTTAAAAAAAAGTCACAGGATATATGCAATTATAATGAGCTATTCACAATCAAAAACATGTCCTTATTAAAATCTGTCATCTAAACCCATATTTATTTTTCCCTCTTAGAAAAATATTTACAGCTCTTGACAGTTAATTCCCCATTCACAGATTATGAAGCTGTGTGACCACTCCAAAGCCTGTAGTTAAATATGAGCAGCAGAACTCTCTACAGAAATATTTGGCAATTTCATTGAGCACACAAATACAGGGTGGATATGAACACAAAATACTTGTCCCTTCCTACCCTTCACAGTCTTGGATTCACAAGATGCACAGAAAAGATGACAGCATCGTTTAAGCACAAGACAAATTCAAAACACTTTTTCCCATCATCTACAAGGACTTTCTAGTCAACTTAAAGCAAGTCACTTAACGAGAAAACAGAAATAACATTATTACCCTTCCTTGTTAAAAATTTATTTCATTTACTGAAAACATGAGGCACTCTGTCCACACCATAAAAATACCAATAAATTACACACCAGGAACTCATTCTACCATTACTAATTCCCACTTTTTTCTTAATTTCTTAATGCCACAATTGCAGGTGTGGTAACAAACAGAGGCAAGCAAAAGGGAAGCTATGATAAGGCAGAGCAGCTGCAAAGGTGAAGATGGTGGTCCAGCTCACAGAGATGATGTCGCTAATTTACTAAAAGAATAGAATTTAGAATGGAAATAAGGACTCACCTATCATCCTTGCATCATTCAGCAGCTGCTCCTTCCCCTAAATGGTGACTTGCCCAGAAGGACTCAGCTCAATAACAACATCTGTATTTCAGTGAGCTTGCACTTTAATCAGTTTTGCCATCTGGTTTAAAGAGAGAGACAAGGAATTCAAGGGACTAGACCAAGAGCAGGCTATAAAGGAGCAGCTCTTTGAAGCACAAAGCCCAGACCTCTGGGGCTGTGTGTGACACTCACAAAGCATTTTTCTGGGTAGCACAAGGAGCTTCCATGCTCCTTTCCCAGTTACCATGTAAAACCCCAGCAGAGAACCATCCTGCATTCCTGACAGTGGGCTGCACTGTGGCTTAACCCAAGTGACTGCTGCAAAGCACCATCATCCCTGTCCCTGTGCTCCTGGGTCAGCCTTCTCTACAGTGGGACAAGGGGACCAGGAATACCCTGACCTTCCAGACACACACCTTCCTCAATTCCCACCAAGGAAAAAACTCCAGAAACAGCATTTTGTAAGCAGAAAACCCTGGTAGATTAGGCCTACTGATAGCACTTATGTAGATGTCTAACTTATTAATCCACCGCTTCATACTGCAGTGTGCATAGCAGGATTCCTAGCCAGGCAACCTTTGCTTCAGCCTTCTCAGATGTTTTACTTACAGGGAGTACCCAAAGCAGACCAAAGGGCTTTTACAAGGATATACAGCTCAGTTTGGTTGAAATTAAACCCAGGATATTTCACCCCTCACACGCTAACCTGAAGCGACTCCACGAAACCCAAACAAAGCGAAGGCATTTCCAAACAATTCCTTTCCTGTCCACAGGGCGCCTGCAGACACGTCCCTGGTTTCAGAATTCATTGGAGCTGACTTACCCACCGTGTGAGCAGCAAAATCCATCCACGTGCCTGCACAGCTCCTCCGGGCTCTTCTGGGACCGAGTTCCCTTCTTCTTGCACGAACAGGACCCTTCCACCTCAGCCATTATGGCGTTCCCTCCCCAGCCCTCACACCTATATCCCCTCAGAGAGCCCTCAGCTGCCCCGTACCTTAATTAGCACAGGTGTGACCAATCGGAGCCAGATTGGCTCCCTGGGGGCTCCTAAAGAGGTACACATGGGCTTGATTCTGCTGCTGCTCCAATTAACAGCTCTAAGTGCAGTAAAAATACTCATGTGCAGCGTCGTGGGGGTATTTATTCTTCCTTTAGTCTGTCTGGGATAAGACTGAATTTATCTGGGCTGTTAATTTTCTCTCTGCATGACTTGGTGGAGATATATGTGTAGAACACCTAACATTAACTTTACTCAAACCTTAATTACAGTTCAAAGATAAACATTACTTATTTTCACTTTTCAAATATGCTTTAGCCACACAGAAGCATATTTAAAGCCCCACTATTAAGAGAACTGATCTAAAAGTACATTGGAAGAGGGATTATATCACATTAATAAAATAAAAATGCATATTGATAGTAGAATACTTTATGAAGAGCAACTCAATTGCCTATAAATAATACCCATCATACATATGCCCGTGTTTGGCTTTCCTGGGCAGAGTTCACAATATTCTTGTCACGCTGGCAAGGTGGCTGAGTGATCATTTTTCCATACTTTATTATCTATGACAGCACACTTCTTATAATCCAAAACTCAGAAATGGGTCTTTGCCAGTTCTTCTGCTGCTGAACATTCAGCTCTGGCACAAACCAACCCTGGGGAGGTTTGGAGGGGCTTCGTGGTGGTTTTTGTTGCATTAAAACACTGCCCTTTCCTTCTTTCTTTTTCCATTCCCTGTTAAGCAGGTACTCTGAATACAGTACTAAAAACGGCCCCTGTGCAATGGCACTGCATTGCACACCAGATTAAACCCCTGCAAACACTCAACACTAGCTATTTTATGAAGAAAAGAACAAAAAAAAAAGTGTGTGTGTGTGGGGGGGGAGAGTGGGAAAGTGCAGGGGATTGTGTAGAAATCCATGGAAAAAACCCTCAGCTACAGGTACAACTAAAATCAGTAAGTCTTCCCATGATATTTCATTCATCTAGCATATGAGTTCTTCTTTTTAAAGACTTAGCTAGTTCCAAAACTAATTAATTTCCTTTATTTAATGCTTTTGGCATGCTCAAAGACTGGGGAGACTTTGATAACTGAAAATAGGCTTATATGTATATACATATTTATTTAACATATTTGAAAGGCTACATGGAATATCAAGAGCCATGGTGTGATAAAAGGTTTCAGCGTTTCCTCCCGAGGACTCTTGAGCACCGGTTTGCTCAAAGCACCCCCTTCTGGTAGAGATCTGTAATTTGGGTGCAGATTAGGTAAAATGCTAATTTGCAGTGTGTTTATACAAGCAGAATATGACTAAAATGCTCTTTGGCAGGCTCAGCTGCCTCTCAATTCTGAAACCTATGGGTAAAATGTGTGTGATCATATGCACATACAGGAGTATCAGATGGATTTCAGGTATTTTTGATTTTTACTCACTGATAGGATCATGCATGACTGTAAACCTTGTTAAAAAAAAAGCAATTAAAAAAAAAAAGCAATAAAAATTCCATTTCATGAGAAGTGCAACTACTTCTACATTAAAACAAAATTGGACGTTTTTCTAGGAAACCTAGCTCACTGAAAGAAAAAAATTATTTTGCTTGTATTTTGAATTCATTTTTCATTGACATTTAGATTGTTGGCACCTTCCTAAAGCATTTCTTCTGTAAAAACAGAAGCAGTCTCTTGCCTGATTTACTCTCAAAGATGAATGTGATGAGGTTATAATGAGCATTCATACTACCAAATTTCCAATACTCACAAAGAATCTTTACTTTGATTTTGACCTTACAGCTTTTACTGTAATTTTAAATAATTGCCAAAGCTCTTACTTTTTTTTTTCTTTCCTAATGGAAAGCTGTTTTTCTGTTTTCCAGAACACCAGCTATTTATACAAGGGCTCTTTGCCTTCACTGTAGCTATTTCCACGTGGTCTGTCTGCTGTATTCGAGATGCAGAAGGAAGAGGAGAAAACAGAGGACCTTAATTCAGCTTCGGGGGAATTCTGCAGAAGTAGGAAAGCATCTGATGGATACTTTTTTCCCCTTGGGTCTCCTGAGAGAACCTTCCACAACAGAGGAAAGAAGGCGTTTTGGGGTGTTATCAGCAGGTTCTGGGGTTTTTTGCCTAGAAATATTTGAATCCCCCAACAGAATTGCTCCAAGAAGTCCCCTCCAAAGCTCTTTTTCTGAAATCACCAGTATCTGTCAGAAATGTTTCATTTAAGTACTTTATGAAAATAAAAGCCCTCACTATTTCATGGAAAGTCTCTCCACAAAAAATATGTGAAACCCTTGATTCCATCAATTTAAATTAAGAACTAAGATGATGTTAGCTTCTTCTGATCAATCAGATTCCTGAAATCAACCTGAGATATGTAAAAGGTTTTGAAATTCATAACTAGCAAATATTTGGCAGTAAAATAAGAAGAGAACCACTCAAAAACACAAACCACAAAAGAACAATATTCTATTCTAAGCAATTCTCTCCATTTCAAACCTAAGGTCTACGCTAAGTTCTACTTTTAAACAGGATTTCTTAAATGTGGTTTCTGGTTAAAGATTAGCACTCTCAGAATAAAAAATGTCACATATATTTACATATAAGGTTACCCTGCCAGCAATACTCATATGTCATGTGTGTCACATTCAGTCCTCAAATCCATTACATGAAAATTAACCTGATGAGCAGCAGCATCTGAGTGTGCCAATGTATATTCTTGTGTCTGCATGTTCTCTTTCTGTTTGAAGTGTAACCCCCCGTGCTGGTAGAGAGACCATTTCCAGTTCATGCCATGCCACAACGAATATTCCAGTATTGTCAGGAACGCTGACAAAAGTACCCATAAAAAAATTCTTTATGAGGAAAGAGGGAACTGAAATTATCCTGTCCATAAAGCTGTAGGTGCTTATCCCCTGTAGGGATCTCAAACTTAACAATAGTGGTTTATGGTTCTTAATTCAGAAACACTTTGACAAGCATTACACCCTTAGAGAGGATGAGCTAAGGTGGATTTTATGACCAGTCTTGTTTCTTTTCTTGTTTGGGACTCGCAGCCTGCCCTGGGTTGTTGTGGGAGGTGGCAGGTGAGGATGCTGCAGAGCTGAAGAGCAGGGCTGGCACACAATGCAGGACATTCGTGAAGGATAATCGAAGTTCAGAACAGGGAATAAAGTGCTCAAGAGACACTTTAATCAGCTTTGGACCCGGGAAAATCATTGTGGAGCTTACAGATTGTTTCTGAGGCTGTGGGAAGGAGGCAGACCTAGGACCCGTTCTGGACCTTCTGAGTTTACAGGGAGACTTCTTGGTTTCAGCAGGTTTTGGGTGAAGCACTTAATTCCTCCTTGCTGCTGATACATTCACCAGCTACTGATGTTCTCAAATATGTCTCTGAACTGGCAGACACAGGAAAACACCCCATGGAGTGAAAAGGAATGAGTGCAGAATTTCTTAACTGTGAGCACCTGCAATTAAAAGTGCACAGATGTAATCAGTCAGCTAGTCACATGGAGGGGTTATGTGCACTGAAAGAGATAAGTAAACTCAAACAGGACTCGAGTACCTTAAAAAAAAAAAGATATTTTCTTCAGAAATATCCCAAATCCTACCACCCTCCTTTTGCAGTCACTCTAAAACCCTCACCAACCAAAGTGACTGTAATCAGGTAAATGTGGGTGCTCGCCCTGAAGGGCAAAGGGTCTGCCTGCAAGGAGCTGCCATGCACCAAGGTGTTTTAGAGCTGGCTTTGGAGGGAAAATAATGTTTTCTACAGCCTCTGTTCACTCCAGCATCAATAAAAGTATCTGATGATGCCATTTGCATTAGACTTTCTTCTATATGTAAATGTAATCAAGCTGCATTGTATATGGCTGGATTACTCTTAATTAGCATTTGCTGAAGGTTTTTCTAATACATCATCTCAAGTGAACTTTAAAGAATTTCGAAGTTATTTGACATTTTTAAGCTCACTGAACTAAACCAAGGAATAACTTCGAGTGTAGTAAATACACTCAAACCAATAATTAGTGATAAAATATCTCAAAGCTGCTGTGCTTCCATAAGGTAGCTTCACACAGTAGAAATATTTAGCAAACAGAAATACTGAAACCAAGTGTTCCATATTTCCAAGCAGTAAAAATCCATCTAGCAGGTCTATGTTTGAGCAGTCGTGTCCCTTTACTAACCCGAGAGCAATGGGTGTTATCCTTCTCTTGAGGTGTTGAGAATTTGTTTTGCTAATTTTGTTACTGCTAAAAAAAATGGAAAAAAAACCCAAACAAACAAACAAACAACCTGAAAAAAAAGCTGACCTTGAACTTTCCAATGGGAAAAGCAGATTACAAGTAAACAAAAAACCCCAAGGAGTGCTAGGACCACAGGAGGGCCATTTTTCTTCCCCTTCCTTTTTGGTGCATAGGAAACCAGGGGACACTGGTGGCTGAAGAGGTGCCCCAGCAAGGCACGTATCAGATACCCAGAAAGGGTGATGGTAATAATGGTAATAAAACTGCAGGTCTCATCTTAGCCCCCCAGTCAGTCAGTGTGGGATGTCTGCATGACTCCCAGGATCTCACTGAATTAATGCACCTGGTTACCAGGCAAGATGGGCTGGGTGGAAAACACCTCGTAAATTTAGGACAGGAATTTTTGCTGAAACAAAGAACTTCAAGGAAGTATTGCAAATTATGCATGGAAAGGGAATTTTAAATTCAGGTTTATGAAACTGCGCATAGGAAAGCTGCGGAGAAACAAATAAGTCATTAAATAAGAGAGCAGAAAGGCTGTGAATTCTCCAATTCAAAATCTTATGTAATTATGAAAAACTGCCTATGAGTATCTACTAGTGGAGAAGTGCTTCTAATAGTGTTCAACAAATGCTTTTGCTTCAATAATTTAGACTTCATAGAACTCTCCTCGCATTCTTTTCAGAGAGCAGAGAGAAGAAGAGACAAAATATGCAGAATAAGTTATTAGAATTCAATTAGCTTACCAGGCATAGCAGTTGACAACATAGGCAATTTGTTTAGCAGTTTGAAACAAATGGTTGATGAATTTTTCTCTTTTTTTTCTTAATATTTAATCCTTTTCCCCCCCAGTTGTCCATCTCAGCTATTCTAATTTCATAACCACAAAACCTGTAATTGTTTTGTCTTATTGACTTGGTGCTAGGATTTTTTGTTGGTTTAATTTATTTTTTTCTCCAACCCCTTGTTTAGTAAGAAATTATTGTATTCCTTGCCTGGCTTGGGTAAAATTGTCATGCATCATATCACAGCTTCATCTTGTTTTTCATTCATCTATTTATCCTGGGAACAGAGACAAAAAGTGGTTTGGTGTTTTGGCTTTGTTTTGTTTTTTTTAAAACAGCTCTCAAAGAAAGAAAAAAAAAAGGGAAATGTTGTGTTACTTCTTAACTACATCATTTATTAAATGAAATTACTACGTTCCTCCCTCAAAACAACTGGTTTTTTTTAAATAAATGATGAATTGCTGAAGTCAAAATTATATTTGTGAGTGAATTAAGAGGATGTATGTACAAGGAGTACACTGGTTCGCAGGAAATCTTTGTCTGAACGGGTCTCAAGGGCAGGAGGGAGTTTTTGGTGCAAGATGTTTGCCAGGTCCCAGGTAAGAGAGGAAGCTTTCACTGCAGTGTGCAGGAGATTGAGTGTCCTGCAGGCTGGTACCTGTCCTGCTCCCCTCAGGAGGGAATCGCCTCACGTTCTAGCTCCTGTCCTGGGCTAGTGGAATTATAATTTGTTCCCCAAAGACTAATGGCAAAGTAAAGACAGCTTGGCTGCAGATGGGGGACTGAGTTGTCTGCCTGAGAGGGAGCCCAGCTCGAGTGTCTGTTCTGAGGAACAGCCCAGCACAGCTTTAGTGTCCCAGAGGAATGTTGGCACCACTAAGGTATTGGTAACCACTACAAATCTCACGTTCTTCAAAATTCCTTTGGTTTTGCTGTCAAAGAATTCTGAAACCATCAATACTTCACAGCAAATACTGTCTGCTTTGTAATAAGTCCTGATGGAAATCATTGCCTTCTGGCTCAATTAACTTTGGCTGGAAATTGGGCTAGATTGATTGATTGATTGATTGATTGATTGATTTGCCTACCTTTGGGGCTGGCACAACCAGTTGAGTTGCACTCTTTTCCGCTGGAATTGTACTAAACCTCCCAGTTCCTCCCACTTTGTCACTCCCTGCATCCCAGCTGTCCCAGCCTCTGTCCTTGCTCTCTCTGAACAGGACTTTTGCCATAGGAAATGCAGTCAGTGCTTTCCTCACATCTCCAGTTTAGAGAGAGGGGCTCTCTGCTACCCATCTGAGGTGGATCAAAAGAGCAAACCAGCCAAAGATTAAAGTTTTTTATGGATTTATATATATATATATTACCCCTGAAACAATCTGTGAAGAAAATTATCTTCTCTCACTTCCTCAACTGCCTGCCTTTGATTATTTTCAGAATGTTTTGTACCTTTCCCCAACACACAAAGACTGACTGATCTTTTCCAGTCAGCTAATGATGTGCCTCTTTCTGGTGTTAGTGGCAAGGAGATCAAAGAGGCCAAGGTCAACTTAAATGTTGAGGGTAAAAATGCAGAGTATTAAATGTATATTTAACTCTTCTGTCTCAGTTCTCTTTTCAGCCTTCCATGCAGAATGCCTTTTTGCCATCAAAGCTTCAGTAAGCTAATGCATATAAGGCCTTAATTAGAATGTAAAGTGTCAGCAACTTCCTTGCATTAGATAAAATCAGAACTTATTGTCATGGCCACGAAGGGAACACTAAGAACTGGGGAGATATTTTAAGGCAGTATTCCAAAATGTTTTAATTATTCAAATAATAATGACTGCAGAACCAGTATCCTTCACAAGGCTCTCTCCTCCCCTCCAATTTGAGGGCAACTTCTGAACCCAATGGAAATTGGATTAGCTCTTGCTTTTGTAAGCACTGCTGTATTATTTCTTATTATTATTTTCCTTTCCCTCCTGTGTGTCCTAACACCTGAAATCAGGACTCAGATCTGCCTTTTCTGCATTTTATTCTATCCCTCTGCTTTTGCCAAATCCATTCAACCTCAACTTTTTTCCTACAGCAATACTACATCACTGTCTTACTGCATTTTTAATTGGTCCTTTCTCTGTAAAATTAACAATCCTCACCCCTGAAACATTAGCAGACTTGCCTTTTGAATTCTTTTTACACCCTGTTTTCTGACTGCAAGGCTCCCATTCCTCATTTTTTTAAGCCTACTTTGATTGTCATTCTTCTTTCTTTGTATCTGTCCATCTGGCTAGAAATTGCCTTTTACTTCTTCCTTGGTCCATGTACCTGCAATTTCCTTGAGCATTCCCCAGCACAGCTGAGCACATATTTAGTTTTCAGCAGACACTTAGATGTCCTTGAGTTCAGTCAATATAAGCAAACAACTCAGCCTTAATTAAATACAAATAATCTCGAACAACAGTTTATTATTGAGCATGTCTATCAGCAATATGAAATCCCAACCGTAGCATTTAACTTCTATTTTGCCACAAAGATTTGGAGTAAATTTTGATGCACTAAGCCTGAAACAGAATGACAGAGTATTTTGTAGGGATCTATTGGCGCATTTACGTGTGGTTACTATGCTGAAGGGAGTGAAAGATTCCTACAACTTTGTCTAAATTCAACAGCAGATGCCATTAATACCAAAATGCAAGCACATCTCTGCCCCACAATAATATTCATTGCTCCCTTTTGCCCAGTAGTAACTTTTCCCTTGTTTTTTGTGTGTTCCAGATGGCCCAGACTTGGCTGTGCTGAAGAAAACAGATGACAAACCAGAAAAGACATGGGTTTATCAGAAGACTCCAAACCATATTCCTGTGAAAATATCTTAATTATGAAAATGTCTCAATCAATCTTGTACACTTTTTCAATTAAAGGGAAAGAAAGGTTCTCTTTATTTTTCTAAGCTGAAGGCTTCTCTTTACTGACTGATAGAATCTAATTGTTACTTGTAGGTGAAGAAGTTGTATGGACACACCAAGCACAGAATAAGAGTTCTTTTTCCCAGTTAATCAACTTGAATCTTCATCCATACAGTCGGTTATAAAGACTCTTCTGGGAACAGATCTTTGGTGGGAAATCTATCCCAAATTAAGAATTCAGAATTACCAGAAGAGCTATTTTCAAAGATCAACCAAACCCTTGCATTTTTACATTTCTAAAATAATTGTATAAAAGTATTCACATTCCTGAGGAAAAAATTACTTAAAATGGATTTATGGCTAAGCAATAGTATAAAAGGGTATTTAGTTTGAAGTTTCTGTAATAAAAATATTTTTTACTATTTTACTGTTAAATAATTTTCCATTACTCTCCTCTGTTTTAGAGTCAATGTACTAGAACCTCAGAAAAGAGCCAGTGTGCCTTTTAGACAGTATTAAAGAAACAATAAACTTAGCGAGCTTATTTATCCCTAAACTGTGTATAGATATAGAAATGAATGTTAAAGAACATGGTCATAAAATGATCAAATTTCACCACATTCTTCTTGAAAATTCCAAATTTGATTGGACAATACTCTTTTAAGCACACATTTTCTTAAATTCCTGCTCTCAGTTACATTTTTCTGCCTGAAAAATTCCATTTCACTGCTGTCAGAAAGGTAATTGTGTCTCTTAGAGCCTAAGGCATCTGCTCTCTTCTCCCTGTGCTGATATAGCTCCCATCCACATGAGTGGGAATTATGCACACATGAGGCAAGAGAAATGGAACCTTTTCTCCTGCCAGGATGTGCTACGTGTGTATTCCTTCTCCTGCTGCCCTTGCAGGCCAAAGGGACCTTCCACACGGGCTCCTTTCACCTGCAGGGCCTCAAATGCCCTTCATTTTCACAATGCTGTGTCTTGGTTTGGTTTTTTTTAATTTGCGTGTTATGCACTTAATAAAATGAAAGTTAATAAGGCAATGCCAGATGTTCTGCCACCACTCCTTTCATTACTGGAGTAGAAACTACGAGAAACTACTCAAATGCAGAAGTTTAATCACTTCCATTCGTATTTCAGGAAAAAGAAGCAAAACGTCTCTTTCAGCCCACAAGAGAAAGTGGCTGAAAAGCTGAAAGTATCTTCCTATTAATCTGAATGCAGGAAAAGATTGGAAAAGATTGTATAAATGTGAAAATGGCAAAAAATGTTGAAAATAAAGCACATCCATCCATCCCTCCCTCCATCCCTCCCTCCCTCCCTCCCTGTTGTTTAGCTCAGTTAGTGTTCAGGAAAGCATGGCAATTCTAATGGAATTGTAATCAAATGGAATGTTTTAAACCCAACCTCACACAGACAATTTTTGCTACTGGAAAAAAACACGAACCCAAAGGGAGAAATAGGTAGCAGTGCCTATAGTCATTCCCATCTTGATTTCATCCACCCAGATGAACGTGGCTTGGATCTAAACCAAGAATACAAGTGATAGTTTGCAGATCAGCTCTAAATGAAGGTGCTTCTGCCAAGCCTCTCTGCAACAAAACTGAGCAAAGCCAGTGGAGAGCAGGAAATGAGAGACTACAACAAAGTTATTAGTGACTTTCTTTAGGTCAATCTCTTTTGAGATATCTTAGGCTGGACACCAGCAAATTGGTGGCCCAGACTACCTCTTTCAGGGATAAAAACCTAGTCAATTTACTAGGAAAAAGGAAAATTGTTGAGTTCTTAATGGCTGTGCTTGAAGAACCTCCAGTGTCTAACCTGTCTCAGATAAAGCAAGCTCAGATGTCTCTGTGCTATGCTGAAATACAGTGCCAGCTCGTATTGCCTTTCTATTCCCAAAACTTTCCACTGGAAGGGAACTCTGAAGGTCACCCACAGTCCAGTGCCCCCCTGCCAGGAGCAGGGACATCCCCAGGGTGGAAAAGGGATCTCAAGAAACAAGGAAATAATTGAAAAGCATGACCACCCTCCACACGATGTGCTAACCCTGCCATGGTAATTGCAGGCAGCCAGTGAGCTCAGAATAAAGAGCATATTGCTTCTCCTTTCAGGAAATCACCTCACATTAACTTATATGGAGGAGTAGAATAAAGAATTGCAAATAATGATGGCTCAGCTTCTCAGTCCTTTGGTACACAGAGCTCCCTGGGGAAATTTTCCAGGGGAAAAGGCAGGCCGCAGGAACCAAAAAATCTTCCTTCTACTCCTTTTATGGAAGATTTGAACTCCCTGAGCTTTTTCCCCACATGAGAACCAAATTCCTGTCTAGATCTCCTACTGAAATTAATTTACATTCGTAATATGTACTTAAATAAAACAATACATGCTCAAACATTTCAAGATTTCGTATCTACAACTATCATAGCAACAAAGAAATCCGGGTTTTCTGTAACGTAAACAAAATGGCCTTATAAATTACATAATGGGCAACACAGAATGGTATTTAAACATACCTGAGTTGAGCTAGTGGCACAGTGAAAAGAAAAATTATCCCTGAATGCTTTAAAATAATTTTTCTTTCGTTTTTCGCACATTTCATAGACTCCAGCCCTTTGTTTCAGAAGCTGAGGCCTAACCAAGTTGCTTGTGGTAAGTCCAAAGTTACCTGGTTACGATTGGAGAAGGGATCCTTTACAGTCCAGTCAGTCCTTAATTTCCTTAGAGCTTTCAGATTGCCTGTTTCAAGCATTAAATTCTTTTTTGATTAGAACTGCATTAAGAACTAGCCAAAAAAGCAGTGCAGAGCTTCACTCTCAAAGCCAAATGTATCCCCCAGCACCTGATAATGAGGAAAGAACAGAAAGACATGCACAATACACCTCAGCCAGCCAGCCACCTTTCCTCTTTTCTCCTCCTCCTGCTGCCACTAAATCAACTGCTTCCATTATTTTTCTATATGAAAATGAATAGTGGGAATATATACGAGAGTGCCCATGGAAAAGATTAACTCTGGAAAACAAAAATAAACTTTCCTTGCAATAACATTAAGTCCTAATCATATTTCTTTTAACTGCTCCTTTCAGGGTTTTATTAGAGATTCGCATTGCACGGGTAAGACACTGATGTTTGGTATTATTAGAAATTCTCTCTGGATTTTAAATATAATTTGTACCTGAAGAAGTGAAAATTATTTCAGCTAGGTAGTTGCAGGACTTGAATTAGTTTGACATTAATTAGACTAGTATTATTCATTAGTTACAGATTCCCAGGCAGCAATTGAACTTCACATTTTTTTTCTATGGTGAAGTCTTAAAAGACATTTCATAAAGGGTTCAGTAAATTATTTGGTGAAGAAAAAGCAGACCTTTCTGACAGAGAATTAATCAGCACAGAGCAAGGTACTGACTGCATGAGAGGATTATCTGTAACCACCTAGCAAAAAAAGTGATTCAGTCGGAACAGTTTTCCATCAGAAACTGCTGATTCGATGTAAAGAAGGATATTCTGCATATTTGCCCCATCAAAAATCTAGTGAAAGACAAAGAAGACATTTTTTTCTCAACCTTAACCAGATGACTTTTTGTCACTTTATCAGTGTTATTAATGGCAGTGATCAAATTAAGATTTAATAAATGCTACTGGGAATATTTAGGACTAGTGATACTTCGGTGATGAGGAGAGAGAAGGCAGAAGGGAAGAACCCCTGCACACCAGTCACTATTCCACTCTGGTTCTCCTTAACCTTAAATGTTGTTTTCACATGGTAGCAGAAGTACCCCATTGAGAACATTTTGGTAATGACATAATAATAGTTTAGAAAGTGAAAACACTATGCCAGTTTACTCTTTTCAAAACAAAATGTCAACAATTTTTTTATTACTATTTAGATTTTTTCTTTTATATCTATGAAATAGGAATTTCAGGCATTGTCAGATGAGAGAACCCCTCTCCTGTGGCATGTCAATGCCACACCAAACTCGAGCCTACCATCATTCCTTTAGGTTTTTGCTTCAAGATAAGGTGTCCTACTGCTTCAGGTTGCACCCCTGTCAGCATTGGTGTGACCAGGACACAAAATGTGCCTCTTCTACTTGATCCACCTCTGCACAAAAGTCTCTGTGTGCCAACAACCAGCAGCAAAACATACCAGGACTTGCTACACTGACAATAATACTGCTCTATCAGCAGGTCCTCTCTGTGACCTCAAATACACCCTAATTATCGCTGTTACAAGAGGTCTCAGATAAAGCTGTAAAAATAGTGAAATGGAAAATAAATCACCACATAAACAAAGCTCAAGCTGATGAGTTACCCAGTTCTTACAAGTCCTGTAATGGACTCCTTGAAGCTCATTCTCTTTGAGATGAATTTCTCAAGTTTCAGACAGGGAAGCAGAAGCAGCTGAAAGGCAAACTGCACAGATCTCCAAGGTTTGCAGACTGGACTGAAAATGTTATGGAAACAGATTTCTGCTCTGTATGCTTTAAATTGCTCAGGAGAACTCAGTGTAAAGATGCAAAACACAAACAAACAAACTGCCTGATTTTTCTAACTAAAAAAAAAGGTTAGCATGGTTTGTTTGTTTTCTCACTTGCATTAAGATTTGAGGGTGAGGGATGACAGATTTTTGATTTATCCAACTGAGCTGACTCAGTCTTTATGCTGTTTGTTACTTCTGAGTTGCAGAGACATCTTTCTTTCCCTCTGTACTGCCTTGACGTCCCAGAACATTAACACACTGACAGAAATATCTAGGACAATGGAAATAAGCAGATGCAGTCTGTGCTTTTCCATTGGTTTGTTGTCACTGTAGCTTTCAATGAGATTTTTCTCAAGTGCTCATATTACTGATTAATGTACTGAATTACTAATTTAGGGTTAATTTTCAATAAGGTTTATTTTACAGCAATGCATTAATTATAATATACCGTCACTCCTTCTTGTGTTATAAAGACACATAAAATCAACAAGCAGGACTCAGATTGGGTGATCACAACCTTTAACTAGAAAAGCAGCTAAAAACACCAGAAACAAACCCAAGAAACTAGAAAGAGTCACAATAAACTCTGTTAGCAAAATATTGTCTAGTGCCCTCCCGAGCCCAAAAAAGCACTTTTCCCATCCACACCAACAGGCACTTAACTGGCATGTTAACAAGACACATCAAGACCTAATAAGGCAGCATCATTAACATGGTTATCACCTTATTAATAATTCACAGATTGGTAGAAGTACAGTACTTATGGGATTTTAATGCATCATTTTAAACATGAAGAGAATATTATTATAATACTCATTAAGGTGATCTCCGCTGAAGTAAGATTTGTGGCACATATATTTGTATTTTCTTAATACAGTTAAATAGCCTACATCCCCTAATGTAGCAACAGTGCTTAATATAATGTCTTGCTATTAGGCAGGAATCTGTGATTAGCCTTTCGGGGCATTTGGAATTACATCCAGAAAAGGTCTTAAGTACCTCACTTAGCAAAATATGGATCTTTACAGCTAAGGAAATGATTCACTCCAAAAAAGCCCTAAAATAAAACCAACTTCCTGTGTTTCACATTACAATGTGGTCTGATTAAATGTCCCATCAGTTTGAGGGGCAGGATTGACCCGTGGAGCCCCTGCCCTGAAGGATCCCCTCACACTCCAGTTCTGGCAGGCTCATCATTGCTGAATCTTACACTTTGTAATGCATTGCTTTATTTATATCCCCTAGTGATGTTTGGATGGGAAACCTCTTGAAGTTCATGGTAGAAATCTCCCTGACTCCACGTGGGTTGGATTGGGCCCCTACCCTGTCAGCTGAGGGATCCATGGGAGAAACTGAGTGCAAGCCACCAGAGCAAATAAGCAGGGATGCCATCGAGGGGAAGCCAAAAACACTTCTATTTTGTGAGATTTGAATGGGAAGTCACAACTTTAGATATAACATTGTCATGGCTGAGGAATGGCATTCCCCAGTTCCTCCCTCCTCCAGATGGATGTCTATTAAAAGATATGCTGCCTTAGCCATCAGAGAGAGAAGACAAAGCAGTGTATTCAGGCAGACATCACACTTATTAATCCCTCTTTGGATGACACTCCTTGAAAGGTGGTAATTACTAATCAAGATATTAGAAATATCCATCTAATAAAGCAACATTAGGTGTTTCAAACAGTTTAATAAAATGCTACAAGTATTTAATATAAAAAGTAGCAATAATTTAACGGATGTTCTCATGAAAAGATATATTAATTTTTAAAAGAAGCATCACTGTTGCTTCATAAATTCACATAGCTGCTGGCTACTGGGTATTTTAAAGAGCTATATTATCCTAGCAGTAATTCCTTCAGGGAGCACCAGAGGTAAAATAAATCAACTTCCCTAAACTATCTTTGGAGCCCTAACAAGCAGAAATAGGACAGTCATCTCGAGAAACTTTGTCCACTCTTGTTTTGCATTTAGGATCCAGATACACATCAACAGCCCTGGAGACACTGGCATAAAACTCAGAACATAAACTGGAAAGAATCAGCATGGAAACCTGATTTATATGCCATGTTATGAATCATACACCTGCACAGTTGTGTTTTCCACCTAGCTTCCAGGTAGAAAAGTACAGTTCTCCAGGGAGGCAAGAATCAGAGAGCTGCACAATAAAATTAAAAGAAAAAAAAAAAAGCACTGTTAATGCTCCCTTACCCCTTTTTAATATAGAATTGAAGTCCTCATGTACATACATACAGCTGCATTGTTCTTAGGGGACACCCTCCATGCTTCCTTTGTGCTTCATGAGTGCAGGATGAGAGGAGAATTTGGGGGAGTATGGAAGGGATGGTTCTGGCACAAAGCAGCACACTCCTGTCCATTCCAGTTGTTTGTTTGGAACAATCCTGTGTCCCAGTTTCTAAAAGGAGAGATAAGCAGTTGCTTTCAGGGCATTTTAAGTTTGTGCCACAGCTGGTGGTGGGCAAGCCCTTCACCAGATGCTTGTCCACTTGAACACTGATTCTCTCCACAGATGAATATGTCTTAACCTCTTTGCAGAACCTGTGCCAGTATTTTCCTGCTCTGGGTATGAGATCTTTTTACAGTATTTGTGCAGGGTTTGGATTGTTGCAGCTTGGGATTGCTGCCTCTTTTCCTACTGCTGGAAAGAGCCTGGCTCTGTCTAATCTGCATTCTACCACTAGGTAGGTGAATACAACAGAAACATCTCCCTCTCTTCAGCTTTCCATGCTAAAGGCTTTGCCAGACCATTTCTCTGGCCTCCTTTCCTACACTGTGTCCGTGCAGACATCAGACAGTCTGTTCATTCTGCTGGAACAGCTCCAGGAGGTCAGTGTCCTTACTGTACTTGGAAGGCCAAAGTTGCACTCCAGATATTTACCAGTATTCTTTCCTGCAGGATCAGAGCTCCTGTTTTCAGAGTCTAAGCACATTGTATGTGCTTCACATGCAAAGACATAGGAAATGGGATTTTTAAGAGGGCAAGTGCTCCATAAAAACCATAATTCAGTTTACTCTCTACAAGTACACACCAATTATAAAGGCAGGAAAGATCAGAACTGAAAATAAATAATTTGATCATTATTGCAGCAATGATGATCCTTAGAGAGAATAGTAATGGATGTCTAGGAAATGTGTGAATCAAATTTGACTTTTATAGCCTTGCTGTAGGGTA
The DNA here is from genome assembly GCA_035583185.1 of Anabacerthia variegaticeps. Lineage (NCBI taxonomy): Eukaryota > Metazoa > Chordata > Aves > Passeriformes > Furnariidae > Anabacerthia > Anabacerthia variegaticeps. Next base: position 52,898,440 of record JAWWEW010000078.1, on the reverse strand, counting down.
TGAGTATCCCTCACAATAAACGTATCTCCTCCAATGTGTTTTCAACACTTTCTATGAAGCAAGTTGGAAATAGAAAATCACATGGATAGTCAGGTATTTATAAAAAATGATCTCCCACAAACTTACAAATGGAAAAACTCCTCAAAACACTCACTAAGTAGTTTGTGGTTTTTATGACACAAGCCCAGTAGTTTTTAAAACAACTTCTTTTCTTCTTACATTAAGATAAAGATCAACATCAAAAGTTGTTTTCATGAGTCAGCCTCCTGAAAAAATGATAGCTAATCTGCATGCTAATGCAACGAATGCTGTGCCAATGTTTTTGACACTTTTGCTATTTTACATCCTAAAGTGGCAGGTTCAAAGCTGTGAAGAATCATAAGGCTCATGGAAAAGGATAGATAATGATAAAGCTTCTTACCCATCAGGGTTTTGGGATGGAGACAGATGTTCAAAGCATCTGAATCAAAATCTAAAACACATGAAGTTGACTGAAAAATACACAATAAGGTTTGCTGCTACAACATTCTTATCTAACTCTCAGATTTAGCAGCCAAACACTTGTAATGGTTTCATTTTTCTCTGAATTATGTAACTGTATTCTCCACATTTACACTTCAGCAGAGAAAAATGCTTCTCTCCTTCTGTAAGCTCTGAATTCTTTTAAGACAGAGAAAGATGGGAACCTCCTTTCTGTGTCTGACAAGAGCTGATATTGACAGCAGAGTGGGGCAGCAGCCTAGCACGGCTTGTTCTTGGCCCAATTTCCATAGCCCCTGGGAATGTACTGTAAAGGATGTCAGTAAACAATTATGCTTGCACAAACAGATTCAGGCTGCTATAAATCGCTTCACTTCTTGTTTGTAAATAAAACCATTTCACTTATTCCCTGCATGCTTTTGGCAGGAGTGGAGAGGGAGAGACAGCTGTACTGCAGTCCCAGTGTCCTGGAAGCTCCATGGTTTCCAGTGGTTTTGTGCCAGAGTCACAGCATGCTTTAGACCACAACTCAATACACTTTTTTTGCCAGAAGTTTTGTAGTAAACCTCTGAGGAGATGAAAAGATGGAAGAGTTGGAATTCAGGAGGGGAATGGATCTTGGTATATCCATGACACACTTTCACTTGCATAGGTTGATGTAGGGCAATAAACTGCAGAGGACTAGGAGTTTGACTGTGGCCCAAGGGGTATTAATGTATGTGAAGGGAGGTGTCAAGGGGATGGACCAGGCTCTGCTGGGTGGTGCCCAGCACCAGGACAAGAGGCAAAGGGCACAGACTGATGCACAGGAGGTTCCACCTGAACTTCTTCACTGTGTGGGTGACCGAGCAGTGGCACAGATTGCCCAGAGGGGCTGTGGAGTCTCCCTCCCTCACTGGAGACACAACCCTGTGCCGTGTGCTCTGGGATGGCCCTGCCGGAGCAGGGAGCTGGGACCTGAGGAGCCACTGTGGTCCCTTCCAACTATTCCAATGCTCTGGGATCCTGTCATCCCATTTCCATTGGATTTATAAGTTTAATACCATCATTGGTCTTCTAGTACCCTAGACACTGAGAAGCACAGGTCACACTGAAAGTCAACAAAACATGTATTTTTTGCTATACCTTAAATTTTACTGTTTCACTATAGTTTCTCCATAACAGAATCACCCACAAGATACCCTACTTCTCACAAGGATTAATGAACTTTTACATAATGGATAACTCTTGAACTGAAAGAAACCAATTTTATCTGCCAACATAATTTGAGAAGGGGCAGATAGTAAAGCTGAATTTTGCAAAATCTCAGTAGCATCTATATATGAAATTGTAATGACCTGTTTCCTAATCTATTCCTCTCTTCTCAATATACAGCACTCTTTTTTCCCCACCTCTCCATTTTTTCCATGTGCTCAGAAAGATGATTACTTCATCTCTTATGCCACTACAGTGGCTTGAAACATCTAAATGATTTCCAGCTGTAGCATAAAGAAATTAATTCATTTGCTCAGATTTGGAAAAATCAAGAATAGAACTGATACAAATTGGGCATCTAAAGGAGGATGGAACAGAGCTGGGGACATGCTTAAAGTACTGCTGGTCCTTTACCTATACAATGTTGGGTAACAGAGTGGAGAGTCAGGACTGGCATTGTCTTATCCCAGTTTGTGCCAAATATATTGCAATCTTGGTTAATTTGCCATAAATTGAGTTAGAATGTACCTTTGTGTGCCGGCATTTACTATTTAATTTCAGGTGTCAGAGGGCTTTGCTGTCAGGCAGATGGAGGTAATGGTGAATAATAATGTTAATAGGGAGTAAAACAAGGTTTCTACAGAAAGGTAGTTTTGTAAATAATTCCATATGCTTTATATTTCTGGGAAAAAACAGACTACTCTACGGATACATACACTTTTTCTAAAGTCTGAAAGAGATGCCACAGTTATAGGAGTAATATTAAAATTTTAAACCATTCATTAAAATGACTCTTGTGCATTTCACACCTCAAGTTCCAGCGTTTTAAACAGTTGCTCTCCAGTGAAAAACACTTCAGCTCCATCTTTCAGACACCTCAGAAAGCAGAAGAAAAGCTGCATGACAGTAAGAAAAGAGGCTTTGGGGCAAAGTAAAATTGTACAGCAATCTGATGCTGAAAGGACAGGAGGAACCAATCCACTTGACTTACTGCCTCTTGTGCCTTTTGCACATCAAGTACCTCCTTAATCTCGAGGTACTCCTTTGCAGCATGCACATAAAAAGGCTTAAATAGTGTAGCAAGGTATTATGATTAAATAATGCATGGATTTGATCCTTCCTTCCTCATAAATGTGGGTAATTCCTTATTTACACAGGTATGGTTGCCTTTGCAGGTACTGCTTCCTTGAGCAATGATTATTGCTTTGAGCACGCCTATACACTATTACTACATCCCTAATCGTGGAATGCCATTACTCTGCTATAAATTATTATTATGACTTAAATCACACACATTCCTGTTATAGTGCAGTGCAGTTTGCTTAAAGATTGATATGGTAGAGTTCTATAGAAAAAGGAACATAATGCAAGTAATATTTTATTTTAAACCTTAAAAGTGGGAAAGTAGGTCAAGTTCCATGCCAAACAAATATGTTGCAAACTGGTTTAATTCTATGCTGGAAAAGTTTGATGAGATTGGGAACATCTTTTAAATCAAATATCTATCAGCAATTATTATATGAAGACTGTTCATTTTGATGTCCATTTTAGCATTTTAGCATAGCTAAAGGGGAAAAAAAAAGGTGTGTTATAATTTAAAAAGAAAAAATCCCAGCTCATCATCATCAAGTTGGACCTCAAAACATGGGATTGAGGTCAGTATGCTGAAGGTAAAAAGGTGGTATTACAGCAGTGGCAAATGAACCTGTGCCTTCCCACACAGGATCAGAAACTCTTTGGCTACAGAGAACAAAATTACAGGGTACCAAAGCACAGTTTAGGATAGTGCAAATTCAGGGGACTGAAGTAATTCATTTGATTTTGCCAAATTGTTTATCTGAAGAGCCCATTTGTATAAGAAAAGGGGTGGGGATGGAAAAACGAATGAAAAATTAAATTATTCAGATAAGATCAACTTCCTTATTTGATTACAGAGGAATTTTAAATTAAATTACTTGCAAAGTTTATCTGATAATGTGTTATTGAAAGCCAGTGTTCTGGAAAGTAATATTTTGATTTCTGCATGATTTTATGAACTTAATTTTTTGTGTTTTTTGTTGCACTGATCAGGTGTAATTTGGTAGAGATTTGACAAAAAGAACAAAATTCCATGATGCTCAGCGATTAAGAGGGAAGTTGGCTTGCTCTGCTACTATTTTTAATTAAAATTTTCTGATCGAGAAAATAGTACAGTTGTACTCAATAGGCTTCTAATTTTCTATGCTTGTTTACTAAATGATCTGTTGAATGCAAAATAGGGGTTTGATTAATTTTCTGACATTTCTTGTACAAAACTGGTTTGAAGCATAATGTGCCTCTTCTTCTTTGAAAGAGAAGCTCCCTTTCATATGTTTATTGTAAAAAATAAGTATTCCGATGAAAATTAAATACTAACTGCCTGGGGGAAAATGATTGTTGTATAAATTGCCATATAGTCACTCACAAAGAGAACTTTTAACACAGATTTAAAAGGAAAAAACCAGCAAAATACACACCCAAGGTATGACATGCTGGTACTCAAAGATGGCTTGAGGACTCAATAGCCCACCCCTGCAGTAAAGAAAGTCAAGATACAAAACAAGCCTATTCTTTGGTTCCATCTTCTGCAGGAACCCAGCCAGTCGTGGTATAACCCCCAGTGCTCTCACTCCACTCTCAGTCTGGGGTAGAACCTCTCACAGGTGTTAAAAAGATGAGAAAAGGCAGTTTTATTTGCTGCCCGACAAAGTGAGACCACCCCACCCGAGAGGGCACCTTGAAATCAGGCAATCCAATTTACTCCTAATTCTGGTCTATTGAACTCTGGTTTCTTAGGGCATCCTCAGGAAGACCTGGTGCAATGGTTGCTGGCCAAAACCCCTGAAACATAACTGGCAGTTCTACCTTCTCTGTACCATTCAAATCACACACATTTCATGGCTTCAGTTGCTGCTATTTTAGAAAACTCTTAACCAGGTGATCAGGATGGACACATTTGGTGTATTCTAAAATTCAACGCTCAGTACCAGCCAGAGAAATTAGTATCTGCATTTCTGATTTGAACAGAATGTAACCTTTGGAATTCACAATCCTTTAAGAACTAATTTCTGAAGGGCTTATCCTACCAAAAATAAACTTGATAACCAAAAAAGGTAATAATTGTTTAGGAAGATTACACAGAAGTCAATAAATAACCTTGACTAAGGTTGCTGGTGTTTGTTTATTTATTATTGTGTCCCTAGAAGTCTGTTATTTTCATGTTATCCTTTTCCCATCTTCACTGTGTCTATGAGAGTTTGGTCCCTTATTATTTCAACCATAAAATGACTCAAGTCACAGAAATTACACTGGCTCGGGAGTGATTCCCAGAAAATCAGGCTTTAGGTATGAAGTCCATTTAGCAGCCTGATTGATTATGTGTATCAAAATTCAATTTAAACAAACCCAGAACAATATAGAGCATGTATTCCTTCTTTGAAAGTATTTGTGGTGCCTTTCTACCGATCAGATTTCATAAATGCAGCTAAAAAATCTGAGGGATATTTTACTTTATAGAATGGGGCTGAACTATTTTAATTTGGTTTATGAAAACCATACAGACATGAAATGTTCATGAAAACATTACTGCTCCTGAAAAGAAACTAGAGATCCATCACTGAATGTTTTTGCTGCCATCAGCTGTGCTTTAAACATTGGTTTATGCACACAACTCTTTCTCTTCATATTAAAGGCATATATGGCACACAGCCAGATTTACTTTGAGGCTAATTCTTCCAAATGGTTTCAATATTTATCCTGTCTATGATAAAGTGATCAAACCATGCAATGCCCAGTAAAAGCTGCAGGGAACTAAAGCACCTCCAGGTTATGTGTCCTCTCCCCCAGGCTCTGATGGATTATTTTCACCCAGCCCAGCTGCTAGTTACATGTATGTTACAGATGTACCTGCTAGTCCATCAACCCTTCCCCTGAAAAACAGCAAGGCCATTCCATAGGAGGAAATTCTGATTCTTGCCCTTGTGGTCTCCACACTCCCTCTGTCATAAAATATTCATGAACTCACATCTTGCAACTCCTCATGAGTCCATCTCAGGTATTAGAATGGATTTGCCTGCTGCTCTGTATGACAGGTCTGGTTTTTCCCTCTTGCTCCTCTGCCAAAATCAAAGGGTAAGAGTCTCCAGGAATATGACAGAAGCACTTTCATTTGACTTAGCTGAAATGTCTGCTTGGGGCAGAAGGAAGATGGAAAGAAAGAAAACAAAACTTTTTAAAGATTTAATGCCAGTGCTGAAAAACAACTATAGTTCTCATTAAAAGTGACGCCAGAAGAATTTTCCTTTGATATCTAAAGTTTGTGAGTTATTAGAAGCATTTAGATCTTTATATTCTGAATCACTGTGAGAACCTCCATAGCTTTGTGTTCATTTCTTTCTGTAATCAGAGATATTAATGCAAACCACGGAATATGTTGATTTATACGTACAAATAACAAGCTATACTTGCAAATATTATTTTTCTTCTTTGGAAGCAGAGTACTGTCTGAAATATATATATATATAATGATAAAATGCCAATCATGCCACTGCAAATGCACCAAACATTCTCTGGAATTCTCAGCAGGGTGCTTGTCTTTGTGGCTCTGTGTAAATGAGACACGTGCCAATAAATTCTTTTCACTCATACAAGCAGACTTGAAACAATTGCTATGCTTTCTCAAAATATGATACAATTTTGTTTATAGTTCAGTTGACAGTTCAGTCTTGCTTTCCTTGCTTTTACATTTATCTCCTTTTATTCAGTTCCTCATGCACTTTTCATGTAGCTGCTACTTGCCACCATGCCATCTTAAACATTTTGGGGGATGCTTTCCCATATCAACACTTCTCAGAGAATCTGACACAGAGAATCTCCAGCAATCCAAAGAGACACTTCCTGTGAATCCCCATCAGGAAAAGGTGGCCAAGTAGGGCCTGAGATGGGATTTGAGGAATGTGTGCTGGGCTGTGACTGATTTACAAAGACTGTCCTCCCTCCAATGGATTTGGAATTGAAGGCATTTTGAGATCTCAGTACTTACCTGCATCTCAACAGCTTTCCAGTTTGGCTCCATCTTCCTTTTCCAGACTTTGTCAGAAGAATTAAGGGGAACGTTGAAGTCATAACATTGTGGACAGAATTCTCACTCACTACACTGTTTTTTGATAAGTCTGTTTTTGTGATATGCCTGTAATTCTGAGTGTCCCCATTTCAGAATATCAAAGTTTACTTTCCTGGTGCCCAAGGTCTTCAATTGTATTTTTCAGGACTCAGCAGCTGTATAAAAAAAGAAAAATGCTTCCAAGTGAAGTACTCAGGTAGTATGTTCAAAAGTCTTTCTCCACCTGTCTTGGTTCAGTAGACAGGGTTCCTTACACTGAGACACACAGCATAGTGAATCCTGTGCTGTATTTCCAAGATTTAAACTCCTCAAGGATCTAGCAGGAAAGCTCCCTCTCTAGGCACTTTTAAGTACAGCGATTCCAGTCTTTCATTCGACTTTCCACACCATTCTCCAAGACAAACAAAATACTGACTTTTCTAACAGGGAAACAAGGTCAGGAAAGAAAAAGAAACCAAAGGCCCTTACTATCAATTGCTTATGTTCCAGAGGAAAACAGATAAAAGTACCAAATTCATTTTCCTTCTGCAGGAAATTTTCTCTCCTGTCAGCTCCCTAAAAGCTATCTAAACGATCAACATTAATATGTAAGATCAGCCCATTCTGCAGTATCAGTATGTGGTATCAGTTCACCTCAGAGAGATTCCTTGATACTACAGGCAGTTCTGCTGTGTGAGACGATCATCACTTGCCTTGCCAAAAGGGAGCTTTTTTGCCATTCACAAAACCCCCTCCAGATACACACCTACGGCATCACAACGTGAGGAAAACTGCATAGTTTGAGCTACCACATTTCAGATTTAACATAAAACCAAGAGCCACTTCTTTTCCCAGGGAGGAGAAAAATAAAACCACCTTCCATTTCTGAACACCCTTCACGACAGACATATTGCATTTGCTGACATTTCAAGAAAGGTAAATCTTCAGCAACCAAGGAGGAGTGATTTTCAAATTCAGAATATAATTATCCTCTATGACAACAAGAATTCTGAGCTAAATATTCTCTATAAGCATAGAGAGGGGAATTTCTATGAGACTTGACTTAATAATATAGAAAGTTATTAAATTAAGAGTTCAGGGAATCCCTAAAATCCAAATGAACCATCTCTTCTGGTTGAAGCAGTAGCATGCACCAGGGCAGAACTGGTCAGAAAAGATTGTATTACTTCCTTAAGACTGAAACCAACAATCATCTTCTTTATCTTCATCTCTTCAATGCTCTTGCACAGCCCTCCTACATTTAGATTTGACAGAAGCAAGAAAATGGTATGAGGAGAATGGTGAGACGCTGGAATGGGTTACCCAGAGAAGCTGAGGATGCCCCATCAGACTCTCAGCAACCTGAGAGAGGAGCAAAGGGAGCCATAGCAGAAGACTGCTACATACAAGTGGTGAATTTGCTAATCATGTAGAAAAGACAAACACAGACAGTGTTAGGAAAACAAACAAGACTGCATAGTCAGATCTCCGAGTGGCAACAGAACAATTTACATTCTAATAAAAACTGAGGAAGATGTTAAACAGAAGATAACAAGGCTAGACAGTTTCAACCAGCACACGAAGCTGTCTCTGAGAAAGTCTGTGACTATTATTATTGTTGATTTTCAATAGCCCTTGGAACACCAAGAAAGTCACAAAAGACTAAAATCAACTGTGGTGTGCAAATACTGAAGATGACCTGCACTATCACAAGCTGCTCCCATTAACACTACTGCTAGACAGAATAATAAACCTGATCAATAAAAATTGAAAGGAGGTAAATGAAATTACTGTCGACGAACATGGGTTTATAAAACTTAGATCATGTCAAAGTACCCTGAACTTCTGAAGGCTTTTCTTTTTTTCCTGAAATACGAATTTGAATCACAAGAAATGTGCATATATATGCACTTGTCTTTTTCTGCATACATTGTAATAGTATGCATTTTGAACCCTGAGGGCACTGGCAGTGTAAAATATTTTAACCAAGATTAAGAATTATTATAAATGTGACACTAAATATCTCAAAATGTAACCATAACAAAGGAAATGAGTGGTTTCTAGAGAGAACTAGTGGAAGTCTGATCTTCAGCCCTTCATTATTTAACATCTTTATTATAAGAACTGCAGAAAAACGCATGGTCTGTGGAGTTGAAGATGACCTGAAGTTTACACATGTCACAAGCTTGGGACATCCAGGTCAGCTGGTGAAAGGAAACATTAGGTATTTCAGTGTGGACACGTGTCAAGTCATGAACCTGGGGTACAGAGCACAGCTCCAGCCTGAGACACTCAGTGCCAGGAGGAAATGTGTCAGAACCTTGAGTGATATGTTACTCAAAAAAGGAAGACAAAACAAACTCTACCCCTCTGATAAATGGGACGGGACATCTGATGACGACTCACATGAAGAAGGCTGATGTACTCGGCAACTTTTTTTTCAAACTTTCACTGCCAGTTGCATTTCCCACATCTCTCAAGCCCCTGAAAATCAAGGCAGGGACTGGAAGAATGAAGTGCCACCCATTGTAGGAGCAGATGAGACTCAAGGCCATCAGAGGAATCTGGAACAAGTCCATGGAATCTGACAAGAGGCAGCCCGGGGTCCTGAGGGAGCTGGCAGATATAGTTGCTAAGCTGCTCTCTATCACTTCTGAAAAGTCATGACAGTCAAGCAAAATCCCTGGTGCCTGGAAAAGGAGAAACATTGTTCCCATTTCTAAAATGTGTAAAAATAAATATCCTGAGAACTATCTGCCAGTCAGCCTCCCCCCTGTCTCATGAAGCTCCTGAAACAGCTTCTGGAAGCTGTCAAAGATACGAATGGCAGGGAGGTTTATCAGAGAAAAACAACATGTCTTCATGAAGGGCAAATCATACCTGACCAAGCTGGTGGCTACCTAGAGATGAATGACTGCACTGGGGGATAAGGGAAGAGCTATTGGCGTAACCCACCTGGACCTCTGCTATTGACACAGTTCCACACAGCACCCCTGTCTCTAAACTGCAGAAAGAAGGGTTGGATGCACCAACTGTTAGATGGATAAGACTGGCTGGATAGAATCAAGGAAGAAGACCAAAGAATCAATGCCCAAAGGATCAATGGCTCAAAGTCCAAGTGGAGATCAGTAATGAACTCTCAGGGGTATTGGGACAAGTACTGTTAAATATCTTTATTAATGACACGAGAGCGTGTGCTGAGAGTATGAAAGGAATGTTTTAAAACTAAAGAGGGTAGATTTGGACTACACAAAAGGAAGGAATTCTGCAACAGACCTCCCAAAGAGCCACAGATGTCCCACCTCTGGAAGTGTTTGGGGTCAAGTTGGACAGGGCATTGAGGAACCTGGTCTGGTAGAAGGTGTCGCTGCCTACGGAGGTGGGGTTGGCCCTTCCAACCCCTTCCAACCCAAACCACTCTGTCCTTCATTGATTCCATGATGTGCAAAGCAGATAAAGGTAGTAACACAATCTACCACACCACCCGAGCTGGGTTCAGTGATCCTTTTTGGGCTTATAAACTATAAATGTGTAGATTTGGGGCCATAATTCACTCATAGCATTCCTTTGACACAATTTTTTCCATGTGTATAAAACATGTGCACTGTACTGACCTAAAGTCTAAAACTGCATCCATCAATTATTATAAACAGAGTTAGTAAAAACATTCCTTATAATGATATTCAAATAATTGTTTTGGAAAAAAAAAGAACTCTAACTTCATTCATAATATCTGATTTAAGAGCCCAGGATTGTGGCACAGCAATTAAGCAGTGAAGGAATTTCAATGGAGTTATTACCTGTGTACCTAGCTTTCACAAATGGGTGAATGAATCAGGAATCAATGAAGACAATCTCCCTTACTTTCAGGCTCAGCAAATTACTCGATAGGGTGATGAATCAATGAAAATCCAAGAGAAGTCAGTGGATTCAGTTTACTGCTGGAGGAAAGGGTGGGAAGAGGGCAGAGAGCAGAGAATAAGATGATTAATAAAATGATGAAGTATGTATGGAAATAGCAGATAAATTCAGAGCAGAAGCAAATGGGTGTGTGGTCGGTGGTGTGTGTTTTTTGGAGGAAGGCTGGAACTGTAATGGATACCTTCTGTTACCTACAGGGAATTCTGCTATCATTTCTAACAGCTTGGCTGTGCCAGTGAAGAAGCAGGTAGGACATTCATCACGTAACTGACAGTATGCCCAGTGGCATCATTTTGGGGGATGTAAAACCAAAGGAAAGAACATTAGGGAGTACAGAGCAGGTAGCCAGCAGAGCCTGGATGTACAGGATGTTTGTGAGCCCATTTTTCACAGCAGCTCACTCAGCTAATGCCACATGAATGCTGTGCTCAGGGCAAGCTGCTCCCTCTGTGCCCCGTCCCCAGCTAAAGGAAGGCAGGGTACTGCTCCTGGATGGGACACAACCTGCCTTCAGCACGTTCCTCCTGCCTATTTATTCTGTAGTCCAGGACAAGGGTGGGACACCAGGATTTTAAGTTTTAATTGTGTTTTTAAATTGTTTTCCTCATTTGCATTTTTTGTTGTCTTTTTTGAGATATTTGAATTTTTATCTGTGTTCAGGGAAAAGAATATGTACGAGCCCTTCCGATGTTTCATTGGTAATCTGGGCAGTCTTAGGAAGATCTTAGGAAGGCATCTGTGTGTGAAACCTGGGTCAACAGGATGTAAATTTAAGGGTTTTTTCCCCTGTTTGTTGGCTTGGTCCTAAATATGTTGGGCTTTTCCCAACCATGGCATTGCTACTATTCCCATAAATGTAACTGCAAATACAAGCACATCCCAACTTAACTCCATTTCAAACTGTTTCAAGGACTTTCCACCAACCACACTTAAAGCCAGGAGGCAAAAGATGAAAAGCTAAAATGTACTGAGAGTCCCTTGCCTGCTGTGTTGTATCCCATTGCATTAGGCTCAGATATTTTTAAGCTTCCATTTGGGTGGCACCCCTCTAGATCTGATGGAAAAAATATCTTATAGATAATTCCTACATTGTAGAAACAGAAAATAGAAATGTAGCATGTATAGGGCTGATTTCCCGAGGCTAAGGTTACAAAATATTAAATGATATAGCAGTTTTACAAAATCAAACAGGATGTTTATGTCATATTTAGACAGTCATTAAACTACTACAAGAAAATGTTACATTCCCTTTAAGCTGAGACATAGAATATTCTAGAGACAAACACTAAATGTTCATTCTAAAATATCCCGTTTCTTTGTGGGATGGAAGATGCTCAGGCTAAAACTGCTCCAATGCTTCCTGACTACTGTAAAGTATTTTAGCTGCTAATTTAATTTACACATTGGAAGTTACAACCCAACTTGAGGTTTTACCAATACAAATGCAGAACCTGGCAAAAAAGTTTCTACCTATGATGAAGCCGATTTTAGCCCCTGATTTATTTAGAGCATATTTTTGGAGTGCATACACAGCTGAAAATAAAATATTTGATAAATATTTTAAGTGGTGATAAATATTAACATCAAATGATGACCCCTAAGTGTGAGTGAGTATTTAAGTCCCACCGTGGGCTCAGCAGGAGCAGGACCGCTTGCTTAAGTTCAATGTCTGAAAGAACCACCTCTCCACCACGAGACTGCGAAGCCAAGAAATCTCTAGACTTTCTTAGGTAGAGGAAAGAGGTAAATGTGAATGTCAATATCCTTTTCTGCTCTGAATTATCAGCTGCTCAGGCTTAAAGACCAAATCGGAAAGGTTGGCTTCTGCAACAGTGGATGAATATTGAGACAATTTCTCTGGCAGGAAAGGTCTCAACTTTGCAGAGTTGCTTTTACAATTGCAGAGCTATTAAAGTCAAGTGCCCAAGTTCTTTGTAAATGTTAAACTTCAGACTTGGGAATATTTTTATTATATCTCTGATGTCTTCAAAGCTGGAACAGCAAACAGCTCAAAGGAATTGATTGCTGATTACTGCAATTTCCTACACCACCAAATTTAGAGATTTAACATGTTGTGCAATTAGCTGGGGGTCTCACACAGTCTACCTATGCAATGCCAATGAAGCAGCTGAATAAATGAAGTGCAATAAAAATAAAATCAATGTGAGTTCAAAGGCTGAAGTCTGAGGAACCTTCTAATCATTTCTAGTATCGTATACCAATGGACTGAATCATGAACTTCTCACTGGCAAAAAAAATTACCCACACTGTTCCTAAAATCCATGACACAACTTCTGTTTCCTTCAGTGGGAGGAGGCTCAAGCTGAAAGTCCTAAAGAACATATATAGGGAAATGTGCTGACTGTCCCAGACCCACAGCGATGTGAGCTATTCAAGAACATGTACAGTTTAATGTCTAATACGTTAGAAAGGATTTCCTATCGCAGCTGCATCAACTGAAAGAGTCTTTCAAATGTGTTAAAAGTACCTGAGTGGAAAAAGAGAGAAAATAAGAAGTGAATTCTCACCTCCTTGCAAAAGAAACAGCCAATGTTCAGAAACAAGTTTTCAATTCAAAGTCTTTACCTTTGCTTTCAAACTTTCTTGCAGCCGATACCACTTACTGTGTCTTATACCATATTATTGCACAAGAAATACATATTAACTATACACACAAGAAAAGCAAAACCCAGTTTTAAAAACATTAATTCGATGACATTTAAAATTGATTCAATGCCCACTGACATAAAACTAATGTCTGCAGTCAGGTTGTGTGCAAAGTTAGATGCACAAAAGTTAAAGACTCTGAAACTTTGGCTTTTCAGCACTGACTCAGGCTCTAAGTGCTGTCACCAATCTGGAAGTGACAGCATACAATTTGATACTATTTCATTCATTCGCATGTAAGTGTTCTAGAAAAAGCATATTTATTTAGAGTCACGCTGAGTAACTTGGTGCAATGTTGTTAAATAATAACAGTAACTCAGTGCAATGTTGTTAAAACTGTCACTTGCCTGTTGACTGTGAATTTTATTGTATAGTGATGTCTGCACCTCAAATAACAATACTATTATACAATGAGAGATGTAAATTTTGGTCTAATTTATAGCTAGAGTGTTCTGAAAGGACAAAAAAAATAAAGCATATGTTTAGTGTTATGAAATTCCATGATCTTTGGGAAACTTAGGCCCTCCATTGAAAGTTTAGTATATTTTTAAATGTTTTCACCAAAAAAAGTGATTAAATGTTAAACCTACAGGCAAATAGTTTGGTATACTTGAAACTAAATTATGTGGGATCTCTGGGTTAACCTCCAGACACGAGGACCTAAACTAAGAAATGTTAATCAGCTATAACATAGACAAAACTGGAACTGTTCAGATTTCCAAAAATACTACTACATCTGAAAAATTACTTGGAAGAGAACTATTTCCAAATGTGAATCTAACAGAATATATTATATATATGACACCCCATACACCCAACGTTCAAGCACCATGATCTGGAAGGACAGATTCTCCAATTCTGTACATTCCAGAACTTCTGAAAAGGAGTTTCTTGTACAATGCCTTGCTCTTTCAAAAGGGACATACTTCTCTTTCAATACTTGTCTCATTTACCCAAACTGTTATAGGCAAATCTGGGTGCCATGCAGTCAGTGCTAAAAGATGCATGTTTTTGCTTTTACAGTCTTAATGATTTACCCTACCTGCCCCCTATTTGATTTCTGCATCAATTCCTGTAAAATGGGTTGAAACTTCAACTTGACCTACTGCAAAAGTATGACAAGTATCAGAAGCAGAAGTTTTACCAGATCAGATTTGCACTGCACAAAAGCAGGCACAACAACAGCAACAAAATCCAATCAAACCCGAAACAAACAAAAAAACCCCAACAAACAAACCCCCAGCTGTGAATGTAGTCAGTTGCTTTCACCCAGAAGCAGATGATCCTATAATGGATACCTTTAGCATTCTCATTAAGTTACAAGGTTGCTGCTTTGTGAGTTTTGGTTTTTTGTAAGGATACAAATGAGAGCTAGTCTGCCCACATTCATATTCTTCTCATTCCAGCTTAGCCACGTAAAAGACTATAAAGCACTAAATTTGTATTTTCCCTGTTACTTTTTATCTTGTGATGACCTCTCCTGGTTGAGCTGTTCATTAGCCTTGATTCCAGAAGTTAAGAGTGTTTTCATCCCTCTGTGCTCATTACCAAAAATACGCAGGAATGTGAAGGATGCATTGCCAAGGTAGGACGACATAAGCACGAACAGAACTGACAGTCAGATCTGAGCATTAGAGTGTGTGAAACCGTAACACAGTGTGTGTTTATTGTACTACAAGATGTGCTTTCAACACCCACTTCATCTGCAGATAAAACTGAATGAGATTAAAAGCTTTCCACACCATCACCTCTGAATCAGTATTGCTGAGAGACGCCCTGTTAATGACAGAGACGGATTTCCTTGCTTTGCAAAGTAAACAAACATTTGAGACGCAGTATATTCACATAAGGAACGTCCAGTTCTATTCCTTCTGAAAACTGCGTCTTTTTCTATGCCAGCACAAGCAGACTGTAAGAAAATACTGAATGGCAAGCTCAGGTACAGACGTTTGTTGTTCACTGCACACCATAAGTCTTGCATACTCCCTCAAAATACTGTAAAGAATAAATCTGCTGTTGTTAATTACTTCAAAGTCTAAATATAAAGTAACAATGGAGGATAAAATGAAATTGTGGTTGGAAATAAGGTTTATAACAAAGCTGCATTTCACATACTTTTTAATTCTTTCAGGAGAATTGCCAAAATGATTCTCAAAATCAACTGATGGGGAAGGAAAAAAAAAAAAAAAAGAAACAGAGATATCAAAAGCTAAGTGCATTATCTCGTAAACAGAAGCCAAAATTCTCCAATGCCATTCACAATCAGTTGCACACAAAGTCACAATCAACCCCAGAAATCCAGCATCTTGACAAAATACACCAGCGGGATGGGTTCGTACAGCGAAGCATGTACCAGAATGCCCAGGGAAGTGGTGCACCACAACACTGTGACACAGCACTTGAGTTCCCCCGGTGCTTCCACTGCCCGGGCACCGGGGAGCCTTTACAAGAGATTTCAGCATGTACTGCAGGGTGAACAATCCGTCGGTAATTATGAGGCTGACGTGTGCTTCGAGCTATATTTGTGTTTCCAGTAAACAAATCTAGCTCCATTTCACTTCCAGAAGTGAGTCAGGAATGAAATGCTACTTACTACATAAGGAGTAGAGCGTATAAGCTCTTGGGAGGTGAATTAATATCCAGAAATCTTTGAAAATCTGACTGTCAGGATGGAAATGTATATGAGGAAATTATAATGAAGATTATATATATCCTTTATTCCTGGAATTCCTGGTTATAGTGATGTTACTACAACTTCTCAACTAACTTCTTTCAAAGTTAAAGATTTGTTTGTTGGGTAATCAGATAACCCACCGCAGGTCGTCTGCAAGTTAAACTACAGCCATTAGTTGCTGAATGACAAAAACAAACAGAAAAGCTCAGAAACCTCATTAGAGAAAAGCAGGGCACTTGGTTTTCCAAGAACAGATTTCTGACAACCTCAATCATAAATCTTTGCCCCCAGACACTCCTGTTATGCAGAGCCTGAGACGTGATCATGAAGAAATAATACTGGTAAGAAAAATTAGATAGCTGATCAAAACTAAGCAGTGAACCTCAGGATCAATACTTGTCCTGATTCAAAGGCAGGAAAATCACTGAGCATCCTATAGCCTCTGAGGCCTATAGATACAATGTAGACACTGCTCTGCATTTTCTGGTGACACACAGACAAATATGTAAGTGTAAGCAAATCCTGCAACAGTAACATTGTTTTATTTTCCAACAGATATCAGACGATAACAGATAAAAATCCACTGAGAAAGTACGGGAGTGCTCCAGTTCCCTAAGCATTGCATTATTCATCCCTGCCCCCAAGGAGACAAACAAACAAACAGATAAATAAGTGATCTACACAGATGTCTATGCAGTATATACATTACATTCTATGGCAATTCCCCCGCGGCTCGGTCAGGAGAATCACTGCCCATTGACATGTACACAAGCCCAGCACATCTGTCTGTAACATCTCAGGACATTTGCTCCCTCTGAGCAGCCCAGTGAGGCAGCAGCAGGGTCTGCTTGCTGACCAGTCTGTCAAAATGCACCGTTCCATTTCGGCACGCATTTCAAAAACACTTCGCAAATGCCAAATGCTTTACATGCTCTGAAGAGAAGCAACTAAATACTTAACACTGACATCTACCTGCAAATGTTTTGCTCAAAACTACAGCTCAGTGCACTGTTAAAGGTTTGATCTAATACCCGTTGAAATCAAGGAATATGCTGTCATTTTCACACTGGTAGCAGAATTGGATCCTGTCTAGGTGTTCTGCAACCCTCTGGTCTGAAAGTTCAGCACTTCAGCAAATGCTTGATCATTTCTCTACTGTTTACTGCCTCGCTAGGTGGGCAGTTGCTGGTCTTCTCTAAAATACATTTGCTCATTTTATTATGGGCAGCAAAACTTCACTCTCAAGAAAAGCTGTCCTGGCTCAGTTCCCTCTCATCAACTCACTGTCATGCTTTCCTCTTCAAATGACAGAATTTTCCCTTGCTGCTCCTCTGGAATACACTAGCCATGGAAACTGCTCAAATCTCCTCTTTTCCCTCACAAAACTGTGAAAGTGAAGTACTTCCAAAGGCACATTGCAGACCTTCTGAGGAAGGTGGGGGAAAGCAATCCAAACCAAAGCATAAGCCACAGAAAAACTACCCCCAAACTTTGAACAGCTTCTGATTCCTTTCCCGCTCTGACTCCATTGCAAAACCATGAAGATACCATAGAGCAAGTCTTTCAACTTTCCACATCAGCTCCCAGTGAAATCATCTACATCAAAGAAGATCTGATGGGGAGCACTGCAAGCAGTACCAAACCTCAGTGCACACATACACAGAAAAATCAAACACAATATTCTTCAGCAAAGAAAGAAAATCGACCTCAGAGCTGTGGTAATTTCCCTCCGGTTGATTCCAGGGCTGAAATTGTGCATGTTCCTTAGCAAAGGGTACTTACGAGATGCAGGCAGAGCAGTCCTGGCTCTGCAGCTGATGCTGCTGAAAATCCAGAGGAAGAGAGCTGCCCTGCAGCCGGCTCGGGGAACCACAACCATCCTTCACTTCCTGGCTCCCTGTACTCCAAATGCCAGCCGCACAGCCCTGCTTGTCTCCACTTTGGCCCCTTCTCCCTCTCTCCTTCTCGGAGGAGGTGGCGAGGAGGTAAAGGGGGCAGGGCTCTACCTTGGGGTAGAAGCCAAACCCCCTCTTCACCTGCTATCTTTGCGTTTGCAGCAGCAGGATAAGTCCACGTACTTTTCTTTCCCTTATTTCTCTGTTTGCGTCTGTGCCTCCTTCTCAGAGGAAGGGGGAGAAAAAAAAAAAAAAAAAGAAAAAAAAGCCACGAAGTATCAAATAAGAAGGATTGCGGAAGAGAAAAATAATTAAGAAAAAAAAAATCAAAAGCAATCTCCCAAAAGACGTGGGGGTAGGGAGGGAAAAGGGAGATGGAGATGAAGGGAAGGAAGAAAGGCAAAAAAAGCAGTCGGTGCTGCTGCTGCTGCTGCTGGTGGTGGTAGCACTGCAGCTGAGCCGTTCTTCCTGCGCTGCCGAGGGGAGCTGGCAGTCACCTCCCCGCTCAGATAGATATATATACACCCCGTGTGCACGCACACACCGCCGGGCAGCCAAACACGCTCCCGGAGAGCGGCGGCGGGGAGGGAGGGAGGGAGGCAGGCACAGACACTCCCGCAGCACACAAGCAGGCTCAGAGCATCTCTCCTCATGTATCCAGCATCTTCCAGCAGGAGGAAACGCTGCCACCGCCACCGCCACCACCAGCAGCAGCAGTAGCAGCAGCCTCCGCGCTCCGGAAAAAAAAAAATGGAAAAAAAAAAAAAAAGAAGGCAGGAGAAGGGAGAATCCTCTCCCCGGCGCTCCCCTCCCCTTCCCTCCGCTTTCCCAGCTCCTCCCTCTTCCTCTGCGCCCCTCGGGCCTCCAGCACCCAAAACCCTGATCGTCCTCCCTGGCGTGGTTCAGAGGCACAGCCGGGCCGGGGATGAGGATGGGGATGGGGATCGGCACCGGGAGAGAGGATCGGGATGAGGATGAGGATCGGGGCCGGGATGAGGATGAAGATGAGGATGGGGATGGGGATCGGGGCCGGGAGCGAGGATGAGGATGGGGACGGAGATCGGGTCCGCGGCGGGGATGAGGATGAGGATGGGGATCGGGGCCGGGGTGAGGATGGCGATCGGAGTGGGCAGCAGGGATGAGGATGCGGATGGGGATCGGGATGAGGATAGGGATGAAGATGGGGATGAGGATCGGTGCCGGGATGAGGATGGGGATGACGATCCGTGCCGGGATGAGGATAGGGATGAGGATCGGGGCCGGGATGAGGATGGGGATGAGGATCAGGGCCGCGATGAGGGTGGGGATGAGGATGGGGATGAGGATCGGGGCCGGGGTGAGGATGGGGATGAGGATCGGGGCCGGGATGAGGGTGGGGATGAGGATCGGGGCCGGGGTGAGGGTGGGGATGAGGATGGGGATGAGGATCGGGGCCGAGACGGAGCGGGGCCAGTGCAGGGATGGAGATCGGGCCGGGAGAGGGGATGGAGGTCGGGGCCAGTGCGGGCTGGAGGTCGGGGCCGGAGCGGGGCCGAGGAGAGGTGTCCCCGGTGTCCCCGGTGTCCCTCCCGCCCCTCAGCGCTCCCGCACCCCGCGGCTCCCCCGGCGAATCCCACAGCGGATCCCGCACTCCATCCTGCCGGGACCCCGGCCGGGCAGCCCGCAGAGAAACCCTCCGAGCCGCCCTATTCAGTGGCGGGGTGAGCACCATCCCACCTGCAGAGCCGCTAATGCAGATGTTGCCACTGGGTCATTAATGCCCGCTCGGAGAGCACGGCAGGAAGCGAGCTGCGTTAAAGTATCGTCACGGTTTTCATGGGCAAGAGGTGCCTGAGAGAACCTGGCCATACCCCGGCCTTAGGGCTTCGAGATTTCAACAATCTGACAGTTCTTTTCCATCCCTCTCCATCCCTCCTGCCATTACCCTTAAACAGCTGAACCAAAAGTTATTGCTCACCAGATACGGTAGAATAGTGAGGGTAGGGAGTTATTCATGGATTATTTATTCTACAATCAATGAGGCAAAGAAAAATGAAAACAATTATTTCTCAGGTCTTATATAGAGAAGGCTGAGAAATGGAGAGGTATGATTTCTTTAGAGGAGCCCCAAAGCAGGGATAAATTATTTTCAGTGACTAATACACATGCTGTTAACAAGTACCTGCTGTTATTTAGTGATTGTGATGAAGTGGTTAAGACTGTAAGATGAGATTTTCAGAAAGGGTCTGGGATGTTAGGAGCCTCGATCCTATTGCCTTTCAGAGGGAGCACAGTGCCTATCTTTTAGGTCCCTTTGAAAACTCATCCATACATAATATGTGATATCCCAGGAGAGCTGTGGCCTAGAGGTTTGAGCACAGCACAGGACAAAGCTTGACTGCCAGTTCTGGGAAAAGTGTTTCTGTAATCTTGTCCAACTGCCATAATTTTTCCTCCATGAGCCTTTCCCTCCCTTGCTTTGTCCATATCTAGTATTAATACAGTCATATTTTAAATGCTTTCATAGAAGTATTGCCAGTATATCTGTAGGAACTATGAAATGAAAAAGTGCACTATCGATGCTGTTTTATTATACTTATTTCTATTTTTGAAATAATAAAAATTCCCACAGAGACTCTGTTACTTCTCCTCTGCATCATCCTGAGCCCTCTGCCATGCGCTCCCCATTCCTTATAACCCACAGATGTTTTTGATGTCCAGTAATCACATGTGAGTGTCCCTATGTGAGTTTTCTGGGAATTAAGTAAGAACCAAATATTAATTAGTGGAATTAAACTAGTTCCAAATTGCCTGTTTTCCTAACTTCTTTCTTGTTTACATCTTCTATTCTCCTCCTGCTCTGTAGCCCACAATGTTTCAAGTTTATAAACCTACATTTTCTGTTCTTTAGCTACAGCTGCAGTGATAGAGCTGATATAGTATCACAAACTGACTGTGCATATATTCACAGGAAAAAAAAAGAAAACCTTCTGAGTATGACATGCAAAAAATCCTACTACTTTCACTCTGGGTTCTTGAAACCCTTTCAGTATTCATGGGCCTTTATTATTCACCTGAATAAGTAATAAGCAGCATCTCTGAGTAAGTATTTAGAGGCTCAGCAGACCATTTTTTAGACACAATTTCTGCTTCTTAAAGCCCTTCCAACAAGCACAACAAAAACCAAACTTGCACATCACCCATTTATGCCTTTTTACGTAGATACTTGCACATCACCCAGGTCATGAAGGCCTCCACAGAACAATAAACAGACTTGATTTGAGTTGTTCAAACTTCACACTTCTTTATCGTATGCTGATGGGGGTTTTCAAAAACATACTCAAATTGATCATAAGTAGGTACACATTTAAAAAAACAGCTGTAAAGGATAAGACAAGCCATTCAGAACAGGAAGATTCAGCAGGCTGATGGATGAATATCCCAATAATGGTGATAGCAGAAAGTTTCCTTGTGGTTTGAGACGGAAGAAATGGCACAGATTATTGCATTTTTCCCCACCTTGGAATAGGAACAGGCCTTAAAAACTGCATAAAATATTTAAACTATGTAGCAACAGAAATGAGTTGTGCAAGGGTAATGCAATTATTTTTAATATAACCACAACCGAGGCCTGCAAAATCAGTAACTTTGACTGCTTCTGTCACACAAAAATAATTACAAAAATCTTCAGGCATTCCTTAGTCCTACAAAACAAGCTAATCATCTTATATACTCTTCTTCTTTACTTTTTTTTTCTTTTTTCCTGGAGGATGTTGTGAAATATTACTTTACATGATTCAACAACTCCAAGCTGAATATATTAACCTTTGCAATGAAAACATGGTCAAATTGTGTTAGGCCACAATATGAAGTTATTAGATACTTCTACTCTTTCTCCTAACCTTTCCATTCCAGAGTGTAAATGTGAGGGTGATTCTAAGCAAACAGTGAGGCAGCCCTGCAGCCTCAGGGGGCAGCTTCAACCTTTGCCACCCCTGGGCTGCATCTGTCAAGTGTCTGCACCTTGGGTCACCAGGGCCCTGTACCCCACACTGCAGGTTAGGAAAGTGTCAGCACACACTGGCACAGACCCACCAGCCAAGAGCTCCAGAAGGAAAACACAATGTCAGAAAGCTAGAAAGGATAGTTAAGAATTTTGAACACTGGGGGGGTCCAAATGGCACCCAATAAAGTGATCAGATGAGACCACAGAGGAAAATGAGCTAAGCTGAAAAAGAAGGTGAAACTTCTGAACTTCCTTTATGCCAGCAAAGTACCATTTTAACATAGTGTTTCCCTGTCATATTTTTGGTTGTCAGGGCCCCCTTACACAGCAGAGCTCTAAAAATTACCCATAGCAGGATTTCCACCCAAGTCTTTAGAATGCTGGGTATGAGGACTTCACACAGGAAAGACAAATGCAGTGTGTTTCAAATTAGGACCAAACAAGACTTTATACGCATAGAATGAAATACCAGGTAATGGACAGCTCTGTGACTGAAGGAAGTCTTGGGTTAACTAAGAACAACATGGTGTTTTCTACTGGGACTTAATATTCATGGACCTTCCTCTGAGGGAGAAAGAGGGCATAGGAAAGTTGTGATCATCTGTGGTGTGATCTTATCTGCCTATGAGAAGCTGTGAAGACCTGAAGAAAATCTTTATTTCCTAGAAATGCAAGGAAAGTTTTTCCTAATCTTCTTAATGCAGCTAAAAAGGGAACATGAGTGTGCATTGGCAGAAAAGAGACATTATCTTCTTGCTTCATGCAGCTGAAAATACAGCTTTATAGTTTGAAGTGAGTGCATTTTGCCTTGACCGTCACTTTGTTATGGTAGCTGTATTAAAACAAACAAACAGATGAAAAAGATGGAAATGTGTATTTATACAGACATCAAAAGAAATTAAAGATGTTCAGAAGTTTTCAGCCTTGTGCCTCTATGCCATTTGTATTCTAAACGTGTTCAAAGCAGCGTCTACCTTTAGAAATGTCTTTTGAGATACCTTGGTCTCTATTAATCTACACTGCATGGTGTGACTCCTGGGGTGTCCTGTGCAGGGCCACCAGTTGACTTGATGATCCTGATGGGTCCCTTCCAACTCAGTATATTCTATGATTCTAAATAAAAAATCATACCACATGTCTCAAACATATACTAGACTTTAATCTGCATTTCGTAGATGTGCAAATAGAATTGAATCTGATCCCTCTTCTGCATCATGACTAAAACAGCCAAACAGAAATGGTGGTTACCTGTCACAAATGCAACTGTTCTACACTAATCACCAGTTTTATTTTGAGCTCATTTCCAGATTAATGCTCCTTGAAGAAAAGAAATAATCTGTTTATTTACAAATATAATTTAATTACTGCTCATCCACTTGAACAGTCCAAAATAACTGTCTCCTCCAAGACACAGTATTCTTCCACACATTCATGTTTTGCTTTTTTCCTCTGAGTTTGCCTTCAAACCCTACCTTAAGTATATTCTCGTCCCTCTCATTTAAGCACCGTCTGGTAGTTTATTTGGATGGGGTTTTTTTAATTGCAAAATAATTTTGCATTCCTACTATCCCTGAAGTCTATTAGTCTATTCTAGAGCAATAAGATTTTATATTGACTTCTTAAATATTTAGATTTTTGTTTAATATTTTTTAGATCCTAGTCCTGTCTTGCATGCTTTGAATGAGTAAGGGGGAATCTTAGGACTACTAAAATCAGAGTTTTGTTATTGCATCAAATGGGGATAGGGGTTTATCCCTTATCCTTATCTTTATGACATCAGACCAAGTCCCATCTGTACAGGCAGCCACTGTGTATTTCATGTATATCAAAGAGCATTGAAGATGTTAACTATTTTCCAAGAATCTACATTAAACTCATAATGTGTTTAAGTATCAATCTATACAACAGATTTTACTGAGAATGTATTCTAAAAATACATTTAAATGTACTGAAGTAGTCTTTTCTTAATTCAGCTTATTGCATGGATGCATAGGAGAAGGTCTTCACTGAAAAAGAAATGCCAAGTGAATTATAGCCATATTATCCAAAGCTATTGCAATTATGTTGGAAATATTTCTGGTCACCTCTAAAGGAGAAATCAAAATCAATCTGGAGCATTTCCATCTGCTATTTGTGGAACGGAAAAAAGGTATCCTTTCCCTAATGCACAGCCTGCCAGGTAAATGCCAGAGAAAGGCCTGTCAGCTCTTCTTATGCTATCACTTATGCACGGATGGAGAGACCTCGTGTCACCTGGAGGCTTTTTCATTACAAGTGCCTAACAACGCTTTGGTGAATACAGTAAATACCTCCATGAAAAGCAATATTAGTGAAGAATGCATGTATTTTTAGCCATATTTTAATGCAAATTAGCAGCTGGAAACACAGGGAAGAGACAAGGCAATGGAACACCATTTCTTTTTTTAAACTGACAGTGATCTACAGCCCTCATCTTGGGAACTTCTTTGGGAAAGGTTTTGGCATAATTGACAACTAGCAGCTTTAAACCTCTGTTTTACTTTGAATAATACATGTTACGGAGCATATAGCCTCATTATCTACTCAATACATATTTAACAGATTGGAAGAGGCTAGCAGAGTAAGGCACTAAAATTACTGAAGCATTTAAGCATTCTGAGTAAATATATATTTGCCTCCCTGTTATATTGTCTACATCATTCAGTCTCAATTACCACACTAATAAACCAGAGTTATCTTCATCTCCTGCTACAGATAACATATGGATACTTGACCACAAAAGTACTTTAAAATACTACCATTTACTCTATCTTATAATATTAGGAGTATCCAGAGTCCTCTTGAACCATATTATAAATTCTTTCCTACAATTGATTGTGTTAAGTTACTTGGTGCTTCAGTTCAACATGAAGCTCCAGTATTTCTTTTTTGTGACTCCAGGACTGCCTTTTATTAAGTGTCTGTGGTGCATCTAGTGCAGAGCAGGCTGTCAGTCATGACTGGAGCTCCTGCATATTACCCAAGCATGATTACATTTCAAAGATAAATATATATTGTTTTGCCTGTCTGCACACCTGCCTGAGAGAGAATTCCTGTGCATCCCCTGTGTTCCTGGGTTTCTTTTCCTGGTTTTTATTTAGTTTTTCTCCATTCTTTTTGCTAGGCTTTTAACGTCTGACAAAGAGTCTGGCATTAAGAACACCCACTGTGCAAAGACTGGCAACCTGGACACTTCTTCAAAAACCTGAAGTATTTAGATGAGCTTTATGCTCACTTTAGGAAGTCACTTGCCATGGCTGTGCAAGCACAGTAGTAACTCTTTGGGCTTCAGTGGAGTTTCTGAGCTGTGCAGGAGCTCAGCTGAGCCCCAGCCTGATCAGATCAGCCCCCTCCTCGCAGTGGAGCTCCTCTGTCAGATGCCTTGAAGAATGTTCCCATTCACCACTTGGAGGATTTCATTACAGCCACCAACCCTCCTCCTTTAGAGGGAAAAATAGGCAGTGGAGGTTTTGGGGGAAGGAGATTGCCTGTCAACTGCTGTGGTGATCTGAAGACTACTATTTATTTTATATTGATATAAAGTCTGCAGTAGTATGTAATGAAATTGTACAGGCATATACAACATAAGTGCACACACAAACATTGTGAGCACAAATGATTGCCCTTGATATCTCAGCACCCATTTTGAAAGAAAGGATGAAACTGAGAATGAAATTACTTCTTTCCATAGAATCAGGGAAAAAAATGAGTAGCAGTAACAAGGGAATGAAATCAAAGTCCAAATTGCAGGGCTGTACCAGGGTTGTTTTTTCCCATTCCTCCTTCTGTACTGACACATGGAAAGCGGACGGGAAGCCCTCTTAGGAAGCACACAGAGTGAAGAGCTCTCTGGTGCATGAATGCCACATCTGCAGCCACTCTGACTGACATGCAGCCTCTCAGCACGTTCCGTAGTGCAGGGCCTTTCAGAAAGACCTCTTCAGCTTCATTCATAAGCAGCCATGCTCTGGCTTTGACATCTCTGCATCTTAATCTCTACACTGCAAAGCAGCCTGGAGTTAGGAAACATCTAATCAAAGACATGATTTCAAGTCTTTTCTGCAATCAATAGTTCAGTGCAATGAGCTCCCACATGTCCTTCTCCACAGCAGTGAGAGAGGTGCAGGTGGGCTGGCAGCATGCACATCAGGCCCAGAGACACCATCAAACCCTGCATGGTGACTCTTGCAACAGCCACCACAGGGCACTCGGAATTGGCCAACCAGTCTGCTGGCACAGGAGAGACTTTCTGAGCAGGTTTCCTCTGCTTTAGAGACTGGAAGGAAGGAGGGTTCTAAAAAAATCCCCCAAATTGACCTGAAATTAGAGACCACAGAACTGTGGTGGGTAGAAGCATGGGGGTAACTGCATGGTTTACCTGCCAGGGGATTCAGTACCAGCCCACCACATGGTTCTGTTATCTCCTGGAGCACAGGATGTATGTGTGTATGTATCACTCACCCACATAAACATGTAATGTTTTGTGTTTAGTAAGTCATGGACATATAAAATAAACTACAAATATCTATTACAGAATTGCGAGCTTATTATTGAAAGACATTCTGGATAATGAATGCATAAAAAAAAAAGACTGGAAGAGACCACCCAAGTCATATCAGTTGTCCGGATTTATCTTCAAGATAAATTCCCTTTTCCTCTCAAGTACAAATCCTTTCACAATACTTATGAAACACAGGGTGACTTGAAGATACTTTCTGTGAGGTATGGCTGCATAAAAATCACTTAACTCTCAGACCCTTTTCAGACTTTACAAAGGATCAAGCATGAAAAAATAAATGCATTTTATAAAAGACTAATACTTCTTGATCTTATCTCATTTTCTAATTAAAAATCATGAAGTCATGTTAGGTAGACCAAAGTCCTACTACTACAACAGTGTTTGAAATTTTACCTCTAAATGCATTGGTAATAAAAGGTGCTTAGACTACTATGTGTTACTCACTGCAATGTGGCATGTAATGAATGAACAATAATTTATTCTCCACACCATCTACAAATATTGAATTAAGCTTCTCAACGAGGTAAGTAAATATGTCCCTGTAAATAACAAGCCCGGAAATCTAAGCAGTGTCCAAAATCACACATATTCCAACTGCTGTAAACAAGATCCACTGGCTCTGAGACCAAAATCAAGTTTTTAAAGCCAGCCAGCCAGATCAGCAAGAGCTGTGCCTCTTGTCCTCTAGGGCTTGTTGCCCTATCAAGGCAGGTGAACTGAAAGTGCTCCACCGGTACTTTGATGGAGATGGCAGAGAGTATGGGAGAGTATGAAAGATTTAATCATCAGAAACACACTCTGAGAGGGAAAGGCAGAAGAACCTAAGTGAAAAGTACTTCAAAAGGAATCAAAGGAACAGGTTGACTGAGCTAACAAGCTAATGCCTTTTGCTACCCATAAAAAAGCATGATAGAGTTATAGGTGAACTAGATGAAACTAGTAGTAGAAATGCTCATAACTTACAGAGTGCACACATTTTTGTTGTGCATCATTCAAAAGTGGTAGTGTTATTTTATAGAAATTTCTGCATTTCGTAGAAATTGCTTGAGTGCAGAGAGATTCTTAATAGAACCACTTGTAACTTTTCAACACTGAAAGATCTTCAGTATCCCAGTCAAAAACCTTGACATGTGATGAATTCTGTATGGTTGTACTCTGTGCAAAAGAAAGATGAAGAGCAGGGTATTTTATTTCCACTTTAAAAAGACCTTGAACTCTCTGGTAAATGTTGAGAACCAAGAAGAATGCAATCTCTTTAAGAACCGAAAGGAATGCAATCTAATTTTAAGTGTTGCTGTGATAAAAGCACTGAGTCCTACTGTGTTTTCAAGTTCATGGTGAAGTAAGGTCTCATTTTTTCTGCCCACAGACATGCCTGCAACTGTGGGAGAAATTTTGATGCAAACAAAAGACTGAAACACTATTATATACTCGGCCATCTTAGAGCAGCTAGTGATTCTTTGCTTTCCACTTCTACCTCTAGCAAAGAGCACTCTGTTTGAGAGTTGTAGGACCTGCCATTAACATTCTGCAAAGCTGCACACACAGCACAGCCTGTTTTCTAGGTGCTCTTCACCTACAGGGCTGCTTCTGCATCAGCTTCTGCACTGCTTGCTTGGAGGTTGTCCGCGAGATTTTACCCCACTGTGCATGTAGAGGCACAGGAGACGCTGTCAGCTGCAGGACATGCTTCAGTCACACGTCTTTCCAGGCAGCTATCTGCAAAACTGGCAGGTCTGATGATGCAGTTGGCTTCAGAAGCACCTACAGCATTTACAGAC
The DNA here is from genome assembly GCA_035583185.1 of Anabacerthia variegaticeps. Lineage (NCBI taxonomy): Eukaryota > Metazoa > Chordata > Aves > Passeriformes > Furnariidae > Anabacerthia > Anabacerthia variegaticeps. The sequence continues at coordinate 52,870,187 of JAWWEW010000078.1, read as the reverse complement.
ACGCTCAAAGGGATATTTTGACAACTTAGATTGAAAAATCCCTCCTTCCCAGAACAAGTGTGCCTTTTGTTCATTAGTGTTCTGTTCAGCTCGGCTGACCTTGGTTTTATTGCAAACCTTGATGGCTGCAAAGTTTGCTCTGCTGCTCAGCCAGCAGTCTACAGGATTCCAACAAGTACGTGGTTGGAAGGGAAGAGAAGGACAGCGGCTTTTCCCTCACAAATCACGGAATGATTCAGCCACACACAGACATCTAACTCTGAACGTGTCACTTTGGTGTCCCTTTACAGCTGACAGAGAGCTAGTCAGTATTGTCAGTGTCATCTCAGCTGAGATTCATGTTGCTCTAAAGCAGAAGTTTGCACACAATCAGAACAGACAAGCGCCATTAAGGTGCCTATTTCCTCTCCTTCACCTACAGAGAGATCCTGGAGCAGCTGGCCCAGCTGTGGGCAGCGAAACATGGGGCTTACAGCACAGGCTGTGTGCCCGTCCACTGTCTGCTCAGAACACTCTGCTGGCTCACCCACCTGGGAGGCACAAGGATAAACACCTTGAGAACTGGGGAATCATATTGGGAATGGTGAAGGGTTATCCATCTTGCCAAGCAAGGCGCTTCAAATGCCTTTGCCTCGTGGCATGCTCCAGATTTTAAATTTGCTAGTCAGCACCAAGCCTACATTTCTGTAGTCAGCCAGAAATAATAGTAATAATATTAAACCCAATAATAATTATAATTAAAAACCCCCAACACTTCACAAAACTAAGACTTCACAAAATAAATAACAGATAAGAAGGAAACATATGATCATAAACCAAAGCAAAGCAAACACTGCATTTAGCAGTAAGAATAGTAGGTACTCTACAGTTCTGCAGCTCATACAAGGAACTAAAGCAGGGAGGCAGTTTTGCTGGGTTTTGCTTGTTTTCCTGTCCAGCTTTTTCTCTCCTTTTCTTTTTTTTTTTCCTTCAATCATAGATATGTAATTTCTTATTGAATCTTATCACAGTGATAGCAATTTAAGAACCATCAAAACACAGGGATTCCCTGTAATTCATGCAAATATTGGGTGGACAAAAGCATTATTATGATCATGTTGATATGGTTAGGTCCCATCCATACTAGCAGATTTTTCATTGGAATAACACCCTGATAGTCATCTAAATTAAAAAAAAAAAAAGGCAAAAAAGTATTTTTTAAAAAGAAAATACTATTTTTGAAGAGATTCTGCATGCTTTGCTATTAGTTTTCGAGTGAAGTTTAATTATAATCTCTATTTTGCTTCCAAAATTGAGACAAAAGACAATTCCTTTGTCTTTGCCTCTTCCTTCAGAAACCCAAATACCACTTGTTGTGCTATACCAATCTATGTGCAGGCCACTCATCTCGCTCCTCAAGGGATCTTCTGGCATTTTCATTTATTTAATCATCAGTTCTCAAAGTAAAACATAGCAGAACAGGACATACTGAACCCTTGGCTCTGAGGGATTGCTGACCAGCAAGAAATACAGCATTTGGATTTGCTAACAAGACCCCAAAGTCAACCCATCCCTGCTGTACTGACAATTATGGATTGGAACAACTTCCCTTTTTCCCCTCCATGGATGCACAGTAAACCCTCCCTTCGTTTTCTGGTGACAGGCTACATACACTGAATTGCTCCCTCCTCTCCTTCAATCAGGATATTTTAAATATCAAGAACCTGCTTTGAATTTCCAGCCAAAATGTATCTATGGTGGCTTATAGACATTTGCTCTCATGCTAATGTTACCCTTTATCTTAAAATTGTTCTCAAGTCCCAGGCAGATTAATAACAAGGCAAATTGTTGAACACTAAAACGCATGGTTGGAAAGTGAGGGGGGAAAATGGGCTTAACCCATGCAGTCATAGGTGTCCTTTCAGACACATCAAGGGAAAAAATGGGAGGTCTTGGGGTTTTTTTCCCTGTATTTACTTACTCCTAAAAATGTCAAAGCGAGGTTATGGTTGCAATGCAAGAAACACAACATGTCTACTTGTAGAAAAGCAGAACGGCACTTGCACAGAAAACTGTTCTTATCTTTCCAGAAATCAAGCTGGTTTAACTCTTTGTACGTCTTAATCTTCTCCTCAGCAGAAACTGGCACTCTCTGGATTGTTTGCTTTTGTGCCAAATATCATGTTTAGAGGATGATGCTTCAGCTGCACATGCCACAGGAGAACTGTGCAATCTTCCCGTTCTACATATGTGCTTTCTCAAACATCTTCATCCACTTTGTCAGGATACCCAATCCACATTATTGTCACTCTTATTCATTTCAAAGGAAAAGGTATGGCATAATGAAAATAGTGGGATCAGACTTTAATTTGTTTGGAAGCCAGAAGTTTACATTTTTCAAGCATCAGAGTAAAAAGCTGTTCACACAGGATTCAGCTTTCCTGCTCCCGGGTGATTTATTAGTTCATGTAGGGAGAAATGACTGCTCTGACTCGTCTGGTAGCTGCTGACATTCACCTTATATACATGACAGCCAAAGTCTATGGACAACAGAAATTCAATTTCTCCATGGTAAAACAGACAGGAATGTAAAAGTTTATGAAACTCTATGAAATATTGTATTCTGTTCACTAATTTTTTTTTCCCTGCATTTTGCCTAAGTGTACAAGAGCACAAACCTTCCAAGTAAAGGCTTCTTCAGTAGCTCTCAGTACCTCTGTTTTCCATGAAAACCAGAAACAAAATTTTTATGACATATTCTTGACAAAAACTCCTTTCATCCTGTTCTGTCACAGAGCTATGATGGATGAGGCATTGCAGCCCAATTCTACAAATGTCACTGGGGAAAGCATCTGTAAAGTATTTATGCACTAAATCACAAATTTTATTTTACTTCAAAGCTATAACTTTTCAAGTTGCATGCAGAACTTGGTATATGAGGAGCACAGAATCTGCTCATGTGCCTCTTCTCTCTTTCCACTATATTAAATATATTTTATTAATACATTATTGCATCCATATTAATTGTGGATGCTCTGTGTAACCACAGGCAGGGAAGGGACGGGATGACTCGCCTTGGCCATTCCATTCAGCCTGTACCACAGCTCTGTCACACAGGGTTTGATGGCAGGGATAGAAATAATCACACATTTTTGTTGTGTCTTCAGTTTGGAATTAAAGAAGATCATACACTCCCCTCACTAGAAAAATAGTAATATTAGAAGAGGAGATACCATCCACACAGTGCAATATTTCAGATATATGCTGCAGATCTCACCAGTCACAAACAGAAGTTCAGGCATTAGAGAAGGTATGTTGGATTCATCCCAAAAGCCTGTGTGTGCTCATGTGAAAAATGCCAACAATTTTCCTTCTGCAGAGTGTTAAATACCTATTTCCCCCTAATTTAGGAGTCCCTAAAGCCTAATGAGTAGTAAATGAAGGGGGAAGAAATTACCAGTAGACACCCTGCATCATTTCCAGTGCAACTGTGTTGTCATGGCCTGAAAAGTCTCAAAACTAAATAACTTCCTACTCAGGTCAGAAGTCCATTACAGCCTAAAGTTCACTGTTGTCATGATCTTGAAGTGTGCTCACATGGAAAATGTTCTGTTTTTCATGATAAAAGTAAAATTAATCTTAGTGGATCACTTAAACTTTAAAAATTATAGTTTCCACAATACATCTGTTTCTGTTCTAGCCATCCTTACTTACACAAGTGTTACTTGACATCAATACACAAAACATATGAATAAAATAATTCTAGAACCATTAATTGGTCAGTTCTTGTGAGATGCTGATTCTCCTGGTTCCTAGTGCCATTTGACTGCTCTCAGGGAAGTTTTTCAATTTGTACAAGAAAACTCAAATATTACTGTTATTCTATTGTGTATGATTTATAGAACACATACATATCTTTTGTCTGCATGCTTTCTGGTGGATAGATATTAAACTCCATTACAATGAGATCATAAAATTGTATGTGTCCTATTTATGACATCCCCACATCTGTGTTTTGAAATGAATATTGTGAATTGTCCTCTTATCCACTTCTTCCATTTCTTCTCATCCCAAGCATTGTCACATACACCATATCCCAATTATTTTTCCTATTTAAAAAGCAAATGTATTGAGACAGAAAAATTGTGCAGAAGGGCACACAGAACACTGGGTATGGTATCAATGGAATAACCTCAAATCTGAACGATCTACTACTTCATAATGCAGAGTAATCTGACTGCATACTGGTGGAAAGTATTCTTTTTATGTAAAGAGTGTTTTGGTAGTAACAGATTTGGTGACCCAGTCCTACGAGCCATGTACAGTCCCTTCAAGCATCACTACCTCAGTTAGACCACGAAGATGGTCCTTGCTGTGAGTAAGAGTATTGGCATCTGTTTGCAACAAGTAGGGACTGTGGCTCTCCATTAGAGATGGTTCACTTTCCTCTTACAGAAAAATCATGGAGAGTTAATCAATTTCAGCAGAGAAAACCAGAATCTGGCTTGTGTCATTAGCAAAAGGAAGGCAATAAAAAACAAGCTGTTAATGAAAGTTTCAGATCCCCAGATGTAATTCCCCAATTCCTTGTCATTACTTTAACACAGTAAGGTGAGAGGTTGTCCCGTCAGGAAAAGCGCTGGCACTCAGTAAGGATGCAGAGAGAGCCACTTCATCTGTGTAGGAAGCTCATTGCTACATCAAAGGAGGCACTACCGACACTGTGCCGCTGTGGAACCGAAATGTTCCACGGGCTCTCTACACATTGTAGCAACTTTTCCTGTTACAGCGCCAAAGAACTGATGCACAGAATCCAGAAAAAAAAAGAAAAGAAAAAAAAAAAAAAAGAAAAAAAAAGGAGGATCGGAGCAGTTTCTCCCGGAACGCAGCGAGTGTGTGAATGAACCTCAGGAGCAGCAGAAGGAAAACACCACAAGTGCCAGGACTGTGCAGCAGGTGGCGTGTGAGCCATGTCGTGGTGTGAGCAGCAAAGCTGAGGTACCAGCCGGGTCCTGCACAAGATGCTCAGCCCGCCTGGCTGGGCTGGGGCCAAATAATCACCTGCCATTGCCCAGAGTAAGTCACCAGCAGCATTTATTTTCCGGCAAGAAGTACTTTCATTAGTTAAGCTCCCTAAAAGTGTGCAGCAATAATTCAAGCTCCTCAGCACACTGTTGGCCACGATGCTTTGAGCATTACATTTTCCCTAGGTGGTTTTTTTTTATTATTTTGTGATAATTGCCATTCTTGGCACTGTCACATCCATCAGAGCGTTTCCAGTTGAACAAGCAGAGTTGTAAGGGCAGAGAGGTTTGGCAAATACAGACACAGCTAGTCAGAACACAATGCTTCCCAACTGCTCTATAGCTTCGATCAGAACTGATTGTAAATCGATAATCACAAACTGATCTCTCTGAATTTACTTGCTCCAATCACGATGGAAAGGACTAACACCCTCTCACAATCATTCTGTAGATATACAGTTGTGTGCCCTGTTCTCCAGGGAGCTGCAGCCCCAGCATTGCTGAGAGTTCCTAAGTGTATTTGGCCAGTTCTCCATGGGCCAGTCAGTGGTTTACTGGCTTTGGTTTCACTTGCCACACCTGAGTTTCTTCATCAATAAAATCATTTGGGATCCTTATTACTGTGCCCTGGGAAACAGAAGTCAGCACTGTGCAGTTGCAGTAAGCGGTGTCAGAATGAGTCAAGCCAGAGCAATCCTGTGTGCGAGTTAAACACTGCCAGTTAGCAGCACTGACCTTCCAGAAAGTTCTCTGCTCTGAACATTTACACCAGCCTTCTTTCTATCATACCAACAGTCCAAGCAAAGGAATGAGGTTAATTCTACAGCTGGAGATAGAGTGAGATCAGAATTATTTATCATTTATTATTTTAATGTATCCTAGTAAACACAAGAAGTGTTTCATAGTAGAAAATGTTTTATAAATGACAGCAATATAATGATGGCTATTAAGTTTTAAGTTATTTTTGATTCTTCTTATTGCACTTCTGTCCTTGCATTATTCAGCTGCAGAAGAACCTGGTCCTCAGTTATTATTGATAAGGTTTTCTTTCAACATCTCTGTACCTCTTACTATCTTTTTCATCAGTTCTGCTACTTTTATGGTCTGTTTTTTTTTCTTTTTCTGTCTCCTTCCAAATTATTTCTGTAAACTTCTGTCTCAGAGATCTGCACTCTTACTGTATGTATTCTTTTATGTATATATGTAAGAACCTGCCCAAGACATCTCCACATTGATATTAATGTTTACCCAACTAAGGAATCTCATTGCTTTTCATCAGTTCTCTGCCCAAGAGTTTCAAACCACTAGTGGTAACAAAAAATTACAGATCTCATAGGCTGGTGTTTTTGCAATTGAATTCATGCAAAGTTTCTGTTGGTGTTTTTTTTGTTTTTTTGGTTGGCTGTTTTCTGGAGTTTGTTTGTTTGTTTGTTTGGGATTTTTTCCCCAAGAAAAACCAATGTACTTTTGAATCAGTGGTTTTCCAGAATTTATATGGTCAGCAATTAGTTATGGGAAATTGCCACCAAAACTGCAGAAGGAGAGAAATCCTGGTTTTGCACTAGCATTGTTGCAGTGTTTGTTTAGACAGTCAAAAAGGCCATGGCCTCACTCTGCTGTGTAAATCACTGAATAACTGACAATTACATCCCCTCTGTAAAAGGGCATTGAAATAAAATTTAAAATTTAAAATCTTAGAGCCTACCTAAAGAGCAGCTTTGCTTTCTCTATTTCCCTTTGCTCAAACAATACAATGAAAACTAATCTTCAGTTATAAGAGTGAATGATGGTGGAGAAAGATCCCCAGGTTTGTACAGTGACTGACCCTCTCACAAAATGCTGCTCTCAGGCCTGATTCTCCCTTTTTTCTCTTGGAAGTTGAACAAAGGTAATGGATATCCTTAAAAAAATAATGAGCACTTCCTCCTTTCCTGCTAAGTTTTAGTTTCTTTTTCTGCACTTCTGTTGCCTCCTGGTTTAGTGTATTCAAAAATAAATAAACTTCCTGATTTACTTGCTGAGTGATCAGTACTGTAACCAGGCAGTTTTATACCATGGACAGCTCCGAGCTGACTGTTACCTACTCTCACTGTCCTTTTTAGTATCGCTGTGTTTTTACCAAAAACAATCATCCGGATCAACTCCTCCTGATGTGAGCTGATCTCTCTCTTATTAAATTAGAGATTTACAAATGCACAGAAGACAGTCAAGAGCCCCAATGCTACTTATTATCAAAAGAACAAGAAGGTTGGTTTTATTTTTTAAAGCATAAATGTAAATGTGCCCAGAGAAGCTGTGGGTGCCCCATCCCTGGGAGTTTCCAAGGCCAGGTGTGATAGGGATTTAAGCAACCAGGTCTAGTGAAAGGTGTCCCTGTCCCTGGCAGGGGGGTTAGAACCAGAACATCTTTAAGTTCTGTTCCAACCCAAACCATTCTCTGATTCGAAATCATACTTTTTTCCCATCCACAGAAGGATGGAAATAATTGGAAAAGAGAAGGATGTTAGGCAGGAGTTACGGCTGATGGAATTCCAAGAGGGCCACATACCCATACTCATTTATCTTTCAAACCCAAATGTCACATTCCAAGCTGGGCACATCATGCCTGGGGTGGGCCAGATGGCTTTTCTCAAGAATTGCATATGTAGTAAGAGAAAAAATAGCTATTTACTGAAGTGATGTTGAAGCCAAAGCACCAAGTTTTACGTTGGATGAAATCACAAAACATCCTAATATTCAACAGAAAAGAAAATGAATTCATTACTTTGATTCCAAATGGAATAAAAAGAAGCCAGAAAAGAAACAAAGGCACTTTTATGTCAAGAAGAGAATGATCTATTCAACAGGATGAAAAAACTCAGGTTTCAGAGTTCTGAACATAATCATGATGGTCATAATGGGACACTCCTCCCCACCCCTCCTGTTTGTTTCTCATTCCATGAAGTGTCTCAGCTTGCCAACACCTTCTTGTAGTACTACAGCCCAACTGAAGGTGATCTGGGGGGCTGGAGCACACTGAAAATGACAGAAGAATAACTATGCTCAGTATTTTGCTTTCTTGCTATTTGAATTCATCTGCAAAAGGAGCAATCAACACTTTTTTACTTGGGGGAACAATTAATTTCCATGTGTATGTGGCATACTGAGTGCAGAATGTACATGGGCTCTTCCAGGTCTCCATAGGAAAGGGCTGGCCTGGTGCCTCTGAAGGCTAAACTATAACACATCCCAGCTGTGGGCAAACAAATGGCTTTGGCACTTACCAAAAGCTTTCTCTTGATGGAAAATTTATTATTGTCTTTTCTGTTAAGCACAACAAAATGTTATAATGAGGAGCACGGAGCAAAATATTAATTAGAAATGCTGCATTGATGCAACACATTGAAAGGCAATGTTATTCAAACACAGCAATCTCTTTATCTGGTTCGGAAAAAAAACCCCAAAAACTAGTTATTAAGATGAAACAGAGAAGGAAAATAATGTCACTAATATGAAAAAAAAAATATTCAGACAGGTGACACATTGGTCAAAGCCTGCAAAGTGAGGGGAAATCACCTGCAATTCCCTCCTCTGTGCCCCAAATTCATCAAGATTTAGCAATAAAGCTGCCCTAGGTTTGGCACTGGAGTCGTGGAGGTGAATTCTTAGCACAAATCTTACACTGCAAGTTTATCTTTCCTCCAGATGGGAAAGGTTCACAACCAGGCCCTACAGGAAAACCCCTCACCAGTATTTACACCACTAAAAGCCAATTCATGTGTGCAGGAGAGGAGCAGAAACTCAGTGAAGAGTTCCTGCAAAGCCTTCCTAGACCAAATTCCATCTTCCAGGGGCCAAAACCCCAAATTATTTTGATAACTCAGAAGGGAACACTGTTCCTGGGTGTCTGCTTTAGCCAGGTACCATGTTTTTGCAACAGTGTAATCCTTTTAAACATGAAAACTCTAAATTCTCTCTATATATATGTAAAAGCCAAGCATATGCTCTTTCTTTAAGGACCACATTCAGTGGAATTCTATGCATATCTATGCATGAAGACCAGCCTGTGTGCTCACCATTTGTGGAATAAGGACAGCAGCTTTCTAAATCTCTGTGAGAAAATGCAGCAAGCAGTTGTTTATTGCAACACACAGAGTGTTACAGAGTAATTTCCATGGATTTAATGAAAGAAATCCTAAGAAGATTCATGTGTGGAATTTTCATATGGACTGTTTAAATAAGTAGAATGAAAAAACTTGGTAATGAAAATGTAAATCAGTTGTAATATATTCTGAACACATGTAGAGATGCACTTTGATACTTACCAAAAGTTAGAGAAGAAAGTTAACACCCCCAAAGTGGCAAGTTTAAAGTGATAGCTTGTGAAACTAAGTAGTTCCTTGAAACAAAGCCTTGCAGAAGCGTTTCAGAGAGCTGGGGAGGAAAATGGCTCACTTCAAGTATCAGTCTTCCAAATAGCTAAAGAAGCTTAATTAGTGATGCACAATAATTGCTGTTTTAAGAGTGACATCACATTGTGTGCAAAATACATTAGAAAATCACAGGGCAGATTAAATGAAAGGAATTGCATCTTAAATACAATATATTCTTTTGGAGTACTGTAATTCAAGATGCTATGGAATGGAGTCTTTCAAAGATATTGAAGAAAGAGATCAAGGATTTAAGTAAGTGCAAGAAAAAGGTTGATCAAGAAGACACAAGAATTCAGGACTTCTTTCCAGGAATATCTCACCATAAATGGTTTAGCAGCAAATTTCACTTGGCACATGGTAAGGAATGGTGAGGAGATCCTGCATGTTCTCTACATCTCTGCAAAGGACAAGCAGAGGAAATAAAAAACTGTCTTTGCCCTCAGGCATGGACCAAAAGAACGTGTATGGTGTAAATGCCCTTATTTACACAGTCTGAACATAGAGAGGAATTTTGGTGCTAATGTACAAAATTACAGTAGTGCCTTCTTTACTCTTTCTGGACTCAAAATACTAAATCCTGAAGGCAAAAGAGACTTTCCAGGGTTTTAGATAAGATTGAGCATCTTCCAATAAACTGAATTAGGCAACCAGCTCTCAGCAAGATTAAAGTTCCAAATGAGCTGTGAAGTTCTGCCCTGTGGCTGAAGCCTGCTCTGGGTCTGTATAAACACATCCAGGGGGGTGTTTGAGAGGGGATTTGTGCAGCTTCGTCTCAGTGGGGAAAGGGGGGGTCACAGAGATAGCAGCAATGAGGTATTTGGAAGAATTATTGTTGTCCTGGCTGTACGTTGGGCATGGTCAGAAAATGATCAACCTTTCATGCTCAAGGGACTCTGTCCAGGGAGCCTACAAAGCTTTCGATGTGGGGCTCTGAAACAGGTTCAGTAAAATTAAAATAAAATCCTGTTTCCACTTGTAATCTCTGTGTTATGTGCCCTTTAGAGTGTGGGTTTTTTGTGGGTTTTGTTTTGTTTTTTTCTTTTTTGAGTTTAAGAACCCCTGGCATTTCAGACAAATAGCCTCATGGTTATTTGACTCATGGTGAGACATTTCTGAAATGAGTACAAGGAGACAAAAAAAAAATGCCATGTGTAATGAACAGTTATTGTTTACCTCCAAAACACTTTTAAACTTTTAGTTCAGGAGCATGTCCTGCTTGAGATGTGGAGTTTTGCCATGCTGTGGAAACCCAGAGAAACTGGATGAGCACAGAAGACTTTCAAAACCCACACACCACACCTGATTTTTGCAAATTTGTGCAGATGGTGGGTCAAATTATCTCAAGATGACCCACGGCTCTCATAAAGTCTGTGCCACTTTTCCACCAGGTGACAGAGCCAGTGCCTGGGCTGGGGCTGGTTGTGGGTGCCCATCCCTTCTGCTAGAGCAGGGCTGAGAAGCAATATCATCAGAGATTTCCTCAGCATGTATGGTTAGGGAAATAAGGGAAGGGAAGAAGAAAGAAAGGGATGGGGAGGGAAGGAATAGTTCAACTGGAAGGAGCGTTCACCTACAACAATCAGCTAGTCCAGCTGCCTGACTACTTCAGGCAAAAACTATCAAATGTAAAGAAAATACATATTACAATGTCTAGTACAAGGTCACAAATAACAGGAAATGATTTTGAAATGGTAATACCAAACCCAATACATTAGAAATACTCTGCCTAAATATACGTATCTTGCTTTTAAATTCAAAAAACCCCACGTAGTTTACTAAATATTTTGAAAGATCCAGTCTTGGTCCTTAGGCACTTCAGCACACTTTGAAAATCATGTCACAATTTTCAAATATAGATTCCCCAAAATAGAGATCTATATTAGGCTCAAAATATATTATGCTTTCAATGCTGATATTTCCTTTCATTTCAACAGAGCAGGCAGATCAGTTCAGCACCTATAAATCATGGGATTTGTTTTTTTTAATACAAAGAGAAGCTTTCATCCTTGCAGAGACTAAGAAGTAGATGATTCTGAGGTATTTGAATCCAGATCCATCCAGTTTTAATAAAAATTAAGATACCACAGGATCATAATTCTCTCTGTAACTGCTGTTCTCCTGAGCAGCAATGCTGTGGCAGTTTTACAGCAGCCACCTCAAACAGGGTTTGTCCTTTACCTCACCTCAAAGGCTCTGCATAGCTCAAGGACTCCCCTTTGCAGGACCTAAATCTGAAGGCAACAGAAGGCCACAGAAACCTTCTCCTTCACTTCAACAGACATGAATTCATATAAGGGGGTTTTTTACTTTTTGCTATTTTATCTACTATAAATGTTTGGGGGTTTACTGCAACTGTTTATAAAATAAATAAATTGTACAGTCACCACACTATGCTGAAACATAATCCATATGATAAATGCATTGTCAATACAAACATTTTCATAAATTCTAATTATCATTTTTAAGGAGTTACACACCACACTGCTATTGCTCTTCATTACAAATGTTCAGAAAATTGGCGCAAAAGTATATTATATTCTATACATTTTATCTTTAAGGTTAATGAAGTTAGACTTCTGCAACATCTTTGTCTGATAAAACTTCTAATAGTTAAAAAGGCCAGGAGAAAAGTGGAATTGTCCAAACAGACCTCTGTGTTCCAATGACCACCAAACACCAGGGTTGCAGTGCTGGAGCTTCCCTTGCATTTTACTTGTCAAATAATCTGCACGTGTTGTCGAGGAGAGTCATGAACTATTGGCTCTGGCCACAAGTAATCTGTTACAGATACCCAAAATACACTTGGAAAGTACAACAAAAGATGGAGTCTTGTAAATTACCGGAGTTTTTGAGGCTGTAATTGATTGTAATGCTCGGAAGTGATAATTCAGGTTTTGTTGAACCCTGATGGGTAAAGATGGCAGGGGGTAAAAATTAGAGGAAACGGAGAGGTTTTACACCCTAACAAAAGTTACAATTGTACAGGATTCAAGGGACGAAATGCTACTTCCTGAATGGAAAGGAAAAGGAAGGAGGATGGAGCAGAGGGGACACCTGCTGAAGGGTATTTTCAGGGCCCCCTTCTTTCCAACTGCAATAACATGGCAGGTCTACCCAGAACCCCCACACAGCCTTTTCCTTAGAAGGTGAGAGACGGAATTCTCCAAAATCAGCCTCTACAAAACAGTGCTATTGCTCACTCATGCAAGAGCATGTCATTAGCAGCAAAAGTATTCAAACCAACAAAGTCAATTCATGCGCTGCTTCGCCTAAATATTATTCTTTCCTTGTAAGTTTTAGCAAGCTGCCTTTATTAGTGCTTATGCCTGTTCACAATGGCCAAAATTTCTAATCCTCTTTGTATCCCAAAATTGGTTTAAAGCTGTACAAAATCGTCTCACGGTGTTTCAAAGCTAAAAACTTCTGCTGATGCCTTTATACAACCCACACCTGTAGCAATTCCACTTCATGTGGGAAACTCAGCTCTGCCACAAGCCGAGGGCAATGGAATAATATGTGTTAATCAAACCTGGACTGGATAGTGTTTCCCTCTCTCCAAGACACACAAATTGCATTTCAGGTACTGCGGGTAAGACTGTCAGCAGTTTCACATTTAGAAGAAAAGGTGTCTGCTCACAAGCAAGGAATTCTGCCACGTGTTAGCTATAAAAATCAGCTGCAAAAAATGATGTTGCAGATAAGAATCATTAAGAACGGCTCTGCACTGCGATTGCAACTCCTCTTGGGTAATGTTTCTTCAAAAAGACCAGAGAAATCCACATTCATCACAGGAAGAGGAATTTCTTTCTTCCTTTTCATTATTTTGTCTCCAAAATCTGTAACATGTTCATACTTCTGTGGTAATCTTGCAGTTTATGGGTCTGAATATTACCTCAGCTGTGTTTTCCACGGGCTGCAACCTGTGGGAAGGGGAGAAGCCCTTGTGTTATGAGCTCAGTGGACCTTTTGCTGTGGGAGCAGCAGAGATGCCCTGGGAAAGGCAGGGGAGGTTCCAGGGCTGGGCACAAGCTCCTATGATGATGTGTGCAGCTGTGTATGAGGGACAGAGCGCACTTCCCAGCATGGATTGCGTTGCTGCTGTCCATCCTCACTTTTGTCACCTGGCTTTGAAGCAGACTATTGTGTTTTCAGAGAGATGGGGGGGACCACATTGTGACATGTGAGGGGAAAACCAGGAAAGCAAAGACAACCAGGTAAATGATAGATGAGGGCTCTCAGGACAAAACTAATCTCTTGCGGGTGGATGAGGAACTCCCACTCATCAAAATGAAAAACATTTCACAGCAATACACTTAGTTGGAAGAGAATGTTAACATGTCTAGACCAAATGAGAGAAAGAGTCTCTTACCAAGAATTCAGAGTCTGTGACATTTGCCATCATAGAGTCGATTAGTGTTCTCTTGCAACATTTCAGGTGAATTGCTCCAGCAGGGCAAGAGTTTTAAGGGTAGAGGGGCCTGAGAATGTGCAAGGTGGGCTCTGCTGTCAAACACACAGGGCCTCACACTGCATGTATGAGAGGGTAAAAACACAAGCAGGATTGCTGCAAAACTGAGTAAAATGGGGAAATATTCCTATTATTCCAGTGAAGATGAGCAGCTTCAATACATTCCTCTAAAACAATAAACTGAATGTGTTCTTCTCTTCACATTACCAGCCAGAAATACAGTAATGTCGGGTTTCCCAAGGATATAGGTAAGTAAAAAGTCCTAATTTTCCTTTATTCTGTTAGAGCAGAAATATCACAGCAATGAAAGTACCCATGTAGGGTTAGCTTAATTAGAGTTTTCAGAAAAGAGAGAAGTAGGAACTCAAATAAATATATTTTCAGTTAATTGCTGCTGTTGTAACAAAGTATAAATTTGTGTGCCTTTACAAGGTGAGGTGAATTTCTGAGGCTTATCTTTGAAACGAAGTACATTCTTTTTATCAGCAGCATCACATAACTGGTGTTTGCAGCTTTTATCTCCCCACTGCTGTACATCACTTTATCTGCTGGAAAAGCTTGCACATTTTGAACCACAATATGAGAGGACTGAAATATGAAACATATAAAAATCTCACAGTGCTATTGCTCCATTAAAGTTTTGTGTATTGAGTAGCAACAATACCAGTAATGAAACTTCTGTGCTGCTATGATGGCAACAGTAAGGAATCTTCTAATAAGTCAAATCCCAGCAGATTTCACTGCAGCTTACATTCCCAAAACACAACGTTCCGAGGTAAAAAAATAAGGATTTCCAGAGGTAGCACTAATGTTGCCATTAGTGGAAAGCAAAGTCATTTCAACATCAAGAAAATATCTTTTAGAGAGCTAAACTTTTATATATTTTTGTTTTAAAAAAGTTGATTTTTTAAAAATTCCCTTAGTAAACAAAAGACAATTTTATTTCTGTGTGACCACCACCTTCAGATGACTGTGTGTTCCATTCACCGAGTGTGATCAAAGAGATGAAATAGGACTGTCTCTCTAGCATGGGTCATGTGGTGGATCAAGGGTTGGACTTGATGATCTCAGAGATCTTTTCCAACCCAGCTGATTCTATGATTTTACCTGTCTTTAATTGCCTCTGTCTGAAAATAACAGTAGCAAAAGGAACTCTGTATTTTTTCAAAAGAGCCTTTAAACATCCTTAAAAAAAGGAGAGAATGTTAAAACCAATCTATCCCTTGTGCTGTTACGATGGCCCTGCTAGTATATCAATAGTTTACTGTTTGTTTTCTGTTTCTTAAATCAGTTCAAGCTGTGAAGTCTGTCCTTGTCAAACACGACACAGGGAGCAGAGTGCAAAGACTCTTAACAGGAGAACCGAGGTACAACATGAGAACCAGGTTCTTGTTTTGATGCTGCCATCAAGGAACCTCTGCGAGTCATGTTCGCTGCACTTTAGCCTTAATTTATAATTTGAGCTACAGTACTTCAACCTCTGTACCCCAGATAATTTCCCCATGAATGATTTAGCTCACTGACCATTTCACATGACTAGCCATATATCCTTGTTTGGCAAGCCCAGTTTTCATTAAATTTAATTACTCCCCACTATGGCTTGCATGGGAAAGGTCTGTGGTAAAGGTGCAGCTATTAAATAAATGCAGCTACTAAACAAGGCCAGCTGCTATTAAAATCTACATAGTAAAGGTGAAGCTACTAAATTAAGGGGATTACTCTTTGAAGGTGTTTCTAGATGAAGACATATGGGTAAGCTTTTCCACTTACAGAGAATTTTGCTATATGCAGTGTTCTAAAAATTGTGTCAGGGGCTCAGCAAGGTGTTTCTATGGAGCTGTTACAGCAATGTCATATTAAATTAATTTCTATAAAATATATTACTTTGACAATTTTGGTCCATTAGGAGTGAATCTGGACACTCGACTCTGCAAGAAATTCTGAAATTCATAATGAACTTCAAAAGGTCTACTTTATTTCAAAGAAAAAAATCTCTTTAAAATTTACTGAAGATTTGTCTATGCTGTGTTGTGAATGGCACAAGGAGAACCCAAGTTCTCAGTGAGGTGCTGGGGACTGGCTCATGTCCAGTTTGCACAGGCTGTTTTCACACTTTAGAGCAAAGTGAATTCCTTCACTTTCCACAGCACCTGGTCAGCATCTTCCCAACACCACCCTTTCCTCCTTGTAGCCATGAGATACAATTCTGTGCTTGTGGTTTCTATTTCACAGTGCCAGAATAGCAGAGTGATTGTTGCCACAGTAAATTTTAGAGATGAGCTACATTTAAGGGCAAAAGATCCAGACCCTGTGAAAAGCAACAATATAACAAGAAGGAACATTATAGTTTAAAAATAAAATTGATGATGATGTTGATGAGTTTTTGGGATCCAAACTGAGATCGCTCCCAAAGTATAATGAAAGCTAAGATTCAATACCCAGTATATTTATTTCAAGTGTTTTTCTTTACTCAGCTGGTTTTTCAAATTTGTCAGAGCATATTGAGTTGTGCCAACTATGCATGTTTAGTAACAAGATGACCTTGTAGCAACTCATAATGAATTTAAGTGCAGTTGTAATAAGAGTATCAAAGGGAGTTTAAAAGTCATGTTTATAAACTTTTGGTGAGGCCACAGACTTCATTATCATAATGCTATAGCACAGATTCAAATCAATTTTAGTTGTGCTTCTAATGTAATCTCAGCCTTGCAACCAGCTGCTTCAATTATTTTTTCAGCAACGTCTCATGTGAAACTCCTCTTTTTGCCCCTGGTAGCCCCCTTCCTTTTAGCCCAAACAGGCACTGGTGCAAGGCAAAAGCAGCCAGGGCACGTGCTGGAGAGATACCACTTTTCCTCTGGAATCACAGCACATTTGCTCAGGGCAAGGCCAGAAATGACATTAAGTTGCTCTACAAACTCCATGATGCATTTGAGAGGTGTTCTCTTTTTGGGAAGGGGGGATTCTTTTTGCTTTGTTTGTTTTTTCTTGTTGGTTTGTTTTGTTTGGGTTTTTGTTGTTGTTGTTTTTGTTGGAGTTTTTTTAATGGATAGCTACTAAACCTACAGCAAATGACTCACTACTTCAATATGGATCTTTCCCTTAAAACTTTACTTATTTGTGGCCAAAGTACAAGCTATATTGGCTAAAAGACATCTCCCTTAACATGGGCTTTACTCCTTATACAGAAGAGCTTTGCATTTCAAACATACTCCTTTTTTTGGAGTATCTTTATCCAGATAATAAAGAGAAGAAGAACCCTCTCTCATTGAATGGGACTACACTGACCGGGAAAGCTAATTTCGAATGCATTGGGGATGAATTGTTTGTTCATAGTTTGACATCTCCAAAAAACACACCTTGTGATTGTTCTTAGCAGAGCTGTGGATTCAAGTCATTCCAGGAGATTCTGAACAAGGCTCTGGCTGGAGCACTGAGTGGGGGATAATTGACAATTTGGATCGTTGGGATTTCTGCCCAAGGAGTGTGCTTACACAATGACTGCCTGCTGCCTTTGGAACCCTCTGGAAAAGGGTGCTTTATAAAGCAGATTTCCTTGCAGCACCACGCAGGGCTGAGCTATGCACCACGTGCCACACATCTTACAGCAGTGCATTGAGCAGTGCCACCACATACATGGAGTTTACAAGCAAGCAAACACAACCTTCTCCCTTGCCTAGGGCTTTGTTTCAGTTCACTGAACAAAGAACTACAAAGTAATTACAGTCTTTTTCTTGGAAATTGTTTCAGACCCTCCTCGGAGGTTTCTGCTTCAAAGGCATTCCAAATGATAACAAAAGAAAGTGGGCTATTTGCCCAAAGTTTGAGGAAAATTTCATTTAATAGAGCAAATGGGCTCTTTTCAGGTTCCTTCTCATATCAGGAAAGGGCAGCCAGGTTTGCCTGGAGTGTAATGTTCAGGAATTACCTCCTTCCTCCAGATCCTGGATAAAAGGCAGCTGGAATCTGGCCTGAACTTGCCTTGTACATTACCCTTAAGGCAGCCTCATCTCCCACTGTTCCTCATTTCTGAAGCTGAAAAAGCAGAGGAACAGCCAAAAAATTCCCAGGCCACAGACCTCTTCTGTCCCCTGCTGACCCGTGCTGTCTGCCTCTCTGCTGTGCTGACAGGAGCAAGGGCTGAAACAAAGCCAAAGCCAACCCAGAGCAGTTTTCCCTCAGGTTCCTGGATGCCCATCCATCCTTCCATCAGCAGAATTCCCTGTGGGAATTTTTTCCTGGGAAGTAACACTTTAGGAAGTAGGGACATGTGCCGTGTTCGTGACTTATGATTCACAGAATTAAGGGCAAGTCCAACCAAAAAATTCTAGAAAACAAGCCAGCTGAAATATGACTGTATTTGTATATATTCAACTATAATCGTATGTATTACCCCTTCTACTCAAGACAGTTAAATCAAAGCACTACAAAATCAGGTGTTGAAAATACTCATATCATGGGAAAGCAGAGTTAAAGCTCTCAGCTCAAAAGAACACGTAATTTCTAGCTTCTCTAATTCTCTGGCTCATGGTCATTAATAGGTGTTTTGTGAAAAATATCATTTTAGACAGTACAGAATCATAAAAAAATAAAAATCATGTAATTAATTAAAAATAGAAGACTACATGCATATTTCAGAAAAGAATAATAAACATTATCAGTAAAATGAAGATGGAAAAAGAGTCATCAAAATTGGAAGCACCTTGAGTAAATTAATAATCTTTATATTATGATGAAGTGCATCTGGTCTGTAGGAGACTCTACAGCACTGCCACAGGCTGATCGCCCCTGACAGCAAGGACCAGAGTTTCACCTGGACTGGGAACTGTGCCCCTCCTGAGCATCTGTGCAGATCTCCATCACACAAATATCTGCAGAGCTGCTGTAAGGCTTTTGCCATAACCTAAGTTACCTTTTAATAGTCTGAAAGGTTTTTACCTTCACATGTATTCATGACCTGAAAGAATCACTTTTACTGGGTGCATCAAGAGACATAAGAGAATCTGTCTTACATAAATCAATCCTTGTACAAATAAATTCAGGCCCACTTCCTTCTGAATGGTAGTCAGCCATCCATCTTGCCTAGTGACTATTTCATGCCTTTTCTGTAGAGCATTTGGGTTTGGTTTAGGTTTTGATTGTTTTATATTTTGTCTCTCTGTATTACATATAATTTTCTCTTTCCATAATGAATACTTATTTGTTCTTTAAGGAGGCTGGTTACCAGTGGTGATAAAGGTTTAATTGCATCATGTAGTGTAGAAAATATTTCAACAACATAATTACTCCTAATTGAAGTCGCTTCTGCCATTTATCTTAGCTTGAAGTATTTTTATTAAAAGAATGCCATATTGTGGTTCTTTTCTTCTCTAGCAGTGCCAGCGTGCTGGGCTAAAGTGCCACTGACAGACTTCCTCACATGCTGCAAGGCGGCCTTAGCTTAGACAGAGCTCAAAACAGGCATAACATTCTGTCACTGACCATTCCAGGTAATCATGAGGATGTGACATGGACCTTTTTGAGGAGATAAGAGGTGGAAAAGTTGCAGAGGGAGACCTTCTGGCAAAAGGGTTTCTGACTGCAAAAGCAAAGGCTGGTGCTCCTGGTGCCAGCCTGGATGTCAGCACACAGGGCAGGAGCACTCCACAGCCACAGCAAAACCCCCAGCTAGGGCAAATTCACCTTTGGTGCAAATAAAACAAGCTGGGCCAATATAAATTTGCTAAGGATTTAACAAAGGTCAGTCCTGAGTTATACAGAGCCTTAACAGGAATGGAATGTAGTTAACAGACCAAGGGATTGCATTAACACTTTTCTGCTCCATGTCACTGGATTTAACCAGAGCTGACTCACAACTGAGTTTTACAGTTCTGTAACAAGCGACAAGGATTGGAAATATGCAAATAAGATTTGGCAAGATAAACACTTTTTTTTGGTTGTTTTGAAACCACTTAATAGAGCAAACAAAAGGGTCAATACCTTCCATCTCAGGCTTAAATGTAATTTCTGCTTGACAAGGATAAAAAGGAACCCACACGTCTTTGAAGGCACGCACTGAAAGCACCAGATTAGCAGTTAAAGTGCACTGCACAATGATTTAAAGGTTGACTGGGATTCCAAATTGTGTTCCCTGTTTTATTATATATTTAAAAAACTAATTATAACTAAAGCCTGCCTGATGCCAGAGGAGGACTAAGAAGGTTTATAAAGCGCTGTAATTGAATTATCACCAAGAAACTAGTGTTGTGAGATGAGAAAAATCATTCTGCAATATCAATGTGCTATCAAAGGAGTGCAATCTAAACCCTTTTGAGTTGAGAGCATTTCATTTCAGCTCCGTAGTAATCCACCTTTCAGCATTAGGCACCATTAGTGAGTGATGAGGACCGTAATGGATGTTGAAATGTGCTGCAGTGTGCCCTCCAGGTTCCTGCACAAAGGCCTGCCCCCCACGTTTGGCCTGGGTGTGCTAGCCCTGCCATACCTTCCCAGAGCTTAGTTAATAGCTGGGCTTTAAACTATCACAGTGATTTATTCCGGGAGAAAAAGTTATATTTCTCTGACAAAACACTACTGGGTTTAGCACTTTCTTTGACTCCCTGTGTCTGGGAATGTCAGTGCCACAGGTATAGTGTCATATCTATCATCTTTTAACAAAAATGCTTCGAATTTTTTTATTTAGCTCTATGGCACTTGACTCGTTTTCCGTCAATATCTTCCCTTCTTGAAATTCCTCCAGTAATGACTATCTTCTCCTCTGTTTTAAATTTTTTATGTCTCACTGCACTTTCAAAGTTCAGTTACCGTTCCTTCCTACAATACATTTTTATTGGCTAGGTGCATTATTCCTGATTCCAACCATTCAAGCCTCGATTGTAGAATTTCCCACTGCTCCTTCACTTCAAAACTATTCCAGATTTTCCTTACTTTGCTTATGTACTTTTCATACACTTTGATAAGAGATCTGCATTTTTAATTTGGTTTATTTTTTAATTTTCCCAAGTCTCCCTTGTAAGTTCAAAGTGTGCCACATTACCTAGCAACACAAAATCCAATATAAAATTGAAAAGATTGCTATGCATTTTACATCGCAGAGATAGTGGAGTAAAGAACAAGCCTAACCTTTGGCAAGGTCTGGACCTTGTTCAGCCTCTTGTCCCATTAGTCTCAACAAAATCAGCTATGGAAGGCTGAGTAATCCTGTACTCACGCTGTAAAGGATTTCAGTTTTTCAAATTATCAGAAAGGTTAAGCCTGAAGAAAAAATGCATTGCAACAGAGAAAACAAGAAACTAGCCCAAGGAAAGTGAAGCTGGCTGCTTTACACTTCAGTCCCCCCTGAATCTGGAGACACAATCTCTAATAAAAATATTCTAATTCTCCTGAAACGTGCACATGGTGAAACAGAGCAAAATTCTACTCCTTAAATTCCTTTAAAACGTAGGCAATTTTCTCCATAACAACTGGTGACATCCTGGAAGTGCCAGCTCTGGCCAGATGGAGCTTTGCAGAAAGCTCCATGTCCCTCCTCCAGTGTTTGCTCTTTGGACAGTGAAAAGCCCCAGCATCATTTAGGTGTGGCTTCTCAATTTATGCTGGGGAGCTGATCTAATAACAAAACTGCTAAAAGCGGTGTTTCCCTACATAGCAAATTAGACAAAAGGACAGTAGATAACAATGATTTTAATTTGAAATTCCACCTGGAACTTCACAGGCTCTGCTTTGAACTTTGCCTATGTAAATTTCTCATACACAAAATGGAACCATTCTTTTTCAATTTGTCCTTCTGCATTTGGTCAATTTATTAGCATTTTATGTATGCCTATTTTGTGATTTTTTTTATTTTATTTAATATCTTAGGCTATTTCAGTTGCTCTGTGTTTGCTATAGATTTTTATTTTAAATTGCCATTTTCCCTGCAATATGAAATAGCTTAAATTCATTTTAGTATGGTGCTGGGATCACTTTTTTCCATTACTGCATATATTGTAAATAGGAAGAAAATGCTTTTTTACTGCAGGCAGTGTGTAAAGTCTCTCTGTTTGCATTTTGAACATTAGCTCATTGTCAAACACCAGAATAAGAAAAAAAGTGTCTTCTGAGGAAACCAGATATATATTAATATTGCACCACCAGAAAGGAGGCATGATACTTCATCACTCCTAAAGTGCTCTGTGCTTGGCTCAATTAAAACTTTTACCCAGTTCATTGAATAAATAAGCCATAACTGGATTGCAGGACTGAGAACTCTGAAAATGGAAGATGCTGCATGGAAACTGCTTGTGAAAACCTCAGTTCTTTCTTTAGTGGGTGGCACAATTATGTCTTAAACAAGGATGACCAAAATTCTCTTGTCAACTCCTGCCTTTATCTGTTATCCGTGGGTAGCTCCGAGTAAGACAAAAGCTCAAACATCAGCCCTCCCATTCCTCTTCTGCAATCCTGAGCAAAAGCTGTCCCTCAAAACCCTGAGCTCCCCGAAGGAGTGGCCAGACCTAGAGCATGTGCAGTTTAGTGTCACCCAGGGCAGGAGGGGGGAAATGTGCAGGCTGCAGGGAGAACATTCACCCGGGACAAACACCCCTCGTGCTTCTCCTGGTCTGGGGTGCCTCACTGAGCACACCCCATCTCTGCCCAGCTGGGCTCTGGAGCAGGCTTTGGGCTTCAAGACAAGCTGTGTCCTGCCCCTTCACAGCTGCTGCACCACCAGCCAAAGCCCTGACTGCAGGTTGTGCAGAGCCCACAGCAGGTGACCCTCAGCAGAGCCAGCTGGGCTTGGGCAGTGCACTCCTGGTGAGTGTTATGGGGACTGTATTCCAATTGCTGCGTTTGAACTCTGTCTTCTACTGCTTCCTGCCTCATCCCACCCCCTGGCAAGGTGGCACTCACTCTTCCTCATTCATTCTGTGGTCCACAGGGTTTGTCTAAGCCCGTGTGGCAGCAATGGCATGAGAGTAGCTTTGGTCACTTTCTGTTGTATTTAGTAAACAGAACAAGAAAATGCACAGAAAATGCTCAAAATAAGGGACTTGGTACATTGGTTAAACTTTAAAGTCAGAAAATTTGAACAACAAGAAATAAGAAAAGCAAACTCACTTCAGAGAGGCAAGCATCATCCCAGGCAGACTCTGACACTTTCAGTACAGCATGACCCGCCCGTGCAGAATCATTCTAGAAGGAAAGAGAAACTATTAATGCTTCCCTCAACTCCACGACAGGAGGAAGTGGATGTGCAAGAAAGTACCCAAAGGAGAAGGTAATAAAATCAGAAGTGCTTGCACTTGTTTCAGTGAGGGAAAAAACGCTTTCAGCATTTTTGTATCAATTCTCTTCCCTTTTCTGGGTTAACTTGCAGGTTTTGTTTGTACTTAGCATAATCCTGTTGTGTCCTCTTCACATTTTTAGAGCAGAAGACCTATGAAGAGGGGAAACCACAGCTACAACCATATCCCCACTGGGTTCCTCATGGATGGGACAACAATGCAGTTTGTCTCATCAAACACCGACTATATATAATATATATATATAATAGGAACAACTATTAATTCCAAACACTTTCCAGCCTAATTAGCACATTCACCGCTTTTGTACACACACTGGTGGTGCTGTGTTGCTTCTCTCTCCCCTGCCTTTAGCAAGCAGAGCTCTCCACCAGCTCTGCCTTCCTCCTGCCCATTCTGTTGGGGTGCATCTGAGAGCTGCCTTAGAGTGGCCCTGGGAAGGGGACAGCTCTGGTGCCCAGCAGTTAATGCTGCTCTGATGCTCACTGAATATGGACACTTCATTCTCCTGTAAATGGAGAGATTCCAGGAAGAGCCTAATTTTGCAAGGCAGCAGAGAAGCTGAAATAGGTAACAGTTCCATACAACTTTTCTGTAAATCTGATTGCACATATAAGGGAACAGAAGTTATATATGTCAGAAAAAAGCACCAAAAACCAAGCTAACAAGTAATCCAACAACAATAACATAGTGAGGGAAGAGCAAGTTATACAGCATGGGCTTACATGCTTATTACTGAATGTGCAAGTGCATACATGCAAAGACATGTAATTTAACCAGGTTTTTTGGATATTGGAGAACAAAACAAGCAATTCAGGTGTGTATAAATGTGTCTATGTGGTGCACGTGTGTACACTGACTGCACATACATATTGCATATATAAATCATAGGAAATGATAGGTGGAAAGAGGCTGTGTGAGGGGCTGGGCCCTGCAGAAACTGCTCCAAGTGCAGCTAACACCGCAGTCAGATTGGGCTGCTCAAGGCCTTGTCTAGTGGAGCCACGTACAATGAAGCTCATTTGCAAAGCTCGCAGCAGCCATTCACTGCTGTGCTTCTTTCTTTCACAAGTTGATTTTCTTTCCTTCATATTAGAGGCAAATGAAATGTATCTGATTCCATTCAATAGCATAGTGATGACTTCTATAGAGGATAAATGAATAGATTTTGCATCACTAACCTCAAGCAGTGGAGTTTACCATCTAGATCATTAACATGAGAAACAGAAGCATTATATTCATTCCAGTGTGGTTGCTGTTTCTGGTTGCTCTTGGTTCCACGAGTGCTGAATAAACCTCGTAGCAGGACGAGGAAGGACTGCAATGAAAATGAAGAAAAAGATGTGAAAATTTATGCAGAGGAAATCTATTTCTTCAGACCTAAAAACATTTCTTTACCTTTTGACACACATCTATCTGTCGAGAAAAGGACTGATTTTATTTCATTTTCTTACCAGGTGTATTGATCCTCTGTTTTCTCAGATCCTCTTGTCATAAACCATGTTATTTTTGAGGAAAAAAGAAATAAGCCCTCTCTGTCTGAATACCCTATTTGGTATTTAGCTAAAGAAGAGTGAGTGCATATTAAGAAGCTTACGATTCTGAGAGATCACTCATTTAAAAGTCAGCATACCTTTTGCAGTGACATTCAAGGTGTTAGCTCAACAAGGAAACAGTGGTGCCAATGACCACAAAAAATGACACTGAAATACAGATGGAATAAACAGTGTATGCAGACCTGTTGAGACTGCCTTGAGTAATTACATTTTCTTTAGTGTGTTTTTGTTTGCCTGTTGCTGTGGGGTTTTTTTTCATTTTGGGGAAAAAAATAAGGATAAATAAACTTTGGTTGCAAACAGTTTCACTCCTGCAAAAAGTACAAGCATTTTAACAAAAGATCCCACAAGTTTTTAGGCAGACTATATTACTCCTGAGAAACATTCCTCCTCCTTTATAAGTCAGTTTTCTCTGGAAAATCATCCACTTAGAGAAATTAGAACAATTTCATATAATTTCCTGAATAAATTATTTCACTTTCTCTTGCATTTTCTCTTCTTCATCCTCTAGGCACCTATTTGGAAATTTTACCAGGGATGAGTATTCCTTGCCTGCTTCAGATCACTTTCTGCAGGGTCTGTTCACTCCACTCTAGACAACAGGAGCAGCTGTGGCAGAACCATCTTACATGGAGAGGCATTTAGGGGTAGAAAAACCCTCTGGACTGGGAGGAATTATACAGAGAAATTTTTTACCAAGCATGTTCTAAAATCCAAAAGGTTAAGGCTGAAAACTTCTAATAACTTGAAAGGCCCTACACTATAGGGATGTTTTAATGGCTTTGTAGACTCTTCCTAAACAAGGAATTACTTTTTGTCACTGCAGATCTCTCCCAGCCACTTGATACTCTTGCCACCTGAACTGTAAAATCTGCCTCTGAGCCTCCCGACAGAGCACTTTTTGGAAGTTCAAGACCTACCCAGGCACAGGTTTCATGCTCAGATTTACACTGAAAACAAATTCCGGATTATAGTCAAAAGAAAAGAACTTTTAAATCCACAGTTTTCCCTGGGATAGGTTCCCCACACAAACTTGCAGTCTCAAAAGCCAAAACAACTGTAGTAAAGATAAAGTTAAGCAGACTTGCAGACTTCAGCTCTTGCAGAGTTTACATGAGTAATTGTGGAAACTTGCTGCTAAGTCAACTTGCCCATTTCAAAAATGCCAAAAGGAGTATAAATTATACAGAAGATATTAATAATATTTGCATTCAGCCTTTCCAAAATGAAGTAAAAGAAAGAAAACATCTTGATCTAATAACATAGATACAATCATCACCAGTCTGTACAAATATTGGAAACATCATGCTGTAGTCCTCTCTGCTGATTGAAAACCAAACAAGTAAACAGTTGTATTATCCCTCAGACCATATTATTAAATGATAATGTACGAACTGAAACAAGTCAGATTCTGTTCTTCATTTCCAAGGAGCAGCTTGCCTGTTGAATACCATGTAACAGTGAGGAAGCAGCAGTCATACATGGTAAAAAGATGGAGCCAGGAAGCTGGCTGAAATAAGACAAAATTCCCTTGGCTTATTGTCACAGTGAGTGAGATTGTCCATTTTTAATTGCATTTTTGGCTGGATTTTTAAATATTACGTTGTTTCAGAAGTGATTGATATCGGTTTCAGCACAGGAAAAGGCACTGTGTTACTCTAACATCTGATGGTTCAATGGCCACATGTCTGTTGAATTCTCACAGAGAAGAATTCAATTTCCCCCTTGTGACTGGGAAATGTATTTGCTTTCAGAGCAGTTCTACTGCAATGGGGAAATGATTGACACGAATTCAGGATGAAGCAGTGCACTACATACAGTATTCCTATAAACACTATGAAGTGCAATGCTTGCCTTTAAAATGTATTAGTAATAACAAATATTTGTTTTACTGACAAGAAATTAACTTAACGCTTTTTTAATTAAAAACTGAATGAGGGCTTGTGGTTTTAAATAAATCATTATCTACTGGGTATGACAAAGAGGAACTAGAGAAGAAAAACAAAGTATCTAACTTAATACAGAAAAATTAAAAGCAATTCATGCAGAAGTAGTGCAAATTTCATTTTCCATTATTAAGAAAGTATGAGAGACCTTTGTCTGTTATTCCTGTATCTAGGTACCCTTCAGAATAAAGTGTTTTCTTGTGCAGTGCCAAGAGAGCTGAGAGCTCAGGCAGAAGTTTAAAGAAGAGACTGTCATGGGCAGCATAGGCTTTTGCTGCAGAGGACAAGGTCAAGAAGTAAATGAAGCCTGCAGACAACTCCCACGAGAGTCTACATGCAAAGGTGTGCTGGACAGGCAGTAGAGCTGGGCA
The DNA here is from genome assembly GCA_035583185.1 of Anabacerthia variegaticeps. NCBI lineage: Eukaryota > Metazoa > Chordata > Aves > Passeriformes > Furnariidae > Anabacerthia > Anabacerthia variegaticeps. The sequence goes on along the minus strand of JAWWEW010000078.1, from coordinate 52,843,150 downwards.
CAAACAGTCCAGGAGATGCCCAGGGTGTGTTATAGATAATTTATAGTTGCAGGTCATTGATCAGCCATTCAGTGAAATACTTTGTGTGAACAATTGCTCACAATCATCAGAAATATGAAAGTCAAGGACAGCCTTGGCTGGAAAGGCCATGAGAGTGTGCAGTTTAAAATCTCGAGAGAAGGTAAACATCAGAATCCCAAAAATGGACATCAGGAACACAGATTTCTGCCTATTCAGGGACCTATTTGGTAGCATGTCATAGTGTATTGTTCTAGAGGGCAAAGGAGACCAGAAGAACCAGCTGATGTTCAAGGACAGCCTCTTCAGAGCACAGGAATGGCTCAGCCCACTGTTCTGTGAGCAACAGAGGTGTCCCAGAGAGGCAGCAAGGATGAGCAGGGAACACCTCACAAGGTACAGAGTAAAATGCTGGAATGAATTATCAGGAGGAACACAGAGTGCTTGCAGTGACTGGGGGAAATGCCCAAAGCTCACATGGGGCTCAGACGAGCCAAGGGTGTAAAGAGCAACAGAAAGGGTTTCTGTAGGTGCCCTGGAAACAGAAGAGAGGCTGAGCCAAGTGTTGGTAACCAGTGCCAAACCCCCCCACTCCTACTGTGATACAGTCTGATTTTTTCTCTAGTTTTACAATTTATTTCTATCACACGCTTTTATGTATTAGCATAATGATGTGTCCCCTGAGACAAAAGACAGCACTTTTGCCACTGTCCTTCTGTGAGCCTGGCCAAGGTATTTAAAGATTCCTGTGCAGACCACCTTCTTCTCTCCCAAACTCTGCCTGATGTACCTGTCTATATTGTTGAACAGATCTATGTTCTTTTGGAAAGCAAATACCCATTTGTTTTTACAGCAACAACAAACCTAAGACAGCTTTGGTGCTTCTAAACATTGTTTAAAATCATTAAATAACAAACAGACAGTTTTGTTAACTATACAAGGTTTTGTGTTTAAAATTACTTTAAATTATTGCTTTTCTTTTAATGCTTGCTCTTTCATATATCATCTAAACTCACTTTGCTACTTATGCCTCATTTAAGTGTTAATTGCTACCTTTTTTCTAGCTGAGAAAGTAACAGATCTGTTCCTTTTTCCTTTGTTGAGAAAGCAGAAAATATTTTCACATTGGAAGGCTGAGCTGTGTCTTTCCTTCTGTATCTCCACCTCTCCAGAAAGCCACTGGCTGTGTCACCTGTGTGACATCTCATTGTGCACCTATTGATTTCAAGGTTTCCCTACAAGTGGTTGCTCCTCATGGAAGCACACCAAGCTATACCTTCATTAGCTCTATTATGTTTAAACCCCTTTTATCCTCTAAGTAACAAAAGTTGCCCCAAGAATTTTGGCAATACACCAAGCTCTCCCTTGTTAAACTAGGTTTGGCTTGCAGTCTCATCCTTGAGCATTGTAAGCTTCCTACACAAAAAAAGTTCCACTGCTTTACTCTACCAGTCTACAAAATGCACACTTGCCAAGTGTGGATGCCACTGAGTGCTTCTCTAAGCAAGGAACTCAGATAAAAGATGGAAAATCAGCCACAGCAGACTAAGACACCTTTAAAGTAGTCTCCTGCATTCACACTGGAGTTCCCTTGGGTGCCCTTAGCACAGTCTCAAAAACCAGAATAGATACTACCTAAAACCAGGGAAGTCATTACCTGGTTCCTTCATTTTGGAGTCCTTGGTGTTCTCATACTTTCTCATTGTTTCTGTTTTCCCTACTTTCAACCTGAGGGCTTTTAAGTCTTGCCAGATGTTAACCCTTTGTGTCCAGCTGGGCCACGGGGTGTATGAGCCCTGTTGCTGGGGACAGCTTGAACAGTTCCATTTACTGCAGAGCAGCCTACCCACAGCACTGAGCAACTGCTGAAATAACATTCTGGGATAACAGGAACTCTGCTTTGAAGCAACAAATTGCAGATCAGCTCAAATCATTAAAAAGGGAGTGCTGTAGTCCACTGAAGAGGGTAATGGAGTTTGAAACTGTTTGAACTCAATCTGCGAGGGCACATAAGACTCTGTCTATAATTGGGGATTTTTCATCAATCTACTCACCTGCCCTACCCTGTAATGATCAACTTTCACTTCATTTACTCTGCTTGGACTGTGGCGAATCTCACAGCATGCAACATTAGATCAATTCTGCATACCATTCTCCCTCACCTGCCTCATAACCAACATACATCATGTGTATCAAGTGTTTGGGTCCTGTATTTGGTATTAGCTCTGCTGCTTATTTTGTTCCCTGTGCAAGCACGCACTTCTGAACAACAAACACACCATTTCCTATTTAAAACTGTTACCAGGAACTTCAGAGCTTTGTATTGTTGCCCAGAGGCTGTTGTAAGTCTCCTTGAAATCTATACAAACAATACACCGTTTCAGATCATGTTTTTTATCTTCTTTTAGGCAACTAAAAAACTAAAAACATTTTCTTCAGAGTGAATTAATATTTTTGGAGCCTACAAGAATACTATAACAAAGAGGGAGATAAGGCAGCTCTCTTTTCAGAAACAGTGTATTGCCTCCAAGGAATACTTTCAAACTTCCAAAGAATGTACAAAATTCATCTGCAAATTCATTTGTCTTGGACTTCCCCTTCTATTCAAATCATTCTCTCAGACAATTGCCACTACCTGATATTACATCTATTTTGTCAGATTGTCCCTTGCACCTCTCTTTCCTAGGGATGGCTGAAACTGAACACTTTTCTACTCAATTGAAGAAAATGTCCTTGAATAAACAGTTTTCTTTTGTTCCTTTTTATTTCCGATACATGCACTTGGTGCACATTTTCCCTCATTCCTTTTTTTAAGAAGAGAAAACCAGAGTTCCAGCTTATCAAATGAGCTAAAAATTACTTTTAAAATGCCATTTTAAAACATCAGGTTAGCAAAACTATCAAAGGTGTGTTGGAAGGGTGGCCACCACTTTTCAGGTGAAACTTCTGCCTGTAGGTGGGAGTCAGCAGTGCAAAGTATTCCACAGCAACCAAACAAAAGCTTTTGGAAACAAACTCTACATGTCAGTCGATATAACCATGAACAAAATGCTGATTCTGAACTCCCCTAGAGAATGCAAAAGATTCTGCTTTCTTACCAAAGTTGTAATTACATTTCTGAAAAGATTTTACAGACAGCTTATCATCATTATTTGATATATATTGAACAATGAAGACATGAACTCTTACTGCTCTGTTTATTAATTAGTAATAGTTTCCCTCTCCAAGTTGCTCCAGATCTTCCCACACTTAATCTCTTTTACCCAGACTTTACAGATAGAAACATAAAAATTAATGTAATTCACTATGAGCCAGTAAGTTGAACGCTAATTTCTACTTGCTGTTACTGCTGCACTCACATGAGTTTAAACTCGTTCTAAACTTTTAAGGTGCCTTGGGTGACATCATTTTTTTCCTCTTGAAACAATGCCAAGGCAGCTACCTGTCTCCTAATAGACAGTAGATGATCCTGGCTTTTTTTTTTTTTTCCCTTGGAATGATACAAAAATATGAAAAAAAATATGAAAAAGTCAAGTCAATGACAAGCAGAGGATTTGAGCTGCCTTAGGATAACATACTCAGTAGTTTAAAGTACAGAGATCTCTAAAGTCTCATGATAAAACTGATTTACTTTTTCTCCTGTTGAAGTCACCACTTTGGTAACACATTTTTAAACATTCTAAAAATTCTATGACTATGGAAAAATATTAGAGCAATATTTCCTTTTGTTCTGGGAAATAAATGCTAAAACATGTTTATCTTTTAATATAATTTGGGTAGTGGTTTAACTGTTTACTGATACTTTTATTTTTGAAAATATAGCTCCTCTAAACTTTTTTGATCATTGAACCCTGTCAATAAAAAAATTAAAGTAGGCATCACTTACATCTATATGTCTATTTATAGACCATATGCAGGTGTTACTGTACTTATCTACTATGTACATTACAAATCATGAACACAAAAAGAAATAAAAAAGCATGAGATAAAAACAAAATAAGCACCACATAGATTTTTAGACATACAATAACATGTACTTTAAAAATATTTGCTGCCCCCTTCCCAGCAGGTTGTCTTGCACAGTCCCTGAGGCACCAGCACCCACTCTGGGCATCCCAGCTCCAAGCAGCCATTTCAGCCTGGGCTCGATCACCAGTGCTGAGACACATTTATGCAGAGCCTTGAAAGCTACCAAGCCCATTTGTTATTTACATTTTCTTTCCCTGCCTTTGTATACAAACAATTTTCGAAAGGGCTCACCAGAATGCTAAAGGCTGCCTATGGGGGCAAAGAGACAGCGTGGAGCAAGTGTGTCCATATGTAATTGCAGGGTTTAGACTGGATATCAGAGTGCCCAGAAAGAATGAGTCCTTGTACAGCCAAGCCTACCTTGTGAGGAAGGGGAAGGAGCCCGTAAATAAATAAGTAAGCCAGTCCTTTGAGAGGCACCCCAGAGGGAGGGAGCAGTTTTGGCTAAAGAGGGAAACA
>JAWWEW010000078.1:52763958-52830298 GCA_035583185.1 Anabacerthia variegaticeps | reverse complement strand
CACAAAATACACACCAAACCCTCTAAAAATCCACAAAAATACACATCAAAAATACACACCAAACCCTTAGGCATCAGGTGCTTCAGCTGCTGGCTGGGGTCAGCTCCCACAGCTTTACATCTTGTAAATTAGGTTTTGCTATTCCATGAAGAGAAATTATCATCTTTTTTTTTAATTTGAAAAAAGCAAAAAGTTTAAGTAAGAGAAAATTGAGTGTGTAATCACCTCCTTTCTGCCTGCTGCATTATCCCAGCATTTTCTGCTTTCCTTATACTCAATCACCAATGCTTTAGTGGCTTCCTGGCTGCAACAAACTCTACAAAGTCCTCTCTGAGTCCTTAGGAACAATATCATCTTTCCATTGCATGTGAAATTTGACTTGGCACTAATTCAGTGGATTTTAATTCTTATATCTCATAATCTCTGCTCTTACCATGAGCTGTCTGCATGCAGTGTCTCACACAGTAAATCTACTCTGCTTTAAAACCAAATGGAATGAACTCAGTTATTGTCTTGCTGTTTAACTTAGTTACTTAAAGTGTTGTGTTTTGAACCATCCACCCAGCTCTCTCCAGAACTTGCACTCTGCAGCCACAGCCTGGGGAATTCCCAAAATTACTCCCAAAAGGTAATGTGGTCAAATGTACACCAGTTTTGGCACTTCACTCACAGACCTCATAGAACACACACCTGCAATGTCATGGTAAAACCCCACCACCGTGGTGAGCTGCAACACAGTCCTAAAACCATTCCAGACACTTCCAGCTGCAAATGTCCTTCCCTGTCTTGCCCCAGCCTCACTTCACACACTCATAATTCAAATTTAGAGACAGCTGCACAATAAACCAACCTACACCAGAAGGTGCCTGCTCTATGTAAACAGCAATAAGTCTGAGCAGAAGGTGCTGAGAGCTCTAGGATTCTCTTTTCTTCAGGAGCAAAGACAAACCCCTACAGACAGACTGTCTAAACCACCTCTGTTTCAGAATTTGCAAGTCTTAACTTATTCAGCCAAGCAGTAAAAATTCCACAATCAGCTATGAGCACACAAGTAAGAGGGATTCCATCTGTCCCATCCGCATGTACAGTAGAATGTTGATTTTTATAATAGATAATAAACCCATTATCATTTTTGGGGAAAGGGAACGGTTTTCAAAAAACCATTTAAGAGAAGAATTATTTTGGACTAAAAAAGCCCCCAAAAAACCTCTTGGCTTCTCTCACAGATTCCATTTATGTTACTATTTCTTACTTGAAATTGTTCATAATTGTACATAACTGTATGAACTGTAAAGGAAACATTTTTCAGCAGTCTTAGGTTTTTATATGAAATGAAACCTTAAAAGATACTCATAACCATGCATTATTTCCTCTACTTTCCAGCCCTTCTCCTTATTTGGTATGGGATTTGTGAGAAGGAAAAATGACACCTATTGTTTTAAAACTCTTACTTTAGCATTTTAAAACTCTTACTCTGGCAACACATTTCACTCTGCAGTGACTTCAAGTTTGCAGTTAGGGAAGAAAGCAGGTGTCAGATTGTTGGCTTGGAGCCCACATTTGTGATTAATAGGCATCATATTTTGGGGGAGCTAAACAAATAGAGAGAAGCATAGTCAAACCCTGAAAGAGATGCACCTTTATATAAATTGTGTTATACTCCTGCCCTCTGTTTCAGTGTTTATCTTCCATAAAAATCTACTCTTCCACTATGTAAGATTTATTACTGTGTATCACCTATTCAGAACTCGTTGAATCAGGGTGCTTTTATTACAGACAAAGGGGTGATTTCTTTATTCTGCACATAAACAAGCCCTGTGATCAGCAAAGTACTGCATACTGCATCATCTCTTAATCTAGCAGGATTTCTGTAGAATCTTTATTTTCAAATTGCAGCCAAAACTTCCAGAGTCAATTAGGCATCTCACTAACCAAACGGAGAGCTTTGCATGCATAAGGACTGAATTTTAGCACTACTTGAGAACCTTGGTGGAAAAAATGTAGAGAATTGCCCAGAGACGTGTGGGTAATGTGGTGGAGCTCACCATTTACCCAGCACAAAGCAATTCTTCATGGAAAACACAGCCCTTGTTGGCTGAGTGTGGAAAAAGAATGAGTGGCCACCTGGATCCACAGACTAATCCCCATAATATTGCTGGTGATGGATGGCCAGAGCAGCAGCAGAACTGACTCTGGAGTGGCAATAATAACACCACAGTGGGTTGATCAGCAATTCACCTTTTGGGTGACACACTTGCCTCCAACTGTGGTGAGAGATTCACAGAAGCAATATGACCTGAAGCAGAGGATCATAAAATAACGTTTGACAGCCAGCATTTAATTTGTCTTTTTTTTCCCCAAGCCTTTTAGAAGAAGAATTACACGAGGAAATTGTAATCATTAGCAGGGCAGTCTGACACTTAATAGACATTTGGACTTTTCTGCTCTATAATTGACATTCCTGCCAGTGAAGGTGCACCATACTTCATCAATTTTCTATTGTTACCAAGATAAAATCACCTGCTAATGAGTAAAAAGGAGAAAGATAAAAATGGGAGGAAAATCAAGGGTTTGTGCTTTAAACATTGAAGGGAGAGAACACCTCCATTTGCTGCCTTAACTTTATGAGTCAGGCAGGGAGCTGCCTTTCCAGAAAAAAAGCTCTGGATCTCTTCCATGTTAGAGAAAATCCAATATTGACAGCAATTACCCTTATCTGGGTGTTGACTGATGCACCTAGGAAATTGGCACCTAAGAAATTGGCAACAAGAACACATTTTAGAGAAGTAAAACTCTATAAAGTTCTTCCTTCCCAGTGTCTTTGAAACTTAGCAAATACTAACTCTGTGCTACAAAAAAAAGCATTTGAAACACAAAATCTTCCAGACTGCTATGTTCTTTGAATAAATCTAGTGTGATTTCATTCTCACTGAAAGTTGATGCACATGTTAGTTAGCAATTAATCTAACAGCAATGCAATCCGTAGCAGCTATTGCTGTCCAACCAGCCTGGTGCTAAAACCCTTTTAATTTTGTGCAGGGTTTCGTCCTTAGAATATTTCTCGCTCTTGTCATGTCACAGACCAGAAAGGTTTTTGTTTTCTTTTGCTTCCTTAAGTCAAGTTTTCATATCCAATCAGGATGTCAAGCACCACCACCAAGCTTTTGTCAGAGGCTCTAAAGACCGCATCAGGAAGTCACAGCCAGCCCAGGGTTATATTCACTCTGTAAATTATACCCTCCTGCTGAAAAAATGAAGTGTCTGTAGCACAAAGAGAGCATTTACTGAGCTCCTTTCAGCAATTTCAGAACTGTATAGGAACTGCCATTCAAAACGATCACAACTAAAGAAATGTCATTGTTTTATGCCTGCAAACTCAGACTCCCGCTCTAGGTAGACACAGAGCAACGTTTTCCAAAGGGACTAATGCTGAAGTAAAGCAAAGCAATGGCAGAACCCTCTTAATGTGTCAAGGAAAACAAAATCAAACAATAAAGTTAGCACCAACTCTCTCTCTCTCTTTCCCAGAATGTTTACCCTTGTAGTGTAAAGAAAGACACCTTTCATTCATATTCACTTTTTTTTAGTCTATACACAAGGTGCAGCCATTTAGTTAGTTCTCCCTGCAGAGACCAACAAATATCCTAGCACTGCTGGTTTTCTCCTGGGTTATGTTAAGAACTTCTCCTGAACATCTTCAAAAATCTTCCTCTAATATTTCCACACTTGTTAGGCTGCTGACCTGCTCAGAAGACTGCTTTTAATCAAAGAGCAAGTTTTTAATCCAATGTTTGTTACCTTGTATAACAGGAAGTTTTGTGATTTCACTTTTCTTATTTTTTCAAAGTTGAATCTGATTAAGTTTGCCATTCTGCCTCAGAATCTCAGGCAAAAATATTTAGGATGGGATCTTAACAAGTCTGTAGATATGTACAAGAAGTTTGGAAAATTCCATCATTTGCCTCTGGCTTGGAACCCTAATACCTCCTTAGACCTTTCATCCCTGTGCCTAAGTGCCTCTTTATGAAGTGGGAGTAGTATTCACTATTTACTTCCTCCTCCACCAAACAGGTTGCTGTGAACATAAATTCAGACTGAACTGACCACTGCTCACATACTGGAGGTCTGCAAGATGCACACAGTCAAATAAGATCATCAGACACCACACTCTGTCAGTTCTGATTGCTCATTAAATAAGGTGCCCCAGAAAGACTAGCATTTACTCTTCAGTTCCGTGTCAAAACCAAACGGATAAAAAACCCACCCAAAACTTCCTGGATTTTCTAAGAGACAAAAGTTTAAGCTTAAGACTCCAAGCCCAAAAAATTCATTTGTACTTAAAAATGGACACCTGACAGTGTTCCTGCTGAACGTGCACCACTTTGGCCTCCAGCAGAAACAGTGAAGGGGCTGAGGAAAAGAAGAAAAGATCTTCACACACAGCAAAGACCTGCAGCAGGGCATTCTATTCAGTGCCACACATGGCCCCTGCATTTTCATTGCTGGGCATGTTTTATTTACAGCAGCCATTTCTTTTGCTCTATCTTTCCCTTTTGAGTTCAAAGCCCTTTCATTTCCTTCTGAGCAAAACTCTCAGCCAAGAAGGGTTTTGTAGCAGAGCAGTGAGGGTAGGGGAAGGGAATCGCCCAATTTTGGCAGCACACTCAGGATTGCTTAAGCTTTTGTAAATAAAGTAGGTCCATCTGATGGTCTTACTGCCTTTTTCTTCTACTTAATTAAACCAGCTTTTTGTCTTCTTGAATGTGGGAAACCTCAAGACAAAACGGTGAGGTGATGGGGAGATATTAAAGCTGTGAACATTATGCCAGAGTGAATTTTCTGTAATTATTCAAACACTGGGAGAATTAATTTACCTCATCCTCGAGTCTGTTTATTTGCTGCTCATTTTTCCTCAAGCAATCCACTTCAGTTCTTTAGTTCTTGCAGTGCTCTGTCACTGTATTTATAACACTTTACCAGTGGAAAAGTATTTTTCTGTGTGGGGCCAGGGGAAAATCCTGGGCAGAAAAAGCAATACAGCACATCCTTTATATCCTATGAGGAACAAGTTATGAGTAAACCTGTCCTAAATACCAAGATTTCATTGTTTGAAGGGACATCTGTCCATTAGATAGCCTTCTATCTCACAGCTTTGCTTCTTTTAAATGAACATACTCAGTTCAGTCCTTCAGAGGGGGGAGTAATCAGGGCACTGGAAGTGTAGTGTGAAATACATTATGATTTACAAGGCACTGTAAGGGAAGAAAGGACTATTCATGCTTTCAAAGAGTGCCTACTGCATCCACTACAGAATTACAGCTGCAAAGTACTCACTTGTGTGAGAAATTCTCCATTATATCAGTGACAATTATTGGCATTACAGCAGCACCTGCAGGACCCAGTCAAGACTGGAGACCCAGGCTGAATGCCTTTCAAGTACATAATACCCAGTGAAAGAGGATAAATAGGCTGGACAGACAGAATGAGGAAAAATGATAGAAGACTAATTAACTTCATTTCCTCAAGGACAAGTCACTGGAAGAGCCAAAGCTGGAACCCATCTCTCCTGACTGCCATGCCCTGGTTTAGCCCTGTATCGTGTAGGCTCTATTTGACCCTCTTTACTATGTTAGGTTGCCTATATAAAATCTCCACATAAAAAGCTTAACCCACATTTAAAGACACTTTTTTGGAAGATACATTTATACATATTTGTACATAAAGAACTTCAGAACAGCACCCAATTCTGTATAGGAATATAACTTCTTGTACTAGTTTAAAGGTGAACCAGTGGGAGAAATGAACCCAACTCAAGAGAGGTTACAAGGCAGAGTTACAATTTACTGAAGAGATTACAATAAATACAATGAGAGAGAGAAAAACTGGCTTTAACTCACAAAGAATAGATGTATAACTCAGCACCCTTAGGGCACAGACACCACGTGGGCCCCCCGAGTACAAGGTAAAAGGAAAGGAAAACCTACTGGTGAGGGTGATGGTCCCAGTCTGGTCATGAGCAGCAGTCACACTCCTGTGAGGGTTGCGGCCCTCCTTTGGATCCCACCAATACTACCAGAAGACCCAAACTCCAAGCTTATCTATGCTCAGGTTCAGGTGGGAATGCCCAGAACCTCCCCCGGGGTGGGCAGTTCCACAGTGGGTGATTTACTCTGTGAGTCCTGGGATGTTTTTGGGATCTTTGATGGTCTAGGTCGTTGTAAGTGCCCACTGTGCCAGTTCCTGAAGGCCCATGAGCAGACAGGACCCCTCAGGGGGGTGTGGAGGTGCTGATGAGGGGAGTTACCACAGCCGAGTCACTGGGGTGAAGACAGAAACACTGGGGTATTTCTAAAAGACAGATGTAGTTTTTTTTCAGATGTATTTTCCAGTTTGAAATGAATCTTTGCCTTTCCCAAAGGGGAACTGAATGACTTATTGGACTTACACTCTCACTAAACTCATTTAAAACCAACCTAAAATCTTAACTATTTTATATCACTGAAGCCTCTCAAGTACTTGAAATTACCCACAGTTCTCACTGTAGAGAAAGAAAATTTAACCTGTATGAATCCCAACAAAAGACAAACTCTTACCTGTTTTTTCTTGAGCTGCTGTTGGAAACTTGTATGTACAGACAGCATATGTGCAAGTCTGTCAGTCTTCAAAGGCATGACTTCTGGTTTTGTATAGGAAATTATCATGTCTCACACATTTCCAACTTACATATAACTTTAAAACCCACTGGACTGTGACACAGGAGTTCACTTTTATTTTTAAGTTTCTCCCTGACCAATTTACTTAGATTGCTCTGGAAATCTAAATCAATTTCTTGCCATTTCTGTGATACTGTCCATCAGCATTTGCCCTGTTGGAACAGGTCTGTCAAGAAGTGAGTTCTGCAGTTGACTCCGTCAAGGCACAAAATTAAATCCCATGTTTACATGGCACACTTCTGTGAAAGGCAATAAGACTGTGCATGGCTTGCCTTTCAATAGTCTCTGTGCAAGTTGTGTCAGTGTTTGGGCTGCTGAAAACAAGTGAGGGTGAACAAAAATAAAACAGACAAAGATCACTATCCTCTGATTATGTGCTAGTTTCAAGCAAACAAAAAACCCCAAACAAATAGGGAGTGTACTTGGAGAGAGTAAGGAAATTTCATGACTTATGTAGCAGAGGAGTAGAGAGAAGATTGTCAGCCAGGCACAAAAAATATGACAGTGATTATGTGGATGGTTATGGTTGAAATTATTGCTAACACAGTACTATATCTTACCAATGCAGCATTTAACATAGCAGGTCTAAAGGGCTATAATATAACGGGGCTCAGCTAGAAACATCCAGATTTATAGTCTCTGGCCTTACAGAATGCACTGCTTCAAAGCAACAGAGCACCTGTGGAGATACTTTAGGAGTTGTTCTCCATAAGTGACCAATCTTAGTGGTTTTACCCATCCAAAAGTGAGTGTTCCCCCTCTTTGGGCTGGACATACTCTGCAGGCATCCCTGCTCAGGGGAAGGAGGGTGAGGTGGTGGGACAGGATCCATCTGGAAGCTGCCTGCAACCTGGGGTGACCAGCTGGCCCAGTCTCCAGCACGATTTTAAGCCCTTTTGCAGGCCAGTGTGTGCCAAAGTCAAGTGCAATCATCACTGTTCCTCCATCTCTGTCATATATCAATCATGGGATCACCCAGAGAGCTTCATCTTATTTTAGGACAGCTCCCACCTGCAGTTCTTATCTTAAGAGAAGTATTCTTGCCCATCAGAGGACGACCACGAGGCAGAGGGGATGGGGAGGACACACACAAAGGTCTGACTACCTCTCGTCACCATCACAACCAAAAAGTGTTAAAACTTTCAGGTGGAACATCATGTTTTGCACTGTTATCATGTATTTCCACTGTGAGCTCAGCAAACTTTGGATGTCAGAGAGAAAAATGTCCTATTTAAGAAGGAGCAGTTGCACTCAGCTTGTCTGACTGATTGTCCCTTCCTGCTTCTATGCCAAGGCAGCTTTAAAACCAGAGCCAATACGGCTTTCAAATCAAGGACATTTTCATTTTGGGAACAATCACTTAGTTCATGTTCACCACGTCATTTTGTGCCTTCTCTATGTAATTGGGAAGCACCACTGACAAAGTAATTTAAAAAGGAAACAAATCATTAGACTATACAGAGAATTTTTTGGTTTTGCTTTTAAAGACTGATGTGGTTTATATTTTATTCTAGGTAGGAATTACAAGGGAACAATTTCAACATAAAGGATCCCATCTTTCAAAATGGAATCTCAACAAATGGTGAAGGTAAACTTTACTTATTTTCTAAGGGTAAATTTTGTATAATAATTTTTCTTTTCGCAGGACTTGCCTGTGATGCTCCTTTTTTTTTTTTTTCCTGTGGACTTGAACTAAAAAGATTTGCCTGATTCTACAATAACTAATTCAGTGTGCTTTTTCCAAATGCAAATTGTACTTTTATCTTTTCATTTTTTACTCCTACATTCAAATACCTTTTCTAATGATGGCATCTGTACTAGAAAAAAATCAAAACAATTCGGTTTCTATTGAAAGTCTATGGAAGCTTCATATAATAAAGTCAATTCTGGGTAAAATGGAGAAAAATATCCAATGAAAGGCTGAGCTTCTGGGTAAGAAAGCATTTGTATATCCATTATTTAGAGGCTCTTATTGTATTCCATTGCATAGTGTGTGCAGAGGTCAAAAAATCCCTGCACCCTTGCAGAGGCACAAGGCAACACTTCACAGGTGCTCAGACATAAACACTGCTTCTCTGGGAGGACCTTTTCCACCATCAGGGACACCTCAAATAAATCTATCTTCACATTGAATGTGTTATTCAGATACCACATGAGCTCAGTGGAACAAGAACACACAGCATCAATACTTTTGATGTACTAGGAAATGTTATCTCAGTGCTCACCCACCTCCATACACAGATAAGCACAATGACTTAATAGGTTCCAAGAATAAGCCTGTAATTTCATTGCTCTGTTTAATGACTAAATGTACAGAGTGATAAAGAAATATTCCATTAGTAGATGGAATAGATGGAATTAGCAGAGATTTAGAAATATTACTCTCTAAGTGCACAGGAGGTATTTGTCCCAGGACTGACTCTACCAACAGAGAGAGATGCTTTCCAATCAAAAGGATTGCACTTAAATCCCAGTCTCTAAAATACTGACATTATTCCAATATTGTTGAAAATGCAAGACTAGGACTGAAATCTGTGGGGAATCTTCTATTATACATATAGAGGCACTAAACCTACTATATCTTCCCAGGTGAGAGACAATATTTCCAGCTAAAAAATCAAGAATAATAAAAAGTAGAGTGAATTCCATCTGTGTGTCACGCAGGTATAAATTTTGGTCTACACTTTAGCCAAGTACAGTTCAGGAACGGGAAGTAAAGAGATAGGCCTTTACTAATAAGTTTCTTCAGCTATGTTTCTTCATTTCAAACATATATGAGATATAATTTCTCCGGCAGACAGATCCCTTGCTTGCAACACATCCTCCATAAGTGACTGACAGAATGCTGAATTAATACTAATCCTGGTAGCTACTCAATGCTAATTATTGCAAACTTTGTATAGATAATTCCATTAGACATAAACTGTTGTCCAAATCTGAGAGTATGATTGGACCTTGCTGCACCTGAGCTCCATCAGGAACTCAGAAAACAAGGGAGGTCCACTCTGACCCTCCGGGCTCAGTGAGAGGGTTTTCCTTATCCTTTTGAACCTATGAACTCTGTGTGAATCTTTCTACCTCAATTCTAACTCCATTTGCCTGGGGATGTTTTCTTCCATGCAGTAATTTATAAGATGAACCTTACCATCAATCTTTTTGAACCTTGATATACCCTTGCTAAACTCTGTTGAATTCCATCCAATTCTTTGAACTCTGTCAAATTATCAATTTACCTCAATAAAATATATTGCTGCTTCTGTCCTTTTGCGTGAAGTGCATTCCACTCACGTGTGCCACACCCCCAGGCCCCTTTCTGCTCTCCAGCCACTCCTCCCCTATCTTAGACTCATGTCCAGGTGCAGCATCTTGTATTTGTTCTTTTTTCATTCCACTGGTGACTGCCCAACTCTCCAATCTATTCAGTTCCCTCTGCAATGCCTCTTATCCCTCAAGAGAGACAGCAGCACCTCCTGGTTTAGCATCATCAACAAACTAACTAACCATGCACTCAACTCCTGCACCCAGGTCATCAATAGACATATTGAACAGAATTGGCCCTAGAATTGAGCCCTGAGGAACAGCACTGGTCACAGGTCACCAGATGAAGCCCCATTCACTGCAATGCTTTGAGCTCTGCCCTTCAGCCAGTGCTTCACCCTTTGCACAGGTACCTGCTCATCTCACAGTTGAATGGCTTGTCCAGAGGGATACTGGGAGGGACAGTATCAAAAGTTGTACTAAAATCCAGAAAAGCTACATCCACCACCTTCCTTTCATCCACGAGGCTTATTCCTTCTTGTAGAAGGATATAAAAGCAATTAAACAGGACTTCCCATTTGTGAAAACATGTTGGCTCAGCCTGATGACTGCATTGCCCTTTAAATAGCACATGACATTATCTTCTCCATAATTTTTCCAGGTACTGAGGTTAATCTAAGAGGTCTGTGGTTCTCTGGGGCTTCCCTCAAGTCCTTCTAGTAAATGGGAATAGCACTGGCTAGGTTCCAGTGGGCAGGGACTTCTCCAGGCCCCTGGATCTTTGGGAGATCTTTGGGAGATAATAGAGAGCAGTCCTGAGTGACACCTTCAGGCTCCTTCAGCACTCTGGGATGAACCCCAGCAGGGCCCCTGGACTTGGGAGCATTAGTCCATTACAATTTCAGTGTCCACAGATGGAAACACACCAAAAAAAATAGTCACACTTCCAAAAATGGATCATTTCTTTGAGGTTTTCTGTTTGTTTTGCAGAAAAAGAGGAGATGGAAAAATGTGGCAATAGCACATCAAACATAAAAGTGAAAACCACCTAGATAAAACCTCACTGAATCTGAATCTGACAAGTTGAACTTCTTGTTGTGGATCTCTGGTTTATAATCCAGAATCCTCTGAGAAACAGTCAACAGGAGAGAACAAATGGAAAAGCAGTAGCTCTTTGATAAACCTACTACATATAGAATTATAATCAAGGTATTCTGACACTCACGATAGAACATAGCTCACATTGCAATCAAATTTGTGTCAATCTGCAAGCACTGGCTGGTAACTTTCATATTTTAAAAAAGAATTTAATTAAAGATGCATGTTTAATGAGAAATTTTATTTTTTTTTAAATTTTCATTCTAAATGGGGTACAGGTTTAAAGCCCCACAAAATACAAAACTGTCAACCTGCAGTCCCTTCCTTTTTCCAGATTTTTTTAATTACCAGAATTGAGCAGTCTTAAATTAATGTATATGTTTTCATAAAAGTTAAACCTTCAGACAGTACTGCCACATCTTTTGTATTACTGCGTCATAAAATCAAAGGTGCTTTTGTTAGGGTTTTCTAAAGACCTACCTTTATGTCTACAAGAGGGGAAAACAAAAAGAAAAGTCTTTCCTGGATATGCTTATGATACTGCAAATGGTTATGTGAAATTAGTTCTGTGTATACATCAGCATATTTCAAATTAGACAAATCAATGATTAGAAGACAGCTTTGAGATCATCCTCATAGGAAAAAGGATGAAACTGATTTAAATTTAGAAAAGATATATGATTTTGAAGTGCAGTGCTTTTTTTCCTCTTCACCTTGAGCTGATTAGGAAGAATTCCTGAGAATGAAAGCACTGGAACTGAGACAGATAATGAGTTATGTGGTATAATTTAAGGCAGTGTAGAAGGCATAGATCTACTGTCAGTCAATATCCTCACTCCAGTCAAAATTGTTCCTGCTTGGTAAAATCGCACTGGTTGAGAAAACACAGATTTTACAGAGAGGTAAAATTAATCTGGAGAGCATTTTGGGAGTGTTCCTGCCTCCACCTCTGGCGGGCAGTTTGAGCACAAGCTCCAGTCACTAAATCAGTGCCCCAAGTTTATGAAGCCTTTCAGACTGTGCTTACCTGCCTGGCAGCAGCAAGGCTTGGTACCCCGTGTCACTCCCTGCAGGAGCACTGCATTGCCTTCCCAAAGCCACAGGTTACACACAAGGCTGCATATTAAAAAAATTACCCTGTGCACTTGAGAGTGGATCCTCTCCACAGCCAGAGAGGTGCTGGAGTTAACTGGCTGTGAAATGGCAAGTTGCAAGAGGGATAAGGGAGTTGGAATTGTTTAATCAGCATTTTGCTAAGTCAGACATGGAGATCCTGTCACTTCTATTTCAACTGTATGATATCCATGGCTGATGGCACTGCTGCCCCTGGGCCCCATATCATAATACCCTCCAAGCTGTTAGCACTGTCCTCCAGCTCCTAACATTGGTATAGGTTGGAAAATGGGACAAGGGCATATTGGTTTAACAAGCAGGGACAGGGAATGCACACTAACTGTGTGCACTGTGAGCAGTGGAGCCCAAGTGAGGGATACTCAGCATTCCATCAATGAGAATTATATCCTTACTACTTCTCCTGTGTATCCACGACAGAGAGACCAAACTTAGGTAAAATTTGTGTCTGGCAAACAAATTTCTTCGTGGTGTATTCCTGAGAGACTTCACAAACCAGCAACTCCCAACCAGGTCAAGCAGATGTGTGAGTAGAGTTCTCACCAGACCTACCCATCACATCCCACTTCAGAGTATGACCAGCTATGAACAGAAGCACACACAGTACTCTGGTTTGGCTCTGAAAAGAGCAAATGGGATTTTAGCTAATGAGATGTGTGAGGACACCATCCATTCACCAACCCAGCCTAAGTGCAATTGTACAGAAAAGGGCTGTACACTTAAAATACGATTGCACATTAAAAAAATAAAGGGGAACAGCTCTACCTGTGACCTGTTTCCCACTTCATATTCAATTTTCAAAGATTAAAACCCAAGACAGGTTACACAGCAGCCTACTGTCCTCTTGGGCATGTAACAACCAAAGGACTTGCTTATGCAATTAGAGATAGAAGTGGGTGAAGGAACCTCCAGTTGCATGAAAGTTGTATTTCAAAAAGGAGAGCAAAACAATCTGTTCCCTTTGAATCTGAGTAAAGATTGTTTATTTAAGAGGACTTAACCTGATTCAGAATGTCCCAATTAGGCAGTTGTATCACTTAAACTAAATGAACATAAACATTGCTAAGCATTATCTATAGCTGCGTGTCCTTCTAACTCAATTTGTTCTGTGGAAGCATTTCTTGTGACCTTTAGCCATTGTCTTAACACCTCCCACTGCAACTGGCAGAGCAATTTTTTGGGTTGCTACTGTATAAGATGGACAAAGCACTAGCCTGGAGCACTTTCTGACCTTTAACTGCCATATTAATATCCATAATTGGAATTGAAAAGCCATTTAGGCTGAATATCACCCCAACAAAGAAATCTGAACAATTAGGATTACCTCATTAAAGCCATGAGCCATATAATCCCCTTGAGAAAGGGGCCAAGAGAAAGGGTTCTGAGGATTGGCCCCATTAAGCTGTTTTTCCCAACATTACTCTGGCAGTTCTTACAAAGACAACAACCCCAGTTCCTGTTCTTTAAAAACCTGAATGAAGGAATGTATGAATTAAAAGTCTGATTCAAGTGGTTTCTAAGTTCATACCTCAGAATGCCAATAGACACTGTTTGCAATAAATTAAATTGTTCAGAATCATGAACCATTGAACTTTCAAACCTGTACAGGTCTGTTACAATAGCAATTGCCATGTTGCACTACATTTTGTTTTAAGATACACAGTATCTCTTTGTTCTGAGATACACAGTAAAACTACCTCCTGCTCTATAAGGACGTGGGAGAACCGAGGCAATTTTTTTTTCCCCAAACTTTCTGAGCTGCCAGATGTTTGTCTGATTCCTGTCCCTCCCTTAATACAGGAACTTTACCTATGATACAGCACCATAGTGCCACCATGGTGGAACTGGTTTTGCTACCTCATAAGCATGAGTTTTATCTGTGCCTGATTTCGCTGAAGAAATAGAAATAGTGGCTGTTTATCAGTGATTACATGCTATACTTACCCCAATGTGTTCCCTGCACTTACCCATTTTCTTTATATGTGCACATGCATGAGAGAATATTATCTTTTTTTTTTTTAATATAGTTTATTCTGCACTGCTATAGCTTCTAGTTTTTATGTTAAACTGTATTCAGGCCCCTTATACTTACCAGCTGGATGGGATGGAGTTTTGACAAGGAGCCCCAGGCTGAAGCAGCTCCAGGAAAGCCTCTGGGAAAGGCTGGAGGTCGAGCTCCCTGCCCTGGCTCTCAGAGGGCCCACATGCTCACTGAGCCAGTGGACGTGCAAGCAGAGCTCTCTGCAGCTCTCAGGGTAACAGATCTGTGCCTCCACCTTTTCCATATGCTTTTGGGAAGTGGCCAGCACATCGCACGATTTGTGGCCTGGGAGGTCTTAATAGCCTGCAGAGCTCCAGGCACTCGCTGCAATGAAGACTTAGTCCTTCTGAAGAGGCCAGCAGTGCTGCTGCCTTCAGGTCTGTCTGAAACACTGCATGCTCCCTTCTGCTCGTGCACTGCCATGAGCACTGGAGGAATGGGAGTCAGAGCAGATCATCCAGCTTTTTATGGGATTCTTTACTGTATCCAAATACCACAGTCACTTCCACAGATTGGACTGTTAGGGTATGGGGGGGGGTTAATTTTTTTGTCTGTAAACTACCATTCATTTCTTCCAGCAAATTGTCATTCTGCAGATTTGACAGGCATATCAGGAAGGGATTAACATGCAGGAACAGGGCTGGCTCCATTTACAACTCCAGCTGCCTCAGATCACATCATATGATGTTCCCTGCAGCACTGCTGACATTTTTTAAGCTCCCTAGGATGTGAGAAATGTAAGATTGGGTTCAAATAAAACAGGTCACCAGAGACCATACAGAATCATCTAACATATCCACTACTCCCTGTTCTGGCAAGTCATCAAACAGATATGGATATGCACCTGTTCTGCCCCAAGGTTATTCTCTTGGTGTGCAAGCTTGGGTCAAGGCAGTCCTGTGGTCTAAAGATTAGATCCAAAAGAATGGGGGGAAAAAATCAAAACCCAAAACAAACAAAGAAGAAAACAGGCAGGAATTGGGAAGCAGTAAGGGCAGGAAGCAAGGCAGGCACAGGAGTCAGAGTAGAAAGGTGGAACAAACATCAATACTGGAGCAGAAGTGTGAACTAAGGTGTATGGACTACTGTAGGCAGTCAGGTCAGGAGCATGGAAAACTTCCTGAAGATAAAAGCTTGAGAATCAGATATAAACGGGGAAACAAACAAAAAATCAAACCGAAATGAAAGCCCCAGCATAAGCCACAGCTCAGGTTTTAATTGCAGCGTGCTGCAGCCCATTGCATACCCTCAGGAGTTTCCACCAATTCCCCTACCAGTACCTGTCCACTGTGACTGCCTTAGTAACACCCTGCTGAGAGTTCAATTGCAGTTCATAACCTGTGAGGTTTAACTTTACAAAAATCTGGCACTTTTATATTATTGAAGAAAAAGGAGAGAGAACAAAGAAGAGGAACAGGAAAAACAAAAAGAAGACACATTTCTGCATGTCTTTGCAAGCACATTATATCAAGACTTAAACTGATCTCCAACAGGCTGGAAAAGTTCCTGTGTCTACATATCACATGCAGGGCTTTTTTTAGTAAACTTGGCCTTGCTCTTCTGGTCTCATCACAGATCCATCCATAGCAGCTATGTAATTTTCAGGAGTAAAAAAGGAATGACATATGTTGTGTAATAAAATAACTCCCAGCTTTTAATGGCAGCTTCAGCTCCTAAATCTATGATGAATCCCAAGGTAATGTTGGCCAACAGCTAGAACTAAGAGTTTCTATGGAACGATGAATTTCTGTCTTTCTCTCACGGATGATAGCATAACAACTTTATGAGCAGTGGTTCTCTTTAGCAGAGGTTTCAACAGTTTTTATGTTTGCATTGGCACAAGTCAATTTCTGGATTTTTACTCCCACGAGTGTTTATGAAATGGGAGTTTTGTTTGTACCAGCCTCCAAACTGGTATTACACTTCATAAGGAATTACACTTCCAAAGTGGTTGCACAACCTTAAAAGAAAGTCTACTTATGCAAAACCCAACAGTTTTCATGCTAGAAAGACATTTCCCCTGACTCAAGATTGAGACTGGATCTTGCTATCCCAATGCTAAAATTCCCTGGATGATCAATATGCATAATTACTATGGTTGCATTTTGGACAGTAAGCAGAACAATGTAGAGCCAACTCAGAAATTTTTCTGTATTTCCAGTTTTTTTAATTTCAACTGAGAAATGAGTCAACCATAAGTTGGAGTATGAAAAAATATGTTGATTTTACCATTTGTTTTACTCATTCTTCTTCCTAAACTCCATAGATTTACATCAAAGATGAATTTGGGGCCACCTCATATTTCAGAAATCACTTTGAAGAATGAGGAAGACATTAATTTGTTTAATTCCTTTATTTTTCCAAACACCTTGGAGGGACTCTTTTTTTGGAGGTACAAAAATGTATCCCTAAAGCAAAACACACTTAGTGTTGACAGCATTTATCTTGCTTTTTTCCCTTTCTTATTTACAGCTCCTGAATGCATGATAAAAAAAAATCCCAAACTCAAGAACATACTAAATTTTGTTCTCATGATGTTTAATATTGGTGGGCTGGTATCACTTTAAACACCATTAAGTACTAGATCAGAGAGAATAAAAACATTTTCCATCCCCCTCAAGCTTTTAACCTTTAGGGCTTCCTTGAGGGGAAAATGATTCAAATGCCAGACTCACAATTATGCATTCCCTCCACAGAAGAGACAGGCAGGAATTTACACAGAGAAGCTATGCAACACATTAAAGTTACATTAAGGTCCTTGGGTTTCCTGTTCACTAATATCCCTTCTCATAACTCCCACATACGCACTCAGAGCCTTTCCCAGGCTCAGCAATCACACTGTCTTCCCCAAAGGCACATTCATCAGCAGGCTAAGCTTCCAAGCCATCAGTAATGTGGCTGCCCTACAGATTCAGAGGGGTAAGCAAGGAGAAGCCTGATAAGTAATCAACAAGTATGAAACAACACAGGATTAGTGGTCAGCCTTCCACCCAGGCAGAGGCTGAGATGTACTCTGCCTTATGATGGAAAGAGGATTTATTTTTTTCCACTTTTAAGGGAGAAGGTGAGAGGAAGCTGTGCTCAAAATAAAAATGATGTGCTGCATGGAAAGCTTGAAGGGGGTGGGAAGGGGTGGGAGTGACATCAAGAGGCAGAGCCAAAAAAACATTGCAGTTTCTCTATTAAATGCAGAGAAAAGACTTTTCCTTGAGCCCCCCTGGAGGGTTCAGATGCCCCTTTGGGTTTGACAGCTACAGCAAGAGATCTTTATCCTATTTCACCCTAACCCACACACCAGCTTTATGACTGTGTATATCCCTGGACATGTGAAAATGCATGTGAAAAACACAAATAGAGGAAAACACCATGGACTTAGAATTCTTTACCATTGCACTAAAACATTGCATTGAGGCACTGCACTGGAAATCTTCCATTAGAGGATACAAAAGTGGTTGTGATACAGTTGGGTTTGTTGTCAAGTACCACTTTCCATTGCCAGAGTAAATGAAAAATTTCCTCTAGTACTGTTTGTGCCAATGAGAACTCTGCCCTTAACTACTGGTTCCCCTTCTTTTTACAGCAGTAAAGTAAGCACTTTAATTGCAAGACTGACTTACTAGGTCAAGTAAATCTTGCAATTAATAATCTCCAAGGCAATATGTATCTTTATTACTCTAAGTAACTATCAAGCACTTTGTTATCAGGAACAAAGAATACAAAAACATTCAAACTACAGTATTGTGCCTTGTCTTCCAAAGCAGCAGGTGAAAGATGTCTAACCTGACTTGAATTTGATCATATTTTTCTTTCTTACTTAATTGCAAAGATTAAACTCTCATACTCTATGATACTAAAAGATAATCAGATTTTAAATGCTATACACACTATAAAAAAGAGTAATATTTTAGGCTTTGTTTATTACCAACAGTGAAAAACTTTACCCCAGAAAAGTCTTTTGCCCACACACAAATGGCCATGTTGAATAATTGTAGAACAAGTATAATTTCCCTGCATGAAGGTTATACCACAAGAGAGGTTTCATCTGTATCTGAATTACTCGAGCATCCTTTAGCACCTCTCCAGTGTCTGGACTATATGGCTTCTACTGTCAGCTGATGAGACCACTAATTGTCCTCTTGCATTCGTCATTGGTTACATCATTGCTTAGATCCTTGATGGCAGAAGGAGAAACAGCCCCCCTACAGTGGCCTTTATAAGGCACATTGAAATGGAGGAAACACCAAAACCTGCCCTTAGCTGCTATCACAACTGGCCTAGCGGTAGGAAAGCATGCATCAACCTGGCTGCTCAAACCTCAACCACAGTCCAGTTATCAGTCACTTTTTATGAAAGATGGGACCGTAGTTGTGAATGGAAATGCCTGGGAAATTCTCAGGTCAGGTGGACTTACACAAGGAATTCTCACTTTGTACCAAGAGAAGAGATCTGTGCTAATCAACAAATGGCACACAATGAGTATTGTACTGTGGAAGTTCCCAAATAGGTGAGCAGTCTTGTCTCAGGAGCTCCAATTCTGTTCCTACACCAGCCATCAATACCAAAGACGTGATTAGATTCTATATGGTAATCAAGTTCCAGTTGACTGATCCAGTATCTATTTATTTTAACAAAACTAAACCAATGAAACATTGTATCCTTACATGTTTGTAAACATGAAGTATTTTTAAATAGCCGCTTCTGTTTTAAAATGAAGCATTCAATCTGAGTCAGTTACACCCAAAGCTGGTTTTTTAATGTATGCTGCCTTACAGGAGTCTGAATTCACCTTTTTTCCCTTGGAGTAAGTTCCTTATGAGCCTACATTTGTTATTCCTATATCTTCTTGTAAGAATTCAGTTTACTGTTAATCTGATTAACTAAACCTGGCCAGATACATCAAACCTACTTCTTCCAGCATCTGGGAGTGGAAGGATAAGGAATATGAAGTGGAGAGAGTTAGAGGATTCTTCTTCTAAAAGAAGCTCCCTGCTTGCTTCTCTGTTTGGGTTCTGTTTCCTGTATTTAGCAGTTCCAGCATTTCCTCACATGGAGGTTGCAGCCCCATCATTATTGTTACTGAAAGTCATAACACAATCTGTCCTAGCATGAATAACTGTGGATTTGTATCCTGCTTTTCTTAGTCTAGTAAATCTCATAGTTTCACATCACTAGGAGTTTCTCACGGCACTGACAAATCAAACACCCCCTGCTCAAAATACTCTGCTCTCCTCTGACAAAAAAGGAGTGCTGTTTTCTAATTTCTCACAGGAATAAAAATATAAATTTTCTAAAAACTATTCTAAACTATTGCAGAGTCTTTATAAATATTATAATATTCTAAAGAAAAGTTCACATGCATTTCTATGTGGGGCTATTTCCAAAAAAAAAAAAGAAAACATAAATATTTGAAAGCATTTCATGACCTTGCTGCTGAGACCATTGAATCTCACCTTCAGATTTGGACAGCTTGTTTTGTTTCTTGTAGGAAACTCATAAAAGAACCACTCTACAGGTTCTCACTATAGGACCCCACTATAGGTACATGATGCCACTACCCTGCAGAGAAGACAGGAGAGCTGGAAGCTGCTGGGACCTACCTGTAGTGAAGCAAAACTTGAAAGGTGGACAGACTTATGGTTTCCTCTAAGAATTACTACCTCAGCTGCTCGAAGGGGGTCAGGAAAACGTTCTAGCAAGCAAATAACAACAGTGTAAAGTCAGCTCGACCTGACTGTTCTTGGCCCTGAGGGCCTTTATTACTTTAAAGCAATATACCAACAACTTCTGTCAGTGGGTAAAGAAAAGCTCTTGAGAGAGGTATTTACCTGGGGATCCACTGGTAACTTGCAGCCTTTGTGATGTTCATTACCAAACACTCAGAGGGGTAAGAAAATATCTTAACCTCCACAGGGGTTTCAAATGTTTTAGGCCTCTAGGCCTAAGAAGTTTTTCTTACAAGCAGTAATCTGCAGCCATTGATTTTGTGACAGAGAGCTCTTCACTCCAAGTGGTGTGAGACCGCCTGCTACCCTCGCACACCTCCCCATTCAGAACAGCTGAGCAGCCTCTGGAAGTGCATTTTAGCAGCACACCCTTCAGGGCACGGCTGCACATTTCTTGCCATGCCACGAGTACTGGAACACACAGTAGTACCGAGAAAGAAAAAGCCACAAAACCGAGAATTAAGCAAGTCTGGTGTATGAATAAGTCAGTTTTCACTGCTGAGTCTGGGTGGGCAGAGGCAGGAAATTTATGTGTAACAAGTCACTATTCTCCTCTCCCACTGATTAATTAAATTAGACTAGTTTATAAGCTCAGATTATGTAAACATCTCTGTAAACAGTTCATTTACTTTTATTGACTGTGCTCTCACAAACATTTTATAGAAGAAAGTCTTGATTTTAAGAGTGCGGCAAAATTAAGAAACTTTGGAGACTCTAAATTATGGCACATTGTGTCTTTTATCTTTTTCTGGAAATATTTAAAAAAATAAGTGACAGTCAAGTTACATTGGATCAAACTGTAGATCTAAGCACTTTAATTTTTTTATTCACCCACAGGGAAAGGAAAGATCAGTTTGCAAACAAGGATAAAAATAATCTGTTTGAATTCTACAGCAGCTTGCGCCAGAAACAAGGTAAGGGGAAGTTATCAATCATGCATGTCCAGAATTCCTGTCATGATATTTTTCTTCACGAAAATGTTAAAATGCATATTTCCAAATGTCCCTTTTTTTTTTTTTGTAATTTGAAATAAAAACTTTCTTAAGAGGATTAAATAATCTGAAAAATTTAGGTTTCATTTCAGATTGTATGAAATACTTAATTGACTCCGGTAAGTGTATTAATTTCATTGACAAATTCTGATTTGGCTTGACCTTGATTGATTTTTCCAATTTTTTTTTTGATTCAGATGAAATTTTTTTAAAAAAATAGAAGAAAAAGATAAAAAAGAAAATCTACAGACATGGTTGTCTTAGTCTAGTGGAAATTTTATATATTTTTATTTACCAAAATAGAGGAGGAGACTCCAAATTCACAGCCTCAATTTATTTTCATCACTCCGAGTGCAATACTGAAAAGAATGAATTCCTTAATGATTAATGGAAAAAAGAATTCTAAGTCTGACAGCAACTTTTTAAGACTGAGTCCTTTATGTAAATTAGCAAGACTTAAGTGAATATGTGATATTAATATATATATATAATTTGGTGTCAAAAGAAACTTTAAAAATAGAAGCCACAATAGTGCCTTGTTTCTGTCTAATGATACACTGTTTGCCAGGGAAAAGACCAGCATTAGAGCAGGGTGAGAACAATTCTAATGTTTCTGAGGTTTGATATGTGTTATCTTCAAGATATTGAATGACTGAGGGTTTTCCTGGCAGCTTAGTATTCAAATACCTGCTTGTCCTTGGTTCCCAATCACAACAAAATTCAAAATCTCATTTTAATGACCACAAAGTAGATGACTGCAGGAATTTTCTTCACTTTTTATATAATTATCTCTTTATTTCCTCCCTCTTCTTCCCTTTCTTCTCCTTAAAATCACCCACACACTGCTATCACAGACAACAGCTCCACATGTCCCTCCCATGAGATGAGTTCTCAAGGTAATCTCTTCCAGTATACTATCAATTAATTTTCTTTAAAGTATTTCATAGTGCCTAATTTATTCTTCTTTTCTGCCAGCAAGGTCAGCTGCTTCTGTGCAGAGAAAGTAGATTGCCATCCCATCAAAAAGGTCCACTGTTATTTTGTTAGTCTTTCCTTTGGAAGATGGGAGAGCTCCAAAGCTAGCAGTGTTCTTTTTGGTTTTAATAAGGCAGGTCCTACCGAGAGCACTGCAGGCGTTGTGATTCCTCAGCAACCCCTTGAGAGTTCTCCTTTCTTCCCACACTGGCCCAAGAAGGATCTCCCCTTCACCTTTCCAGGCTGCCTTTTATTACACCAAAATATTCCCAAGGTAACCTGAAAGTACTTCCCTACCTTTTAGGGCAGGTTTCTGATGTTCCCACTGTGCTGTGGTTATCATCAGACCCTGTGTTCACCTAACCCACAGTCAGAGCAGCAAGCTCAGTGGGCTCTGGGAACTCTGATGCTCACTCTGGCTTTCTTCTGGAACTGGCATCTTGTATCACATCACCCTTCCTCTCTGTGCATCTGTGGTGAGCACTGACTCCAACACATGGCAAGGAGATGTTTCCTGCTGTCATGTGGCAGAAGGCAAAATAATGATGATCCTGCAGAAGGTTAATTTCAGCTCTGCTCAGTACAGGATTTCTGCTTTATGTGTCTGGAGTGACACGTTTAGAGCTGTGCAAGCACCACTCACATTCATTTCTCACTGACTGAACCTTAGCGTGAAGGTGCTACAGAGACATGCTGAGCAAAAGCATCATTTCCATCAATCTGAGAATCAGCCCTGGATTCAACTGAAGAAGCATTAATTTGATTTAAGGCTTGCAGCAAATTCCACAGGAGAAAAATTTAGAGTATTTACACTGAATATCCTGGATCACAGCCTAATCCAAACTGATCTGCCATTTCTAAGAGCCATCAGTTTCACTCTTCAAGATTTCAAGTTTCCCTTATTTCTCCCTTCTTGTTGTTATGTGCTGAAATGAATTAAAAAATAAATTAACAAAGTGCAGCAGTGACACTTTGAAGTGATGCCAAATCTGAAGTAGCATAAATTTAGCAGTTTTTATTAACAGAAGAATATTCACTAAACATTTTTCTATATTAGAAGAAATATTCTGTGCTATAAAATTAAATCCATCCTGGCAGTGACCCACAAATAACCTGTTTCTATAGTCCCTCTGCTGTTCAGCTAGGCCTCCTGATGGTGCAGAGCTGTCGTTCATTAATTTTACTGATTGCATAATGAGAAAAAGTCATGCAGCTCTGAATATTAAAAGCTGTGGGTCGATTAATCACCATTTTGAAAATAAAGAGAGATAAAAATACAAGGCAATGGGAGAACCAACAGGAAATTTGTCTCTAGTATGGGAGAAGGGGAAATTCACCTCCTGATTCGCAGAGTATCATGTACTTGCCTTAGTAAGTGGGCTGAGAAAGGATCCAATAGTTTTTGTTGGGCTTGAAAGACCGTTTAGAAATTGAGATATTTATCAGTGTTGAAGCCAGTGTTTACAGTTGCAAGGAAGAACATCTTGAAAGATTGTCTGCTTACAAAGGATACTTAAATCCTTGGGAGCACTCTCCTAATACAGTACAGTGTTCAGACCCTCCACTAGGCCTAGCCAATCTTGTTACTGATTTGATGATAATTTTGTATTTTCTAGATCATGTACAACAGAGAAAGGCAGTAATGCCACCATTGTGCCAAAGCAGGCAGCAGCATGTTCTAACGCCATAATAAACACTATTTGTCTCAAACACCCATCACCAGTCAGCTCTTCAACCAGTAAATACTGCTCAAAATAGTCTCCCTAACATCTCAAAACCTCTGCAGGGCAGGAGCCCAGCACACCCTGCAGGGCAGGAGCCCAGCACCCTGGCTGGCACAGTGCTGAGAGAAGAGATTAATCCCAGCCTTACACAACACAGGGCTCAGAGCACACACAAGTGGTCTGACCCAGGCACTTCCCAGCACAGGGAAGGTGCTGAGGAACTCGAGTGTGTTCAGCAGAGCCCAGAGTGACCGGGGCAGGAGCTCTTGCTCCAGTGCTCCCCTCTCAGTGCAGGAGGGACCAGGGCTGGCTCTGCCTGGGGAAGCAGCAGCTCCAGCTGGGAAGTCACTGAGGCAGAGCCAGGCTCTTGGGAGTGATGCAGAGCAGGGCATGAAGGGCATTTGTTTAAAGAAGAGAGGCTCAGAATGGATAGGAAGAGATTATTTCACCCTGAGAACAGCCAAACTTTCTAATAACTTGCCCAGATTTTTCTTTTTTTGGAAGGTTCAGGCCTTTGAAGTTTTCCAGACCCAGCTGGATAAAGACTCAAGCAACTGTGTCTGATCCCAGACTGACCCTTCCTGGAGGCTGCACTAGATACCTCCTGAAGCCCCTTCTTAGCCCAGCCACCCAGTATTATCAAGTTTCCTTCATTTAAGCTAATTTGCGTTGTCACAATCAAGAACAAAAGTCCACATATCAGCTTGCTAAGGCTAATCCATTAAGAGTTTTTTTAGATATTAAATACTTTTAACAGGACTCAAGTCTGGTGACCCATGAAAGGCTCTAATGTCAGACAGTTGTAATGATGAAACTGTTTCAGTACAAACAGGTTTTTGGTTGTTGTTGTTTTTTTTTTTTTTTTTTAGTTACATAAAAGTAAATAGAATACACAAGAGAAATCAGCTAATGTAATGCCACAGTCACAGACAAGCTCCCATAAACAAAGCATTTTACTTAAACAACCACTTAATGGATAGGTAGAGGTGCAGCAACAGTTTTGGCAGCTTAAAAACTCCAGCTAGTCGTAATAAAAGTTAGTTTCAAACTCAATACACACAATTATTCAGAAACGCAGATATAGTAATAGTCAACTCCCAAGCTTGCAAACTTCAGCTAGTAAACAGAGTCTTTATTTCATCTGGTTTTATTTAAGGAAGAGAATTACTTTGTTTAAATGCATTTGTCTCCCTTAAGTATCTTTTGCAGAGGCATATTCAAGTATATCATACATAAAAGAAGAGCTAGCAAGGTAAATGCACACTGCTTTAGCACTCTGCCTCTGCAGCTGTTCACTTCATTGCTGTTACCAAGCATTGCTGTTGCACGCCATGGGCAGCTCTGACCTGGCCTTTTCTTAATTAGTCAGGAAAAAAGCATATTAACACTTTTAAAGCTTACTTTAGTGGTATTTATGTGAGGCACATGCAACCAAACAAATTACTTCAGTGCAGAATGATTACAGCCTTCTTCTATCTTACTTGCAAGTGCATGTTAATCTCTGCAGCATTTGGCTGTGTGTGTGCTCACGTGACTTGGAATTCATTTGAGTTAAGGTCTCATAAATTAAAGTTTGAAAGCAATTATAAGAAAGAACACTGTAGATATACAGAGGAAAAACAATAACACATTGCAGTATTTGGGGAAAAAAAAGGCATATTAAGAATAATTGCTAAAAGTTACAGTTATGGTTCTTTGTAAGTAACGTTGAAGGTACAAGGCTAAAAACTCAGCTGGAATAATAATGTTCCTCCAAGGACACCAGAATTATCACAGAAAGGGTCCAAAAGAAGAATTTTTCTATGAAAAGAAGCATATTCAACAAGTCATCCTAACTGTAGTATAGCAATTTAAAAAAGTGTGTATAATTCCTCCATTATAATCCAGACACCATTAAAAAGATTAAATTCAAGCATAGTTTGCATTAGAAAAACATAATCAAAGAAATAAGACTTTTGGAACATTAAAAAAGAATTTCTGCACAACTGTTGATAGGAACATTCTCTCATTAAGGATCTTTTTCCAAGCAAAAACCTCCAGCCCATCAAGTCTTAGATTTTCTATCTCCTGCCTGATTTTTCCTTTCTTCCTGCTGTTTCTGGTTGGGAATATGGTTGGCAACATCCCATCCCACCTGCCTTTTGTGCATTTTTCATCCACTGAGCTCTAACTTAGAGAGACCCGTTTTTACGTAGCTGGAGGCAGACCAAAACCTGCACATTTCATGTCATGTTTCCATGAAAACTTTCTGCTCTCTGTTTGCCCAGGTTTCCTACTTGTAGCCCACCCCCAAGGTTTGTTTTCCCCTGATTTTGGTATAACCATACCTAACAGTGTCTGAGCAGGGAAACTGTGCATGGTAATCACTTTCCTTGAACTGCCCAGACTGTTCTGCTTTTACCCCCATATGAGCCATGGAAGAAAACCAGGCTGAGTGGAAATCTAACAGGGAGTGAGTCCCTCAATAAACCCACAGAAAGCCTAAGGAGGTGGTTCCATTGCTGCTGGCATTGAATGCACGAGACACGTTTCTCTGCTGAACAGATTCAGGGGCTGCCACAGCACCTTTACCCAGCTCTGTGGTTTGCAGGCATGTAAAATCAAGGATCTTCAGCAGAGAGGCAGAGAAATAATCAACTTCATCTGCTGCAATTAGAGCTCTTTATTCAGGCAGCATAATTACAGAGCCAACACCACCCTGTGCAGAAGGCAATCACATGCCACTGTAAACAGAAACTAGAAAGAACTTTATCTGACATTTTTGTGTTTACTCATTCTGCTTGCTTCTTTCTCCTTCTTTGCTCTTATGGGAAATTTTGTCTAATTTAAATAGGATTTAAATACCATTGGCTGTGAGTTTAAAGCAACATATGTTTATATTTTCATCCAACTCATTTATTTTTTCTCTGCTTAACAACCCTGCCAAAGTTGCTCTTTTTCAGACAATAAATTAATTCAGAGAGTGATTGTTTATAGGGAGATCTTCTGCTAAGTCTGAAATATGCCAAAAGGCCACAAATTGTGACTAAAAAATATATCAAGAACAAAGCTTTAATTGTTTCTATACTACTTATATATTATTAGACAGAAGCAAGGCTAAAAAACAAGTAAAGCAGTTCAAATAAGAGCAAGAGAAAATGCTTTGAGATGCAGAGAAGGTCATGTCAGTGTTACTGAGTTTTGAGATGTCTCTCAAATAATATAACAGGGTGGTGTAACCTCCTGGTCAGCTTTAAATGTTCTCAAAGTTTTGCTATCCCTGGGGAAGAAAACAAACACATCCATTTCATTATACACATTTAAAATATAAGTCTGGATGAACATGGATGAACAGGTATTGTATTTTTCTGGTTCAGTTAAAGATTAGATTTCCAGAACTAGAAAAGGTGCTTAGGCTTGGTATGTACAAGCAAACCATATTTACACCAAACAAGTTAACACAGTTAAATTGAGTTGAGTCAATTAAAGTGTCCCTAAGTCACTTCTGTACAATCTGTTTCCTTTGAGTTAGAAAGCCAGAGAGGACAACTGTGGTATAGAGTCAACTGGCATTTGTTGGAAAGTTTCTTTTAGGAAAAAAAATCCAGGTTTTTTTCTATCCATAGACAATTCCAAACACTGACTCTGAGGCACTGCTAGTATCCTACCAGCTAGAAATATCCAGAATGTTGCTCATTGTTAAGCCCAAGCAATATATTGGTTATTTTGGTTACTGAAAACTTGCAAAAGCCTTAAGTGAATTTATTGGTCATTGGCTGCTGCCAATGACATTTTACCACCAGGCCCACCAGGATTTAAAGAAGTGTTCTGAAGGTGAAATTTAACTTCTGGAAAGTCTTTTTTGTTTGGTTGGTTGGTTGGTTTTTTTCCCCTTTCCTATCAATTACAATATTTGTTCTTTTCAAGAAGGCTTAAGGAAAGGTATTTATCTACACTTTTGTGACTGAAAAAAAACTATCCCATGGAAGTACTGAGAATTGAGCAATGCTATTCCATCCATTCCAACTGGTTTTGTGTCAATATTCCAGGATGCCAGGGAACTGAGAGAAGTTTCCATAGCATTTTGTTGCTTCTGCAGCCTTCTGTTGATTGACTGAATTATGTAAATGTATAGACACACACGTCAGTTTGACTGTCCAAACAACCTTTTAGCAGACAGTAAATTGCTTTAGCAATAACTACAGTAGTAGTGGAACTGGGAATAACATCTCAAAGGATTAAGTCCTTTTCTCCTCCAGTAGAGATGGTAAATGTTAACTGTTTACATCAGTTCTTGAAAACAGACTTCCATGTCTCACAGGCACCTGTGGACTGGACAAAGAAGCAAAGGGAGTGCTGAATGCCCTCCAAATGGGAAATAAGGCAATTATATTAAGCTTTAAAGATTTGAGGCACCCCTTTGCAAGAGCTGAACAATAAAGTGGGGCAAGCCAACTGAGCTTGCTTTCAAAACGTGATTGGAATGCTGGCAGGCAGCTCCACTTACTGGAAATATTCTGATCACCTTTTTTCCCGATTTTGAAGTATTTAGAGGGTCCTACGGTGATTCCTTCACGTTTAACTTATTCAGGCAGATTAACAGAAATAATGCAAAATGATACATCAGTTCACTTCCACGTATCAAGTATCTTGGGTATATGCCAAGAGAGAAACTTTCCATTTCTAGAAGAAAATCTCTTTTCCTGCTGCTCTTTCTGTGGCTGATAAAAATGTCTGTGCATTTCTCCAAAAATCACTTTACTGTCTTCACTTCCTTCTGCAAAACCATTTTTCCTTCCCATTTTCCATCAGCTAAAGAACAGCACTCAGAAAAAGGAACCACCAGCCTATTCCAATTAAAACCCACCAACAACATGAGCTTACTCTTTGTTACTCACGTGAAAAGCAAGTGAAAAATGAAAAGGAGCAAGATCACTATGAGGTCAAGTTTCTGAGGTTAGGATGTGACATATAGGCCCAGTTCTGCCACACATCTCCTGAAGCTCTGCTGGCCAGAGAAGTCACCTGAGCTCTGCACGCTTCAGCTGGCTTCTCAATGAGGAGTAATATTCTTCTGCAGCACCATCAGTCTGAGCTCCCCCGAGGGTCTCTGCTCTCCCTGTATCATGTTTAGCACTGTGGAGCCCAGCCCTTTGCCATTAGTGATAACCATTAGAACACTCAAAACTGCAGGGAACCCGCTAGAGTTTAGAGTTATGAATTTAAAAAAAGAAATCCTTTCTTTATTATAATTGCAATAATTAAATAGCAGTTCATAGACCCTTAGACAGCAAAGTTATCCCATTCTCTCTAAAATGCTCGGAAAATTTTGTTGCCTGCCTGTCCAGTATTGAGCACTGAAGTAAAATAATGTATTTCCTTGTCCTGTAAAGTGAATTTCCAATTAAAATTCAACAGTGCAATCCCATTCAAAATAGATCTAATATAATTTGAAGTATATTAATGTGACTTGGTTACCTTTTTTGTTAATTAAACTGATGAGGCAATTTATTTGCTTATTCCAGACCTGACATTAAATGACATTTCATGTGACATCCGCTATTTTTATATTAATTGAGTAACTTTTGATTTGTATATACCAGGTTGATTTGTGTAGTACATAAGTGTCAGAGAAAAAAATAATATCTGCAAATAATAAGTAATCTAAGTGATTTACAAGTAGAGTTACTATCATTTTGAGCACAGGTGGCTGTTTATTTTTAGATTTCCTAAGGACTGTAGATGAACTGTCACTCCAAGCTATTTTTAATGGCATTTTGAAAATTAGAAATACAGAATGCAGTGCTGGCTGTTTCTATATTAATGGCACTTCTAAAAATAGTGTTTCTTTCCATTAGTTGTTCTTGCAGAACTAGGCCAGTAGAACCAATCCTTGAGATTAAATTATTGCTGATAAGTTTTTCTGAGTATTTTATTTTTATGAAAGGAAGACAAGCTTTAAGGGTTTACTTCTAGGAAGCAAATACTTTAACTCACTCTTGCACAGCAAGTGTTGAAATTCCTGTAGTTCATTGTATTTCAAACACTGAGGAAATAGAAATGCCATGGTATGTGCAGCAGATATTTCCTTTGGTGTAAATTTGGCATCTCCATTACGAGTGGATGAGATTTTAATGGCATCGTTGCTGGTGAAATGAGACTAATCAGTAGGTCCTTATTCTGTATCAGCAAGTGAGGAGACATTCCTTGTTCTGGTTGAGGTTTGCCCAAAAAAGACAAAAACATCAGAAATAAACTCGTCCCTTCCCCGCTCCCTCCCCAACCTTCCTGAGTGTGCTTTGTATTTGTCTCTCAGCTGGGAATTCTGATAGGATCTGTTAAATGGTTTCTGTTCCAACAGTAAGTGAAACGGTTTTTCTTATCTGAACCACCCTGGGAATAGCCTCCAGTTAACTCTTTTCAGGATTTTTGGTCATGGGCAAGAACTTTCGGTATTCAGATTTTCTTCCATTTAAAATCAGCTAAAATATGTAGTCATTAATAGGAATGTATTGGAATCTCTGCCCCAATTCCCACTCTTCATAAGAGGGTGTCATAAAATTTATGTGGGAGCAATTCCCCCCAAAAAATCAAACCCAAAATAACATTTCAACGTAACAATTAGTGCAATTGAAAATGAAATTTTAAAACCTTACATAGCAGAAGTAAAAGACATATATATTTCCACTAATAATAGAGCCCTGATATCTCTGAGAAGATGAAGTAAATAAATTAGCACATATTTAATATCTTCTTTACTATAAATCAATCATATATTATGATCCACTGGAGCTTGCAACTTTGATGTGCACAGAGTTTGAAAAAAAGGGCCTTAAAGTGACTTAAGCATATTGCCTTTTCACTTTATTCCTTAAATGGCTGCACTGAGGGAAGAGTCATGGTAGTTTGGCCTTTATTCAAATTAGGAACTAAACATTCAAAAATTAAAGACTTCTCTCCAAAGTCCTCAGCATGCTGAATTCCAGACTAGTTTCCTGGAGCCATTTTAGTGTTACTTAAGTGATGCAAAAACTGGTGTGCTTTAGTATCACTGAAATTCATTAAGTCCTACGCAAAGAGACCATAAAGAACAAGATTCTGTGATTTCTGCCTGCTCAAACCATACAGTTAGAACAGGCAGCTGGAGACAAAATGCACACACCTGCCCAGTGGGCCTTGATTTGATTCCCAATGTGGAGCTCAGCTTAGTCCAGTGGAACAGCACATCATACAGTCTGGACTGGAGAGAAAAGCAGGGATTGCCAGCAGGTCAGTCTGTGAGTCCAAGATCATCAGTTGTTGAGAAAAGCCAGTAGCACCTTTGTTTCAACCATCAAAAGAAACCTAAACCTTATTTAGGCAGAGGAACACACAGTACTACTTGGACCTAAGAACTCAAGACAAGAAGTGACTTGAGAAATAAACATAGGACTGGTCTAGGGTATCTGGGTCATTAATTTTAGTTTGTGTAAGGAAACAGGACTTTGAATAAAAGAGAAAAATATCAGAAAAGATGGAAATTACCCAATACTTGATATATCGGATTTCTGAAGCTGCTAAACAACCATTCAGCACTCCAAGTTTTAATAAGTGGTTGGCATAAAAAGATAACAGTGCTGAAGCAATTTGTAGGAGGAAGTACTTACATGAGTAATTTCTGGGTTCCTTTGTTTTGAGAAATGCTACGGTGAGCAAAGGCACAGCAGGAATTCCAACACCAGAGGAGAGCTGAATAGCCTTGGATTGTGTGTCTGGGAAACAAAACAATGCACAAAGATGGCATGGGAAGGAAGCAGGTGGCTAAACCAGGTTTTTTTGAAACTGGTCTCCAAAATTTCAGTATCTTTTTCTGCCACTTTGGTTTTCTGTACAGAAGTGTGTTTGCTTCTTGAAAAAACAAGAGGAGTTATTATTTTCCTAGTTCCCTTCCTTTTCCCATTTTTCTTCTCTAACTCCTTTCATTTAGTTACAGAAACACTCCACTATCAGCCTGTGTTTCCCTCCTCAGCTTTCTAAGCTGACTTATTCCTGGTTTATTTAAGTCTTCCTCTTTCCCTTTTCTCTATCCAGAACATATGTGCTTTAGTTAAAATCCTTCCTTAGAACTCCTGCCTTATGCAGAGTGCTTAACATAATGTGGATGATATGTTGACTGATCAGAGCATAGGTCAAAAATATTCTTAATGTTTCTGGGTTGTTTCTTTTCAACTTCACACATTTATACCCAGCTCCGGAGTCCTGAACCATGACTGCTATTCTGGTGTAATAAATATTAAAATTTTTAAATCCCCAGAAAGGTCACACTCTACACAATTCCCCAGCTCTTGGAGGAAAAAAAAGGCACCTTTTCTCTTTCCTGTCCTTCAAAATATCTAGCAGTTTTCATGACTATGGTTCAATCTGAGGGTAAGGTAATTCAATAAGGCTAGAACTCCCCAGCTTTTGGTTAGTTTTGCAAAGTGTTCCTGATGAAAAGTTCTTCCAGAAAAAGAAAAGCAAGAAACTACCTAACTATAGCACACAAATCTGGCGTTCTCATGTACTGCCACTGTACAGTCAGTACAAGCTACCATTTCTTACAGCCCAAACTAATTATCATTTATTTCTTCACTTTCCTTATTAATAGATTTTATGTTATTTTTAAATCCTGTCTAGAAGCTACAAGACTAAATAAGGACATAAATACCGAGCAGTTGAGGATATATTTCCATCCTTAATACGTTTGAGTATCCAGGGCACAGAGTTGTGCCCACTCATCTTGGCAAGTCCCCTGGCACTGCTTACCTGACACGTGTGAACTCCCTCAGAGTGCTCCACTGGAAAACAGTAACTTTACATCCAACAGGACAGCAACTGCATGATTTAAAGACAAGAACCTTTGAAAAACAATAGGATTTATGGTGCTGAAACCCCAAAATACTTTGGGAAATTCTTATCCCAACAGAAACATGATGAACAGCTACAATTCCCAAGAGTAAAGTTTCCCTTAGCGTGTTGCATGAACACCCAGCTGGTGCAATGCTCTGCCTCTTCAAACACCCCAAGAGTGTGTCTGCATCAATAACATCATCCAGCACTGGTCATACGGTGGGCAGGGGATGTTCTCATGTGGCTTGGAGAGCATGGCTTTAATTTGCCATTCCCCTTGGTATTGCACCTCCCATCTTTTCTTAAATACACTGCCAAACACAGGCGAGAGTATCTCATTGTTTGGCACAGCCACCGCAGACCACTAGACACTGGACAGAGGAACACAGACTTAATGCTTTTGTTCCTCAAAGCATCATTTATAGTCTCATTCCCACCAGTGTCTTCAAAGTAAAAGACTATCAAAGCTGTTCTAGTTGACTGGGAATTCAATTTTCCAGAAATTCTTGAATGACCTCTGCATCCCTTAAACTTTCAAAGGAGAACAGTCTTTTCCATGACTTAATAATATATGTCAGCAACTTTTTTTCCATTTCCCCTAGTCACAATCACAAGATTATTGTCTTGCTTCTGGCTGTAGCCTCCTGTATTTGGCGGGGAGAAGAAACACTTCCACCAGGGCTGGAAAGATTGAACTGGGTAGCAAATTCCTAATTGCACTCTGGATTGGCTTCAGTGTTGCGTCTGTAAAATCTATCACCCACCTGACGATGAGAGTGCTGTGCCAAACCACTGAGCACAACACGCTCCTTTTAAATTTGTCATTATTCTTCTAGCTATTCAATCTTGAAGAGGGAGGTGGAAATCTTTGTACAGAAAGATTTGTGTACAGCAGAGAACCTAAAAGGCTCAAGCTGATGAAAAGTGGAAGATTAACCTTTTATTGATGTGTGTGTAAAATAAGACTCTTCCCTGATCACTTTAATTATTTATATGTACAAAGCAAGTGAATCTATTACAATTCTCTGAGCTATTCAAGACCTCTCTTAAAGACAAGATACTCAGCACTCAGACAAGGACCTGAACAAATGAATGCAACTTTGAAAATGGCTCTGTTTTCACTGTGCAGCTGGACCAGATAGTATCTAGATGCCCTACACAATCTTTTTCTTGTCCCCCTCTTATGATTCTTATTCTAAAAAAATGAATACCAAAAAGACAAGCAGAAGTAATTTTTATCAAGACAGAAAATATTATTCAAAGGTGTAGGGAAAGGGAATATCTTACAGTGTAACTGTTTACTTCACAACTCATATTCCATCTTTGCATTTTTTGCCATCCTAATCCAGTAAATGCCCATGAACAACATGCAAGTAATTATTACTATAGCAACACGTTAAATACAAAGTAGCTGCTTCATTTATGAGAGGAATATGAATTCAGCTACTGAAATCAATCTAACAGTAATGATTTACAGGAAGTGGATGCAGAATTTGTATCTGCAAAGCAATCTGTTGACAGGACATCTCTGTAGGGACCTTTGGCTTTAAAGTTTGCTCTTTTACACTTAACAAAATCCATCTTCATTCTGAGGCCTGGGAGGATAATTTCAGTAGGATTCTTCAGGATATAAAGTTTGATTTTAAAATACATTGATGCTACTTTATAATTGATGTAATTGTTTCATAGAGCCAACAGACCCTCTTATATTCACAGATAGTAGTTGTAAGTAGTAGTTATTGTCCTGTACAAGAGCAGCTTGTCTTGAACTTTTATACAAGACCTGATGGTATTATTGGATTATTTGCAAACTTAACTGAAAATAACGTTCATTTCCTGCTATTTCTCAGCCCTTAAGATTCTAAAATAATGTACACCTCCATGGATGTCATTCAAATTTAGAGACCAAAAGCAACACCCTTTTGTAAACGTAATTAACATGGGTCCACCTAATTACTACTTTTACTCTTTGGTGTAACACAAACTACTGCCAGATTTTCTCCTCCATGTTTTGTTGAAAGACAAGAAAGGCAACGTAGGATTTCATAAGAATGAATATACTGTAATATTTCTGGAACTCTAAATCCCTGAACAGATTTTTACTTAAGAACTAGTGCTGAATTTCAGCATTTTTTCATATTTTAAGCGTACAAAGAATTCTGATGAAATTACAATAGTAGAGGACATAATTTAAATTCATTGCCAAGCTATTACATTTAAGGTAACAAAAATATCCACAGGGGTCTTAGCTTTCTGGGGACAAGCACTTCAATAACATACTGAATTTTAGCACTCAAGGCCATATTCTGGCACGCTCATAAGAGGTTCTATTTCTACAAAGTTATTAATCATCTATTTCTATATGCTTTGCAGAAGTGATAATACACAACTGCTAAGTAGCACAAGTGACAAATGGCAGGCTGTTCCCCACTCACTGCTTATGTTTTTAAGCACCTCCATTGCTCAGGAGAGGCATCAGACTGACAGACTTGGAGGACATTTGTTTTCTACTACAAAGTGTGAGGACCGCTGTGGAATACACAGTGGTTGTCCCAACAGGATCTTCTGAGGTGCTTGCTTTAGTGACCACAGTCATGCTTCAGTTACATCAGCTTAAAGGAAATTAATCTGTGACCGTGTCATGATGGATATATTCTTCATTTGGCAAAGATCAGAGTAATGGTCTAGAAACCAAGTTCAGAATTTTGTCAGTTTAGTGATTGAGCTCCCTTGTCAACGGTAAGACTTCATAAAGCCATCAAGGGAAGGAATAATTTGCATTCTCTGTCCTTATTTTTCTCTGGAAACCTAATGCCTGACATAGTTTTTGCTGTTCATCTCTTCACCTCTACCTTGAAGAGGAGTCTGTCAGTACAGATTATCCAAACCAAACAGAAAAGATTTTAGAGTTTAGATAAGCAGTAGTGACTTATACAAAGGCAAATTTGCTCACTCTAACAGTAGTCTCCGTGTCTTCAAAGTGCACTCTTAGTTCCTACCCATGCACTGCAGATCAAGCCTGCCTCAAATGTGGTGAATGCCAGAGGGACGCCCACTCAGCAGGGCTATTCCAGCTTTCCTCTGTACCTCCTGAGGGACTCTTGGCCCTCACTCTATGATAACGTGGGTCCACCAGAGTCAAACTGCTAAGCAGCATGTTACTTTTAGAAAGCGCAGAAAAGCCTTGCGACAAAGAGAATTCAGAGTTGTCCTTTCAATCTACTTCCTCCATGAGGAAATGAAACTTCATTCCTCTGCCTTCTCTCTGTCCTTGCTTCCAAAATAAATGAGTACCAGACTATAGAGTGACATGTGGGAAACAGGAGAGCTCCTACAGCAACGGTGGACCCCTTTGTCTGAGAGGAGCAGATCGGATCAGCGAGCAGATCCTGCAATGTGTAGATACAGACACATAAGGTAATATGACATCCCCTTTTATAAACGCAGCATATTCCTACATAGAGTCCTCTTAACTTCTCTCAGAAGGTTGTCAGCAGTCTATCCAGCACAGAGATGAGATGCTCCATAAGGAATACCTTGGGAATTCTCTATGCCATTCTCTCTGAAGTTGCTGGGTGCTTCCCACATCATCATATCAGTCTAAATCAGCATTTCAGGGAAAGAGTGAGTCAGAATTAAATCCTCCTCAGCAAACTCTTTAGGTTTGCTAGGTCACTAGACTGCAGAAAGACCAGGCCTGTGAGAAGTTGAATCACACTCTTGATGCAGTTGGAGCATCTTCAGTTTTCGTCTGGGGATGTGTCTTGGCAGGGCAACTTCACTTGTGCTGAACTTCACAACACTACAGGTGAGCAGCTTCTGCTATCAGAGTAGGCACAGATATCTCTGAGGACTGAGCAATAATAGTTAGCTGAACCAACTCTTCACTCCTCTCTGGATAAACTATTTATTAACAACTCCAATAACATGGAGAAAAATGGAGGAAAATATAGATACACACCTTTCCTAGATATTTCTTCAGGCTTTCTGAGGCACCAAATCAATTTACAGCAGTGTGTAAATTTTCTGTACTACAATCAATAATGCTTAAAAAAGTCAGCACTTTTTAGTGCTTAAGTACCTCAAAAACAGAAAACAAAACAGAGAAAGTTGGAAAAAGCTGAACTTGACAATTACAGCCATTTCAATTTAAAAAAAAAAAACAACCAACAAACAAAAAACAAACCAACATGATTTGCTAATTCAAAAGTATTTAAGAAATAGCCTAATTAGGAACAACTGAAAATTAGGTCTTGTACAGTACACTATTATGTGTAATGACTAACCAAGGCATTCCCTGCACTGGGCATTTTGGATAGATGCACAGCAAGTTTATAATAAGTACATTAGGAAGTCCATGCTATTAAAGATATAGATAAATCGTTTACTAGGGCTCCAACTGTACACAAATGAGGCTTACATTACAATGTCCAGCTGCAGAAGGCATGTGTGTTGAATCCATAATGCTCAAATCCAAATGACACCGATATTAATTCTTAAGGCCTCTAAAATGCCAGTTCACACTGTGGTGTGAAGCCTTAGGGTTAAGCAGCAAACATTCTGGGCTCCTTCTCCTCTTCAGTTTCGAAGCTCACTGATGGTTTTGAGCACTGAGCCATGTAGAATCTATTTCAGCCTGCTTAGTTAACACTATTAGTTAACACCATTACTTAGCCACTGTACTGCAGTTATCCACTGTGGAATGAATTCATCTTCCTGCTGTAAAAATATTCCAGCCATTGGGATTGGGACACATCCCCAGCCTAAAGCGTCAAGACTTGCACGTGCAACTTCTCAGGTTCAGAATCATCCGAGCCAGATCTACATCTTGATCTTTTCAGTAAATATGCAGACTTGTCCTGCTTTCCCTTACAGGTTAGAGGAAAACACAGGCACATGAGCTTGAGGTCTGCTGGAGCCCTCTACATGCAGCAGTGGAAGAACTTCTTCACTGCTCTATGAATGGCCAACTTGCAGCTCTAGGAAACACACTTTAGGAAATAAAACTTCAGCATACAACAATCTCCCCCTGAATAGCACTTTCAGTCTGGCAGATTGAGCCATTTTGCCTCTGAACTTCAGTCTGAATCCCATGGGTAACATTTGCTACACTCTTCCTTAGACAGGACTCTTTCACATAGGCTTATAAGGTCACCACATAACATTCAATGTAAAAGTTCACAGAAGAGGTTTCAGTATACTTTTAAAGTTAAAGTTAAGGTGAAAAATTCTGCTGTGAAGGGCAGCAAGTTCATTCAAGCTAAACATTCAAATAAAACCAGGCTCTGCAACCAAACAGAAGGAAAGGTAGAAAATTCTGTTTGATGTAGGAACTGAAGGCAGTCCTGGTCTCTGCACACTCTTCTAGTCACCACTGAATATTATTCTGATGTATGTAGAAGACTGATTATTTTATTGAAGTAATTAATCAAGTAATGACTACACTTGTGTGTTCAATTATAGTCTTTACGGTTGATTAATCTTTATAATACATGTCATTACTGGCTCTATTTTTTTTCCACCCAGGGCAAAGAAGGCCAATGTAAAAAATGAGAAGATAGCTATAACAAACTTGTACACTTAGAAGGTATGGTAACAATGTTAAAGACACATTTTTCAGTGTCAGAAATATTGGTTTGCTTACTGAAGCTGAAAAATAAAATGCACACTTGCTAAATATAAAATTCCTGTACAGAAGCACCAACTTGCTTTTTAAACATTAGCAAACAGGCTTTTTAAGAGTCTTAATGTACCCAAGCTTTCCAAAAACAGCAGGGAAGGAAAGAAAGACTGAAGCTTTGCGTTTACCACCTGATTTTACATTACCCATATTTGTTTCAATAGCTCTGATTAAGGTAAATGAGGTAACCTTTTCTTTATCAAATGGTGCACTTCTGGATGGAGAAGAACAGCAGCGTGCAAACACCACCATTTTCATACGTAGGAAGGAAGAGGGGAGGAGAAGATTCTCTTACCAACATAGCCGGGATGGAAAAAGGAGGGGAAGCTCAAGAAGCTGTTATGCTCCAGCCTCATGTCCCTGTCTTCTCCTGCCTCCCACTGCAGAGAGAAGCAGCTGCCTGAGGCACATTCTGTACTGCTTTGGCTACCCTTTCCTTCCCCTCAGTTACACCTCTCCCAGCTGATCTTCAGAGCCCTTAGGGAGCCCAGCCTCTTCTGGATGCCTCTACAAACAGCTGTGACCTCACCAAGGACAAAGACTTTACCTCTTCCCACCCAAACGTGCACAAGAGCATTGTGTGAGGCACAGTGTTTGTCTGTCGAGGTGAGTACATACACTTGTGTCTTCATTTCCCTTTTGCTCTGTATTGGGTAGAGGTGAGCAGCTCCCATTCTGATACAGTCTCATCTTGCAGTTACATTTAACATGGAACTGTACCCAAGTGAATTCAGCCCACAGAGAGGTCACACTTCCTCAGGCCAGCTCAGGGGAAGCGCTGAGTGAGCTCATACCCTGGCTGTGCCTTTATTTGTAGATGGACACGTGTAGCCTGGTCCATGCTGTGATAATGAACACTGACGGATGAGTCAAACATTTTCTTCTACTAGCAAAGGAGTGGATGCAAATGCACATCAGAGTTGTCTGACATCTGTGAGATTTTAGCCTAATGTCTCACTTAAACACAGCAGCTTCTCTCCTGTACTGTGCTGTAGACTATGGCTCAGAGCTTCCTGGGAGAACAGAGCAGGGGGGGCTGTCATAGTGGCAGCACCCCATCTTTCCCTGGATTTTCTCTGTCACACTCCACAGTCTCATTTCCATCATCTTTCTCAAGGGGAAGAGAGCTCTGACTTGACTCCAATCCACATGCTCACGGCAAGGTTTGATCAGCACACCCATCCGAGGACTATAAAGAGTCACTGGAGTATGTAGGTTATTAGAAAGACATTTTCAGGACCTTTTAAGAGACCCAGAGGGCTTCAGACTGAAGATCTGCAACCTAGTCCCAAGTCAAAGATTATTACTGCTCCAGAATGAATATTTCACAGCTCCTTGCAAAACACTAATTTCTCTCCTAGAAAGCTCTGCTCTAGCATCTGCCAGCTTCGAGTCCAGGGGATTCTGTCTTCCCTGAACTTGCATCTCCTGTGAAAACACACTGCTGTTCTGTCTGCCAAATCAGTACAGTCCTTGACAATGAACATTTCCAGTGACAATTATTTTCAGCTCAGGAAGCTGCTAGTAAGCCAAACAGTGGGTTTACAAGACAAAAAGACATAATAAAAAATGAGCAGGCATTCAGCGAAGCAGAATTATTGGCCCCAAAATTGAAGCATGCTACTGTCATAACCCGTAAACACTAATGGCTGAATCTACCATAGGATTTACAATGTGTTGTATTTACTATTGGAAAAGAAAAATAACTTCAAAGTAGTAGGATAGAAAAG
Organism: Anabacerthia variegaticeps; assembly: GCA_035583185.1. Classification (NCBI taxonomy): domain Eukaryota; kingdom Metazoa; phylum Chordata; class Aves; order Passeriformes; family Furnariidae; genus Anabacerthia; species Anabacerthia variegaticeps. The sequence continues at coordinate 52,790,386 of JAWWEW010000078.1, read as the reverse complement.
TTACTTCTTCAAAGTGACACCCCGGTGTTGATGAGTGTTCTCCACCTATGACTGCAAAATTGTGATTCTTTAGCTCACCAGCCAAAATTAATACTCTTCTCAGACCTACAGGATCAGTGAAGCTTATGGAGAGGAAAACAAACAAACAAACAACCCCCCAGTATCCTTCTGCTTCATAAATTATAAACAACAACAGCCTGATAATAAAAAGCAGCATGATCAGGGTTGTCTTCATGATGACAATTTCAGAATGACGATAGATAGTGCCAAGAAGACAATAGAGTTTGATTTTCCTAAAGCAGTCTGACCCTCCAGGGCTAAGAATAGCAGAAAACAAATGAAAAATAATTTGTGGTTTTGCTGGCAAACTAAGCATGACAAGGAAATAGTCTAGGATGAAGGTAACCTCAAAATGTTACATTTATCTATACACCTATCTACATGCATCATTTTCCTCTAAAAAAAAGGAAGTCCTTGCCAGCCTCTGTCTGACAGACTAGATTTCAAATTGCTGCCATTTTGAAGACTGCTTCTTTCATGCTTAGAATTTTCTCTGCAATATAATACTTTAGTTTTAATTACAGACAAATCTTACTGTTTGCCAATATCTAAGTTGGTGTGTTTTCCTTTCAGAAACAGCAGTGCAATATCCTTTTACACAATCAGGATTCATCTGTTAATGATGTCCAGAAAAATCATAGTTGTTTTATTTTTCAGAAAATAGGGTGGTGTCAAAAAGAAGGTGCTAGTGAAGGTGCCTTAAAATATGAGCTCAATTACTTTTGCAGTGTGCATATGGATGCTCATATTCCTAACTTGCGTGACTTTTATAGCTGCTGGTTTCTTAAGTAAAGCTCATGTCTGAATGTGTTAACTTTATTTTCTTTAATGTTTCTAGGTATTCTGGATAGAGATAAAGCCCTGGAAATGCTGCAGTGTCTAAGTATTCCAGCACAGCCTGAATACTCTAGGAAGCAAGGAGAAGCACAGCTTGTTTGGCTCACGATCCCTCAGCCCCTCCAGTGTTTTTAAAGCAAAGCCCAGTGAAGGGATATGCTGCTGACACATAAACCCGGGGAACACGTGGGTGGTTGGCTGTGGAACTACTGCTACCTCTGCAGGCTGAGGTAAGAACGTGCTGTTGGCTTTGCAGGCATTTCACCTGCAGAGGAAACAAACACTAAAGAAAACCTTGTAGAGTGCCCCAAAAATTTGAAAGGCTTTGCATCTCTTCACTATATGCTGAGCAAGTGCAGGGTGAGTGCCCAAGGTTAATGTGTTACTCCTTCCCAGAACCTTTGCAGGTTCCTTACCCCTTCCTGTCTTACCCTGCAAAACTTCAGCACCTCCCTTGATGTCTCTCTCACGGTGTCCCTGATGTCAGGATGCTAAGTTCTGGTACTGCAGCCAAAATGATCATCTTTCCACTATTCCTGTCATTAATTTACCGAAGTGTGCTCACACATATATCTCTTCTTCCCACTGGTCAATTAATGTCTTCATTGCATTTTACCAAATTTCTATTTCTCGCAAGTTGCGAGCATAGCAAAGGAGTTGCAAAGAACAACAACAAAAAACACAACCCAAGATATGGAAAAGCTTCAGAAACATTCCAAAGAATGTATTCAGAGCAGAATTCCCAGCCAGAGCATATTGCAGTGCACGGATGTAGCCTGCTTGCTCCTTTAAGCGCTTGGTAGTTCTACATGGAGCCCGGGCATCTCACTGTCAGCACCATCCCTTGATATTCCTTTATATTTACCCCCAGAAATACCATGAATAATGCAAATAACAAGGTCATCTCACTGATAATGCTGAGTTATTTAAGGTCTACCACAGTAATCCTCTTCTTCCAGAAAGAAGATTTTGTCATTATTAGTGTCAACTATAGGTCACTTGAATATAAGACTTCATCAATGTCAATTAAACTCTATGACCTTTGGTAAAACAGTGGAATCACAGTTAATTCAAATGCTAACAAATATAATTCCTTTCATCATTTAAACACCAGTTTTATCTAAAATTAATTTTTTTATATAACAAAAGTAATGGTCAATCTCATCAGAAAAATTTCTGATGGATTAAAGTATTAGACTTGAAATAACTGTAAATTATTCACTGTAATTTTCCAAATTAACAAAGATTAACCACAGGTATCTGTCCAATTAACCTCTAAGTGATTATTTGAATGCGTTACAGTAAAATATTTGAGAAAACTATAATTCTTCATTGCAACAATTAAGTGCATTTTCAGCATTTAATATCATTTATGGTTTTAAGAGGAGTGCTCCTGAAGTCATACCAAATTTCAGGCTCTTTAGTATAACGTCATACCTACACCAGATTTATGAGATATTCCATGCTGGCTGGTGTCATGCTCAGCGTACAGACTGGGCAAAGGAGAACAAGGGGAGAATGTTCACAGTGATGTCTTCTAGACAAGAATTTAGTCTGGAGTTACAAATTTCAGATGAGGGTGCTCATCAGGCTAAATTTAGAAGTTAATTCCTACCACCACAAAGTGTTACTATTTCACCCCTAATTTCAATGCCTCTGCAAAGGCTTTTTTAAAAAATCTAAATTATTTTCGTTCTCTTTTCTGGACTGTCTTTCCACTTTTCTCAGTCCCTTTAAACTGGCTTAGAAGCATTTCTTTCATATAAAATTCTTCACCTGGTATGTAAATTACAATCAGGGTTTAGCTATTCTCAGAGGAATAGGGCGGTGATGATACTCTTGAAATGCCCAAGCTATGATGAAAAACATGATCTGAGGAAGAAGCTGGTTTCAGTTACACTGATTTCTTAAAAGTAAGTTCCAGCAAAAAGGAGAAGGGCAAAAACCTGAAGACATTTATTTTCAATATTTTACATTCTCATTATTTCTCCTCAAGATAAGATGTGGATGCTATTTTAAACATGAAAAAAATAAATGTTCACTGTTACTCTTTCCATGTGCTCCTTCCTCATATGCTGACATTTTAGTTTAATATCTCTCAGCTTGTGTTTCTATATAAAACTTTGCATGACACTTGAAGACACAGCATAGATAACAACTGCCGCTGCAATTCACACTGTAACAAGAAGACAAGTGAAGTTTCCACATAGAAGGCACAGATTCTTTTTGTGAAACAACCTGGAGTGCAAATCTAATGACCAAAACATCACCTTTTTCTACCTTTACTTCAAGAAAAGGCAGAAGGAGCCATTGTTGGGAAGAGGCACTGGGTGACTGAAGCAAGAGGGGCTCTGACAGGGTCTGACAGCAGCACAGGTCACAGCTTTGCCTGTTTACACCCAAAGCCCTGTCATTAGTTGGATGCACAATTGCTGATCATTTCATTTGAACAACGAGGATTAACATGTACCTGCATAAACTAGGAAGCTCACGTGTAAGAGTGGTTTGCTTTGGGATTAAACAGTTCCCAGACCTTTAAGAAAGAATGTTATTCTCTGTGCAGCTGAAATAGGTTGCTGAAGGCTTGACCAACCCAGAAAAAGTTGTTGAAATAAGGATTTATAATAAATAAGGATTTATATTTATTATTTACCAATAATGCAGATGTCTATGACTAAGCTGGTCACCCTGGGATTCCTTTATGCTCACTTGAAAGAAAGCAGCATTCCTACAGAGGGAACCACCCGTTCTTTGGAAGAGGAGGATTACACTGGAATAGTCATTTGTCATTTTACCTTTGGTACAAATGTGTTTGGGGGTTTAACAGTCTTTAGCTTAAAAATATTCAGATTGCATTTTTAGTTTTAATTTCCTGAATGTTCTCCTGTAATGAGATTACCCTATTGCGTGTTTTCTAGGCAGATTTTTTTTGTCTGCTACCTAGCAAATCCTATTATTTCTTGCTTTTCATCCAAGACATATTACTGTGTTTATTGCCTTTGCAAGAGAATGGCAATTCAGATTCTGAAATTGATAGGTGTGTGCAGAGGTAATATTGCAGCCCTTGCCCTCTGCTCTCTGTCAGAGCAAGCTTGCTTTTCTTAGGGGATGGGAAGGAAATGGCTGTAAACACTGTGGGTTTTTTCCCCTCTTCTTTAAACTTCAAGGTTAGGACTCTCAAATAAATGTTAGGCTGGAGTATGGATAGAGTGGTTAAAAAAGAGCATTACATTTTTACAGCACTCTTTGAGAGTGGCTTTGACAAACAGTCATATAACTCTATGGAGATCGTGGAAGTTTTACCTGCACTCGGCCACATTTTTGTTCTTGCCAAAGGACAGTCCCTTCCAGGCTGTGGCCTGCACTTGCTGCTACCTGATATATCTGCACTGACAGCTCAAAAGGGAATGTTCAGCCTAGTTCAGCTGGGTGGATGCAGTTGTATTTCTGTCAGATTACCCACTGTACATGACATTAATTTTTATCTGGCTTCGTACCAGCTGAGACACAACGGGAGACTTCTTTGCCAGAATCAAGTTACAATGAGGCTCCTGGACAGTACCTGATTCTGCATAAAGTGTGGAAGTTGAAGTAAATCTGTCACTTGTTTTGTTTGCTTGGGTTTTCTGCACTGTTGATCCAACAGTCAGTTTATACTGGATCAGCCTTTGGCATTCCATGACTTTAGCTTATATTATCTGGAGCAGGAATCTAAAATTGTCTTGATTTCATCACAGAATCACAAGCTCGTCCTCAAATGCAGTAAGAAAAGGAGATGCTGATTCCTTCTTTCCTCTGCAGAATGGTAAAGTATATTATTTTAATTATTTATCAGAGGAGCTTTGCAATAATTACTCTGGAACACAATTTTTATTCTTGATCTAATAAACAATAATTAATATTGTCAAGCAAATGATTATATTCAGATCCAATAAAAATCACAGCATCAGTATGAGGATGTTGTGTTCTTAGAATTCTCAAACTTGATTATCAGCCTTGTAGAGACACAAAGGAAAAAAAAAAAGCTGCCCATGTTAATTTAGTTGGCTGGAATGCAGAAGTCTAACAACCTTGCCATGAGAGACTGAGAAGGAAATGGAGATGGCAGAAAGCAGCACAGATGACATTAGGATTTATTGATTCATCCTGAATACTTCTTCTGGAACAAAAGGCCCTGATATACTTCTTCAACAGTCAATCCAGGCATGAAAAACCAGTAAAATATTTCCCTCATCTGCAGTTTTGGCAAAGCATAACAGAAATGGTGTTTGCTAGAAAAGGCAGTAATTTTAATATGCTTTATATAGTAATATCTTTGTATGTGTGTATGTGTTACAGCAGATATATGATGCACTCTGTTTGCATGCATAACCTTAACCATACATAGGTCTCAAGTATATTACAAACATTAAATTTTCATACTGTGCAAGTTTCTGCTTTTAATCCCTGCCAAATATAAGTTAACATATAATACTGCTGAATTTATATACTAATTTTTGCCTGAGGAAGTCCAATCAAACTGAAAAATCTAGGTAAAAATTGTTCTTTTTTTACATAGGAAAAATGTGACTGAATAGACTAAATGACCTGGTCTCAAACTATATTTTTTATGCTTAAAGTGCCTCATGACATAAGCCCAGCATAGATAATAGATGACCTGAACTGCCAAGATAGAGATTTGAGTCATAAACTATCTCCTCCACTGCAGTAGAACCTTCCACCATAAACATATAGCTCACCTGTATAGGACAAGACATTTGGGGGGGGTTGCTCAAACCCCTCAAGGAATTTCTCCTAAGAAAGACAGACCATCATAAACCCCAATGTCTTCCAGAACTGCAAGAAACTTTTGTCTTCATTAGCCTTGAACACCCTTTAACAGTGTTTTCAGTGGGGGGAAAAGAGGCCCCAGCCAAAATATATTTCCAAATGCTAAAGTCACCCTTCTAAAGGAAGAGGATAAGGTAGAAAAACAATGCAGCCCACATGGGAACCACAGATCTCATTGCTAACAGACCTTAAAAGAACTTGAATCCTTTGGTGACAGAATTTGCCCTAAACCAAATTGCAAATGAGGCAAAGTCAGAACTGTGAATTTTTAGTTTCCAAATTCACCAGTGTGACAATTACATGATGTTTATATATTGTGACAGGGATTCAACAGGAATTGAATGTACCTACTGAGTCCCTCCAAAGGGATCAGCTCTGGATCCTGAGCTGATTAATGGTATCCTGACCCAGAGACACAGTGGGCTCTTCACTCCCACCAAGCCTGAAAGTGCAACCAGAGCACAACAGGAGTATTTAATGGTAGGTGACTGCTTTATGCTTGTGTGCGTGTGTGTGTGTGTATACACAGAGAGAAAGACAGTCATTACCACTAGAACATGTCATTTCAGTCATCTGTATTGGCAGACTTGGTATTCAAGACCACTGTGTTGTGTGGAACAGTGTCAAAGACTGGGCATGTTTCTGAATATAACAATGAAATGGTGATTACTCTGTCTGCTGAAGTTCTGTATTAGACAGCCTATACGAGCTACAGTGGGAAATCAGAACATCTTTATTTTCACTATATATATGTAAACACAGAAAGCAAATGTCACTGTTGCTAATGTTTTCTGTTTTCAAAAACTGTTGTGCCAGCATATCCCTGATTCAGATATTATCTACAGAACAAATGGTAGACAAATAATCCTTTACTTGTAAACATATGCAACATAGCAGAAGAAACTTGTGATAAACCAAACAGTAAACAAAGGGGAGTGTAATTTGCAACCCTATTATCACTGGTACTCAGACTCTTAGGCAGACATCTAAATCAGATTTGTGGCTCTTGAGTAATGAAAATAAAATTATTAGCCTTCCTTCCAGCATCACACTGATTCCAAGAAGACGAATCCCCAAATTCGTTAAGCTATTTAACTTGTTAGTTCCCATCCAGGTTTCCCCACCAGTGAAATGAAGAGCTAAGAGCTAAATAAGAACTACCTTGCTGTATGTGAACCTTAGGCACAGTCAGCAGAAGCAGTTATATTTTAGCTGATCATTACTTTCCCCCTGATAAATTGTCCATGCCAATGCAGTTGCTCCTGGTCCCCTTCAGTACAAAGTCAAATGTATTTATCTGCTGCTGCAACCAACTTCTGACTTCACTCTCATGTGCATGCCTTATTTTACACACCGAGTAGTTCCACTGCTCTGAATCAGCACTTCTGGGACGGGACACAGCCTGAGAAACAAAACTACCCTCCAATTCACCATATTTTCTCTCTTTCAGTGTGTCCCTTCAACCCATTCTTAAATAATTCAAGCGGTATGACTGTAGATTGGGGGTAGATACACTGATATACACACAATATCATAGCTATTTTCCAATGGAAAGGGAAGAACACAAAGGGGAGGATGCAGTGGATATGAATGACCGTGCATGTAGTTAATAGGTGACACCTCAGGAGAATAAACTTACTTCACCATGTGACACCGTGTAACAGAGGGCTGCAATCCTGAGAGTCTCCCTCACCACTTCAATGTCTGAAAAATGGCATGAGAAAGCTGCCTTTTTTTTTTTAAGTGATTATAATCATGTCCTTATTAGAGTTAACATAGTGTTAAGAAAAAATAATAAACATAAATGCAGGTTAAAGAAGAAAAAAAAACTACACCCCAAACTGATTCAACTACTTCAAAACTTGTGTCCTCCCTCAAACAGGTATTGTCTCCTTAAAAATGTACAAAACCAAAACACTTTAAACTTTATTGTACCAGAGTAGAAGTAATTCAATAATTAATTGCTCAGAATTTGATGAGAATGTTTTCATCTGTCTGAAACAAGCTTGTTTCATTATATGGCTTATTTCACTGTTGCTCGCTCCAGCTTTGTTAGTGCCCTCTGCCAGCACTGATGTCATTGTAACAAACACCTTTCCTGATAGAAAATTTATCCATTGGGGGAAAACAAACAAAAAAAAAGGTCTGCTCCATGAACACACAATTTTGTGTTACATGAAGTCAATTGCATGTTTGTTTATCATGGCAATGATACTCCAGGCCATTTACTCCTAAGAATGCTGTAATATTTAGATACATGCTATCCTAGAAATTCACCCTATGTGTTTATTCTCGTTTCATCATCCCAGGGTATTGAAAGGGATTCCCTGTGTTTCCAGTCAACTGGAAGCTGGGAAGTCTTATCCCAGTTTTCAAAAAGGATAAGAAGGAAGACCCTGGTAATTACAGGCCTGTCAGTCTCACTTCAGTGCCTGGCAAAATGATGGAGAAGGTTATTCTGGAAGTGCCTGGAAAACACCTGGGAGGCAATGCAGCCATGGGTCATGAGGGTCCTGTCCTGCTTAACCAACTTCTTCTCCTTTTCTGACAAGGTCACCCATGGAGTTGACTAAGGAAAACTGGTACATGTGGAGGTTTGGGATTTTAGCAAAGATTTTGGTACTGTCCCCCACGGTACCATTCTGAGCCAATGTCCAGCACACAGGTAGGTAAGTCCATAATTCATTGAGGGAACAATTGGCTGTCAGGTTGAGCTCTAAGGATTGTAATAGCTGGGTTACACCAGGCTGGCAGCCAGTCACCAGTGGGGCTCCCCGGGGCTTGCTTTCAGGGAAAGTCTCTTGAGTGTTTGTACAAACGATGGGGAGCTGGGACTCCAACGTGCATTAAGTAAATTAGCTGCTGACACTGAACTGGGAGGAGCTGTGATCCCCCTCAGAGGCAGAGAGGCCTTACAGAGAGCCCTGTATAGACACAGGGGCTGGGCAAGTACCAGCCATACCAAATGTAGCAGAGTGAGAGCTGGACTGTGCACCTTGGATGAGCTCATCAGGTTTCTATATATACAAAACTGGGTGCCAAGGTGCTGCAAGGCAGCCCCACAGGAAGGGGTCTCGGGGTTTGGGCTGATGGATTTTATGATCCTTATGGATCTCTTTCAAGCTGAGATATTTTGTGATTCTATGATCTGTGCAAATCTCCGAATTGCTCTTTGCTGAGACTGTTCTTTTATGCCAGGCTGTGTATAAATTTGAACCAGGGAATATTTTTTTTCTGTCATTATAAACATCTTACACTGAGTTACCAACATAACCTATTTTTTTATATTATGGTCTACCGAGTTTCCAATTTTAAAGTGTCTCTAAATGTTTGAAAATTAATTTAAAACGAGGGACTAACTGGAACAAGGCTAGTGGGACCACAGCTATATCCTTTTTGTTGCATGTTTGCGACATTAATTAATGCAACTAGCTGCTCTTTTTCCCTGGTCCCCATCTCTGCCTGCAAGTCTGTTTTTCTCCAGCCCTAGTATTACATGAAAATATGAAAATAAAACTTTCATTAAAAAAATAAACCCAAGTTTCTAACCCTTAGGTTCAGAGGGAGAAAAAAAATATATTTCTGCGGTTATTCTATAAATAGAACAGAAGGTAAAAAGGACTATTATGTCTGACAATACTATTTTTAGATCCCTTTCTTTTTTTTTTTTTTTTTTTTTTCTGATTGGGGTGTTTTTTGAGCTTCTGAGTGACTCAATCTTTCCAGCTAGGAAACTATGACTACTCTGCAGACACAGCTTCTGCCTTCCCTTAGTGCCACACGTACTTTAAACCACTTTCCCCAGGTTTGTTTTCACTCCTCCTGCTGTTGTTTCTGATAATTCCAAATTATTCATCTTGATCCTACTGCACTCAGACTACTTTCCGTCTTACACATTGCTCCCATTTTCTGATTGTTCTTCCAATCAGCAAAGTTGTTTGGCAAACATATCTTCACTTTCCTCTATGGGACATAACATGATGGTACATTTCTGTCTCTTAGCTTGATTTAGTCACCTCAAACATTAATAACAGCAAAGTTAAGAAATTTCTGTGGCTTTTCTTTTTGTCCTCAATAAACACAAGGGATTGTGTGTATCTTCACTGTTCCTTTTGCTTTATTCCGCCTATCTAGGCTGGTTTGGATGTAAATACTTGTTCATAGCAAAGACTGGAGGAAATAGTAAAACAAACCTAGTACATTTCAGAGTGGTTCCTCTATCATGACCTTGTAGAGTAAAAAGGTATTTCACCAGAGCATTATATTTGTTTAAAGTGTCCTTACTGCATTCATGCTAAGCTCAGACAAGCTTTTATGCAGTTAAAACACTATTTTTCATTAGCATAGAGTTGAAATTTACATTTACATGAAGACATAATTTCATGCTCTAATTTCCCACTAAGAAATACCTAAAATTGGTTTGGTATTTTCATTTAAATTCAGATTCTGATTTTTCTATTTCTTAGTGAAAAGAAAAATCATAACTATTGCTGATGTGTCACTGGCATGTAGCACTTGAACTGAAATAAGCTTTGCATTAAATTTCCATAAAATAAAAAAAGAAGTCAGTCAAGGACCTCGACCTGCAAATATCAGAGTCTGAAGGATTAAATCCCTGTCTTGGTGTGCTGTTTGAGCTCCGAAGTTAATGGGAACTTTCCCAATTTAAAAAGGAGCAGAATGCATTCCTACTCAGTGAAGTATATAAAGTGCATAATGAACAGGGAGATATCTGTGAATAGCAAGATCCAAAGATCTGTCACTAGCTTAATCTGTTCTTTTAAACAAAAGGTGATGCTCCATATGCTGACTCAGCCACTGTACCCTTGGCTTGTGCAGCGCCAGCTGAGCACCAGTCCCTGTGCAGGGAGCAGTGGGCAGGAGCAATGTCACCTGCCTGCACAGGGGCAGCTTGGGGCTGCCTCACCAATTCACCACTCCCAGTTCTCCCTCTCAGGCATTACGTGTTCACTGTTCAGCTTCTCAGCTGCCACAGCAGGCACCAGAGCGCTTTATGGTGAACAAACACATGTTTTACTTTTCCTTACATTCAGCCATGCCAAGAACAGCAACCCTACAGTGAGCAGCTTCGAGCATGGTGCAGCCAGACTGGAGAGGGCAACCACACCAGACCCAACATCCCCTCCTGATACTGTCTCAACTCAGTGATCTCTGCTTCCACAACTACTTGTCCTACCTCTTCTTAAACTTCGTTGTGGTTTAACCCCAGCCAGCAACTAAGTACCATGCAGCTGCAGAAAAAAAGGTAAAAGGGGAAGGGGAAGCAGAAAAAAAAGATCAAAACCCATGGGTTGAGATAAGAACTGTTTCATAACTGGACAAATTAAAATTTAATAATTATTTTTATTGTAATGAAAGAGACAGAGGAAGAAACCCCAAGAAATCCAGTGATGACCAATACAGTGCTCAACACCCACTGACTGATGTCCAGCATGTCCCTGGGCAGGGCCTGATGATGAGCACTGAAGTCAACATCAGTGTTTAATCGTGGACTACCCAAAGTTTTCTTCCACCTCTTTCCAAACTTCTCCAAAGAGCGTCCCCTTCAGCCTCAGCCTACCTGACATTTCCTTTACTTGCATTTCATTCTTTCCCTCACATCCTTCCCCTCACCTTTATTTTCAGCAGAAAGAACCACTTAGTATGAGGAATGTATAATTTCTCAACATTTACATCTTTTCTCCTCCAGGTTGGCTTAGAAGGCAAGGAGATTCTTACTGCTATTACTGAGTGTTTTCTTGTTTTCTTTTTAATGGTCAACTGGACTAACATATTTATTCCTATTGTGCTGTTCATTCAATTTATGTTGACTTCTTAATTGGTTTTGGAAATTTTTTCTTATTGCTCAGGGCAATGCCATCTAAAAGATGAGCAGGTGACAAGTATCTTTTGATGCAGTGTGTTGAAATGTCCTCTTAGTTTGTGTAGATTTCTTCTTGTTCTCTTGTAGGAATAATGAAATCATGTTTTCCTTACTCACAGAGATGGAGGTGACACTAAACAAGATTCAGTTTTCAGTGTTCTATAGATAGCTTTTGGATAGTTTAAGCCTTTATTTAACTTGAATTCGAATTTTCTTTTTGCCTTCCAGAAAACTCAACATATCATTTTTATAGGCACTTTTCTATTGTGAGCATCGGTCTAGGTCAATCTCATAATATCATATTAAAGCATAATGTCAAGTAGCTGAGTTTCTTTCAAGAAGGCTTTGTTAAATTTGAAAGAGACACAGAACACAGCATTCATAGAACTGTAAAGAATCAAGTTGGACATAATTCAAAATGTAAAAATACATATTCAAATACAAAGTGTATGTCTAACAGCCAATTCCTTTAGGACAACTGAAGTGGAATGCTTTTATATCTTAAACATACTTTTATCATGACTTAATCAGAGCAATTTGCTTTCATAGTTACTGGAGCAGAGCTCTTTGCAAAACTGCAACTACTCTTCAATTATTTTTTGTCTGTCTGCACGACATTTTTTCCATTTTCATCAAGATTTTGACACAGGTCACTTAAAATCAATTGCAAAACCAGTTTTTCAGAGACACATTACATATATTCATAAGCTCATTTCCAACCTTTCCATTATTATTCTGTATTTTAGATTGGTTTAAAGTCAAATGTATTTATGTATTTTATTGAGTCAAGAGTTCAGTGGGAGTTGCTTGTGAAATGGAAGGCGGATTGAGAGCAAGGAATTATTCATTGTGATACTTCCAGTGAATGCAGCCAGGAATATTAATACTTGTGGGGTTTTTTTCAAGAGAGAAACAAAGGGACTGAACAGCTTCCTGAATGGAAAATTAAGGTGTCATGACAAAGGTTGGAGGTGCATTCCAGAGCAGTGACCACACCTTCAGAAACAGCATGTAGCAAAACCAAAGCCACGTTTCACTTCTAAGAAATCACAAATTTCAACGTGGAGCAAATTATTACAATTTATCTATAAACACTTTATAAATCCGTGTCAATTGTTGGCTACTCATAGCACAGTGATGCCTGGAATGTCAAACCATGAGCACAGTTTGCCTGCATATGCTAAAACCCCCCCAAAAATCCCAGCCAAGGGAAGAGCCAAGGACACAAACAACTCAGTGTTGTAATAAAAGTGCTGAGGTTGCTGGCAGCTCCTGAGCTACGTCGTCACAAGTACTTGGCTCTAGGAAAGTGGAAAACAATTACGTGCCCCAGATACATTTTAAATATATTTTTTTCAGATCCTGATATTAGTCAGAAAGTGCAGAAAACCCTGGTGCCTAATTTGTATCCCGTAAGTGAGTAGTTTATGACAACCAAAGGCAGCTTTTGAAAACAAGGCAGAGAAAAAGTGCTTAGAGAACCAGTGCACGTCACCCCCTCTTGAAAATGAAGTGCATTCCGGCACACATAAAAGAGCATGCTGGAGTAAGACAGGCTGTAATGAGTTCAGTGTGTTAGTATGCAAGTTAGGAAAGATTTCTCTTCTTTAATACAACATTTTTCATTATCATTAGTCCTTGAGGTGCACGCCAACCTTTGGCTGGTGAATGTAAATGATGGAAAGCCTCTAGGAAAGAAGGAATCACAGCTTTTGCCTTCCTGTTTTGAATTGTTGCTCTACCCAGTTTTGAACACATATCAAAGGCAGAGCTATGCAGTTTCCTGAGATCACAAGCTGCAATCCCAAAGAATTTTTGACTGAAAATGAAAGTAATGCAAAAGCAAATTTATTTCCACAACAGCTACCATTACATCTTAATAAATAAATAGATTTAAGGGGCGGGGGGGGAGGGGGGGGGGGAGTTCAATGTAATTAAAGACTGTGGTTTAAGGGTTAATGCAAAGAAAATTACTCTTTGCAGATCTTATAAATGAGAAGGCAGACGAGAAGACCAGGGTCTGTTTTTCTCAATTAATACGTTCAACTCAAAAGAATATTGCCAATAGAAGAGAGGAAATGTGACAGAGCATTTCTAAACCACTGGAGGCTCTGTGCTTTTTGGCAATACTGTTCTGGAATTTTCTACAAAGCAGCTCCTAAGGGTGAAATGATGACCTTGGAAACTACACTGTGTCCAAGCGTGGGCCTCGTAGCAAAAAAAAAAATAATTAAAAAAAAAACCCAAACAAACAAAACCACAGCAACGAAAAAGCCTCCCAAAACAAAAAAACCCACAAACAAAAAGAAACTTGGACAGCAAAATTAGCAATATTACAGAAACACAATCCAGAAAAGATAAGTTTAATTTTTGTATGATTATTCTGAAAGAGAAAAATACAACATTTTATGGGTGACTTATATTTTTTTATTATTATTGAGAACTAACCCTTAGGAGACATAATGGAAAAGAGTGAAAATATGTCTATTATAATTTTTTCCTTTTATTTTGAGATAAGGACAAGAATAAGCTAGAAACTTCCCAAAAATTTCACCACAATTTAGAAAAAAAAATCTCTAATTATGAAGTTGTGGTATGCTTCATGAAAGCATAGATCCGGGAAATGAGAATTACCTGGATTCAGTTCCGAAACGAACCCAAATTTGATACCAAGTCATTGTAGGCAACATAAGCCATCAATTTTATCAATGTATTCTCCTGACCAACTCCATTAAATCCTCCTGAATGCTGGAATCTCTTACACTTTATCTACTCTAGGAATATTTTGCAACAATCTTTATGATCGTCTTGCTAATTCGTCTCTATCTATGGTCACATTAGTAATTTTTTTATGATAAATCTGCAGAATTTGCATCTTTTGTGTCTTCAAATGCCTGTCTAAAGCACCCAAATCAGCAAAGACTTTTTGCAAACTCAGTTCTGTCGACATAAACAGTCTCATTAAAGATAACAGGCTTTGTTAAAACTAATCCTGCACTAGATTGGATCTATGACTCAATTTTCTGTAATGTGAAATACACTCCCCCAACCTAACCACCTCCAAGAAAATAATCAGATATCGCTTAACCCTTTTTTGGTCTGTATTTCTTTATGGGTATTTTTCCTCCTCATCAGCTTTCCATAACTTATTCTATTCCTTGCTTACTAGTAAATAAATTTTAAAAAAATAAAATTAAAAAAGAGCAAAGATTCAATCAACAAAATACTGAGTTGATGCTTCATTCCCTTTTACTTGCGTGTTAAATCTTCATTTACTCCCTTATCAGAATACCTTTGATCTACCCCCAAAATGCTGAAGCCTTGGGTGCTACCATGGACAGTTGCAGAGAAATCATTAATATTTTCCTGGTTTCTCTCATTTCCTACAGTTTCAAACACCAGTTAATATTTCAATTGAGCTGCTGAAATGAGGATGTCTGAACAACCACAAGCTCTTAGTGCAGCAAGAACATGCCCCGAAAAGGCGAAGTTACTAAACTGGCCCAGACTGGGAATGCCTGAGCTGCCCCAGTTGGAAGGTGGCTGGAAGAGTCTTCCCAAAGCAATAGCTTTGATTGGCCCTCCCCTTACACTTTTTGCACACCTTTCTTTTTTGGAATGATTCTGGGCTAGAAGAAATGTTTGATGGGGATAATTTTGGAGGTTCTTTCATGATACAGATGTGGCACAGTATCTTATCATGTCTGTGTAATGGCCAGCGCTTCCAAAAGGCTGGGGGTAATCTTACCTGCTGGCCTCATGGAAAACTCTCTAGGTGGGAAATTCCTTGCTTTTTATGAAACTGTGCAGTGCTTTGTACAGCAGGAATGGGGAAGATCAAGGAAGTAAAGCTGCCTGTTTCAGCATGAGTTAAAACTGTCCACTTCAGTAAAGGTTAACACCAAACCTTTGCCTTTAGAGTTTACAGAGCTCTAGTGTTTGAGTCCCTGCTAATTCCTAAGGCTGTAAAAACTATCACCTCATCTAAAGCTGTATGGAAACAGCAGCAGAGCAAACAATGCACAGTTAGGGTATCATCTTTCCACTGTAACTGTAATGCAGTGAACCAGCACAGCCCAGGGCCCTTCCTAAAGCACACCAGAGTCCATTTCAGGTCACTGGGAGCACTAAGAGAATGAAGGGACTGAGAGAACTCTGCCTTGTCTGTCATGCCTGTAAGCCTCATTATCAAACCTTCTGTACCCTTACAGCCAGAATCCAACCACACTGCAAGACTATTCTGCTCCCCTTATCAATTTTGTTTCTTTCTACTTTCCTCTGTCTCGATGGTGCATGCAATTTCCTTTCTTGTTATTGGTATGCAAATTCACCTGCTCCCAAAATAGTTCTCCTGAAAGACTGTTATTACATTTGAAATGCAAGGTATGTACACCCACTTGTCAACTGCATGAACTAGCTGTGGCAATTATAAATTCCTCTGAAGGGCAACAAACATTTGCCATAAATGAAGACTAAATGAACTCAGGCATTCTCAAGATACAGACTTGGTTAACCTACCAGAAAAATTCATTTACCTGATATATACCATAAGCCTGTCATCTTCTTTTTCAGAGCTGCTTCAAACCCCTTCAAATATGAACTCTTTTGGCATACACCATCTGCCATTCTCTCTCATGAGGGTCCCTGCGTCCTCTTTTATTTCTCTTTAATGTCAGTCATCCCTCACGTGTCACCCATCACATGACCAAAGAGAGTGTTTTGGGACCTCCAACCAGGAGACAAGGCCAAGCCAATATGCCCACTTGTAAGACTTTTGCAACTCAATCTTTCGACAGCCTTATGCAGACCCCAAACGAGGGGAAAGGAGGTTGGAGCTTAAACTTTGGTCACATGTGCACTCTGCTGCTTACATGGAGAGAAAGAGGCACCAAGGTGCTTAAAGGAGCACCTTAAAAATACAACCCATAACTCATAACAGATACCCAGAATAAAAAATTCAGTCGTGGAAAACCTGTAATAATCTTTCCTTTGTGCTTCAATTTGGATGCAGAAGCATTCTGGCAGAAAGCTGTGGTCTTGCAACACTGTCCTTTGAATGTTTCCTTAAACAGCACATCTGATATTCTAGCTAATAATTGGCAATAGACTGGAAATGCTCACAAATACCTTGGTCTTATAACACTTGTGATAAAAGATCACCATCTTCATTGCTGAAAAACTAATGCCAAAACCCAACAGCTAAACCAAACCAACCAACCAAAACAAACAAAAAAATCCCATCTCACTCATATGGTATTAACCAAAGTCTGTAGCAAACCCAGGCAATAATCCTGAGTCTTACTACTTGTTCTGCTGTTTCTAAGCTTGTGAACTGGTTGGAAATATCCAAATACCGTGGTAAGTAGCACTTCTTGTGCAATTAGCAGGAGTCCAGTCACCCAACGTGGCAGGCACTGCCTGCCCAAGTGCTACTGCATTCTTCATCATTTCCATCTGTGCTTCTGGATGCAAACTGCAACAATCCAACGCTGATACTCTGAATAGAACTGGACAAAAAGCAAGCTCATGAAAAATTAATTAGGCACACAGTCTTTGTTCAGACTAGCAAAAAGGCAAGACTGCCCATCTGCTTCCTGTTATAGTCTCAGGGACGTGTCTGGAAATGAAAACAAGTCTGTGGAACAGGTGAGTGGAGAGGGTGATTGAAAATATGATTATGGTCAATAAGTACAAACAGTTAAATCGTCAAACTGCTTAATACCATGTTAAACAGCAAGCCATCAATCTTCCCCCCTGTTAGGGCAGCTAGCAAGAAATCCTGGTGTGTTGTAGGTATGCACAGGCAGTCTGCTGTCCCTTTCTGAGCTGTGGATACAAACTGCTCTGCCAAAGCTTCTAATTAGAAGGGTTCATGTTTGCAACAGGCATACATAAAACATCTATCACCTACATTAAAGTTTAAAAACATTTACTACAGATGCAAAGCTCATCAATTTCTTAAATCACCGAGATAACGTCTCTTACAAGTACTTTGATATGCAACAGTCAGAAAAATTAAGCTCTTGTGCTAATCAAAATTTCCTTAATTTTCATATTTGGGTGATTGTCCTAGTCAATCTGCACCTTCAAAACATAATTCTGTATGTGAAGAAAATGTTTCTAATATCCAGCCTAGCTCTGGTGTGATTGAGGCTGCTTTCTCTTGTACTATAACTTGTTACATGAAAGAAGAGATAGAATCTCACCTTACCACAACCTCCTTTCTGGTACTTGTAGAAAGCAATAAGCTCTCCCCTGAGCCTCTTTTTCCTCCAGACAATCCCAGCTCCCTCAGCTGGTCCTCACCAGACTTGTGCTCCACACCCTTCCCCAGCTCTGCTGCCCTTCCCTGGACACTCTCCAGCACCTCAAGGGCTTTCTTGTAGTGAGAGACCCAAAACTGAACACAGGACTGGAGGTGCAGCCTCACCAGTGCTGAGTACAGGGCAACAATCACTCCCTGGTCCTGCTGGCCACACTATTGCTCTGTAATGCAGCACTAACAATTACAATCCATGCAGTCCTTCCCAAGAACTTCAAGAGATTACTTGATCAAAGGGGGTTTGTTTGTTTTGTGGATTTTTTTTTAATCCTATGTAATCAATGCTTAAACTAAGTCCATGATGTAACTATGACCTTGGGAGTGTGGTTTTGGTCTAGTGAATACTCCTCCATATATTCAAACACCTGTATCTCTGATGGAACTGATCTCATTGCACAATTTTGCACAGGCTTTGCATACCCAACAAACATAAGTTTTCCACTGATTTTAACAGAGAGTGGTCTAGTGGTACAGGCTAAAAGTTCTGTTTTACTTGCAGAAATTATCCTTAGTTCAGCCCACGATTTATGCAAGAGAGAGGCAGGAGAATGTATTCTAAACCTGTACTGCATTCTATACAATTTTATTTCATGTCTCTTCAAAGATGCTATCTTACCATCAGTTATGGTGCCTGCTCAGCTCCCACCATGGCATAAGTGTGGGGTCACAGCTCTGCACCTGGGCTGCCCTGGAGGGCTTACACTTCACAGACTGGTGCCTGCAGCGCATCTCAAACACCCCAGGTGAGCACCACCAGCCCTCTCTCATCACATCCCCTGATGTGCCAGACACCTACTGCCATCACATGTCCTGACGAGGATTCTCACCTGTCTGGGAGTACAACTCTTCAGAAGTCTGGTAGCTACAAGGGTCACAAAGGCAGGAACTGAATAAAAAATCATGCAAATGTAAGGCAGTTCAAACTGCTACCAGAACTCTGAAGTTTAACAGTTCCTCTGTGTCTATAACACATCAGTTCTGGTTCTGTTTCTCTGTTACACCAGAAAAGAGGCTTCACGAAAAAGGTTTAGGATTGGTTTTGTTTGTTGGGTTTTTTTTAAATTAGTATCATAAATTTTTAAAAAAAAATCCAGCCTGAAGCAATTGCTCCTTGAGTCTGTCTGCAAAGTATGGTGTGTTTGTTGACTAGAGGGATATGCAATACTGTTAAACCAAAGTTAAAAGATAATAACCCAGCCTCCAAGAATCAAGCAAAATAACAGACTTTTAAAAAAATAAACATGATCTCTTTTAACTTGTGTAGTCTGTCTTCCAGACACTGATTTACAGTAATCTGTATTCAGATCTGGATCAGGTTTAGGTTCAGTTGCTATGGCTCCCCGCTTTAAACTCTCCTTGCACATTCACCTCTCTCTCTCATAACCTTTTATGACAGGTTTATTGTTAAAGAAACTAAATTTCAGCTTTCTGGAGACTGAAGAACAAGCAGTATTTGCTGGTCCATGATTCACACTCAGACCAGGCTGTGTGCAGAGAGGACAAGGAGGAACACACAGCACTGACCATTGCCCTCAGGGCATCTACTGGCCAGACCTGGCCATGGCTTCGGTGAGGTGCAAGAGGCTTTTCAATCCCAGATAAACCACACCTATGCTTAGACACCACCACTCCTGAGGAGCATTTACTCCCCCCTTCTGCCTGCCCCTGCTGCTCCTGGGGAGTTTTGCCATTGGCTTTGTTTGAATAAGCTGGAGATTTCACTTGATGGTGTGAATTTCTCGTGAGAACTCTTGCACCCGTCAGATCTAAGAGCAGCAGTGAGATCAGCTAGCGTTTAAATAAATATTGACAGAACTCCTTGCCCATTGTTGCTGTTATGGAATATACATAGTGAATTCCTTAGCTACGAAATTTCATCCTTTCTATAAAATGTCAAACACTATCCACCAAGCTTTCATCTCTGTTGTGAAATTGTTTGTTGGTATACAAAACCCATAAAAGAAATGGGAAGAGATTTTGCACCTGTTTCTCCATCCTCTCCCTCCTCTTTCTTCTACCCTCAGAAATGAAAGGCAAAAACAATTGTAATGTGGCAGGATAGCATGACACCACCACGTAACAGTGATGTTGCAGTCCGTACTTATTACAATACAGGACACATCCTACAGATCTTTGGAAAGATTTGTGGCAAAATAGCAGTAGTTTTGTTTCATTCTGTTCACAGTGATGCACTAAATCATGACTTTAATCTACTCTCCCGTGGTAAATGTAACCTACTCCTTTAGCCTTTTCACTCTTCTTTTCTTACACATAGGCGTATGTACACACCTAGCAGAGCTGCACCTTGCTGGTGAGGGTAAGGCTGAGGGACCTTCCCCTGTTTGCTGCAAAGAGAGTAAATAAAATGTGAAAGACATTAAAGTGACTATGAATGTGCACTTGGACCTACCTACCCTCCTTAATAAAACTTGCCCCCCGAGGACAGTTTCTTCCACCACCAGAGGAGCATTTCGCACATTTTGCTCATATTGTCTAAAAAGATCCCTCACAACACTGAGTCTTATCAACCTGATGCACTGCAATAATTTATTTTATACTTAAAAAGATAGATTTAAAAGCGTATCTTACATGTAAAGGGCAAAGTTCTCATTTTGGAAATCAAAATAAACTAAATCAAACTAAGGCTACCTCAAATAAATAGTCCACTGAGTGGAACAGTGCAGTTTAAAAAATCTACTTTGAAGAGTATTTAGAATTCCTTTCATAATTCACTTCTTACTCTCTGTAACCATCAGTGCCCTTTTAATGGTCATTTGTGGCTTAGTGATCACTTCGGGTTCTCTTTCATTAAAGAAATGACACTGTCAAAGTCCTAAGTGGTCCTCATTGAGTTCTAAAATTAACATTGAGACTTAAAATGTCCATAAAATAATGTGCCTTTGCTGAAAACACTTGTGGGCATGTGAGGGAGGGGAGAACTTTATTTTTTAATTTGATTTAGTGCCCTCGGTTTCTTCCTACTTCTCTTTCCATCTTTGTGTGTAAAAACTCAGATGTGCTACTTGTGGCTGTTCCACGAGTCCACAGAAACATCATTCTGGACTGAAATATTGCACAGAAGTGCTCATTTGAGGCCTGCAATTACAACACAGTTACTCTCACAGTGATGATTTGTCTGCCACGTTATAAACCAGCTCAGACATTTAGAATATATTCAATGAGCACAACTACCAGGAGTTAGAAGTGCCATGAATCTCTTACCTGTATAAAAAGTGTGACCCTGAACACAAAAGGACAAAAGGCCTTCAACTTTTAATCATTTTCATCAATTCTTTTCCAAAATTATGATTTCAAAGCTTGAATTTCAAGCCCATCTCTTACAAAAACTCACAGCTTTTTCCACATTAGTGGTCAGTTACATCATCATTAAAATTAACTAGAAGTAAGACGTAAAAACTAATGCTCCAGAATTAAACCCAGGAGTTTATGAGCCAGAGTGAACTATTTAGGACAGTGACATACTCCAATATTTCTCTGCTTTTTGGGTTTGGAAGTTGAACTACATTGCTGCATCTAGAGAATGCACATAGGAAGGAAGAAAGTGCTGTAATTCCTGGGTTAACCCCACAAAACTGGGCCAGTTTATTGTCATATTTTTAGCCTGACCCCTGCCACACGTATCACAACACAAGCAATAATGGGGGGCTGTACAAGTCCTTAAAATCTCCTTGGAGCTGAAGCCTCTACATTTAACCTCCCACCCCAAAAAAATCTCCTCAAACAGCATTTATGAGTCTATCAGTCGAGGAATGGACTCGATTTAAGAAACAAGTGCTGCTCTTCTGTTATTTCACAAGCACTGATGAACTGCTTAGCTTTTTAGGTGATATTTTCTTCCTTAAATTAAAATTATTAGTCTTCAAACAAGAAAACTCTAAGGAAGGGGGAATATGAATAATGGAAATGCTCACTTCAAGGCATGACATTCCAACATCTTTCTGAACTGTAAAGCAAATCAAAGTTAGACAATCCACCTGGAGTCTGCTCAGTTCCGAATTATAGAACAAGGTCTGTAAACTCAAAAAACCCACATCCTAATATTGTAATTTTTATATTTTAAAGGCACATGGTTAGGATTTTTCATGAAACTACTAGAATTGTTAAGCTTTCAATATAAAATAAGTGATTATTTAAAAAGTGAGCATAATATTCCCAATTTCATTTTAATACTATTTGGTTAATTTTTACAATACATTTAGTAAAGATGACACAGGAGGAGAGGTTTTCCCAAAAATCGTTTTGTTCAAATCTTTTGCAGGGCGCAGATTTACCCTTAACAGAAAATATTAATCATAAAATAACGTTTTATACTGCAGTTTGGTATTTGCCAATTGTGTGTTTTCTTTGTAGTGTTTTCAAATGAGCAGTTCAGCAAACAAACAATTTCTTTGGTTTAAGATATCACTGTCTCTCAACTGAGCCACAGAAGTATCTCCACACATCTGACTTTCAAATTAACTGAACTACAAGTATTCAAATTATCTCAGTTTTGCATAGATCAACTTCCAGAAAAGGTAGCTCATTAAAGACATATACACAAGCATTAATTTTCCCAATTTTTTAGCAAATTCACGGTTTTACATTATTTTTCAAAGAACAGATCAACTACATTCTTATCTCTTAAAATTATTCTTATTCCAATGATGGACGTAAAGCAGACATGTGGCAACAGCCACATGCTATCATTTTATGCACAAGGTAGTTTTTCATGAGTCTGAAGTAAAATAATGCATATGGAATTTTAAAGTAATCATCAATAATGACTGGAAGACTCAGATTTTGCCCCAATTCTACAGGAGAGAGAAAATAAGGCTATTATTGTCTCACTTTTCCTGACTTCTTTTGTAGTGAGTGAAGGTCCCAGGTTCAGGAGGTCACTGCTGTCCAGCTTTACAAAGGCTGGCACTGTGGAAGACAATTCAAAAATATTTGCCCAGAGCTGCCTAGTATAGTTTGACCTTGTTACATCATCTTTTCTTCTCTTTCTCTGAATTTTTTATTTTTTTGGAATAAATACCTGATCTCAAGTGACCCCGCAGAAGAGCAGTTTCTGGGGTTGTTTTGTATTTCCTTTCCCCCTGAATTTGCAGAACAGCACGATGTTATTTTGACCTCGAACAAGAGCAAAGGAGGTTACCCTGGAATAATGGTGTACAAGTTGGTGCTTAGAATACCGTGGCTCTTGCTGTCCTATAAAATTTTATTGCTCATGGTGAATGACATATTTGAATGGCTACTGTGGGATGAATACCTTATGGTCCAACCATGATCTGAAACTCCTTCATTTAATTTGGGGGTGGTGTCCTAGCAGGCCATTTAATCTCATGAAGCATTTCCAAACAGAACCCTTTAAAGAGAGGAGAGGGATCACAGCACAGGACAAATGTGTTGTCTGCTGAGCCTGAGGAGCAAGTAAAACTTCCTGGAGAGGGGAAAGGAATGTAGTGACAGTGTATGAAATATACACTGAAGGAAGAGTTGGACAAAAACTACGTAGTTATGGAATCGTCTTTGTTAATACAATCATTTGATCATATACATAAACTACCAGTAAAAACTCTATTATGAAAATGCATATGCAAAAGCCTGCCTTCTGAGATGCTGAGGTCCTGAAAATGGACTTTTTCAACTTAATGCAATTTAAAAAGATTATTCTGATTTCTTAGTCCTTTTTGCAGAGTGTTTGTGGTGGGTTGACCTGGGCCAGCTGCTGGACACCCCCACCCATCACTCCCTCACTCCCACCCTCAGCAAGGCCGGGCAGAAAATAAGAAGACAAAAGCTTATGCGTTGGAATGAAGACAGGGAGATCATGCACCAAATACCTTGGGGGAAAAACAGAGTAGCTGTAGCGACACAAAAGGAAGAGTAGGGAGGGGACACTACAAATAAGGGATAACTGGGGAGTGGCCAGCCCTTCATGACAGGTGCATTGCACCACAGGCTGGCCGAGGGAACAGGGACCAGTGAACAGGGGGTAACTGGGGTAGTAACAACCAATGACAAAATTAGGAGTGGGAAACCAGGACCAAAAGGGACAATTGAATAAGTGTAACTGCATTAGAACTTATTACAACTTAATAGAACAACAGTAATAACAGCAATAAACTTTAAAACTTGAAACTGGGCTCCTTATTCAATCCCTCCTGCCTATGGCTAGTAAATAGGCTCTGTTACAACCGTTTTTTCTACATTTAAGTTCTTCCAGGATCTAAAATCATTAGCTGGCTCCCCGGCATCTCCCCTTTTTTTGTTTTTTTATGGTGACCAGGTTGGCTGAAACGCTCTGCAACACAAACTTTTTGAAGCACCTTAAAGCACAGGAAATTAGGATCAAAATTAAAACAATTGCTGTAACTCCCAAAACTAAAAGCACAAAGAAGCGTTTCAGCCCTTTGGAGATGCCTAGATCAGGGAACCAGTCAAATATCCCACCCTTGCCGTTATCTTCCTCTTGTATTATCCTGTGGACCGATGCCGTAGTTGGGGGGAGGACCTAGGTGACAGAGGTCGTCCATCCCTGTCATACATAGCACGGCATAGTTTGGTCCCGTGATACCCCTTATGGCAGCACGTGCAAAGGGAGGTAGGGGTTTTCGGGACCAGAGGCTGTGGGCAGTCCTTAGCAAAGTGTCCAACTTTATTACAATTAAAACATTTGCCCACAGCCCCAGCCAGGACCTCTGAGACGAGGGCAGAGGTGTGGGCGGCATTGGCTTGCAGAATCCGCTCAGTGTGAACGGCGTTGGCTTGTAAGATCTTCTCCATGGATTCTGCAGCCACTGCCCATTGATGTTCGATGGTGCCCACGTCTCTGCACGCCTTAATCATGTCCATAGGCGTGGGGTTTTGTAGGGCACGCAGGATTTTTCGACAGTCTGCATTGGCATTTTCGATAGCCAGTCTTTTAAAATACTCATCCCTGCATTCAGTCTGTTTGATTTGGCAGTCGATGGCCTCCTTCAGCCACTCTGCGAACTTGGTGAACCATTCCCCTGGCTCCTGAGTGATGCAAGTGAAGGAGGGTGCTGACTTGGTGACAGCCACCACAGTTTTTAAGGCTTGGAGTGCAAAACCTTTTCCCATATTCAGTTCTGGGAGCGGAAGCCGAGCCTGGAGATGTGGTTCGGTAAATGCTCCCAGCCCCAGATACCGATCTATGATCTGGCTCCACGGTATACCCGCCCACACATAATTTAATTGTACATGAGCTCTTACCAATTTTCTCCACTCATTCTCAAACACTGACAATTCCAATGCTGAAAGTATACCAGTAAATAACACCCGAATGTCTGCAGCTATAAGAACATAGGCAGTGAATAAAGAGTTTATTAAGCCCATGGTGAAGTGGGCTGCCACCCCATAGTCTTGCACTGCCCGCTTGATATCCTTTGTGATGGGATAGGTTAAGCACGACCAAGTGGGTGGTCGACCATCCTCATACAACACAGGGAAAGCTTGTGCAAGTTCAAAGTCACCATCCCTTTCAGCCTCTGTCCTTATGTTGGAGTACCTCTCCCTCAGAAATTGATGGGGATCTTCCAGATAATCGGATGGGGAATCCGTGGGGAGAGGTGGCACCGGAGCAAAGCGGGACAACACCTTTGAATCCGGGATGGGAGAGGGCTGGCTCGATGGAGGGGTTACCGGCAAGGTGGCATGGGCGCCGCCATCTTGAACCGGATGTTTCGATGGGCCGACCGGAAGTAGGTGGCCGTGGGCGGCGCCATCGCGAGCCGGAGGGGGCGTGCCTCCTTAGGGGGCGTGCCTCCTTAGGGGGCGTGCCTCCGATGATGGACGGGTGGCCCCTCCCCATTGGGTGGTGACGTAATCAGAGGGCGGGCTTGGAGGACCGGAAAATGCCGATCGGCCATTTTGTGGCTCCACATGGCCCGGCGGCCATTTTGTGCCTCAAGGGCAGAGCCGCCATTTTGTGAGGGGCTAGGGCTACCTGGCGGGGGGGTCCCGACGCGGGGAGATCGCGCAAACGTGTTAGGGGTCCTAGGGTGCCCGATTTTAGGGGAAGGGGACCCAGAAGCTGTCGCGGAGGACTCCCGCAGTTGGGGCAGCCAGCGCCCTCCCTGCCCTGGTGTCGTTGTGGAACCGGGAAGCGTCCCTCAGGGCGTGCCCCAGCCGGTCCCAGGAGTGCTGCTCAATGGGCCCCTCACGGCCCCTTTCGGCCATCCACCGAGCCACAGTCTTTAAGGACTTTGAGAAAGTGCTTGAGCCCTTTATAGTTGTTGCTAGCAGGTTTGGAGCTCGCGGAGCCCGTTTCCAAACCGGGGACTAAAAACGGGAGATCGTGAGGGTCGACGGGAGGAGACTCACTCCCCCGCCGCTCACCTCCGGTCCAGAAAGCCGTCCCGAGGTGACGATCGGTCCCCGGGTGTGTCGGGGCCCACGTTCCGGAGTGAGGGTGAGAACAGCAGTGACCCGTGTATTTGGGGGTGCATCAGACTTTTATGGGGTGGGGA
>JAWWEW010000078.1:52649003-52762044 GCA_035583185.1 Anabacerthia variegaticeps | reverse complement strand
GACAATTGAATAAGTGTAACTGCATTAGAACTTATTACAACTTAATAGAACAACAGTAATAACAGCAATAAACTTTAGAACTTGAAACTGGGGCTCCTTATCCAATCCCTCCTGCTTATGGCTGGTGAATAGGCTCTGTTGCAACTGTTTTTTCTACATTTAAGTTCTTCCAGGATCTAAAATCATTAGCTGGTTCCCCGGCAAGTAGCCTTCAGAAGAATAAATGTAAATTATTGCCAAATCAACTAGATTTAGACAGTGAGGAACAATGACAAAATTAAAGTGACACTTTCCCCCCAGGGGCACCTTCACTCCTTCCCTCCCAGTCCTACCTGCCCCTGCTCTGCCCGAGGGAGGCAGATCTGGGGGATGTGGTCGGTGTCTCTTGCCCTCTCATGCTGTTCCCCTGCTCCAGCATGGGCTCTTCTACACAGGCTGACCTCTCTAAAGAGGTTTGCCTTCACAAACTTTCAATAGGATTTTAAGGATATTAGTTTGGAGGGTTAGAGAGGATGGTCAGAGGGAACTTGTTCAGCACTTGTCTTTGTATTCAGTCCTCGGTACCACGGGTACCTCATGTTTCCTTAGACTTTCTCAGCCACCACGTGGAAAGTTTTGTCTCTTTATGAAAGTTATGTTATTTTAAATCTGGAATAATGAAAAAGTTCCTCAGCAGTTGGAACTTCTCATATCTTTTTGTCTGATAGTTGCTTAACCTATAATAAAATCAGTTATCTGCAGGAGCAGGTTTAAGCTCAGTGATGCTCGATAGCAGCACGGGTAAGAAAGACAGATGCTGCACAAAGCACAGTGCATTCCATGATACCATCAGCAAACACAGTGTACCTCTGAATTGCAGCACAATCATCTCACAGGAACACTAACATACACATGAAGCAGAAGAGGATACAGTAAGCAGGCTAGAATACCTCCAGTTTGCTTTGTCTCAGCTGTCTTAACTCTGGCTTTACGTTGCAGGTGGAAGAACAGAACCTGTGTGCACAACTCTCTCCAACTCTGACCTAAGCAGAGGCATTAGAGGTCACAGAAATGCTGTTTGTCTTAATGGTTGAATCTGGCCAGCATGGGCTGAAGACACAATGAAAGTAAGGCTGCTTACACACTGTTTTCAGTTTTTTCAGGACAACAGAATTAATGACATAAGAATGAATTAGCTGACAGTCTCTCCTCCCTGTACTCTCTGTTAGTAGAAGATAATTCAAGTTGCACTTGAAAAATAGGTCAGACCAGATTTACTGTTCCCTATGGAACCTTAATTCTGCTGCCTTGTATATCCATTTTGTTCACTGAATGAAGCTGAAGTTCCATGAATAAAACAGGAAATAAACACACTGCCAAGGACTCTTAAAATTAAGACTTTCTCCCTGATAGCAGGTGGTTGGCATGAGCCAGTACAAGTCACCAGTAAGAATACTACCACATAATTGGCAAACATACCCTCAACTTTGCTTCAAAAAAACCCCACTGGCTTAATACTATTGTATGGAAATATGTTGTACAAGCATAACCACCAAACATGCATTTCCATTGCATTTGTACTTGACTAGTTATTTTGAAACTGCTCACACACACACCCTTTCCTGTACAGGAGAGATGTGTGAAGACTTCCCGTGTCCTTGTGGCCAGCACAAGGGAACAAGAGACTTACTCAGGCTGGTTGAAGTGTCTGTCAGCACCACTTCTACACAGCTGATCATCTCTAGGACATCCAGAATTGTATTATCTCTCCCCCTGCTCTCCACTCTCCTCTCCTCCCCTCTCCTCACACTGTTTTTTGTGTTATTTATTGCTCTCTAACATTTGGTCAGCAGGAGCATCTTGCTTATTGTGCCACCCCATGCCAAGCTCTTTGGCAATTAGAGGTTGCTGCTTGGGTCACTCACCCCTTTTGGTCTCTCATCCCAAATCTCTCTGTTACAAGGATGGAAAACTGCAAGCAGTTCAACTGTGCCTGTTTGTGCTTTCAGAGCACATGCATGACCTGTCAGAACAGGGCGGCCTTTTAGGGCAGAGCTTTGGGGCACACAAAGAATTCTCTGAGTTACTTTTCACCTTGTTTGCCCAGTTCATACAAGAATCATCTAATGAGTCAGAGCTGGGCAGACGTTATGAGGAACAGTACTTTTGGGCAGGCTTTACCCCCTGATCTGTAGCTCTTCCATCTAAACCAAGGGGGGATAAGGTCAAATTCCATTTTTACAGGGCATCAAAACCTCTGAATACATTTCTATAAAGGAAACAAAACAAAACCCCAAGCAAACAAAAAACCACAACAAACAAACAAACAAAACCCAAACAAAAAAACCAACTGGTGACACTTCCAGGGGTAAAATAGACCCGAAAAAAAGGTTTTATCAAGAGAGATATACTGGGATTTTTGGACTTTCAGCCAAGGTGAGATTCAATCAAACCACTAAAAGAAGAGTACTGGCTGTTACTATCCTGACTCATCACTTCAGATAACTCAGAAAAGGACAGGGGAGTCTTTTCAAATTATAGTAGTAAGTGAAGACCAGAGAATAAGGAATCCCCAGGAGCAGCTGCAGGGGTGTTTGCCACCAATTGTGGTTCTGAATAACAGGTGAAAGCCAGAGCAGAAACTATTGTATCTCGCTCAAAATAGAAAATATGGTTTTCACTACTTGTTAGACTTCTAGAAAACAAACAAGAATTACAAGGAGAAAACAATTTTTAAAACTGTTTCTGAGATTAAATAAAATACCTTTATAATAAAATACCTTTATATAGTTACTATGATGATTTTAAAGAATGATTGCTGATCTGCTGAAGCCTGCTGGATTCTGCAAACAGGCATCAAGATTTTCCCACTTTCAATTATAAACATCATAATTGTATATTCTGAACCCATAACAGCAAATCTTGATGGAACCAAGTCATTAACCTGAATGATATGGCTGATTTTTCTAAACATCTATTAAAAAACATTATGAGTACTTGTTTATCTGCACTTCTATAAGCTCTCAGCATTGAGTCTATTTATTTTTCTGCATCTAATTACTTTGCATAATGATATGTTTATACTACTGGCAATCTCCTCTTTCAGAGTGGAATTATGCATAGAGTATCCATATAGATTTGATCAAAACTGAAGAGACTAATGCACACATTATAAGAAAAAACTTTCTAAAGGAAAAAAACAAGTTTTGTAAAGCATTTAAAACACTCAGTGGCTTTCAAGGAATAGGGATCCCACCTTTTGTGAGCTGAAAATTCCTTTTGAATATTCATTTAAAGTAGTAATAAGATCCTGACTGTCTTGTGGGAAGTTTGCTATTCAGTCCAACAGTACCAGGGGTTCCTCCTGAATTCTTCAGCTGTTGTCCTCTTTGTTCTAGAGACAGTTCTGGAAATCTGCTGAAGACAAGACTGCAGTGACATTTCTAGTGTCTTCAATTGCACCCAGGCCCTAGACATGGTAAGGACAATCTTTTCTGTATTTGCACTGCTTTATTTTCATAAAGACATAACCAAATTTTAAAAATTAATATATAGTAGTGAAAACAGCAGGAAGGAAAGACAGTTAATATTCTCATTAAGATCAAAACTGAAAATGGGTGAAGGTTCAGACCACTGAAAAATCAGCCCTGGAAATCCTGAGTGACCCTCCCAGAAGTCAGTGGTGTGACCCAGGAATGGGCCCATCACAGATACAGGAACACATGAATTTATTTCAGCTGCTTGTTGATTGTTAATGGGTTTCTCACAGAACATGAAAATAGTTTGCAGTTAAAATGCTACTGACAGTGAAGACATTATGAAAAACACCTAGGAGAAAATTGTAATTTCTTTGAAATAATTATGATGAAATTTTACAAAAACTTTTTACAAAATGGTTGGTGCCTTTTACATTCTAGATGAGATTTAATTTGGGAAAAATGTCAGGAATTGTGACAAATAATCTGCTACAAGAGCTCTGATCTATATACCTGAGCACAAAGTTTATTTCAAAGTATTTATTTTATAAATACATGACTGCATAGTGTGGAATAATGTGGAGCTTGAATAGAATTTTTTCTTTTTTTCCTCCAGTTTTCATTATTTGTCATAGCCAAAATGTTCAAAAATACATTTTTTTTATTTGATTACTTATAGATACTTACATAGGTAATAGTAAAAATGAAAAATCATCAACACAAATTCAAACATCTATATTTCTGATGTTTTTTGGTTTGTTTGTAGAAAAAAAAGAACCCTCAAGCTTTTCTGCTTTTTGTTGCTGCATCCAGGTTTCATTTGACAGTGGCAGTTCTGTTTATGTTCTGTATATGTATTCCAAGATTTTGTTGTTATTTACCATGAAATTGAGTGGGAACTGAACCTATTCGGTATAAATTAATGTTTTTCCATGTCAGGGAATGGTAAATGCATATGCAAAAGTAATGATTACATGTGGTCTCCAATGTACACCCTCAACCCATGGGCTGGATTCAGTTTGTGCATCACAGAAATATTGGATGTGTTACCATCTCTAGAGTTTCCCCGCTGGAACAGATGACCCACTGGCGTCTCCTCCAGCCTCACCTGCTCTGTGGCTCTGACATTCTGACTGTTTTAATCTGTGTGTAACACTTGCTGGAGTTGTTATGTGAATCTCTACATGCATGAGAACTTGATGGGTTTCAATGTTTAAATAGTATATAGCCAGCTTAAAAGAAGAGCTGGGTGCTGATCATGGGGAAGCAAAAAGAATTGTCTAGCTGTGATAAGATGAAAGCTGACACTTGTTTTCATTCCTGATTGTCATTTCTTCATTTTCACATTTACTACCACTCATTAATAATTTTTAATGTTTCTCTGAACAATATAAAATTGAGTTGGCCTCGTGTTCTGTGGAAAATGAAAAGAAGTGCCAAGCCAGTTTCAATACTTCAAAAGACATTTAACTATGGTGTTACATGTCTCCAAACCCAGCTGAAAATTAACCATCTCTTCTTTGTGGCACATTTTAGCCCACGCAAATGATGGCCATAATATTCTAAAAGTGGATATAAACCCTGAAGTCATATATCTCATTTAATTGTTTTAAATGCTCACTTTGATAAATTTATTCAGAGGACATATGGTCACTCCAGTTGTGCCAAGGTCATTTGAACATGCAGTATTCAGCTCACATGAAACCAAACCAATTATTTGTACAGACAGAGATTACACAAAAACTGCTGCATGACCTACTTGATCAACATTTAATTGACTAAAAAGATTAGATTGGTGCTTATGCAAAGACAAATACATTGCAGTCTCTCAGCACTTGGAAACATATAAATATACCCACACATCTGTTGCATCTTTCTTTCCTTCTCTCTCTGGTCCTCAGTGCCATTACTGCCATTGGAAAGCACTAACTTGCATACAAGAACTTAAATGTCCTTAGTGATACAGTGAGGAATTATGTGCTGTTAGATGTCATGTTAGGGACATGGTTTAGTGGTGGACTTGGCAGTGTCAGATTAATGCTTGGGCTCAATGATCTTGAAGGTCCTTTCCAACCCAAATGATTCTATGAGTCTCTGTTAACACCTCTAAAAACACAGCCTTGGCAGAACCCTACAATTATCACTGTGCCAGCTAAGAAGCCTGAGGACCAGCTTTCAGAAATTGTGTGTCTGAAAGCAATTCCAAAAGCACACTTCAAAAATAGCCTTTTGAAAGCCTTGTTCAGGATGTGATGTGGCTTATCAGTACCTGTGTCCTCAAATT
The DNA here is from genome assembly GCA_035583185.1 of Anabacerthia variegaticeps. Lineage (NCBI taxonomy): Eukaryota > Metazoa > Chordata > Aves > Passeriformes > Furnariidae > Anabacerthia > Anabacerthia variegaticeps. The sequence continues at coordinate 52,756,305 of JAWWEW010000078.1, read as the reverse complement.
CTGGACAGCTATGTTTAAGTGTCACCTGGTTTATTTGGTGCTGTAAAGCACTGTCTCTATCAAGAGCTACTTGTGAGCTACATTCTGCAGCTCTGCTAACGATTTTGTACAATGAACAGCCTTAGAATATTGTGCCATGGAAACTCTATGTATTTAAACTGAATGGAAACTGAAAAGCTGTGGATCTTCCTCTCAGTTGCTGATATGCTGTGACAAGGAAGATGGGCACTCTGCAAACACATTTGTTCCCAACCAGACCAGGTGAGGAAACTTCCTTAGGTGCACCCAGGGAGGAGATGTCTCATAAAGGCATCCTTACCTAACAGGGGCAGCAGGGGGGGAATTTTGACTGGCAAGTGTCTATCAGCAAGGGAGATCTGTTACCTGGTTGGATCAATCAGCAGAGTTTTGGTTCTAGAAAATCTTTAAAGCTGTCTTTTACATCAGTAGCAACTTCAGTAGCACGGGGGGCTATAAAGGAAATCTTTTCTCCACCTCAGATTTCTGCTTCAAGGAAAGTAATGATTAACAATAATACTGGTTAAGATGTTGGACCTCTGCTTCAACACTGCACAAACTGTTTTGAGTTCACTTGGCTTCAGACTCTGTGGGGTGAACAAATACAGCAAACACCCTGAAGCACACTGGGAGTGAAGCCTCCAGTATCAGAAATCCTCTATAAGGTGAAAAGGTGGTTCAAGAGGTTCTGCCCTTCCTGTGCCAGCAGTTCATTCTCACACTCCCCCAGCTGTTTGCAGCACCTCACTGGGCCAGTGCAGGGTCTGTGGGACTGCTTTGTAAACCAGACAGGTACACAAATTACAGGAGAGACTATTATCACAGAATCACAGAATATGCTGAGCTGGGAGGGACCCACAAGGACCATCCAGTCCAGCCCTCAGTCCTGCCCAGGACCATCCCCAGAGTCCCCCCTGTGCCCCAGAGCATCACCCAAACCCTCCTGGAGCTCTGGCAGCCTTGGGGCTGTGCCCACTGCCCTGGGGAGCCTGCTCAGTGCCCACCACCCTCTGGGGGAAGGACCTTTCCCTGAGATCCCCCCTGACCCTGCCCTGACACAGCCCCAGCCATTCCCTGGGGGCTGTCCCTGGTCCCCTCAGGGCACAGATCAGTGCCTGCCCCTCCTGCATGAAAGAGGGTCCAGGCAGAGAAAAGCTGGAGTTTCTGGTGGGTGACAACTCTGTACTTCTTTGATGAAGAAAGTCTGTATTTATGTTCCGAAAAGTATGGTCTTTTTCTTTCCCTGGGGAGATAGGTCATTATCAGAAAGAGGGTTGCTTTTTTCTTCAAAGCACACTACTTTTTTCCTAGTCAAACACTATGGGTAAGAAATGAGAGATGGCTCATTAGAGGAAAGCTAGAACACACAATTTTGGATTGATAGTTTATTTATTACACGGTGATTAATTGGAATCATTTTTACATCAAAATTTTAATTTACACTTCTCTAAAGCTGTTGATTCAAAGGTGACTTTAGCATTCCTCAGCTAGCAACTCTTAGCATTCCTCTTTGCAACTAATAAATCTGTTTTCTGTGACAGTAGGACAGGGTCTTTGTGTTTTCCTTGGGTTAGCTTGTACACCAAACTCCTACAGAAATGCGTCTCCACAGGGCCCATTCCCAGGGTGGCATTTCTCCAGCACTAATGGGAACCACAGCTTTTGTACAGTATTGCACACTCAAGTCTCGTGTAAAGGAATTAAAACCTTTGGCTTAACAGCAGAAGTGTAAAACTTTATATCAAAAAATGAGGCTGACCCCAAATCTTTGAGGCAGAGCTATAGAAGTGGCCTACATTAGTCAGAAGTGCTGGCCATTCAAATAACTCTGTGATTTATGGTCATGTGTCATTAACTGAATCCTGGTGGAGAAACAATTTGGCTGAGGGGTTTTGCCTCAGTAAGGTCCTGTGTATATGGCAAATCAGTGGTTTGCTTTGATTCAGGTTAAACAGACTATGTAATATTTCAAAAATATGGCATATGTTTTGTCTAAACAAGTGGGTTAATTTGATGTGGAAAAAAGTACTACTTGCCCCATACAGATGTGAAAGAAGTAGAGGGCTAGACTGTGAAGGATTTGGAGATTATCTGGGATTGCTTCATAAGTAATGACTTTTTTGCTGCTTGATACTGTTTGTATTTTGCTATCAGTTAAAGTCTCCACAAGCATTTACTTTTATATTGCCTACGACTACTTTCATCATGAATTACTTTTTTGCATGGAATTGTGTCTAGTCGAGCAAGGCTAAAACCCTGGCAGAGGCTGCATTTCTCTGAAACACCTGTGACTATTAACAATAATTTTTACAACTATCAATTGACACTACGCATGTCCTTTGCATGGAATGAGAGGGTTTAATAGCATGAGGACATGATAAACATTTAGTCTGACTCTTGGTAACAAGCCATAAGCACAGCACACGAGGACAGGCAATGGGTTTTGGTGGATACTTTGCATATGTACTGAGAATCCTAAGTTACTGTAGTTAACAAGAGCAAATGCAACAGATCTTATTTCTGGAAGCTATGGCAATGCAGAGAGATTCCTAGAGGTAATATATTGGCCCCATTGAACATAATCTAATATGTAATCTATACTTTGCACTGAACTGCTCATTAACCTTAACGCTGCACAACAGTCAGTCTCTAGGAAAGCAGCTTTTGATAATATAGATGGAAGTTAAAGATTTATGCAAGGCCTCTAAGATGCAAGTGGCTGCCACTTCTCAGGCAAATAAGATAATAAAGTACATGAAAAATGTACCACCTAAGACAACAATGAACCAAGAAGTCATGAAAATGTGTTTCTCATACAATGCCATTAAGAGACTTCTCTAATTTTTTTGCAGATTACAAAGATGAATGAAATGAAGCGATTAAGATAAGATACTGGTTCTAACAGTTATTCCAAAGTGCAATATATTATGAATAAACATATTTTCTACACTGTTCAGTGAGAATTTCTCTTTAGTATGAGCTAAACACACTGAGAGATAGAGAAAAGGCGTGTTAAGCTTTTCCTTACTGAAGAAGGTTCTGAAGTCAGAAAACGTCTTAAAATTTTGGTGAAAAAATACAGGAAGGTTTATTTAAAGTAGAAAAATTTTGAAAGCCTTAGGCAAGCAAATGTTTGTTTTCAGCAGGGATTTTGCTTAAACAGAAACTGAATGAAAAATACTCATTGTTTCTAAACTTACTTTCTTGTTATTACTAACCACAAAAATATGGATGGTGACTTCATTTTACCCAACGTATTAATTCCTCAGGTAGGAACGGAGTGGCCCATTATGGAGTGAGTAAAATCTGGTCTAGATATCAGCATTTGGCATGTTGACAGAAAATAAACTGTTCAGCTCTTAAGTGCAGAAAGTGATACAAATACCTGGGCAGGTTTTCTCTGCCCTGAATGCAGCATTATATACATGCAATATTGCAAGACAAGAACATTCAGCTTCTAAACCAGGCCATTTTTTATACTTGCAAATGAGCTATTTACAGCAGAAAGCAGCAGGTAAATCATCTTTACCTTGCTGTATATATTTCCATTTATTTTTAAATCAAAATATTCTTGGGAAACTCTTCTCAAAATGACGAAAATAGCATCAATTACATTTTAGCTGCATTCTTAGGAGAATATTACTGAATAACATACTGTATGTTACAAAAATGGATGTGGCAACAACAGTAACTTACTGTCCAGAGATCAGAAGCAGGAAAACACATTTGTTCAATCAAAGAGGAAGCCAGCTTTCTCTCTAAATTGATTTCAGAAGTATTTATATTTGAGTTAAGAATTACTAGCAGTATTTCAGCTCTTCCAAACCTTGGAATATTCTATTTAGATAAGGTGGCTGAGCAAATTAAAACATAAAGGCTAAATTCATTCCAAATTCATCTAACAGTCCCAGAGTCACTGGAAGTGCATTTGAATTAAATTTAATGCCTACAGATCAAATGGGAAATAATTTGTGCACCAATTAATCAAAAGTGCATTTTAATGTTCTTCCATAGAACATCATGACTGACATGCCATAGAGACAAAGTTATGGGTTTGGAAAGAATTGGCAGTGTTTCAACACCTGAAAGGTGTTTCCTCTCTCCCTCATCCCTTCCTGAATCTGCTGTTATAATCTCTACTAAAGGCAAAAAAGTCTTCTAAAAAAAGAACATTTTACTACATAAATTCAAGTAGAAATGCTCAAATGTATTTCAACAATTCTCCCTCTGCCCTAGGTTAGAAGTGAAAAAAAAGCCCCAAAAGCTGCTTACCATCTGCTTGTAGCAACTCCCTGAATTTTAAAACTGAGGCCAAGTGTTCACTTTTCACCAATGATATTTATTTATCATAAGGAGGTTTTGGAAAATGTATGAACAGGAAGAAACAGCTCCACAATCTAAGCCTCAGGGTGGCCTCAGCAGGTCCTGCGTTGCCTGTGGGTCTCATTATCCCATTCAGCAAATGTGTCCCCTTTACACAGGCAGGAACAGCACTGCAAACTCAGGGGGAGGAGCACACCCAGGTATTTAGCCATTCTCCCAGCGTGTTGTGCAGTGTCTGCGAAGCTGTGTGCCTTGCCAGTTGCCAAGCAGGTGAAAACCTTCCAACCTTTCCAGGTTTACAGCCTGTTTGTTTAAAGGGAGCTGTTGGTACCCTTTTCCATCCCTCAGGGCACTGTTTGCATGGGCTGGCCTGGAAATGCTGCTGAAGGAGTATTTTATCACGGCTTCATCTGCTTCTGAACACTGACTGCAGGTATCTCTAGTCCCCAAAAAAAGGGAAAGAAGCCCATGTGTGTGCCCAGCCGGGAGCAGGTACGTAACAAAACCAGGCTAATGTGTGTTGTGATGCTCACTGGCCCCACTGATCAGGGAAGCAAGCTTGCCCTCGCCTTGGTTTGCCTTCTGCTACAAAAGTAATTGAGTTTCAGGGACCAACTCCAAACGCTGTTAAAGGCAGTGGAAAAATTGCCATTGTCTGCAGTGTTCACAAAATCTATACTGAAGTGCTGTAATTCTTTAAGTGGTTTGTTCTGGTAGTGGTAATTAAACCTAATTTCCACTTTCTTTCCATTCGTCTTTATTTAAGTTTCTTTCCCCTATAAAAAGAGTCCAAACATGTAAAATGGAAGCAGCTGCACTTTTATTAGAACTATAAAGTATGGTATCAACCAATTAGTAAGAGTGAAAAAACAGAACAATTTTATAAATCCTACTTGGGCAAAGGAAAATATTTTGTGGAGGTAGGAAAAAAGATGGGAGACTTTCAACTTGAGCTGAAACAAGAAGTAGGGAAAATTGCCCATATTGCTTTGGGATCCCAAACTCTTTAGGTATATTATGGTGAAATACAGAATACAGAACGCTCAGCAGGCAAAAAGGGAGAGAGTTCTCAATACTTCTAACAAGTTGCAACTGATGTATGTACTTCATGAGATTATAGAATAACCAGGAACTAAAAATGTTGGCCTGGTCATCTAAGACAAGCAATACGAATCACTTTCTATTCACAAGTAAGAGGTGAAAAAAGAAATAGCTCCTGGGCTTGAGAGAAAAACCTCAAATCATCTAGCAACTAAGTAATAACTATATTAGAAAAACTCTGACTATTACCACGAGAATTGCCAGGAAAATGAAGGTGTTTGCAGTGAGAAAAAGCCTGTTTTACTGGCTAACTTCTTAAACACCAAGACAACACACAATTTTAATTTGCAGAAATACTGTTATGTTGTCTGTACACTTGCATAGAGTTGAAGGTATGTGTTACACCACTCACAACTGAAAGAAAAAGGGAAAAGAAAGCTATTGCCAGTGATGCTGTTTTATATTTAAAAGGCAGGTAAAAGCTCTTGTTTATGTATCAGAAATCAGGATTAGTTATCTGAGTAGATAGGATAGCACATCTGAAACAGGGAAAGTGGTCAGCTAATATGTTTCCTTAGCAAGAAAAGATTATTTATTGACATATGATTATTTATTATTTAATTCTATATTGATGGCAGTCTACTTTTTAAATCAGATCTAAAAAGAATAATATTTGAACTTTGTCTTGATGAAAATGCATGCAGGGAAAACCTGTTGTGATTTTAAAAGAAGAGCCTTAAAAGGAAAAATTGTTATTCACAGAATCATAATGTATTAGAGAAAGATGTAAGGCTGACTCTTGGACTTTAGACACCTGTCAGGTTTGGTAAGAATTGCATCACTACAGTTTTACTATGACTATCAGGGGTCAGGTTGTGTCCTTCCAATTATAGGGTGTAAACCTTTTCTTCAAAAATGCCTTTGTAACAAAATAAGATTACCTTTACATCATTCTTTGAAATTAACTTTTAAATGGTGGTTCTGTATAAGTCCAAAGAAATTACTCTATGCTATGCCCATTTTGTCACAATCAATAAACTTTCATATTTATTCTTATATAGATTTTAAAAAATTGAATGTGTGGAAGGCAGAAAGTAATGTTAGATAGACTTGTCAAGCTGTCTCTTAGAAAAGATAGTCATGTCTTTTACTCCTGAAGAGACTTTGGCCCCAAATGCTACATTTGTGCTTCTCTCAATAAAGCTGGTCAGTTTACAGGCAAACACACTGCTCTTATGGAAGCATTCTGGCATATTTTGTCTCTATATGTACTTTGATGTAAATGAAAAAAAGATTGATGATAATATACATTATCACCTCCTCTGTAGTTCATACAAACAGAAGTCGTTGGTCTGCTGTGTAATCAGACTCCAGTGGGCAGGCTTCTCCTCAGAATAGTAGCACTTCTCCCAGGTGTAAAACATCCTCTTCGTTTATTCTTCCTGTTACTCAAAACTTTCCTCTTTAAGAAGTGCTATATATGTATGCACATGTATATTCCTGTATGCATAGATGGAAGTATGTATTTGCTTCCAGAGTGAGAGTTTTAATTAAAAGTGAAGGGAGATCAGAAGACAGCATCCACTCTGAATTGTCCAAGGGAAAAGGTGCTTGGTGTTTGACCAATATAACGTTTTCTTCCTGTGGCCTACTACAAATATAAGGAGTTATTATCTTTTTTCCTGCAGAGAATATCAAATACCTACCAAATAATCTGCCTTACAATAGAGTCAATGTAGACAGAAAAAGAAAAAGTAAATGAATGAGAAAACTTTTAAATGTAATGACTAGCAAATTATTTTTGTGACAAATAAATTACTTGCTTCTGTGCCTAAAGGATCTAAATCCTTCTTACCAAGCCTATTTTAAACACACTGGTCAAAATGAAGGTTGAATGGTTAGACAAATATTTCAGCAGCATATGCCCCTTCAGATGGGCAAGAATTCTAACAAAAGAGACTGAAAATAAGTTTATCCATGTTCTGATAAGACTGAAACCATATTTTGTGCAGAATCTGCCAGTAAAGAAGCAATACACATACATGACAGACCTTTTCACTTTTGCTCATGAGTTTAATGACTCTTTTCTAAGTGAAAAAGGACAGGTATGATAACTGGAAATCTTCCATTTTTTAATGTTATGCTGATGTATTTTTATGACTTCAGAGCTCTTGAATTTATTTTTTTAATTATTTTTGTCATGTTCTGAAAAGGCACTGACCTGGGCATCTGATCTCAGCCCGTCTTCCAGAGACTCTGGAATATGACGAATGTGGTGTTGTGCTGGTGTTGCCTGGAATACACTTAATTTTCTTCCCAACAGCAGGTCTGTTCAACTGTCTATACCTCAAGCCACAGGTTTGCTCACTTTTGCAGTCCTCTCCTCCATCCCCCTGTGGGGGAACGAGCCAGTGGCCACGGGAGACTTAAAATTGCCAGCTGGGGTTAAGCCACAGCAGGTGTAAAAATGGGAAGCACAAGAGAGGGACTTTATCTACTAACCGGATTTTAATTAGGGAAAGTTTGATATTAAGCCAGTTTTTTATAATTAATTCAAAGAAGTTGAATACACAGAATTTTCTAATTTCATCGGTTCTTGATTGGATTTTGTCTTCATGAAATATGTGATAGCCAGTATAGTTCACAGAAAACAGTGGCATTTAATCACAGGAGATGAAAGCAATGTAATTTCTTGAAATGGGAAAAGACAACTTGGGGCAGGTTTTTAAATGCCAAAACCAGCAATAAATTATTACTAGTTAATAATCACACATACATATAATTTTACTTTGTGATATTATTTGTGTTTTCCAAGAAAAACTTAATAAGTTAGCTCATGTTGTCAATACTACTGCTGGCATATGAATTTTCTTCAGAAATGTTAAATTAAAAATATTTCTGCTAAAATTGCCACTGTATCAAATATAACAATTTTACAATAATTTCTGGTAACCTCTACTGCCATGTGGATTATATAAAAATAAATTTCGATCCAGGCTTTATACAGTTAATTTTTCACTTAAAATTGTAAATCACCTTTCAAAGACAGTGAAGCCTTGATTTAAGCACATGGAGGCCAAATGAAAACAACTTAAAAGGAGCAGGTTTCTTTGTGCAATGAGCATAGCCCAGAACTAATACACGTCTTTATTTTCAACATTTCCATATTATTGCACCGTGAGTTCCTCTTTATATAAGTAAGACTGCTTTTATATCACAGACATGTTGTATGCAGTTGCAACCAAAAATATGATAATATATAGATAGCCCTACATGTTGTCAAAGTGTCTGTGGGTGCCAAGTTAAATGTACTTTCAGTGAGGAACACATAGGTTAGGATGCAGCTGAGCTATCAAAAGTATCTTCTTACTTGCCAGGGGTTCCAGGCAAGCAACTCTTGCAAGAAATGCTAGCAAAGCCCTATATAGGGGTAAGGAAATTACTCCTCGAGGAACGATGATGGTTTCCATCAAGGGCTCAATACCTCAGATATTGCCACTTCAGCCTATGCAATCTTAAGAAATCTTTTAAAGAAACCTCACCTAAAGCCAAAGCAATAAGCTCTGTCTTCAAGGTGCACCCCTGAGACAAGGCTTCATTAGATGTGAAAAGAGCAGGCAATTAAGAGGAAAGGAACTTACACTGCCCTGCAAGTCGCTGTAAGACTGAACCCATTACCTGCTTGTCCTGGGACAAACCTGAAATGCTAAATGAACACGTCTCCATGAGCCTAGTGTCACCAGGAGGGTGACAAGTCCTTGGCTCCACCTGAGCACTGCAGTGAAGGGGCAGGAGCACAGAGGGTGTATCAGGAAAGCACACTGAGAAAAATAAAACTACCTTCATGTGCTTGTGGAGCAAAGGGGGGAAATTTGGTTACAAACATGGAGAGGGGGAAGGAAAGAGGAGGGAAAAAAAATGAATGCCTTGTTAGTATTACCTAACTTGCAGAGAAACTGCTGCATTTAATGAGCAATCAGAATGTTCATTTAGTCTAGTGCCAGATCTTGTTTTCAAGGAGACATTTGTGCGCTTAGATTGTTAATTAGCCACAGCATCCATAACCATCCCCTGCATATCGGATAAGGGAAACAGAATAATTGAGGCACATCTAGAATTATAAAATCCAAAATGAGATTTTGGGGGAGGGAAAGAACCTATGAAATAAAGATTCATGTCCCTCTTTAGATTCATGTGAACAGAACCTCTGAGGGAAAGTATCAACACTGATACTTGGTCTTTACCAAAACATAGTGGAAATGAAATCACATTATTCTCTTGTTTCTTGGAGCTAGATAATGGAACCATATCCCATGGATTTTTAAGTGGTTTTTTTAGATGTTGGTATCATAATTACTGTGTCAGGAGAGGAATAAAGGCTGCAAGGACCAGCCAATCAGGTGTGCATTTAATATGAGCTCAATATGTCATGTTTGTGAGTTTAAGTTACATTTTGAATTCTGGTAGGAAACAAAACATTAGCCTTTAAATTGTGGGGCTTTAATTTAATGGCAGAGCACATGGACTACTGTAGAAGAGTGCATATGCCCAGCTGGAGGGTCTGTCTTTGTCAATAAAACCTCATGTAATTTGAAGGAAGGTAACTAAAGTGTCCACAACTACAGTCACACTGAGGGCATCCAGTTCCTTTGTATTGATCCCACTGCATTGTTCTGCATACCTAGTTGACCTTTTACAGAGGAAGTGAATGGCAAGTTATAACAATTTTTCTTATGCTCTGCACATTGAATGTGTAACACTTCATAAGAAAGAAGAAAACATGAAAGATTTTTTGTAGACTGAATTGTCATGGTTCATGCAGGAAATCAATACAGAAGCATAATCAATAAGCAAAGCACCCTTGTGCCTTGTCCAAACAACAGTGTTAAGATTTCATGTTTGTTCGGTCTCAGCTTCTTGTCTAGAAGTGTTTTTATCTCATTTATGTTTCAGGAGTCTGCACTCAGGCCAGCAGGAGCTAAGCAAGCACTTCTCTCCATTCTCTCTTTGTTTTCTTCACTCTCTGGTGTGTTCTGCCCTTTCTTCCACGTTTTCCCACACCTGGTGGTGGCTGCTCTGCTTGTCTCTGTCCTGTGGTAGGACTGCTGTGTCCAGCCCTGGTCTGTCTTCACCCCTACAGTGACCATACTGGGACTCCTGCACCCAGTCTGAGGGCTTTGGAAGGGAAACCTCCCTAGAATCTCTCCCTTGCTGAAAGACTATATACATTTAAAAAGAAGCCCTGAAGGTGTCTGTGGCTTTGGCCTGTGATCAGTTGGTATATTGCAGTGACAGATCTTACGGAGGAGTCACCTCCAGAGAAAGACAGACATCACAGGTGCCGTAAGCAAGTGTTTGCTCACCGTGTCTTCAAAGAATATAATCGTGACAGCCTTTCAAATATTTGAACAGCTCCACTTAGCTGGAGAAGTCTTACTTTCCCCCTCACCTGCTACACAATTTTTGAGCTAGGAAGTGCCAGGAAGCCTGTCATCGCACAGCACATGATCACATAGCATATTTGTGCAACAAAAGCTTTGAATATTAAATAATTCATGTCAATGCTTGATCTGCCCTGATGTAATTTCATCTGTATTTTGTGAAGCACTGCAGCCTTGTAACAGTGCAATTCATTTGGCTTTTTTTGAGGGAAGATTGCAGTCTGAGATTTACAATGCTTGCCTGTTCAGGGAGGTCCTTTGAATTCCTGGCACCAGGGGCTGTAAGAAACACAGAGGAAAAAAAGGCATTCTAAAATCTCTTGTACTTTAATTTAGCTGAATGCTGAAAAGAAGTGATGATCTAGTAGGCACATGTATCTGGTACTTATGTGAAACCCTACAGTGCACTACAGATGGCCAATATTTTGTTAAGAAATGTATTGTAAAACCTCAAGTCCTAATAGCAGACTTATATTGCACAAGACTCTATTGACTGTACAAAACTGGCCCTGAACCTGAAGTGCCATGTAAAGCCAACAGCAGGGTCTGCAGCATGAGAGAATTAATTCAATTTCTCTGGGAAAATTACGACACTGCTACGTAGCTCTAAAATATCTCAGAGCCTTTTGCAATATCACTGTCACAGACTGTTGTGCCAAATTTCCTCACCCCTACACCCATAACCCCCAGTTGGTTTCAGAGGAACTACCCCTGTGTGAATGTGGAAGTAATTTGCCTTGCTGTGTTGGCTCCAGCCGAACAACACAGAGGCAAAGGGCTTTTCCCTCCTCCTTTTGAATCTTAAGGCTGGTACTCTAATTGCTTACACTGATGATTCAAACAGCAGACCTACCTGGAGAAAAAGAAATTATAGACACTAATTTTATTTTTCTTAACTGCTAAAAAGAAAGAGAAGGAATAAAAGAGAGATTGGGAGGGTTTTTCGCAGATAGTGAAAATTAAAGACAAACAGTGGAATTCTAGATATTAACCTAGAGAAACTGGCTGAATTTAACCATTCTATATTGCTCTCAGTAAGTTTTACATCTTCAATACTGCTAATTTTTAATTATTATAGATTTTTTTTTGGTGTTATAACAGTGCTAAAACCCCACAGCACACACCCAAGTGGTGCATTTTTCCCTTTCCATGATAGCAGACCAGTTCAGGGGGCAAGATATGCGCCCAGTATTTCCCTGAACACCTCCTGTTTCGTAAGCTGTTACTTTAAGTAGAACCAAGATGGGTTTGAGTCAATCACTTCTTTATTCACACATTCATTTCAAAGTACCTTGTTGGAGCACATGTTGGGATGACAACATGAATGATCATGGAATAGAGTAGGCTAGGACAGAATTTAAAGGCCCTCTAGCCCGACCATTCTGCAATGAGCAGGGACATCTTCAACTACCTCATGAGCCCCATCCAATCTGACTGTGATTGTTTCCAGGGATGGAGCATCTACCACTTCTCTGGGTGGTCACATAGTTGGACTAGATGATCATTGTAGGTCTCTTGCAATGGAAAGATCTGTATTACTCTATGGCTAGATGTGAGTGAAAGAACTGGGAGACAAATCTGGAAATGTTCACTTTACTACACAGAAGGTGCTATTGATAGAGAAATACTCCAACTTGTAAGTCTGAGGAAACTTCGTGTGAGAAAAATAAGATCTCTTCATTCCTTCAGTTCAGTGACTCAGAACGGGCAGAAGTGAACTGATGGAGATAAAGAAATCTCTTGCAGAAGGAAATATTGAAGTGCTTTTTCTGTTCTTTGCCCAACTGAGAGTTCACTATCAAAACAAAAATCATATCTTATCTGCGATGAGAACTATGCTAGGAAAAGGAAAAGATAAAGAGGGGACAATTTCTCTCACTAAATAAATAAATACATAAATAAATAAATGGGAAAGCTACAGTTGAGAAAAACAATGAAATTTCATTCACTTTCATTCACATGTAAGAAAAAAAAAAAGAGAAAAAGCTCACAAAAACTTCTAAGCTGCTTTTATTTGTGATAAGCTATGAAACATTGCGCTAAAATAACGACAAGTTCCAGAACTAAAGTGAAAAACTTCCCAATGATAATAATGTGGTAAAACAGTGGGAAAGGAAAAGATATTGCCACATAGAAATGGGGCTGTTTCCACCTCCCGCTGCAATCTAACCTGGAGGAAAAAATTTATCCCTTTGCCACTTTACATAAGAATTTTCAGATATGATTGTTCACTTCTTATATTTGTAAGGTGGGCTTATTTCTTGTCTTGACGTCGGTGCAACTCGAGTAACTCCAGAAAGTTGAATTACCCTGCCCTAAACTCAGTTTGAGTTCATAATCCAGACCCATTTCATTAGACAGATATTATAGCACTTAATAAAGCAGGGACAGAATATGGAAAACATAAGCACACAAAATGTTTCATACATTTGAAGGGGCTGTCTGAATCCCCACAATAATTTTCAATGCTCCCACTAGAATTCATTTCTCAGTACGAAAACTACACACCATACTGTGAAAATAGATCTACTATATCAATAACTTTTGCTTTTAAATAAGCCAATAAAAGTGGATAATTGCTAAAGTCTGCAACAATTTTAGAAGACTGGTGACTCAACTGTCATGCATTTTTGTTCACTTTGCAAGGGACTGCATGATTAAAGGCACAGGAAATTCTGTCATTGACACTAATAATCAGGCTGTGTCTTACTGCGAATTTACTTAGAGCACTGGCAATTATTTGTTTGGTTTCTTTTCTGGTTTTATTCATGAATTGAGTACAAAATGACTCTACATTTAATGTGAAGGAAAATTTATATCTTCCCAGTGACATTTCTTACATGCACAGAGATGGAAGAAGGCTCAGCTGCCTCCTTTACTTCCCCTTTTTGTTCACAGGCTCTTGCTGTCCTGCAGACTTTTGTTTGCCTCAAAGTACCAATCCCACTGAAGGTCAAAGATACTGTATTTGCACAGTGATCTTCAAACTTCAAATGGCCAAAACCGTTCAAAAGACAGAAAAGAAGCTCAGCTCTAAAACCCCCTGATTTAAGCAATGCCTGAGACTCTTTATTCTCTTTAAGAAATCCATAGCTACTTCCCACACGCTTTGTCCTGTCCTTTATCATTACAGCTACTGGACACGAGGTGTTTCTGGCTCAGAAAGCAGATACACCCACCTCAAGCTGGGGCACTTTGCTAGTGCTTAATCTCTTGATTTTCAACCGTGAGTTTGCTGGGCTTCTCCAGCAGCAGTCTCTTAAAGCCCTGCCTTTATACTCTTGGATGCTCCCTCTTGGAAGCACTTGCTGCTTCTCTGAGGTCTGATGGGCAGCAACATCCAGCCTGGCTCCATCAGTGTTGGGATGCCTTTGATGTGGCATGATCCCACCTGGACTGTTGTCCATGAAAAGAAGCCAGGCTGAGTTTTTCAGTCCTTACCTCCTTGGCTAAATAAAAAGAAATTCACATTCCTTTGATGCAGTGCTGTGTTGGTTTATTTATTCTTTTATAGTCTGAAGTCTTAAAAGTGATATGATATTTCTGTCTGCATGCATCCCTGAAGGGAACAAAAGGGACTAACTAGCCCACTGTAGCTGTGCATCTGTTTATTGTGAGCAGAATTTTTGGCACTGAGGCTGGTCCTGCATTCTGCAGCTTCATGCAATTGCTGTGGGACCTAAAGTCAGGAGACAACTTCCAATCTCATAGAGCTTGCACCAGTAAAAAGGGGAGAGTCTTGCATCTATAAGTACTTTTTGGTTTTAGTATAGAGTAAAAAGCATATAGCTGTGCTTGCCTATGATGTTACAGGTATCCGAGGCAGTTTATAGGCACAAAAAGCAATGACTCCAAATTTAGTAGCATAAAGGGCAACTGTCGTAAAGCAAACCATCAACAGTTCAGCAGTAGCTCTTAAAAGGCTCTCAAAGTTCTAGCTGCAGTTTCACGAGGTCATTAAAGGAGAGAAAGGATGCAGAAAGGCAGACTGGGGATGGTGGGGCAGAAGATGACACTGAAGAATTCTGCCTTCAATATAACTTTCAGTGGATACAAGGGAAGTCTAAAACCAGACTGGTGCCTCCAGTGGGAGGTGCCTGCAAAGCAGACAGAGACAGCAAAAGATACACAAAACTCATGAAATAAGAATTAGTTACTGAACCATTTGAAGTTGCCAGCATTTTTGCCATGTATGGTACTTGTGGAAAAAAGTTGTTAAAAATCATTTCCCTAAACTGGTTATTTTTTTTCATTTACTTATTGTTAGGACCAGAGAGAAGAATTATTTCTTTTTTTATGTACCTCTCAATTGACTCCTGAGTGTAAAATAATATATCAAGTTTTTCAGGTACTGTAGGGTCAATTTTAGGAGCATTTTAAGATCTGTGAACAAAAAAGGCTCTGTATGAACCATCCTGCATAAAGTAGCAGAGTAGTGAAAATGTCCTTTTTCCCTCGCTGTTCCTCTCCTGCAAGTATCTCTTTAGGATAGTGCAGGGCAAGCAGCAAAGTTTGACATTTAGAGGTAAGTTTCATGCAGGCAAGGTCTTAATTCACAGTTCTCAATTCATCAGCCATTCTTTGTTTTAATTCCCTCTGATGGGCAAGAAAATCAGGTTTTTTTTCCCTGCAATCTTGGTTTTTTTATACCATGGTATATTGATGACCCTGTTTACTTAAAAAGTAAAAGAATCTTTATCTTCTACTAGGAAAAAAACACAGAGGAAATTATTAACTCGGGTGCTTAAATCTATACGTATCTCTCTGTAAAAAGTGACCTGATGCTCAGAAATCTGAATCGGCTGCCAATTTGAGCTGAACCAACTCCTTCGATTAAGGGGCAGCCACTAAAAAGCCCCCAGCATGGGGTAACTAATGGCCCTGTCACAGAGGGAAATACCCACCTGTCATGTGGGCAGAGATGATTCCTCAGGCACTGAGCTGAGAAATGAGTCCTGAGGTCAGGAGTCACTGGAGTGAATGTGCCTGGACCTTTGCCCAGCAGTGAGCAGGTTCCTACCTTTACCTGGCCCTTTGAACAGCTGGAGCAGCGTTGTTTCTGACCAACAAAACATCTGCATATTGTAAATATTTCCCCAGCTTCCTTATGTAACACCTCGAGTAGAAGACACAAAAAGTAGAGGATTATCACACTTCTTGGTTGCACCAAACATGAGCAACTGAAAAAAGGGAGAGAAAAAGAGAAGGCTTTCCTATTATCTTAATTAGTCATTTAATCATTTAACATATCGGGTGGCAAACTAGATACATATGTGTCAAAAGGAATGAATTTCTTAGACACAAAAAATTGAATAAAACTTATTTATAATAGCATTTTCTCCCTACCCCCTGCTGTATACCCTTATGCTTCCTAGTGATAATTGTCCTTATTCAAGATGCAGCTCAGGATATGTGCTGGGACACACTCAGCTGGGCTTCTGGAGTGCACATTGTCCCTCCTAATTTTTTTTTAATTTATTTTTTTAAAGTTCTTTATAACATGATGTTATGTTTCCAGATTGTGCCTGTATTTTTTTGCATAAACCCTTAATAAGTCACTGCAATCGGCATGACAAATTTTTTAAGGAGAACCTAACATGTTTCCTTTTTCAGAGAAAATAAGCAGTAAATTCCATCTTTTTTTCCCAAGACTATTAGACTGACTATTACAATAAGGTTGTTGGCTAAGAGTTTGGTTTATTTTTTTAAGCTTCTTTAACATACAAAGACCTTCACCTGCACAAAGCAGATGCTATCTGTGAAAACATAGTTCACAATGCAGAGAAATATTATTAGGCAAATGGTTAGCAGGAATTAATAGTTTATGTTGCTTTCCATAATAAACTGTTAACCAACAGGTTCTGCTTTCTTGATGTCCGTGAACTGTAAGAGAGATGATTTTCTGACAGTTATCTCTCACTTCATGAAGTTGCTTTCCAAGTCTTTATGCCCAAACCTGAAAATTTAAAAGACTTTATCCTCCTTATTTGTTCTTCTGAGTCCCTTCCAAGTGAACTTCTACTGAGCTGTCCAGTACCACAATAAGTATTGTAGAAGGGAGGATAAAGATCAACCTATGAAAACAGTGGATTCTGGTTTCAGACACTGTCACCTTGGCAGGAGAATCTACATCTTTGTCTTTCTTTCATTAAAATAAAATATAGTATAAATTGCTCCATATAACTTTGTGAGAGTCTACTGGCATAAAATTAATGAGTTCAGAACGCATTTAAATCCACTTAAATGATAAAATGAAGTGTGGAAGAACTTTTTTCCTCTTCCATGCAACAGAGCAAACCCAAAACCTCTTCCACAAATGGTAATTGGATGAACTACAGGATTACAGAGCAGTTGTGGGCGAAATCTTTTATTTTCAGGTGGGACTACATTGCTGGCTTTCTTAATAATTAAGGAGTTGTAATGTTTCTGTAGCTGTAGGAAAGCACAATATAACTACGAAGCAATCAAGCAATTAGCCTGGACTCTTCGAAGATGAGATTAACATTTTCCTTCCTCTTGGACATTGCTCACCACTATTTGAGCCTGCCAGGTAGTTTATTTGTATTAGCAGGTGATCCTTGGAAGGAATGCAAATGAGCCTCATTAACTGCAGGAGACTCATTCTCTGGCCTGTGTGTTTAAGTGGCACAGAAACATTAAGAGCAGGGTTGTTTGCTGTTGTTAATTAGGTGAGGACTTGCAGTAAGTCACTGTTGATGGAGTTATCTCCAAACAGGATGGAAACAGTCACACTCTGTATCCTCTGCTTTGTATTAACGCTGAGACAGTCTTACAGGCACTACTTTCTTCTTTAAAGACTGCTGTAGGTGTTTGAAAATTATATTCAAGCATTTTCAGTCTTTCATTTTTCCAAAACCAACTGTGAGCTCTAAGTTTCTTAGCAAGACCATGAAAGGATAGATGGTGTATAGGCACAGGTTGATTAGAATCTCACTGAAGAACAATGCTATCCTCACTCTGCATACAATTCTCAACATAAACCCTTTGAAACATAACCTCCTTCACCCCTATGACAAAATTCTGGTGATCTTCTCGTTGTTAAGGTCTATTTTTCCCATGTCTCAAGAGAATTGAAAGCTGATAAGTCAGTATTGATTCAGGGTATAAGGTTTTGAGAAAATGGTTTGCACTTTCTGTGGTGAAACCAGCCGGGTGTCCATAGCTATATTCTTCAAAAATGTCCCAATATCAAACACTCCACAGACTGGACTGGCAAGAATTTTCTCTGCAGTTTTAAGAGTTGTGGGTCGTGCCCTGGTTGGGATCTTCATGCAGGTATCACAGCTGAGAGCAGCAAATTCATCTTTTCTAGTGCACTATTGCACTAGACCATTGCAGACAGCAATTTAAGAGAGGAATCACCCAAACTGAATGCAGATGATGGGAGTAAAAAGAATGGAGTGAAATTAGTAATTGAGCAGAAGTGTCAGACACAGAGAACCACAGAGTGTGGGTATCTGGACTGGGAAAATGACAGAAAGCAGCAAATAGCCAAGTGGCTTAGGGGAGATTGTGAACAGACAAGAAGCTGAAGGAAAGGCTGGACAGCAGAACGAGACTTAGAAATGATGGAGGAGTAAGGGCCACACACACTGATGGCAAAGGTGACAATCACAGTTTAGGCCATAGATGGACCTAAGTTGAAGTCCTAAGCTTATGACAGCTTAATGGTCTTTCAAATGCTGCTCTAAGCAAGTTCTGAAGCTCAGAATTGCTTTATGCTCAAACTTGTTTTATGCTCCAACACTTTGGATGCGCAGACACCCCTGAATAGCAAGTGGGACCTGGGGTGTCAGACACACCTGAACCTCCTGACCCGGGGTGGCAGGGAGAAGAAATCCTAAGTTGGAAGGGACCCATAAGGACCACTCAGTCCAACTCCCTGTTCCTCACAGGACTCCCCAACACCAACCCATGTGACACAGAGTATCACCCAGATGTTCCTTGAACCCTGCCAGGCTCAGTGCCGTGATGACTTCCCTGAGGAGCCTTTTACAGTGACCAACAACTGTCTCAGCGAAGAACCTTTTCCTAAAGTCCAACCCGAACATCATCCCCTGGTGCAATTCTATTCTGCCCCCTTGTGTCCTATCACTGGTCATCAGAGAGAGGGGATCAGCCTCTCCCCTTCCTTTGTCCCCCTTGAGGAAGCTGCGGCCTGTCACCTGCAGCCTTAATTAATGTCTTACAAAGCATATCTTATGCTTCATTCTACAAGTATTATCTATTAGATGCCATTTTTACCACAGACCATTAGGGATATTCATTGAACAGAATTGATCAGAATTGGGTAAACCCCACCAATTTCTTACAAGACTTAAGATCATTTGTTGAAGAATTATGAATGTATAGAATAAAGGAGCATAACTAGGAGGACAAATCTTTGCATCAGTATCATACTTAATAAAAAGGATCCTACACCTGCCTCTAGCAGAGAAGTCCAATGTGATTAGCAGTTAGTAAGTTGCTAGTAACTTGTCTCAGATAGCCACTAAACATACATTCTTTATTTTCCTTGAATTTGGCTCGAGATTCCTCTATCTGATTTGCAGGACTGAGCACACACAGTATGAAGCAGAATTATATTTGGAACATGTAAAATGTAAAGTAAGGTTATGCAAATTAGGGAAAGAAGATAGTTGTTTTACATTGCTTTGTGATTATTAAAGATGTGATAGTACATAAAAAGCCTTTTTTTATCCTCAGTTTCTCCCTGCCTCCATTTTTCACTTTACCACAAAGAGATGCTGTACAAATTAATTTATGAGTGTTAGTGAAGCATCAATATGTTGCAGTGATGAGCACTATGAAAAAGTCTTAGAAGAAATTAAATATCCTGTTTTCCAAGCACAGTTTGAATAGTATGCAGTAAATAAACTATGGAATCATAGAACAAATGGAATAAAGCAAACCATTGAATTGCTGCCAATTAAGTAAGTGGCTCACATTCTGTACTTAACATGAAGATGAGGTCCTGTGGAAAAATAGAATGAGATCATATAATTAAATGCTGTACTGTAATGGATCTTCACTGGGATGTGAATTGCATTTCACTGGTAATATTAAACCTAGCATTTGCAAACATTTCAGTGCCTGACTCTGCGATTTAGTGCTATTATTAGTTTTGATATAAAATTAGTATAGGGAATATATTTATGGTCAGTGACCACTATAGATATTAAGGAGTATGACTATTCAAGTTCTAGAAAACTATTTATGTTTGTATACAGCAATGCCATATTGTCAACAAACTGCCAGTAGAGTGGTGATAAACGTAAAATGATGCATAGGTGGAAATTTAAAGTACATTTTCACAAAATAAAAACCTCTGCACTTAAGAATTTCTCAACTTAAATTTTGCACTGGCTAGGCCTTTCTCAAACACTACGCACAGACTCTGGAAAATTGGTAAATATGGGAAGAGCGGAGTTAAAGGCACCTTTGAAAATGAAATACAGTCTCCTAAGTCACTTCAGCATTTTCAATATCTTCACAAGCTCCTCGGACAAACTTGGTAATACTTCTGGTACTCATTTCTTGGGAGAACAGAGGAAAATGTGTGTGAGTCTCACCATCAGAGCTGGAAGTGCCAATAGGGCATCACTGCTAAATTTATCCTGCTATTACTATTCCCCCTCTCAGAACTGACTTATGAAAGACATAAATTTGATCTATTGTGCTTGAAATCCAAGAGCAGAAGTATTCCAGTGAAATACTTTAGCCTCAGGTATGTGGATCTTGGCATTATGTTTTTCTGTTTCAAAAGTAAGAGATCAGTTCCAGTGATTTAATTTCAATATGGGAGTAATTCTTACAGATCAGCAAGTGCAATCTACAGTAAGTAAGCGAGAAAAATAGAGCTGCAACTTCCAGGGCTGCACTATGTGATCAGGAGAGACATTCAGCCAGGAGTGACTCTGCCATGCTCTCCAGGGCACCGTGGTGGGCTCAGGGGCAGGAAACAGGCTGCATTCACCACTTCATTTCCAAAGCTCTTCGGGGTGATTTGCTCAGTCACTTTTTGTTAAACTGAGCAAAAGGAGCAGGCACCTGTATTCGATCAGCTAGTGGGACCTAGCTCACAGTTATTTTCACTGTGTTGACATCCAGCTCTACTTGGAGAGGTGTGTGTCTGAACTCTTACAGATTTATTCTGTGTGTTCATTTTTTCCCTTCTGCACACCCAATTTTCCTTTATCATAATATCATGCCATTTTCAAGCTTTCTGGCTGCTGTCATTTGCCTCTCATCTACTTCCCAATGTTGAGTTGCTGTGCCCAAGAGCAGAGGACAATGACTTTGAACTGTAAATACAGTTTCTGTATGGAAAATACATGCAGAGGCCTCAGTCCTGTTTCTGTTCAAGTCAGAGGCAAAACTCACAGTCTTCATTTTTAACTGGATTAGACTTTGACTGTAGTCCCAGAATACATGGGATTCTAAATTAACTTTTGGAGTTGCATTGTGTAGAATTTTTCTTCACAAAACCAGGCCAGTGGGTGACAAAGGAGAACAAAAAAATAATCTAATTCTGAAGCAGTGTGCTTCCTTATTTTAATACTTCCTAATTTTAATTTTTAGTATTTAGAATTTTAATTCCAAAGATATTATAGCTGACTAAATGTTACAGAAACATTCCAAATCACTGACACAATAAAGGGACAAAAAAAAGAGATGTCTCAGAAAGGATAAGGAAAGGAATTTTACCCAACCGAAGACAGAGCAAAGAGGTTGGTATCACTCTTGGTAGAGAGGGCATTCCATCATGCCATGTCTCCCTTTGCAAAGAAATTCCTTCTTTCCTGATGTAAGGTCAAGTATTTTTCTTTGTAGTTTATATATCTAGAGTATCTAATTTACATCGATGTGTTTGGTTATATGACCTTAAAATTTATATGTTTCAAAACCTCTTACTCAGTAAAACTGAAATTCAGAGGAAGACAGTAAAGGAAAGCAAAATGATGAAAGAAGAAGACACAGGTCATTTGAAAAATGTTCTCTGGGCAATTATTTGTTACAAGAAGTACTTGGTCTTTAAAAAACATGAAAATAAACCTGATTAAAAAGGGCAGTTAATACTGCCAAATAAGTAGCTAAGTGCAGCTCAGTGGTAATTAATGAATCATACAAAATAATTTATTACAATAATAGTGTATTTGAAAAGTGCCAGGACCTGATGATGAAGAATTAGCACTGAAAAACATCACTAAACTTGGAAATTATTGATTCATTACCTGTCAATCAGAACTGAAGTTGCTTTGTTTGAAAAGCTTTAATAAAAAGGACATGTTTATACGTTTAATCTGTGTTAAAATTCCTATTATCATCTTTCATTCTAATAAAACACAGATTAAAACATTAGTCATCTTTCTCAAAAACTTGGAATGCTTTAGTGTCTCTCTTTACTCTGGTTTGTTCTATTTCCCTTTAAACAAACTCATTTTGTTCTTGTTGCAGACTCCAGGCTTGTTTGATCATTATGTAGTTCTTTTCTAATCTGCAGAGCAAAACATTTCTGACAAGACACAGCAATGTCCTCCCTTCCCGTTGGCAGCTGACACATAAGTATAGGTTTCCACCATGAACTTCTTGCCAAACAACTGTCTGAATTATCCCCCAAAGTTAGGGTTAAGTGCTTCAGATCATAGTAAGAGGTGGATGTCTGCAAAGATCCATTTAAACTTTAGTGCAGCATCACAAAAAGAGAAGCACAGAATAAGCACTCATTACTGTAGTCCATGGTACTGATAGCTCTGTCCGTGCACACCAGCACAGAGACAGGGTTTTCTGCAGAGCCCTCAACTCTGGCCAGCCAAACACAGTCACCTGGGTACATGGCCATTTGCGTTCAAAAAGGGAGATTTTAGTGATTAACCATTCAGGAAATGTACGATATTCTTCACCCGAAAGTACAATATATCTCTTAACACTGTAAAAACATAAACAGTGCATAATATCAGATGGATATTGAAAGAATTGGGGCTAGTTTTAGTCCTGAGTGTTAAATTCTGCTCTGTTTTTGACTTCTGCTTTTAGAAAACAACTGAGCCTGATGTATCACTATTCCTGTGGCTATTGATATGACCAAACATTCACTAGTAGGGTAATAATTGGGTATTTCATATAAATGAAGGGCTCTCATTGAGGGGTTGGTCTGTCTTCGATGGCACCTTTATCTCATCTACTTGCAAATGTATGCTCCATTAATATATGCAAGGTTGCTCCTTAAAATGAAATGGGGAGGAAAACAAACTGAAATCTTCTAATGTTGATGTTATAAAATAATAAGCAATGGTAGAACTAAGTCACATGAGCTCTCTGATGGTGTTGGATGATACTTGTTATATACAGTTATAGTCCTTATTTAAACAAAGCCATGAGCCAGGAAGGGACAGAGTTACAGAACTGCAATATCAGCAGGTGAAAATGGAAAATGTTGTTTATCTGCTTTGATTAGAACAGTTTTTCCTTTTCTCAGAAGTTTTATGTACTGTTTACTGAGCTTTCAGTTTAACATATGCCTGTCCAGCATTTACACATAACATACAAAGAAACCAATATGAAACACTACATATTACAAATGTTAGCCAAAAACTGGCTTAGTGCACCTCAGGAAGGTTCACCTGACCTGCCCTTTTAGTTCCTTCACTCAGGAAATAGCCTAAGAAAATAGAGGTGCTTTAGATTAGCTCTGAACAGCCGAGTCACGGGTTCTGTCAGACCAAAGGGAGAAGGGAATTATGTTGCACTGGGCTTTCTATAAACAATACTCAGATTTAAGACAGAAAAATTTAGAAACTGCACTTAAAACCCCTGTATGTCATCACAGACATTGCACTGGCTGCTTAGAAAGGAAAAAGGTACCTTAAGAACTCACCTTCCAACTTAATGGGAAGATTATAAATCCAAAACAAAATGTTGATCATGCTATGAACAGAAATAGAGGTTGGTAAATAGTGTTAGTAAAATAGAAGTACAGAAAATGGATAGTTAGGCAAAGATTTATAAATCTCAGAGCTTCTTTGTAGCTCATATATCAAAATAAATAAACTGCATCACTTTTTTTATCTGTCCTTCTAAACAAATCTGGTGGTACCATGAATTGAATTGTCATTTCTTATTTCCATCACTTGTCATGTCTTAACTGTAAATTATTCCCTTCATTTTTGAAGCTTCCACCATAGGAGAAATTTCTTTTGATCATCTTTCTGTTCTGCTACAAATTTTGAAGGTTTCCATTAGATCATGTCAAAGTTGCTTTATTTCCTAGATGAAATTATGTAAAAGGCAGAAAACTATATGAATTCTGATATAAAATAATAATACTAACCCAATCCTTTAGGATTCCTCAAGCAAAACAAAAAGTGACAGGTGTCACACTTCTGTCTGATCACCTTAAACTGTGAAAGTCTCATCTTTGCATTCAGTTTAAAAAAAAATCCACAAAATTATCTCTACAGAAATGAGAAAAAAATATCACATTGCAAATTCTTTGCTACTAATCTGTCAGGTGTCAACACGTGGGTTCACCTGAGTAAGACCAATGCTGTCAGTTTTCACTACAGTAATTTGGCATATTCCTCCCACAAATAAATTGATGGGAAGAAAGGAGTAATTTTTTAATGCAAAACTCTTTGGGTTTTATCTAGTGTAGTAGAGTGTGATATCTCTCGTTGTTGTGGCCAGTTTGCTGGTAGCATCAGTGAAATAGCAGAATTTGTATGTGGGTGTGATCTGTAGTTATGCACAGCAACCATTTCTGATCCCAGCCCTTGGCTGTGCCCCTGCCACCATCGGTTGCGTCAGGGGATTGTCTCGCCTCCTGTGCTTCAGTATTAATAAAAAATAAATGAAATTAATAAATGAATTTTAAAAAACAGTAAAATGCAAGAGAAGCCTGCAACACTAGCTAGGAGGAAGCTCAGCAGAGTACCTGGGGAGGCTGTGTGACCCTGGAGAAGGTGCAATGCATGACTGTGGAAAGGCTGGTTCAGGGAATGCCTTCCCACCAGCTGCATTAGCACAGAACCTTCTCCATGCTCATCTCATGGCCTCTTCTGGGTTCCAGACTCTTCCAGCTGTAGGCATTAGCTAAATAAAGTGCTGGCTCATCAAATGGCTCATCATAAGCTATTAATAACACTCCTGCTTTATTCTTGTGTCTCACAGGTCTAATCACTGCCAGTCATGTTAATCATGGTTTTTTCACTTTCACTTATCATGTCTACTGTCTGAATAATTTCCTGTTTTACAACGTTAATGCTTTTCTTCTTATTTTCTTTTTCTTCCTGAATTAGTCCTAAATCTGAGTAGCTGGGATATTTAATGGGCCATGTGGTTCAAGATTGATAGTGAAACCCACTTTAATCTTATATCTCCTGGGAAGCTGCCTCTCTACAAAAAATACTGCTTTTTTATTCCATTTATTAGATTATACATCTTAGGAGATTCAGCAGGAAATATAGCAAGGATGATTGTAAAGTACTTTCCAAGCTAGTTACTAAACAAGACCAAGACAAAGAACTTGTGTGGTTTTGTTCACATTTATCCAATACTGGGGGGGTGCTTTGCACTCTTGCTGTATATATGTGTATAGTGTTTTGCACTCTTGCTGTATATATATGTATATATACATGCAGATATAGACTGGGCTGGAAATAATTAACTTTCTATTCCAAGGAAAAAAAGTTGTGGTAACTTTTAAATACTTTTATGCATGCTTTTATAAGCCAGGGTGACATTTAGGCTTAACCTGGTGCCATTTGTCCCCCCTGTTTGTCTCTGTGACACCTGTTGCTGATCTGGTTGTCGTGTGGGGGATTGCTTCCATGGAAACACCTTCAGATCCCAGCATCTCTGACCTCTTAGAGTCTTTTCTTTGAGACAGGACTGAGGTAGAGGATACTGGAGAGTCTTGCTCTTTGTGTGCCTAATGATGCCAAAGCTGCAATCAGTGGTACAAACAGTAACAGGAGCAATCTGACTTTGAACAGCTGACCCCTCATGTAACAACACAGCAAATCAGAGCAAAAGTCTCTGACCAAGATGGCTTTAATCATCTTTGGGCTTGGGACACAAGTGGAACTGGTCTCAGAAGGCAGAAAGTCAGAATGGAGTCCTTGACAGCTCCTTGCTTGGTGCTTCAGGACAAACACTCTTGGCTCTAGAATACACCAAGTGATGATCTGCTTAAAGTGTCACACGTTTCTGCTGGTGGCCGTGGTGTGCAACCAGCCAAGGACTCTTCTTCTGGCTGTTTCTCACTGCTGGAAATCTGCAAGGGGAATAATTAGAACAAAAAGTGTCACCACCAATGATGTTTAAGGCCCATGCTAATAGCTCACTCATCCTATCTGCTTAAGAAAATCATCCCTCTAGTAAACTGGGTTTTAATTTGAAGAAGAACCCTGGTTTAGTCACATCACAGACATTTTTGATTACATTACTGAGGCTGTGTTGGGTTTTTCTTGCCCTTCTGGGCTACTGCTCCATTTTCTCATCAGTGCTGACTCTCCTAGACTCTTCATTAGGAAGACAGGGACTCAAAACACAATACACAGGGTTTTTTCCTAAAAATAAGCTCATCTACTTTTCTCATTTGCTGTCACACAGAGACACTTAGAGCATCTTTTGGTATTAGGAATCTATAAATAGGAGTATCTGGGGTACAAAAGCTTTTCCTCTCCTCCTCTGAAACAGATGGAAATAAAAAGGATATTTGAAAGAAGACAGTAAGGAAGGGAGTGGTGAATGTGTATATATTTTCTTCTAAATGAAGATGGTAATTAGTCAGGTAGAGTTACATCAAGGCTACTGTAATTTAGGAAAAAAAGAAAGTGATTATTACCAAACTCTGTCAGTCTGAACAAATATTTGGATCCCACCAGGCATCTTGCATGGGTGCTTACTGGGGAAAAAAATCACATACTGAGAAATTTTAAGTGTCCTCCTGCCTCTCTTCAGCTTCAGTGCTTTGTGTGGATTAAACTGTTGTACAGGGACAGCACAATTGCACCAGGCTTTTGGTGACTGGATGGTCAACAGCAGCATTCACACAGTCTGCTCTCTCCTCCTGCAGTCCAAAGATCACCCTTCTCCTTCTGTCTCCTGTGGTTAAATTGGAAGGAAATGGCCATCTTGCTCAGTTTTCCTAAAGTATGTTTGCAGATGCTTAGTCTGAAGAAAGGATCCTTACTAAACCTTGATCAGGATCCTGGAAAAAAAATTAATTTCAAGATTTTTTAAGCTGAGACAAGATTTTAAAGAAAGGTGTAATTGAAGGTCTGGGAAATATTGTAGCTCCAGGACAAGATTCCAGGCTGTTGAAGAGTCCTTTGTGCAGTAGGTGGTTTTATCCAGACCAAAAAGGGAGAGAATCTCACCAAGGGTTCACCAGCACCACACAGATTTTCTAAAGGAGAGTCTTAAGTGAAACATGGTCAAAGCTGCCTCGAGCTATTTTCTGTAAGAGAAGAACTGATTTTATTATCTTAAGCCTCTAACTTATTAAAACTTGGTTGTGATCTTTTCTTTATATTTTGCATTGTGTTTCAGGAAATACCTAGTGACTGTGGTTATGAATATAAAATTAATAATTCATTATATACTACAGAGCATCATGATTTTTAATAAAACTTGAAGCTTATTTATGCAAGCGAAATATATTTTCATATAGTGGGATGTTTGTTCCTCTGGAAGTTTTTAATAAAATGTTACTAAAAACATGCAGATCACATTTCAGCAAAGCTAGTACTTTACATAGAAGTGCAAACAAGATCTCATCACTCTAGATAGTTTGCAGAAGTGCAGGCAGGTGGAACAGCAATATGAGAAGAGCACAATAGGCAAGATTTTAAAAATATATTTATTAGCTGGAAGCATTGGTGCTCACGCCTTCGCCCTTGTAGCTGAAAGTCAAACACAGCCATGTCCTTACTGTGTCTCTGCTCTCCTGGCCTTTCCTGGGTTGGACCCCCACTCTGAAGGCATTTTGTTCTGTGCAGTCAGAGCTGCTCTGCTCCTTGCCTTCCACTGAGCTCTGCAGGGGAAGGCAATTGTGAACCACTGCGACCAGCAGGCAGAATTAGGAGGATTTGGGGCAGAAAATAACCTCCAGATTGTGACAAGATTCTGCCTCATCAGGTCCTGTGTCAGGATGAGGCTCTGCTTGCTCTGCTTCTTAGTTCAGAGAGCTGCTGGACAATCCTGGCTTCCTTAGTCTGGCAGGAGATCTCAGAACAATCCCTCCTTTCCTGTCTGACCCCTCAGAGACATTGATAAGGACCCTCTCCTTACAGACTTCAAAGCCCATGGAAAGATTGAAAAGCAACAAAAAACTAGATTTGTTCTCTTACTTCCCATAGTTTCAAACACACAGTATTTTCCCTATAGCTTGGACATGCTAGTGTCTGTAGAGCTCCCGGTTTTGGAAGCTCATGGAAGAGGTTTCTTCCATGGTGGGTGGCCTGGATTAGTCTTTGGTAATTGCTGATTAAGAGAGTCCAACAATTCGAATGTGGTTGGGGTAGGCAGTGGCTAGATTTCCTGGTTAAACACTGAGCAATGAGACAGAAGGACAGGAGCTAGCAGAGCAGAATATGATCTATGGCATTATAAAGACTACTGGAACATGGCAGAGGAGCTATTGTGGTGATAAAGCCTGCACTGAAGAGGTGCTGCTGTGGGAACAGAGAAACAGGAGCTAAAGCAGTGGGTTAACCCACACAGTTATAGAAGGGTTGTTAAGAATGAGGAAGGAAAGCGCAATCTTTGTGACTGAGGAAAGCACCAAGTTCCCATTGTGTGTCTTCAGAATACATTAAACATTATTCATTACAATGCTCATGCCTTATAAAAGCAGGGGAGGTTTTGGGATTCTGTAAGAGGGAAGAAGTGTGCAGAGTCACAGAGGTGGAAAGAAGGGATGAAACTTGGAGCAGTATGGCTTCATCTTTTCCTTCAGCAAGACTAGCACCAGAGCTCTGCAACCTCGACTAGCATTCATACTCAGAAAATATGAACAAAG
Organism: Anabacerthia variegaticeps; assembly: GCA_035583185.1. Taxonomy (NCBI): domain Eukaryota; kingdom Metazoa; phylum Chordata; class Aves; order Passeriformes; family Furnariidae; genus Anabacerthia; species Anabacerthia variegaticeps. The sequence goes on along the minus strand of JAWWEW010000078.1, from coordinate 52,727,436 downwards.
AGAAGAGAGAAAAATGACAAAAGTGAATGTTTTATAGTCTGGAGAAATTATTTATGAGGAGAGCTTAAAGGCTTTAGTAAACAACCTATTGAGATGTAACTTTCTAGTCTATAGATATGTTTCTCTGTGTGATCAAAGCACACAGAGTACACCTGTAAATCCACCTTTTTGGTTTTATCTCATAATTATTTTAAAAATTATTTCATTTAGCAACTTGAGTTTGATCTCCCCTTGCTCAGGCCATTACACAGACACTGCAAACCAGTTAACACGAGGCAATTTTTGTATCTTTCTTCCTGTAGTAGAAAAACATAAAATAATATGCAATAACCAAAATTAATAATTCCACTGACATATATCAGAAATGTAGAACAATTTTGTGGGGGTATTTTCATAATGGGAGAAGCTGCCCCTTGAAAATTTTGAGATATAAGGAACACTGTATTATTAATGAATAACTCTGTATCACACATACTATACCACAGCTAAAAATTAGCAATTGTGCTTCCTGAGAACTTTCCCAGAGGAAAAGCAGAGCTGTCAAGGAATATTTCTGTCCATACCTCATTCCTGTGAGGATCTGCAGGGATGCTGACAGTAGTTGCTGCTTTTCTCTCTATTCTGGGGGAAAATTCCTTCCTTTTTGTTTTTGGAGTTTTGTGTTGGCATTTTGTTTGGGGTTTTTTTTGTTTTGTTTTTGGGGTTTGTTTGGTTTGGTTTAGTTCGGTTGGTTGGGTTTTTGTTTGGTTGGTTTTGTTTTTTTTTAATGAGAATGATTATTTTCTCTATGAAAAGGCTACTTTTAAACACTTTCAACAGAACCACGAGGACCATTACTGTAGAAATGAGAAGGAAAGGAATAATATATGAAAGATAATACTAAGAAGAAAAGGCAGGGGTCAGAACTCCAGGTTTAGGTGAGGACTCCAAAGAGAGAATATGGGAAAAAGTCTAACAAAAGATGGCAGAGGTCCCCACATTTTTAATAACAAAAGGGGCAGTTGCAAATGTGTCTGATAATTGGCTCAAGGCAGCTGTTTTTATAGAATCTAAAAACTGCCAATGATAAAAATCAGTAGGGTTCTAATTGCCCATGAAAAGAATTATATCAATACAGCAAATGAAGTCCTAAATGCCTGGAGATGCCCTTTTTTGTCTTTCCCCCTTTTCAGGCTTGTAAAAAAGAGCTGTTCAAAGTGAGCCTTGGTGGCTCTGGCTCATAGATGTGTGCTGTGCTGCTGGAACTATAACCAGCTGCTTGACTAAAATTGACACTGATTCATTAATCACAGGAAGGTCAGTAATAACTTGTCCTCTTCCTCCTCAGTATTATCTTCAAGTTTACAGTCAGGTCTCACAGAGATTTTCACCACATTAACTATACATTATGGTCTTGGGAAGAAATCTGTTTGAGTCTGCAAGAGATTTCCCCCTCATTACTGCTGGATCAGGCTGAGCTGGACTGTGCAGATATGTCATTTGGCATCTGTCCATACCATAAGCCATACTGTGCTCTATGCTTTGAAAGTATTCTAAATGTTTCTTGAGCACAGGGATGTCTAAATGCAAGAATTTATCTAAGAAAAAACACTCTCTGGAAATATTTTGTGGGTGGGAATACTAGAAACACTTTCCAAATAAAATATCCTGTACCTGTCTATTCCACAAAAAGAATGCATGAAGACCCTCCTTGTATTAGAATATGACCCCTTTCCAGTATTTAAACAGCCATAAAATTGACTAACTGTAACTAAACACATTTTTTTTTTATTCTTTAAACAACAAAATTCCCAAAAGAAAGGTTACAACCTGTCAGTCACCTGTGTTCACTATTAGGTGTAGCCATTTCATGCCAGGATGTGCAAGAAACACTGTCATGGGATGTAGGTGTGCATTTCTGTTCCATGACCAGACACACCACACACCTTCTACCTGATGACAGAAACAAACACTTGGATTTTGTTGTGAGTGTGCCAAGTCATGGGAAAAGGGCTGCAGAACCTTTGGGGGAAAAGGTGGCAAGCAACCTGGCTCCCAGAACAATTAATTTGCTTCATGATTTCTTCTTGAACCATAATAGGTGGTGTCAGAAAGAAAAAAGAAAAAAAAGAGCATGTTGGCTGAGACAGGGTGAATTCTCACAAAGTAGGTTTGTTTCTGAAGCACCAGGTTTGGCCAGTCCTCTACTTACAGTGGTCCAGGAACATCCATATTCTATAGAACAATATTAGACATAATGATCGATTGTGTTAAGAAATGGAGACTGATACTAAATTAGCCCATTTTAATATAACCTTCTATGACTGACATGCCAAATGAATCAAGCCCTCTGCAAAGAATCCACAGCAAATATTCCCCTCACAGTTATGACAGCACTCATGTCCATACCACTGACAATTTTTGAAAATGAAGCAATGGAATTTGTCTCTTCAGAGGTGATCTCAGTTAACTTCCATTTCAGTCTGATGTGCACTTATTACCATTGTAATGAGCATTTCAGAGATCCTCAAGACTCCTTGGATGTGATAACACTCCTTCACTCATTGTCAGAGGAAGCACTGATGCCCACAAATGAGAATCTTTGAAATAATATGCTTCAGACTAATAACCAACCTAAGGAACTGCAGTTCTTCATTTTTGCAGAAGTAAAGTTTATCATTTTTTCATATCTATTTGGACTGCTATACCTGACCCGAAATTTGGACAACTGATTTTGCCTGTTAATGTTATCAAAGTTGATCTCCTGATTGTATTGACAGCAATCATCTTTCTACATGACAACCAACATTTTGATTTTTGCTGTACTAAGACTTTCCTTAGTGTGTGGTGTTTCTAATTCAGTGACTAAGGCTTTTTCCTAAACAATTATAAATAATAAATTTGGCTCGAGAGTAGATGGTGCTGAAAAGCCCAAACAAGACAATTATGTAAGTAGTAATTGAGAAAATCTCCAGTTAATGCTCAGTGATGCAGAGCACCCGAGCAGTATAAGCAGCCATGCCCTTGTCAGGTTCTAAGTTTCACCTGTGAAATTGAAATCTCTGGACATTGATGGATAGGGCAGACATGAAAGGCATCTTGGCAAGGCTGTGACTTCCTCCTATGGCCTTTACTTAGAGTATCTGATTTGCCAGCATATTAGAAATTACCTTGCTCCCAGAGTAAGCGGAGAACAGTCTGTGCAGGGGCTCGTCTCTTGTTTGCTGTGAGATAACGTGATAGTCTTCCTGAATAAGAATCTCAGGGCAGGCTGACTCACATCAGCCTGTCCCATGACTGCCAGCCGAGATAGCAAGCAGCAGCACATTAATTTAGATTCTGCTGCCACAATTGTCGTATCTAAGTCAGGAAAGTCACACTCAAGATCATCCTGTGCTGCTCCTAGGAGTGGTTCCAGTGCTGCTTGCCATCACCAGCATGTAAACCTCTCCACCAGAAATTGGAGGGCATATTTAGGCAGCACAGTTGCTGGGGTCTTGAGTCAATAGTGAACTTTAATTGGCCCAACCAACCTGCTTTGGGGCTTCCACCTGCAGCTGGCACCAGGAGGCCCAGGAGCCCCATTCCAGCTCAGCCCTGGACCCTCAGTGCCAGCCCAAGCTGTGCCGTGGGAGTTTTTGTCCCGTGCTGTCCACGGTGCTGAAGCCCTCCCTGATGTGCAGCCTGTCCCTGCCCCTGCCTCATCACTGCTCATCCCTGGCTGTGTCTGACCCGGGCTGTGATTGCTGAGCCTCCTCCTCACCCTCACCTGCCCATTGATTCCTGCCTTCACCTCGGACCTGCCTTATCCCACACACAAACTTCCCTGACAGACCCTTGTGCCATCTCTGCACGTCTCAAAATTCAGTTTCATTCTCACTTGGACTAAGACAAACAAAACCAACATTGTTTCAAAATAATGCTTTTGGAATGAAAACAAGATTTCTCCGTATATTTTTCTCTTCATCTCTCTTCTCATGTGCTCTTAAACACTGGTTGTCAAAATGTCTCACACTGAAACTTCATAAATTGTGGGGTATATTTGAAAAATATTTCTACTGTAAGAAAACAATTCCAATTTACCAGCAATAGCACTGTACTTGGGTGTGTGTTTGTATAAAGGTAATTATAAAAATCTCTGACTATTTTTAAAGATCATTTGAATTCAGTTCAATCTTTTATACAGTAAGAAACAAAAAAGCATCATCAAATAATTTCCACATCATGGCCACCACTTCCATATGAGTTATGACTGACATTTTTAACATTTGCAGCTGATGAGTGGTGATTTAAAATCTTCAAGTGAATCTTCTGATCTTCTAAGTAAAATATTTCTGTGATTTACTACTCTTTTTACAGGCTTATCAGTTACATCTGTATTCCCCTAGTCTAAACGTAGCTGGTGTGATCTCCCAACCGCTGGATTTTATTATGACCTCTTTTTATTTGGGCAGAGAAAAAGGAATAATGACTATGAAAACTGCTTTCCTTGTGTGAGGTGGTGGTCAAGTCACCTTTTAATCTTCTTTTAGATAAAATAAACAGATCAGGTTTCTTTATATCCTTTTTCTCATACTGCCTCAGTATAAAACCAATACTGCTCTTGATTGTTCTGAGGAATTTCTAATATATATTAAATGCATAATAATCATGACAAAATGAACAGTTACAGCTGGTCAGAAGGTCAGAGGAAAGGGATGGAAAGCTACCAGCAGGAAGAAAGGAAGTAGCATCTAAGAAAAGCCTAATTTTCCAACATTTTATTTCTGAGCTACTGATTTGGCTTCACAATTTTCTGAGGGTATTTTCATGTTGTGCTAAAGTTCTGAGTCTTATCTCCCGTTATATTGCACTATTAATTAGGTCTGGGCCAAGGCAGAAACAATGACTTATAAAAAGGAAAAGGAAGTGAATTCAGTAGAAGGATTTGAAGGATGTTTGTTTCTTTTTCCTCACATATCTTTTCTATCTTTGACAACCATTCCTGAGATTGTGTCTAACCCAACATTCTATTTTCTATAGTAAGAGCATGGTTTATCCCAGACCGTATTACATTACCCAGTACATCTGATTCAGAGAGCACTCATAAGCACTGACCAGCTCTTTTTTAAAGAAAGTAAAAAAACATCCCCTCTGGAGCTTGGGCTGTGGCACAAAACAGCCCCAAGGGAAGAGCTGCAGCTGTATGCCAGATAAAGGCCCTGTAAATGCTTATCAGGAAGAGCTCAATTCTGAATATGCAATTTGAGGTGCCTTGAAAAGAGCGTATTTCAGGACAATTGCTGAAAACTGGCTCCAGTCTGAGCAATGAATTTAAAACATCCAAAATAACTAATCAAACCGGAGCGACTTGACCTGTTCTTTGTACCTGTAATTGTCTATCTATTTGAAATCTAGACATGCTGCTTAGATATCTATCCTCCTCATGCTTCTTAATACACATTTATAAAATGACATTTAGTAGACTTGGCCTCCTAATATCACAGACAGCCATTAATTACAATTAAATAAAGGATACCACAGATGACTTCACTGATTTGTCACAAAAGCAGTTTTCAGGACAGGATATAGTGATAAATTACTCTTTTAAATTGTCATTCCTGCAAAATGAGTTTTGCAGGAAAATCAGATCAGAAAAACAAACACTAGAAGTCTGATTAAGTGCCTTAATTTCCTGGTTGTATCCTTCAGCAGGATGAAAGCTCTCCCTATGCCCTCTTACATTCTTGCCTGCTTAAATTGCTTTCAGGTTTTTATATTATAGCAAGAAATTACTTTGATTTACTTCAAGTTAGCATTTGGTTTGCTTAACTCATTTTTTAAATGCTCTTGGGATCTATTACATATCTGTGGGACAACCCACACAAAAGGTGATTTCATATATTTCCTTCACCTAAATTTTAAAAAAGTATTCAGTAAAAGTGCATTTTTTGGATGACCAAAACATTGGCAGAGAAGAAGACTACCTTAGTAGTTTTTCCAAAGAGCAGCAGTGTAGGTGTGTCCTTCTCTGTTGGCTCAGCAAATATTGAGCACTTTGAGGTCTACACAGAGCCTTATGTTTTCAGACAATTGACTTAGACTTAGCTAAGACAACGGAAAATTTTCAAAAAACAAGTCATTAGTTCCGGCAAATACACTTAAAAACCATCTTTGGAAGGGGCTTATCCTTCTTGTATTACAACAGTGTTTGAGCACTGCATGAATCTCCAGAGAGAACTGCTATTAGCCTCAATTTATAGAGAGTTTGGACAACATGACAGCATAAAGAGTTGGAGCAATCTGCAAGAAGCCCACATTCTACACAACTCCCTGAATTCAGTTTGTTGTTAGGGAAATAATTTTTCCTTGACTGGTATTTTATTTTATTTTATTCCCTTTGACTGGTTCTTTAGAGATGCATAGCCTTCTCCCTTCCCTAGGAGCAGAGATTTAATTTGGGATTTCTGAATTTGAGCTTAAGACATCACGCAAACATTTGGAACCTAATTCATCCTTTCCCAGCATGAATACCTAAGTACAGGGTGAGTCTTACAGAACCTTAGATGAAAGCATTTGCTGATCAGGTTATTTTGGGGCAATGTAATTTCAAACTCCTAAAGTAAGGCCATTTAACCATGTGACTTAAGTTTGTGCTCATTAATTTCCTTCTAATGTTAACTATCAGTAGAAAAAAGCTTTGCTCTTTTACCTGTATAAGCAGCTGCTCTTTGATAGTGGATGCATCTGATTTTTTCAGAGGCACATTTAATAAAACAGCTTTACATATTTGCAAAGGGAAAAAAGCTATTATTTCACCTCAAATTATTTTTATCTCCCTTACTATTTTGGTAGAAAAATCTCTGAAAACACACTTAAGCAAAGTTTATGTTGCTACTCTCTTATTGTAGAGGGCTTAAGTTCATTGCATGTCATTGCCTCAGTGCGAAGCTGACCTGTGTTTCATTTGCTCCTGGGGCTGAAAAAAGAAGCAAGTCCTTCTGTTATGTTCATGACAAGACTCTAGAGCTGGCTGGGAAATGATAAACTAGGGAAAAGTAGTTCAGTGAGTTGATTGGAAAACTGGAAAACCAGTATTTTCAGGAGGGAAAGGATAAGTCTCCTTTAAAGGGTCATTTGGGGTTGTGAACATCAGTTAAGTAGCAGGTACAATAATTGCCACCCTTCTATTCAAGGAGTGATTGTTTTCCAGCAGATGTTGTATCTGAGGAGTCAGTTACCCTGAGCAGATCAAGGTGTGAGGAACTCTGGTAGCTTCTGCCAGGGAATCTGCTGGAGTGCCCCATGCCAGCCTGTGCTCTGGGCTCTGGGTGTTAGGACAGGCTCAGCATCCCAGCCTGCCAGGAGAAGTACAGGGCTTGGATTTTTACAGAGAATCAAAGGGGCTGTGGCACGGCACAGAGAAGGAACCTCTGAGGAAGCAGGTGCACTGCATGGTGGGGAAATCCATCCAGGGTCAGCCTGATGTGATGTTAGACAGCAGGGTTCTCAGCATCTGAAGGAGTATAAGATTTACCTGCTATCTATGTTCCTCTTCTATTGCATCTTACTGAACTAGGTATTCTACTACACCATTTATTTCAGGGCCTTTCTCACTGAGAGTCAGAAAAAATGCTGCACCTTCTCTCTCTCTCTTTTCCACCACTTCTGCCTCCACCCCCAGTGCAGAACACTGAAGCTCATAACATCCTGCTCTGTGATTATTACAGGCTCTGAAAAGGCTTGTCAGCTGGCAATGAGGCAGTGAAAAAGAACTGGTAAGAGATCTTGAAGCAGCTCAGAGCCTAGGCTGTAAGGAACGGGTGCCTGAGGGCAGGAAGGGCAGCAAAGAGAAACTGTGGTGAGGGAGCTAGTGTGGAGTTCAGGGGGCAGTACAGGGGGATGCCCAGGTGAGAACAGAATAGAAGCTGCAAGATTTGGTATGCACTGGGCATTAAATGTAATGCTTTTAGTGCTTTTTCTATGTTGCAGCCTAGTCAGCCTCATTTTTGCCATTCCCACCAAAAGGCTGTGGGGTTTCTGCTGGCTGCCAGTGCAGGGCTCAGGATTTCCCAGGGCTTGTCTTTTCCAGAGCAGGTAATACCTTGCTCAGCAATCACCAGTGCTGAAGTGACTAGTGCCCAGCTAGATGTGAGCTCAAGTTCTTGGAGTCTTGCATGTGAGAAAAGTCTGCAAACACGTGCAGTCCCTGTGCAACAAAGCCAGCCTTGCATGTTGGCTGTGGCTGGGGGGACTTCCTAACTGTGGTGGGGAACAAATGGAAAAGCAAGAGAGCAAAACCAGACTGTGTTAGGAAAATATTTCAAAGACCTACTCCTTCTAAAGGTTCACAGAGACGAATACACTGCTTTTGATGGTTATTGGGTTGATCAAAGCCCTCTTTATGCAGGCTAAAATTTGTTGCTTTATACCTCTTAGATCCTACTTAAGGCTCTCAGGGCATGTAAGGAATAAGTGTCATACAAAACCTCTGCTGGCTTTCTGCAAAAGGATAATTTTCTAGTAAGAACATTGAAATATGTCCTTCCTGAGCTCAGTTCATCCTACTCACATCCCTTCTTGTCACTGTATCCTTCAATCTCCTTCATGAGCGTGTCCTATGTCTCCAGCACTCATTTATGTTATTTGCTTCAATGACCTTACTTGACAACTTACTCCAAGTGTTTACTGCTCTTTGAACAAAGTAGTTCTGCCTGAATTCAGGTGCAGTTAAGCGATAATAGTATTGCTGCTCTGTTTTATGAGGCCATAAGCTGGTTCAGAAGAGTAGTTTATCCCAACAAGGGAACTGGAATATTGCAAAGTAAAACACTCACATAGCTCTTTGGCTGCGAAATATGTTTGTAACCAAACACTTGAAACAAGAAGCAGCTTATTCAAGGCCAAATCACAATTTACAAGTACTTCCCTGTTGTACTTCTTAGGCAGCCAGTCACCTCACAAACAGCTCTTTAGTTCAGCAGAACTGCCCAGTCTGCAGCACTGCTTGGACCAGTGTGGCTGAATCCTCTTGATCCACTATACCAGGTCAAAAGCTCACTAAAAGAGCTTGAAATATTTGTCCTACTGTCTTATTGCTCTGAAGGACAGGAGAAATATCTCTGAGAGCTCATGCTAAGGGGGGGACCCACATAATGAGACCCCAGTTGTGAAAAGGGCAGAGGATGTTCCTTTCATGCCTTGTCTCTCCGTGCTTATGTAGAAACCTGCAAAGAGCACAGGGTGAAGGTGAAAGCAAAGAGGAGCTACATGATCTCTGTAAGTGGTGTCTGATACTGATACTCCATTCACCACCTCTAAGACACCAAAACCTGCCCAATTATTTGTGAAAATACATATTGCTGTATCACAAGTGAAAACCTATTGCCTTATCATGTCAGTAGGAAGCAGGAATGTTTTTCAGCTTTTGTTTCAGTAGCTTGCACTTATTTTTAATCCCAAAGCACGTTAGGTATAGATGTCCTCATTGTATGTGAAAATAAGGGAAGGTGTACTTTGAGTTCCAATTTCTATCATTTCTTTGCTGAATGAAGCTGTGCAACTTCTGGCTCACCATGCAAGAAACTCTAACATGGCTGTTTCAAATTAAATTACTGGTGTGATTGTATTAGGTTATTGGCAAACTTTAAATGGAAATTATAAGGCATTTAGTGAAATCTGATTTAATTCAGTATTTAACTTAACAAGAAGTTTCAGTCCACCTTTGTCCTACTAGCACCAACAAGGGTTTCACCCAATATTCCTAGAATAGCTATAACAATAATTTTTTGTTTGGTTTCGCTCAGAAGGCAACTCTGATAAACCTAGTAAACACCAGTGAGTATTTTATTAGTGCCAGGAAATGAAAATCAATGAAGGAGATAACTCTGCTCACATGTCCACACTCTGTCATTTTTATTTAAACCCCCAATTAATTTAATGATCGTAATATTGATTGCTAACTTTTGAAATGTCATATTAGCCATTTCAGTTCACACAGCGAATTTAATCAGAAAAAAATTTAACTGTTGCAAAAAGCAACGGAGAATAAATTAGAAGATGAATCATCAGTTCCAGAATTTTGTGACATTTCATTATAAAATCCATACTTTGACTCAACTAAGCTGGTAACGAGGTTTATTATAAATTCAAATCTAACCTAGAATTCTTAGCTGACCTGGGATAACTCATTTTCCTTCTGAAGCTATGTGGTTTTGGGAAGGCCTGCAGAGTTTGTTCATTTGGGCATCGCACAGCTCTGCTCTTCGGGCAGGTTTCTGAGCTTCACCTCCAACACTGCAGTGGCAATGGGTGACTTAGACTGAATGGTTTCATTTAAAAATTAAGATCAGTAGTCACAGCACATATTTATTTGTGCTGGAGAGCACAGATACCACAGAAGCTAAAGAAAGGAGTGGAATTAGAATTTTAAAAAGTGCAATAGCCCATTGTGACTTTATGTGCTTTGCTATAAATGCAGAATAGAGCTATTTTCCTGTAAGCAAAAGGCTGTAATAGCTTGAGCGAGCAAGAAGGGGGAACCTCTTCTATGGACAGGGGTCAGTGTGCTGTGCATGGATCAGAGACCCTTTTGATGATGCACCATTTGGGGTTCCAGCATCTGAAGGTCTGTAGGATTATCTGAACTATTCTCTCCTTATAATGTTAGCACTTTAAAAGATGCCTTTAAAGAGTGTCAGTGTCTTTTTTTTACTGGATTCATGAGGGACAGCATCTCCTGGTGCAAAACAACCTCCCAGTGTAAGAAAGATGTGAGTGTACTGAAGTGAGCCAAGTGAAGGTTTGCAAAGGTGATTCAGGACTTAGGACAGCTCTTCTACAGGGAGGTTGAGACGGCTGGGACTGTTTAGCCTTGAAGGTCTCCCCAAGGTGTAAGAACACCCTGTGGGAGGAAAGCAGCACCTTCTCTGTTTTGCCCAGTCCCAGGACAAGAGGCACAAACTGAACCATAAGAACCTGCATTTCAACACGAGGAGAATCTTAGTTGGAGGGTGGCTGAGCACAGGACCAGGTTGCCCTGGGGTGGTGGTGTCTCTGCCCTCAGAGGCAATCAAAACCTCTTTAGATATGCTCCCCAGCCATCTGCTGGAGCTGACCCTGGCTTGCCCAGGGAGCTGCACTACTGAATCTCCAGACATCCCTTCCAGCCTCAGAGTCTGTGAAGCAAAGATTTCCAGGGCATGTTCATTTTTCAAGTGTCTCTAAAGCATACAGTTAATCTGTATCTGTCTTTGTAATGGTAAATATCTGTTTTATATATTGATGTAAACACCTCCTTTTTCATTTATAAGTCAACTATATTGATGCTTTCTACTTTCCACATTTTAATTTCGCTACCCAATTTTTAGAGATATGTCAACAAGTAAGGAATACCTCTTAGCACTTGATCTGCAGCTCCATTAATATCAGGTTTATTTACTTACCTCTTTACACATGACAAATACTCAGCAAAGGTACATACTGTGCTACTAAGTGATAAGAAATTTACAATATTTACTTTTGTGTAATGAAAGTCTCTTTTATGAAGTGCTTGCTAAAGCCTTTGTAACTTCTTTCTAGATATTGTTCCTTGTTTATAAGAACAAAGATTTGTATCTGACATTGGAAGTTTTGGGAACTCTGTACATTCCTTTAAAAGACAGAGTTAAAAGAATTCATGGGGATGTAGAAACTGTTCTTCAAACACCTAAAAGGACAGAAAAATGGAAGACAAGAATTACAGATTTTTTTTGATTGAAAGTCTTGTATAGTACCAAACCCATATGGAAGCAATGAACATAACAGAGAAAAAGGTTGTTGTGGTTAAAGGACTTGAAATGGGTTACAAGCTAAAGCTAGTGAAGGACGTTCTGAGGCAAACATTCAGAAAGTCCAGCTGAGGGAGGAGGGAGATCTCTCTTTAAATATGACATTTAGAGCAAAACCCACAAAAGCACTTCTGCCATGTGACTCCTTGTTGCTTGGAACTCAGAATGGAAAGACACAGGAACGAAAGAGCCAGCTAACAGACTTACAAAAGGCCTCCAAAAGTTGTTTTTTGAGATTTTCTAAAAATCTTGGTCACCATTTCTCTGAGTAATATGAATACTATGAATAATTTCCAAGGATGAAATATTTTTTTGTGGAAGAATTTAGAATCTAGAAATTGTTTGATCATACTCAGCTCTGGCAAGGGAAATATACAATAAAGTAACTGGTAAACTTTAATGTAAGTTATTATTTAAATGCATTTAGGTGTTAGGAAAAGTTTCGTAAGGCAAGGCAGTTGATTCATGAAGAACTAATGCTACAAGTTCACAGAGAGGATAATAAACACTACTTTCTCTCTCAATGTTTACATCATCACTGATTAATATGCATGCATAGTTTTATGTTTATATACTTCATTTATCTAAGGTTAATGCAGGATCAGTCAATCCTACCTGTAAGAAATTTCATTAGTATTTTAATCCTGATCCAAACTCTAGCAAGCTCAGAAATAATTGTGATGTGCTTGATATACTGCATTTCCTTCAGTTTCTTCACTTAGGTGTTCTGCTGGAGCTTTTCCACCTTCTCCCAGGTCACTGTGAGTGCCCCTGGCAGACTATCAGACACATCAGAAGGGGCAGAGTTCAACCCACTCCGCCATTTACTTGCTTGAATTGTTTTCTTCCTCACTCTCACTTTCATGAATACGAAGGAACTGCAGAAAAAAAGTCTCCCCTGAGGAGGAGGAGCTTTGAAGAGCCTCCCTTGACAAGGCTTGGTAATTTCCCCCAGTTGGGTGGCCAGCACAGACCTCCTGGAGACACTTCACTCCTGTGCTGACTGTCTAACAGTGCTCAGGTAGTTCACAATTTGAATTCTGTTATTTTCCTGAAGACAGACAGAAAATGGAGTGTTTGGAACTGTTCCAAACTCTAAGACTGTTCCAATTCATCAAAACTGCCCTTTCTTGTATTTAAAGTTAATCCTAAAGAAAGTATTTTTTTTGCACCATACCAAAAGAGTAATAGTTTGTTACTCAAGCTCATTACTTGAATTCAGCCATCATAATTCCTAGCTAGGCCAAGCTGTGCTGTGATGCAGGAAGCAATTCTTTGGCTGCATGCTAAGATAGGAGAACCCTATCAGCATAGAACAAGAGCAGTGATCTAGTAATGCCTCCCTATTTCACTTGAAGAGCATCCCAGTATGCCCCAATATGTGCATAATGTAGTCCCAGCAGGCCATTTGAACTCTGGGTTGACAAAACCTGCTTACTTAGCATGATATTCTGTTGCTGTGGGTGTTTCTGTGTGGTTTCCATCGAGGATGCTGCGTTGTCCCAAATATTTATAGTACATGTTGTGGGAATAAGCCTCCATTTTTAAGTAAATTGAAAACGATTGGAGTGTTTAGTAAGCTAGCACCTCCTTGAAATTACTTTGCCATCTGATTCAATTCCAAACAAGTTGCCTTTCCCCTGTGCCAATTTTGGCTCTGTAACAAAGATTGTGGGATCAGGTGGACAGCCACTTTTATTCTGTAATGTCCTTAAATATTTAGAGGGTACTTTTTGCATAATTTAAAACTTCTCAGGAATTTTTTATGCCATAGGGGTCTTTAGAAAGTATAGAGGCTGTAGATTCTATTTTTAGTGGGCAGGCAAGTGTGCAGTGTCTCAGAATTTCACTCTAGTTGTCTAGTTCTTTTCTGTTCTTGGAATATCAGTTGAATTCAAGAAAGTAGTTAAATAATTTGAATTATGTCATATGCATTAGAATGAATATGCCAATATCTACATAGGTGTGTTAAACCATGTACAGTAAGACTTGAATGATATTTGAAGTGGAAATAACAAACCTTTAATATGAACAGCAACCATAAAGGATTTGGAACTTAAATTACTTCTAATATGTTTAAAAAGATCTTAAACTCTTGTTAGTGTTAGACTGACCTTGATTTCCTAAGGAAATGAAGCTTATGCAAACACATGATTATATTTGCATGTTGTAAGTGTTTTAAATATTTATCTCAATTATTATATTTTCTACCACTCTTGTGAAAGCATGCATCTGAATAAAGGAGAAATCTCTCAACGCTTCCACTGAAAGGGTGGGTTGCATTCACCCTTTGTTAGACATGTTGGAGTCCACTTCTTGCATGGTGATTCTTCTTTATTGCTTTCTGTAGCTGAGGTTTTTCTTACGTAATTTGACTGAAAAGTCATTACATTAGAAAAATACAAATGAATTTATTTTTTTTCATGCTATCTTGATTGTCTTATTCTGTGCTGAGCAGAAGTTGTTTTCAAATGTGCGTATTACAGTTATCATTCTTTTTCTGCAGGACACTAAAATCAAAATCAGGTTTTGCTCACTCTTTTTTTCCTTTATACTTCAAAATAGCATTGACTACTGCCCACCTGTTTATTTAATGATATATATTTCTTTTCTATTGCTTTTATACAGCTTGTGATCCTTTCTGAAACCTTATTATTGCCACTCTGATCTCTCTACATCAGAGATAATAACTAGTGGGAGAAGAATAATTAACCAGTACCTTGTTCTGAGTTTTTTTTCACGTGGTAATTCCAGTTTGCCAAAATACCTCCATCTTGCAGTCCACTTATTCAGGGTGAAGCACCAAAGGATTATGTGACAGGGGTAGGACTTTAGACTCCCTGCCTTGTAGCTGCAATGCCTACAAAATTTGTGCCATCCATGTGCTTGCATGAAATTTGCTAACTACTCTACCTGTGTGTGTATGATTTTTCCCTAAGATGATTTGCCCTCTGATTTTGATTCTTTTTCTGCTTTGGCAGGTCTGTTTGTTGGGCCTCATTACAGGATGAGTTAGTTGAATGAATGATGTTGGCTGCCGGAGCTCCTGCCAACAGTGTGGTGGGACACACATTCCTCTGTCAGAGTGCAAAATGACTTCGTGTTCCTGCTGTGCAATCATTTCTTGCTGATTTTTTTCACTCAATTTCTTGTGTGTGTGTGGCTCTGTGTGTATAGCAGTACATAGCAGCTTCCCTTTTACATTTTTACTAGAATTAGGATTAATTCTATGTTGTTCTTCCACATGTACATCACATCCCATAGAGAAGAAGCCAAATTCCCAGCTTGTACAGACTGGGGCAACTCTAAGTGCAGAAGCCCTGGCGCATTTGACAGCAGTTTCAAACCTCAGAATGTGCCTTCCCAGAACACTTCTCATAGGGCTTGCTTTTTTCCTTCAAGCATCAGCCCACAAGGCAGAGGAAGCAGGTCAGCTGAGTTAGGAACACTCTCTGGCAGAAAATAATGGATATGACACTCAAGTGCTGGCCATCACACACAGCAAGGCAGCTTGTTGAAACCCTCCCGGTGCAGGGGAGGGTAAAACAGCACAGTGGATGTGCTCTGAAACAACCAGCCACAATCAAAAATCCCTAGGATTAGCTATGATGTTCACCAGGAAAGGCAGTAGGCAATGTATAGCCCCTGAAGAAATGAACCCTTTAATATCTCCATTCCTAAAGATGGAGTAGAGGATTCATATCAGTAGGTCAGATTTAATCAGATGAAAACTGGGGGTTAATTTGCATACATAATTTTATAACATTATAAGATAAGGAGGAGACCCCTCTTTTGGGGACACTAGCCCTCTTTAAGTCTACAGAAATACAGAAAGTAGGCACATGGTATTTCCTAAAAATTGGAATCTTTATGGACCTTCAGACACACCATGGACTTCCAGTCATAGACAAGTGTCATGGGTTTCTCTGATTAGGTTTTTTTTTATATAAGAGGAAGATTGGCTTCTGTTGGAAGCCTCTGGAAGTTTCCCTCCATCCTATAGAGCAGAGCCAATGAGGGCCAGCTCCGAGGAAAAGTTCCTGCTTTTGAACCATTAAATTATCCCCCTGTGTGAAAACATATTTAAGTTGTTGTGTAGTTGGAAATTGGCAGCCATGGATTAACAACATCATAAGGCAGACATCAATTTCCACTTGAATTTTAGTTCTAAGCTAAACATAGCACCTGACCAACTTCGAGCATTCCCAGTACATAGTTTTGGCCATTTAAATGAAAGAAAGAGAAGATGAGATTCTTCCTCCATTGTGAATAGTGCCAGAGTTGTATCTTCAAGCAGACATGGGCACTTAAAGGGTCAGGTGTACAGGCAGAAATTAGAATTTAAAAAATCACCAACTTTTCCCTCCTGTTTCTATGTAAACTTAAATTCTGTCACTCCTCAGTTGATTTCATTACTACAATGGGAAGAATAATACAAATTACATTTCTTAAAGTGCTTTGAGGTCCAAAAGTCTTAAAAAAAATAGTGAGGTTATTTTATCAGTTTTGCTCTAAGGATGTAACATAAAAATCAACAGATCTGTATAAATAAGAAACCCTATTTATGATTACATCCATTTTAAGGGAAAGTAAGTAGGACTTGTATGATCAAAAATTGTTTACTTTTGAATCCTCTTTGAAAGTTATGTATGCCTTAATTTTTAAATAATTCCCTAATGTTTTGAAAGAAAATAGGTATTAAACTTTGGCCAGTTTCCTAAGAGCAATGCTTGGTCAGCTCCCTAAAATGATGCTGCTTTTTGAAACATAAAATTCTATGTCCACTTTATGTGTCTCTGAGTTGCAGCAATAGCAGTCCTCATGCCACTTTTAATAGCAGCTTTGAAATTCCTTTCTGCTTGTGGGGGTTTTTTCATTCTGGACCTTGCCAGGTTGTGCTCAAAGCAGGCACCACAGGCAATCACACTGCAGCTGCAAAACCTCACTCTTCAGGTGGGATCACATCAGGCAGCTGGAGAAAAACCCGTAAAATTTTATTTTAAAAAGAATTTAGCCTTACTTGGATTTACTGTTGATGTCAATGAAAAGAACATGGGAATTCTTGAAGGATAAAAAAATCCCACCTACAAGCTCTAAATTGCATCAGTACATTGTGTTAGGCAGCATATATCACCTTTGGATGCCTCTGCAAGTCAGTTTATTGTTGGAGATGAGGTCTGTGTATTAATGTGGACCTGGAAGGAAATTATTAGGAATGAAGAAAAAATACAAATAACTGTAATTATACAGAACGCAAGAGTGAGGATGGCAGAAATTCTGTTAATTTTAGAATTGTAAGAGGTGGTGAGGAGCCAAAATACTATTTGTGGGTTCTGATCCGTTGGCCTTTTGCAGCTCTTGGATTTGGACCTCGTTTATAACTTCAGGTTGTATCTGGTAAGGACCTGACTTACTCCAAAGCTTTCAACTTCTATGTGTTTCCTATCTCAAGATTTTCAGAAAAGCTAGATTTACCTGTATCTTGCCTCAAGCTGTCTTGTTCAAAAGTCAGAGAAGGATTTTAGCAAAAACACGTCTCAGATGCTGCATCTTGATGGTAACAGTCTAATTTTTTTTTTCCTTAACTGCCTTTTTCTCCCTCGAGCTTTCAGTTACATGGAATCTATCTCTGAAGTCCATTCACATGCAATTCTGACTGTCTCCCACCGACTTTTCAGCAAGACAGCTGAATCAGGGGTAATGTACAACTCCCAATTCAACATTTATCTAAAATTAAATGAACGAAGAAGAAAATCCTCTTATTGCTGAGCCTAGGAGAGGTAAGGCTAAGGCTGGCTGAGAAGAAGGGGAAGGAAGATAAGAAAGGTAGGGAGAGGCTGTCAAGAAAATACACAGAAGGCCTGCAGAAGAATGATAAAGGGAATTTTACTGAGCATGATGAATTTTATTTTTTTTTCTGTTCCAATCTTACATTCTGATTCATCACTAGTTGTTGTATACAAAGCCTTTAGTGATATATCAGTGATGTGGGTCATCCAGCACAAAAGAGCCTGATCCAGGAAGTTGTGCAGGGTTAGTGCTTAGTAATGAAAACTAATCAGTTGAAATAGGAGATTTTCCACTTCAATTTTATACTACAGTGCCTCTGTATTCTTTTTGCATCTGTGCATGCAAGAGTGAAGGTGTTATCAGCTGCATGAGTCACGTTCTCTGTGATGCTCAAAGCTCTAATTACACTTTTTTACCACTCTTGAAGATACGTAAAGCAACCAAGCAGAATGGCACTAAACTTCCCATCTGAAATTGGTCAAATTTCTACTTCTCTGCACTTCAGTGTATCTCAGTTTTGTTATCCATGTAAGAGGGGGACAGCCAGAGACAAAAACCATCATCTTCACAGGAATATAGCAAAGTTACATCGCTGAATGTCTGTTCAACACTGCATATCCTAAGATGAATGTTTTTGGTGCTGTTCTCACAGCCAACCCCGTGAAAAGCTACTGAGGCAAATCACTTTGTCATGGAGCAACCACAGGTTGACACAGCCCTCTGGAGGTTGAAAGCACCTATTCCAAGCATGTCCCACTTAGGTGAGGTGGCTCAGGGCTGTGTCCATTGGGTTTTCAAGAATGGACATTTGACATCCTCTCTGGGCAAACTGCTCCTGCATTTCACCACTCTTCCAACAGAAAATTCTGCTTCGATGCAACCATTTATTCTGGTGTGGGAGAGTACTGGCTGCTGATTTTGGGACATCTGGGTTTGGGGAAATTGCTGCAAACCACCAGAAAGTCTGCTTTTACTTGCTTTTCTCTACCTTCATCCAGCATTTGGATTCACTCAGAGCTGTCTGCTGAGAGAGAGGTGGCAGAGCCAGGCTGACATTCCTGAAGAAGGAAGGAGTTGCCTGCACTCACCATGTAGCCTTTGTTCTCAAAGTGGTGTGCACTTTATGCTACAGCAAACAAATTTCTGCATCAAACAAATTACCTGCACTTGTTCCTTTGCCCCTGGTTTCTTCTCTGGCAAGAAATCTGCCACAACTTGGATTTCTCTTCCTAAGCAGCATCTCTAAGTAGCCCTGCTTTCCGTCTGAGCTAATCAAGGTGTTTTCATTCATTCCTTCAGAAGTTATGTACTAGGCAAGTTCAAAATGCAAAATTATGTTTTCCCTCCCTAGGGTGGTTCAGTGCTTCCAACTCTCATCTTAGGAGAATAACACTCCTGCATAGATTTGCATTTTAGGAGTCCTGGGCAAAAAAAGTAGCTGAGAAAGGGCTGTCTTGCCTCTGCGAGCCCTCCTTTGTTGTACCCGTAGCTCTGGTCACAAAGGAACATTTGGAGCTGAATAATAATACACCAAGGAGCATATGACACTATTATTAATATTTTTTTCTCTAATTTGACTGGTTAAAAGTGGGCTGGATTTTACGGAAATAAAATAAGCTTTCTACGTACTTTTTTATAATGAGGACCAAAAGTCTCATTATAATGTTGCACTGGGATATGAGTTTCTGTAGGGAGTGACGAATTGCGTGTTACTACTTCCTGAATGTCCCTGCAGGGCAGCAGTTTTGTGGTATTGGCAAGATAGCACGGAAATTCAGTCAGAATCCTCTGGTTTGGGAAATTAACTCCATAATATATATGCTCTCTAGCTCGGGAAGTAAACATAGACATATCTGCTATTGTCTAGGGGCTCTGTCTTGCAACTGCAACTTGCATAATCAATCCTAAAAATGTACATAGTAAATTAGCAGTCAATAGGTTTATCTAAGAAACTGGATAATTAGCTTGAAAAGGATGTGTGTGGTGTAAAAATATAAAAGGAGAGAAGTCAAGTCAGGTCATGATTTAAACTTTATTCCTTCCCTTATATTCTGTTTTATTTCTGAGACTTTTCCTACAAGTATTCAAGGTTCTGTCTGTATGGTCAAAGCACAGACATCCTTCCCAAGACTCTCACCATCAAATCACAGAATACTTTGAGTTGGAAGGCACCTTCAAAGATCATTTGGTCCAACCCCCTGCTATGAACAGGGACATCTTTCACAAGATCATGTTGCTCAAAGTACTGACCAACTTGGTCTTGAACCCCTCCAGGAAAGCAGCATCCACAGTTTCCCTGGACAACCTGTTCCAGTGTCTCCCCATCACCTAAACACAAAACATTTCTTCCTTATGTCCAATCTAAACCTCCCCTCTTTCAGTTTAAAAGCCCTGCCCCTTGACCCATCATTGAGAGGCCTTGGTAAGAGCCTCACTCCAATGAGAGAGAGCCCCCTTTGATTCCAAAGGCTGCAATAGTGTCTGTGTACAGCTGGAGCCTGGCTAACATGGCCTTCTTCAGGTGCTACAATGTGTTGGGTCTCTTTTGACCACTATCAGTCATGCTGTAGGGGGGAGGCATGTTTCCATATCTTCTTAATCAGCTGTCAGAAGAGAGCATATTTCTTTGTGCTCCACATCCTCTCTTTTGTTTCTAGCAGAGCTGTTTGAAATGTACGCTCATCAATTACTCTTGTATGAAGGAGGGTTTAGCTGCGCAGCACATTCAGCGTCCTTAGAAATGGACAGTTTACTCTGAGAAATCATTTGTTCTTGCAAATGTTTCCTGAGGTCATTTTGGAAGCTCTCTCGCTTGTCAGTTTTAAAAGGTTTTGGCCTTAAGGTGTCTCTCACAGTTTTTGTCTGTTAGCCTTTCTATCCATACAAGAGCAGGAACAATACAGCTATCACAAAAACGTGTGTTTGGGTTTGACATCCAGCATGGAAAGAAATTAATATTGTTGTTTATGGAAGAATCACTTCATTCAGGAGAACTAGCCATGTATCTTCCTTTTGAGGAGTTTATTAAAGGCTTTTGTCTATTTCAACTACTTTGTTATTCAGCTTGTATGGTACAGCAGTGCAGTATTCAGAATTATTGTTTATTGTAGACTGTCCACTGAATTATGTAAGAGATGGGGAAAGAAAGAGTGTGCTTGAAACTACTGTTGGAATAGCATGTCTGCTGAAATCTTAATCTATGGTAGTCTGTGGTAGAGTGTCAGTTTGTTTCCTTTCTGGAAGCCTGAGGAATACAGGACAGGTTTTGTAGCTTTCAGCAAAAAGGTCTATTTGCCATCAGAGCTGTGGAGAAAGCTCTGGATTTTCACTCTCTCCCTTGGTCCCTTGGCCCGCATTTCCCCACTTGCATCACAACTATTTCCTAGTTGGCAAACAGCCTTGCCCACGATGTTTAGTGTAAGGTATGTGTGCTATCTAGAAGAATTCAATCCAAAAATATCTCACTCTAGCCTTGGCAGAGCTCCCTGTTTACAGCAAGGATTTATTCTGGTTGACCACTCTTGCATATTAAACGTGTTGGATTCTTACCTCTTTCCAGCTTGCTGGGAAACAGCTGGATGTTCTTTATTCTGCAGTCATCTTTCTGACTGTACCAACAGCACCAAGGCCAGGAGAAACCCTCACTGGTTTTTGTCCTTTCTGCTTCTCTCTCGGAGTCTTTCTATCACTCTGCACATAACAGGCTTAGTTTAAGATTTCTTTGTATTTCAGCTAGGTGTAGTCCTTCATATATTTGTTCAGTTGTTATACTTGAGCACTGTGTCTTTGTGACTTCGGAGAAGCCAGCATGTGAATGCTAATCCTTTTAATCTGTATTTAAAGGGATCCCTTTCTACACAGTTTCTTGTCCATGAACATGTTCATCCTGTTTTCTGTGAGAAGTTGTTCTTTTGCACTGTTTGTGTTTGGGTTTCATTACCCAGAATGTCTTAGAGGCAAGAGTATTTTTTTGTTGATGAGTGTTAGGTGAAGCAATTAATCACTGTACAAATATGCCAAGTGTAAAATATTCATGGCAGGTCTGTCTAGGTTTATGTTTAACTTTACATATTTGTCTGTTGCTTACAGAACAATTCTACCACGGCACTCACCACACCATGGCAAGGTTTGTACAGTGAATATTGCCACGGCTGACAAGTCCTTTTGGGCCACTAAATCTCCCTGTTGGCACACAGAGTGCCTGCTGTGGGAAGCCTTGCTGCATGCCTTTGGCATTCTCACTGCACTCTTGCTGCTTTAGTCAAGGCCAAAGGTACTTTTTCTGCTGCAGATATTTGGCTGTGAGAATTGCTGAAACTGTTTGGGCTTATGCAATTGAACTGTTTCAAGGGCTATCATGCAACTTTCCCAACTAATGGTCTCTGTAGCTTTTGCAATGATGTAAAGCTTGTCTTGTTTTTGTTCTCTCCACTGTACATTATTGCTCTGCTCTGTCTTCTTTCAGTTTTAATGGTTGGATTAGTTTGTACATTTCCAGCTGTCATACTCTGACGTTCATCATGGCCCTAGCAAAGCATTTTTGTAATCTTTTACTAGCTTTGCTTTGCAGACACTACCATGACTGCTCTGAACAAGTTTGCTTCCTTTTGATTGTGTGTTTGTTTTATAACTCTTTCCTTCAGATTGAATGTCACTCAGGTTCCACGAGGATCTCTTCCCACTGTAGGTATAACCATCTGAGCTGAAATCTCTGACTTTATAGCTGTCTTTGGATCTTCATTATTCTGCCTGCTGTTTATTTTGATCCTGTTCACGCTATGATTGTGCCATTACAAACTGGCAATTTGGCTCTGTGAGATTACAATCCCATTTCCCTCCTTGGCACATTCTGAAGAAGCCTTTAACCTTGTCTACGCTAGAGAGGTTCTGCTGCGCCGTCAGCAAACGCCCTTGGGGTGGGCATGGAGTGTGCTGACACAAGCTCTTTGGCTTCCCTAACAACACCAGGGCCCTGAGGAACAGCCAAACACACCTTCCCCCAGCACTGCTGCACCCACACCAAGGGTTTGCTGCTGCACTGAAATCACCTGAGCCAGCGTGGGGAGGCACAACTCCCGACAGGAGAAATGGCTCTTGTGGTTGTCCAGCTGGCTGTGTGTTTGGCCTTTCTGTGTCTGCAGCTGGTGGCAGACTGACTATCAGTTGCCTGTTTAGCACTGCATCACTCTCTTACATAGACTCAGCAATGCACTGATTTCTTGCCTCCAAAGCATTTCCAAATGCTGAGAAATCTGTTTGAATGGAGCAAGGATGACAGCTGTAATCTCCAGTTCTCACAAGCCTATTTTCTAAGAAAAATGTGCAGTTTTTTTGGCAATTCTGAAATATCAGGTTTTCAAATTCATTTGTGGCTTCAAAGCAGTATATATCTAAAAAAGTGTTTCCAATTATACAACATTATCCTTAAAAGTGTCCTTGAAATACATTTTGATATCTTTTTAGGTTTTTTTCCTAGTGTGAAAAATGAAAAAAAGATACCTATCTTTAAAAAGGCCTTTTATGACCAAAAACGGGTTTGTAGTTCCTTTCTCAAACTCCCCTCTAGTTACTCATGTGTGAAGTCTCACCTGTGTGATATTCATTTATTGAGTACATGTTTGTTTACAGTGGACATGGGTTCACAGAAGGCCTTTCCTCACAAGACCATGGGTTTTTTGCATGCAGGTTCTCTGTGTCTCTTCATCCATGACTCTCCTTTATATTTGTACATTTAATTGTGTCTGCATTTTGGTGAAATTTCACTTTATTTTGAGACTTGCATTACCAAATTATCTGAGCTGTGCTCTTACTTTAGAGGTGAGATTGTTCAGCAAGCTTGCTCAAAGAATTACTGTATATTCTCTGAGCACCCTCCTTTGACCTTCCCTCTAATTCATAAGATGGTTTAATTAGAAATTATTTAATCTTATTCAGGTTTGGTAATTCCAGGAAAAGGAGAGCTTTCTAAGTTCAGCAGTTCACTCTTGCATTGTTTCTTCAAATTCTCAGTTATTGTTGTGAAAAGACACCATTCTTAGATGCCATTTCTGTGAGTTCCAAATACTCCTGGACCGTGCAGGAGCTTTGACAGAGCATTCAATGCGCTCCTAAAGCTTCAGCATATTCAGGTGCTGTTTGAGTGTGTCTGTGCCAGCATCAGCCTCTGTGTCCCCTGCTCTCTGTCCTTTGAGGGCAGCCTTCTTGCAGTGTTGTGGTTCCCCTGTGGTCACCTACAGGCTCCCTCCTAGTTAAACACACCCTGTCATCAGCATCTCCCTGGGCACAGAAAGCTGCCAGGATCTTTAGCACAGCTACTGCAGGGCAAGGGCGAGGGCAAGGGCAAGGGCAGGCTGGTCCTGCCACAGGTGGGCAGGACAGGACAGCTGGCGTAGCGAGCAGTGGGGAAAGCCCAGCAAAGCCAGACTTTTTTCTCTTTTTCTACCAGTGGGAGGGGGAAAAGTGGATCTGAAAGCTGCTAGTTTTGCTGTGAGAGACAGTCTCTGCTTAGCTCCCCCCCAGCAGCAGCCAAAACCCCCTGTTTTTCCAGAACTTTAGCAGCCCAAGTGTAAAACAGGCACAATAAGTCTGCTAGGGATGGCCTTTTTCCATAGGTAGAGAACTGATCTTTGTTGTTCCAGTAATTCATCGTGCTGCTTACCTACAGGAGTAAACCTGCAACAGAGAGAAGAGTGACAGGCATGGCCCTCTGCTGGTGAGGGCAGTCTGTCATCCAAACCTTGGTAATGCAGAAATCCCAGTTTCTGGCTGTCCTTACAGCACACATCACCCCTGACAGGAAGGTTTATGTGGTTTGAGCTGCTGTACAGTGAGCAGTGAGCAGCAGCAGGCTAAGTCATGATGTAAGAAATGAGCACACATTCATATGGGGACCCGTGGAGTTGGTAGGAATTGAAAAGGTTGACCCCAGAGAAAGAGATTTCCTACCAGTCTTAACCAAAAAAATTCCTTCCTTCTAAATGTTTGGGAAACTGTGAAACAAAGCAGTATTTCTGTCTTTCTCCATAACTGAAAACATCCTTACCCTCCTGAACATTCCTGAAAACTAAAAATATTATCTCTCAGAGAAGAATGTGGAGACAGAAAGAACAGAGGTTTCCAAACAGTCTAAAGGTCTTGGCAGCCAGGGACTCATGAAAAGTCAGCACCATATACCCAAAGTGAGGGTGTGCATCATGTTAAAAGCAGAACTTTGCATCTCCTTTCAACATTTGCTTCAGTGAGTGTATCTGGCCAATCCCTACCCCTTCGTAAAAATTAAGAAGTTGAACAAGACCTTTAAGTACAGGATAAATTAGTGGCTTTTACATATGGAAGGCAGCAATGTGACTTTGCAAGCACCTTTGCCCTCACAGCATTAGCTTTAATACTACAGAATTGTCTTGTTTTGCACAGTTCTACTACATATGAATAGAAACTAAAGGTTACAAGAGTATGCCTTGATCTCACCTTCAGAACAGACCCCTGCCTGTCTTTGAATTGGTAGGTTTTGAAACACTTGTAATAGTCTTGCTAAATCATCAGATATGAACAAGCCTGGACAAGGTTAAGTCAAATTTTCAATGTCTTATTTGGGGAGGTAGCTTGTGAGAAAGTCAACAATTTACAGGCAGAATTGAGTTCTACTGTTTCAAAAGTTTGGAAACCTGCATAAAAAAACTTCGGAAGGCAATAACAATGACAACAACAAAATTGACTGCAAACAAGCAGGCAAAATGACAAATCCTGTAAATATAAATAGCAATTTTTCTTTTTTAAACTGGAAAGTTATGACTGAGTCAAAGAATGGAATATGAAAAAATAAACCAAAATTTGTTTTGAAATATTTTCTATAATTCAGATTATATTTCCCCATATCTTTTGTTCTGAGTGGCAGAATGTGTGTTCTGTAAACCCTGTCACTTTAATGAGTTTCAAGACTTTCAAATGGCAGTGTTTAAAACTGAAATCAACATATGGGGGAGGCAGGTGGTCATTTTCCTCAATAATGGGATATGATATGAGTTCATTTAGAGTACTAAATTGAATAGCAATAGGTTCCAAAATGCAGAAGCAAAACAAGCACAACACTTTCCATGTTTTAAATGACATTATTAGGGCTGTTTCATGGATGGACCTATCAGTGAATAGATACTAGCTGTTTCAAGGCTAGAGCTGCAAAATCAGTGCATTTATTGCTAGATTTCTGTAAAGAGCCCATGACAAAAAGATGGGTCTCAAAAATACCTTATAGATTAACAAGAAATAGGAAATAAATTAATTATAAATTTCAGACATCATTCTATACCTCATGGTCCACGATCTCATCTGGAAATACACAGCATCAACTAAAGAAATTTGTCACATCTATCAGAAGAGTTAAGATAATTTTGCTGAAATACTTGGCAAGAAACAGGAAACACAAAGAGCTCCTTAAGGTCCCGCATGATTTATTGTCTTCTGAATTTTTCCAGGTACCGCATTATGTGGTTTGGAGGGAACACTGTGAGAAAAATCACATGGTTCTAAATTCCATTACAACTCTTCATCAAGTCATTCATAGTAGTCTATCTGCAGGACTCCAGGAGCTACCATTTCCCTTGGGAGGTTCTTCTGTGCTCTCACAGGATGCCCTGGCTAGAACTGTCTGTCTTTCAGAGGACTCAGACTCAGAGGGGGGACTGTTTCAGCAGAAGCACCCATTCCCTCTGCATTCACAGCACACTATTGCACTTATTTCAGGGAAGCCTCTCTTCCATAAACCTGTAGTAAATTTGCTTTAGCAGAGTGCACGTGTGAGGGACTTTTTGTGTATTTGTATTATGAACAACAAACAGACTTACACGGCCTTAACCCCTCGTGCTGCTCCCCACAGAAGGGAGAACCCCCCCTTAAGAGAACCCAGTGTTACATGTAGAAGGCAAGAAGAACTGACCAGGAACCCCTGATAGAAAGCTATGAGAAATTTAAGCTCAGCTTTTTAGATTTGGGATATTTATCCTGTCATAGTACTACTCCGTGGCTTTCCTTTCTTCCTTCTCTGTCTTGGCAGCTTGGCTCATGCATCAGTAGTGGTGTCTCAGCTGTGGCTGCATTATTCTCTCATTGAGCATGGGTGAGAATTGTAAGCTGCTGAATAGAAGCCATTCCCACTCACAGCAAACTGCAGCAAGGCTGCCAGCAGAGCAGTCCAAAGCAAGCAGCTGCTCCCCCAGCCCTTGTCATCTCTCTGCTGTGGCAGCTCTCACAAAATGCTCGGACTTTGGCATAAGCGCCTGGAAAGGCTGTTAGGTAGAACTGGAAAGGGCAGATTTTGATCCCTCCCCTCACAGCATCGTCCATTTCCTCATGTGTTTCTTTGTTTGTTTCTTTCTTTGTTGCCTTTTTTTCCGGGTGATTGTTAAGATCTGATTAGTGGGAGATGGCCCTGCCTGAATTAAGGTGCAAGACCAGACGCCGAAGTCAACAACAAGGATTTTATTTAACAACAAATGTGACAGAGAGAGAGAAAGAAATAGAAAAGAGTGGGGAAAGAGAGAGAGAGAGATCGAGCAGAAGGTGCTCACCACCTGTGGATGCAGCAGCATCCTGGTGGTCCTTCTTCACCCAGGGTTGTTCTTCTGGGGGTGCCACCTTTATAGAGCCCAAGTTCCAGCTCTCCGTGGGGAGGTCACAGATGCCATTCACATCACTAGGGGTGATTATGTGTGTGAACAGTTGCTGCTTTTCCCCCAGTTTGCCACAGCAGGAATTTCTGTCTGGATACACTAACCGGGATGTGCTGACCAGACCTCACCTCCACCAGTCCTGGACTGAGCACCTTTTTGTCACAAACCCCTCCCTTCTGTGCTTATTTCAAGTTCCTGCTGTCGTGGCTTAGCTTACAGCAAGTTGTTTTGGTGGCCTTGGCAGTGCTTGAGACAGGCAACTGTGCTCTCTAAGTCCTTACAGTGGTGGTGGTTTGGTTGGGGGTCTCTGACACTTCCTCAATTTTTACTTATGCAGAAGCCAAATGTCCTCAGAGACAAAGAAGCAAAAATGGCCATGACAGACCTTTCACCAGGAAAGTGTTTGCAGGAGCAGGAGAACTTCAGTCTGTTTAAAATACTGTTGTCAAGCATGCTGAGTGCTTCCCCCATATGTCCGAGTGTCCAGAGCCCACAAGGGAACTGCATGACTAGAGGAAGAAATTCAGCAGCTAGACATTAGCAGATTGCTGAATGTTACTGATGTTAATTTTATGGGAAAATGGAAGCACCTCCCCTCTAAAAATGAATAGAACCATAAAAGCCTTGTACTTTAATTAAATAGAGCTGCCCTAACCATTCTGCCTACTTCTATCAACATTCATTAACTTACATTGTGCTTTACTAGCATTCTGAGAAGCATTTCAGGCTTTTCATACATCAGTTGTCAGGTTTCCTAAAAACCAAATGTACTCTTCCCTGTCAGTCATAACACCTTGAGTTCTGGAAAAGCAGAGTGATTTCTCCATTGTTGTTGCTCTTACTGATGTTTCCCATTGGCACAGTCTCTCACTCTGGTAATGAGAGAGGGAAATTAGTATTTAAAGATATCAAGTAGAGAACTTCTGAGAAGTACATGGGATTAGGCATGGTTTATGTTGTTTTTCTCTCATACTATAAATTTTTAGTTCAGCAAAGCCTTAAAAGAGTGTTCAGATCCAGATTCTGCACATGAAAATACCTGAGTTAAAGAGTTCCTTTGTTTTATCACATTCCTGTCCTCACAAACAGTGCTTTTGCTTTCTGGACCATTTAATCATCTAGAGTTGAAATAACAAACTCCTCACTTACATGTTTTCTCTGGTTTGAACACAGGAAGAACAGTAAAATCCAGGATTATGTCACCTCTGTTCTGTTCTTGGCTGATGTGTCAGTCTTTCTGGGGTTGCTGGCTACGATTTCCTTTAAATCTTGTCTTCCTGAACTGTACTAGGAATTGCTAAAGGAATTGCTAAAACCACATGTCGGGCTATTTAATTTCATCTGCTTTTCTATGAAGTGGAACAAACATTTGGTTTCATTTGAGGCCATAACATGACAAGCAGTTACTCTGAAAGAAATATGACCAGCCAATTAAGAAATGGAATAAAAAGTGAAAGATTTTAGAATATTTGAAAAGGCTTGGAAGCCATGCTACCTTTTGTAGGTTTACATATCCTGGAACTGTAAACTTGTTATAGTAGGACTGTCCAAGGACTTCTTAAAAATCTGCAGGATCCACTGAGATTAAAATTCACCTATTTTGAAAACTACTCATAGTCAGGTGACATTTGTGCTGTTCGTGTCCAATATGCACAAAATACTTCCCAGGTTGTACTTGCCATGATGCTACAACTCCCAGTAAGAGTCACCTTTAGGTGCAGCAGCTTTTAATGGTTTTTATTTTATTTATATTAAATAAACACATAAAATTGAGCCAAGACCATCACGCATTTCTCAGCAAGCTTTCCAATAAAAGGAGAAAACGAATGGGCTGATGCCAAGTCACAATTGGCCATCAGATATCATTTTCAAAAGCCATTGCAAGGCAAGAGGGGTGAGGACACCAAATGGTTGCATCCAGTTATCCTCCTGTGACACTTGTAAACTGCGCATTGTGCTTGCCCAGAGCACTGAGACAACCAAGGGTTCGATTGACACCTGTATGGAAACACTGGGATACTGGGCAAAGATTCTGCCTGCAGGTGGCAGAAAAATCTCCTGGAGGCAGCTTTGCCAATGAAGTTACACGGGGTTTGAGAGAAGAAGGCAAGAAGACCTTCCTGGCAGCTAAAAAGCAAATATATTGGAAATTTGATGAGTTTAATGGGGATGGCAGCTCCCCCTTGGAAGTTCCAACAGCTGGTGACAAGCAACTCTGCCCTGATGCTGCCCACAGGTTTGCAGGGTGGGACCAAAACTAAAAGCAGTCCTGGTTTTCTGGACAAATCTGGAGTGTTGCACAGTCATGTAAAATATTACTGAGAATTTATGACAATATTTATTATAGAAGCATTATCATAATTGCTACATTTCGTATATTTAAAGTCTATATTTGTACAGCATATTGTTCATTTTGCCTCAGGAAGTGGAAGACTTTCTTAAAAACATCACAAATACTTTTGAAAATTAATGTCCTCTTTGCAAATCGAAAGGGAATGCTTTAATTGCCATAGACACACATTTGTGGCTGTGATTCAAGGGCAGCAATGTAGAACTGGAAGCTGAAGCCCATGAAGTTTTCCTGGGGTGAGCAGGAGAAAATTGGAAAGAAGATCCACTGGTGTGGGTGCCCACATCAGGGGACATCAGAGATATTGAGAACTGGAGATAAATACTCCAATTAAGAATTGGACAAAATACCTTTTCTATTCTATTACTTCACTGTACAAATTTTGCGTATGTGGCATTTTGCTGGAAAATAAAAAGTGCCTCTTCTCTGAAATGTCTTGTTGTTCTAGGAAACAAGCATACAATCAGCAACTTCCTTTTTATGTGGTTATTTTCAGCAGTAATATGTGTTTAATTCTTAGGTGATATCAAACTATTTCTAAAAGAGTTGCTATGTTAGCTGGAGAAAAACTAGTTCTCCCAGTGGTTTTTTTTTCATCTTGAGTTGTTAATTTTTTACAAGAGACTTGCTTTGCTTCAAAAGAGTAATAACTTTTTTGAATAGTATATCTTTCATTATATGACTACTGAACCTAATCATCCAAGGAACAGATCTATTCTGGATGAATAAATTAAATTTTAGGAAACAGAAAATTTTACTAATTGCGTTCATTTTTTAATTTAGTGACATACGAACCATATATTTAAAAATTGATTTTGTCTCTGTATTGCTTCTGTGGGGTTCATAAATTGTGTACCTGCTGGCATAAAGGCACACAGGTGAAACCCATTACATTTGTGTATTACTAAGGAAAATTACATTTTGATTAATATACAAAATGAGCTTCATCTCCTAAAATGAAATATTTACAGCGAGTCTACTAAATACCCTGCTAGCTTGCCTATAATGTCAACCTTTTAAAAATAATTAATAGCCCATGAGACTGAGTTTATTGATTAAACTTGAGACTTCCCAGAAAATTTAAGGACAATTACCTTTCTAAAGCTGCAATATCAACAGTTCTTAATTCCAAACTTGATATAAGAAAGGAAGATATGCACAAACTATCAGGGTTTAACTCTCCATGAAAGTAATTTAATATTGTTCTGATTGCTTTTTCCTATTATATTTCTCTAATTCTATGTTTGGGAGCATCAAATAACACCTTGAAGCATAATTGGTTTTTTTTAAATATTCATTTATCTGTGTAAAGGCAAGGGAGTCCAATCCTGAGTTTTGGTGGGCTTTTGTCAACAAAATGTGTTTTGGTTTTTTGTATGAATTATTTAATCTGATCACAAAAATATAGTCAGTGTTCTGAATTCCTGTTCTCTAATAGCAAAAATCTTCCCGTTCAGATCAAAAGTTTGTGACCACTTTTACTTCTTCCCGCACAAGTTACAAAGAAAACTCGAAAGAAAAAAAGATGAAATACATAACAGAATTATAAAGTGGCCAGTTTATTTTCTTCACGAGCATCTTGAAACAAACAGGGGCCCTGAGAAGAACATGAATTTCTGTGCTAAGCAAAATCTCTTTAATAAAATCTTGGAACATTTTTTTATTCTGGCAGCATATCCGCCACCCCGTTCATTTCTTTCCAGTGTGAGCCCTTTAAATGTTGTGTTGCCACTTCAGTACCTTCAGCACCTTCAGCTCCTTTGTTGCTGAGATCAGCTGCTGGTGCCCCCCGGTAATATCGGAAGGTGCTCGGAAGAATAGGCTGCTCTGGGTTTAATTTACATTTTTTGTGTCCGCTCTGTTGCATTGCATCTCGTGAAGGAAGGCTGGAAAGGAGCCTTGTTCAGGGCCAGGATTCAGGCAGGAAGGAGTGCATGGCACTGCTCTGCTTTGTGTCCCTGCAGGGAAATGGGTCCACAAGCAGAAGAGGGTCAGAGAATGTTCCTTTCCTCCCCTCTTCCCCCCAGCCCACTATCCCCAGAACACCCTGTTTCAACACCTTTGATGCATTCTGAGGGGAAATACTGATTTCTTTGGCATTTCTAGAGGGCTCTATGCCAGCCCACACAGTCACCAACCAGCTGGCTGGCACAGGGCTGACCTTGCATCCCCCCATGCCATATTATTCAGATAATAATCTCGTTTTTATAGATTTATATATAGTCATACATATTCTCTTTTGAATTGTGTTTCCCAGTTCCTGCTAATTATTGTCAGCTCTTAACAGGCTGCTTCGCAGGGGGCCAGGTATTTAACCCACCCTTTTACAACATTGTTTTGAAAAATTCCTGTGGCACATCTATTCACACATCTGCTGTAACCTCCTTCTTGGTTAGTTTTCATCTGGATAAAGGGCAATTTCTAAGCCCAAATAATTAT
This sequence comes from Anabacerthia variegaticeps, assembly GCA_035583185.1. NCBI lineage: Eukaryota > Metazoa > Chordata > Aves > Passeriformes > Furnariidae > Anabacerthia > Anabacerthia variegaticeps. The sequence goes on along the minus strand of JAWWEW010000078.1, from coordinate 52,695,406 downwards.
CTTTAACAGACACGAAGGTGAGAATCAACACTGAACGAGTTTGTGAACAGGCAGAATATCACACTGAATACTATTGCCAGTACTTTATCACAGCGGTCTCATTAACATCTGTGCATAATGGAGTTATTTTTAAGATTTGGGCTGGGCACATCTCCTCAGTCCAACTGAACAGGCATGATCCCCAGCATCTATGCTTTAGACTCAGACCAGTGTTTCCTTTCGATAATAAGAGCAATAAGATAATAAAATTCTATTGCTAGATTCCAAAATTATCATATTTATTTTAACCCGGTAGAAGTCATTGTGTTCTTCTCACTCAGCCTCCTGCACTTGGACCACAGCAGCCTCAGGCAGCACCACAGGCCAGGGAAGGAAAGGTGCCCAGCAGAAAAGGACCTGGGGGTGCTGGTCAAGAGCTGGACAAGGGCCAGCAGTGCCCAGGTGGCCAAGAAGGGCAGTGCCATCCTGGCCTGTGTCAGCAATAGTGTGGCCAGCAGGACCAGGCAGTGATTGTTCCCCTCTACTCAGCACTGGGGAGGCTGTAACAGGGAACAGGGTGAGAAGACATAGCCTCAAGGTGCACCAGGGGAGGTTCAGATTGGACATCCGGAAGAATTTCCTCATGGGAAGATTGCCAAGCACAGAATGAGCTGCTCAGGGAGGTGTTCAGGTCACCATCCCCAGAGGAGTTCAAGAAATGACTGGACATGGTCTACTTGCCAGGGTGGTGCTCAAAGGTTGGACTTGATGATATTAGAGGTCTTTTCCAACCTAAATGATCCTGTGATAACACAGGCTGTAGATTTAATTCCAGGTATTCTGTCTGAACCCCAGCTAGCCGTGGTTGAGCTTGGACCTAACTTTTCACTGAAAGTGCAATTTGGTGGAAAGACTCCCTAATTGAAGGCTCTGCTTCCCCCAGTGATGTGCTCCTTCCACGTTAGCTGTCATCAGTAGCCACATGCACAGCGTGAGCTGAAAGGCTTTTGTATAACAGGAAAGTTTTCCTTGAAGCATCTTGGAGGAATGTTAAAAACTTTTCAGTTTTCTGAGAATTTTGAGACACTGTTTTTTGCTCAGGCGATTGAAATATATCTGCAAGGCAAGAGCAGTTCAAAGTTGCCAATATGAGGAGAGACAGGTGCCTTTTAAATTATTCATAGATCTCTGCTGGCTACCCGTCTTTTTGCAGATGGGGTTTTTGGTGTTGGTTTTTTTTTTTCCTTCTTCTCTCTCTCTTTCTTTATCCCTGATGGATTTAATGCCTTTATTGCACTCTTAGCTCCATGAATAGATATGGGAAATGCAAAGACAAAGCTTCAGCTAGTAAGAGAACAGAAAGTCTGTTCTGGTTTAACAGATTCTCTGTCTCTTTATCACTGACTGCTATCTTAGATTGCTAAGGAACTTCACAAGAAAGCCTTTTCCTTTTTTTTTGTGACTTCTCACTGATGACTATAGCTCTTTGTGACAACAACCCAGGACAATCAGAGGTGGAAGATCAGTTGCCTGATCCTGCAAAATGGTGTATTATATATTTTTGATCAGTCCTGTAAAAAAAATCTATTCTTTTTGAGGAGAGGGAGCTACAAGAATGAATAGGTTCCTGACTATTATTTTAAGCTTTACTCTGTCACAGTGTGACTTTAGAAATTGCCTCAGTTATGCTTGTTCTGAATGTTTGTTTCTACTCTGTTCTTATAGGATTTATTTTATTCACCAGCCTTTCTTTAAAAAAAAATAAAAAAAAAGTCTGCATTATTGCTTTTACATCTTTGTCTTACTTGAGGTAAAAATATCTTCCAAAATTCTTTCCCCTTTTTTGTCTATTAGTTTATTCTTCACCTTTTTATCTATTAAATGTCCATGCACCCAGTCAAAGAGATGGATTAACCTGCTATATAATGGCACATGATTCAAACGTCTGATGTCAAGTTCGAAAATAAAGTGAGAAGTCAATGTATATTCAAAAATAGAAGACCTTGAAATAGGAAATCTCAGTCAAGAAAGATACCATCTCGAGGCAGGAGTTAATACAAATGCTGTGCAGGAATGCGTGTGAGAGAATATACACGTGTGAGAAAGGTGATCCATTGCAGCTTGAGCTTGGCAATGATCAATAAAATCATCTCAGCTGTTGTCAGGAGGCTTCCAGCTCTGACCTTCAGGTGGCTCACTCTTGGACAGACCACAGAAAGTCCTGAAGGCTCAGCTGGGGGCTGAATCCCTCACTGTTGGGTGGTACAGGGTCAGAGAAGTTACTTCTCACCTCTGGAGAACTGGAAGGGAAATCTTAGGAACACAGTCCTTCCACTGAAACACTCCTTAGCCTAAAATTGTAGCGTCTTGAGCTGTTTTTTTCTGTCACACGGCCTTTTCATATTAGCTGGACTCACGGAGAACAGAGGCATTCACACATAAACATTTCAGCATGCAAAAACATTTCTGTGAGTTTCTCCTGGAGTTCCTCTCAGACTGCAGTAGGCAGATACTGAGGCTGTGCTTTGTCCAGTCCTATATATTTTTCTTTTCTGAAATGAATACAAAGTAAAGGTCAGATATGCCTGCATGTTTTGGGGATGCCCCTGTCTTTGCGTGGAGAGGAAGTGTTGGTATGGCTTGAATTGAGGTAGGAGCCAGTCAATACGCCCTATCCCCTTAGAAAACCAAAAGCAGTGTCATTTCCCCTCAAACTGAATGGATTTTAAAATTCATTGGTAGAGGCAATATTTTTTGTTACATATTTCTTGCACTAAATTAAAAAAAAACCCCACACTTTAATCAATAATGAAATGCAATCTTTTCCAAAATACTGAGAAGCTAAAATCACTTCTCTTGGCTGAGACAATCTAGTTCTCTGTGTCCATCATGTCAGTAATCATGTGTTTTTCTTGCATCTTGTTGGGTATTATGGCAACATTTAATCTAACTTTCAAACATTTTGAGAATGAGCATCTGTAAATATGCTACATATTCTCTCTTACCACCTTCTCACCACAGGTTTAGTTTTGGTTGGTGGTGCAGTCACAAAAATTTATCAAGCCTTGCTCTTTCTGCTTTGGACTTCATTAGCAAGCAAAACAAATGCTAAACAAATTCTCAAATCTATGTGTTTGTCCAGTTTTAGATAAGGCAAACTTAATTTCTTCTAGTCCAACTGCAGCTCAGTGGAAGGAAGGAGGTCAGGTTGATTTTTCACAACTTGTCTTCAAGTCAGGAATATTTTGTTCCTAAGGCAATTTGCACAGGCACACAAGCAACTCCTACAGATTTGTTGTGTTGCCAGTGAGCTGTGGACTTACTTGGGTTTAGATCTCAGCACTCATTTAGAAAGAGATTCATGCCATTACTGTTTAGCTTTCTGTATTTTAACTGAAAAAGCAAACTGCCAGTTTCTTGAAATGGAACCATAATGTTACAGTCTGCTGTAGGATCTTAAGTGTTCCCCGTGTTTGCTTCTCTTTCTGGTTGTGAGAACCAAATCCAGCACATCCGGATTCCCAAAATGCTTCGTGCTGACCAGATGGAAGCACCATAAATCCCAGCTGGCAGTGTTTCTGTTTATTCTGAGTTCAGGCAAGGCACAAACCCTGGGAGGATCCTTTCCCATGAGGCAGAGCCTAGCCATGAATTCACAGGTCTCTTATGTTTGCCCGTTCATTCAGTTGTGTGCACCTTGATGCTGGTGAGGCTCTGCCATGGCCAGCACAGGGACACTGTTCAGGCCAAGCCATCTGGGATCCTTTACAAAAATTCTGCCAGTGAATACTGCCAATTACTGTCTTAATGGATTCTAATTGGAATGGAAAATGGAATGAATTAAACTGAACTTAAAGCCCATTATTATGTTTAGTTTTCTGGAAGTTTCATATAGCCTATTAATTCATTAATTAATTTTTAATTGGCAAAGGTTTTCTCATTAACATAACTTTTCCTTCCAATGGAAGCCGATGTAATTCTATGCTTTCTCATGACTATCATGTTTTTCTTGAAGCATCATCCTTATTCATCCTTCAGTGGAAGGTAACCTGTGAAGCCAACCTGCAGGAAATCAACTTTTTGTCTTTTGCTTTTTTAGGTGTCCCTATTAGCCCTATTAGCAGTATAAAATATTCACTGTGCTACAAAATCATTACATGTGATTGAAGTAGTATCTTTTAGCTTTTTTTGGGGGTAAAAGATTTGTAGATTTTTACTGAACTTGCAGGAAGGAAGGTCCAGTTTTTTGTGGCTCTGAAAAATTTCATAGCAGATGGTGCACGATGCAGGGGATATGAAGATCCCAGAGAACTGGGCTGCTTACAGTGTCTTCTTCCAGCTGTATGTCCAGCCTCAGGGATGTCCAAAAAACAGCTATTATCAGTCATAGCTAACTCTCCCCCTGACATATCAACTACTCCTGCTCTGGGCCCCAGACACAGAATAAAAAGGCAAGATGAATTAATAAGAACATTGTACGAGGGATGAAGAAATAACCTACCTTGGACTGGCAGAGAGACAAAAAAAATCACAGGCAAAATATGGGTCAGGTGTATGAGGAAGGTTTCTCACATTATTCAAAACTTTGTGCAACCAGTTAGCTGTAGCAGAAATTCTGTCAGAAAACTGTGCATGCAGGACAAGTAGTAACGTGGCTTATCTCAGCTGCAAAAAGTGGTGTGTCTAATTACAAATTTTCCAGGCAACATAATGAACCATTCTTGTTAAACAATATCACATGCAGAAAGCTCTGTGACAAAGAGAATGCAGTCACAGGACGAGGATATAGTTTGAGCTGTGACCTTCACATCACATCAAACCTGAGACAGAAAGGACTTTGCACTCTGAAAATGGAAAGCACTGAGGGCTCTCACAGCCACTTTCACTTTTTAGTGTTGCACAACAATCAGAGGAAGAAGCCCTTTCTAATGTGAACTTAGCTGAGCATTTCCTTATCCCCTGGGAATTGGTTTTACTCCACAGTGTGCAGCAGACCATGAGGAAAAGACTGTTTTCATTAATATGATGATACAAGTCTACACATTAGTGAAATAGTACTGGCTGCTGTCCCCCTTCAACAGAGCTTCAAAAAGAATGGTGCAAAGCCAGAATGTTTCTCTCAGCAGTGATTTTGGGACTGAAGGCAGACACATATTTAGAAGAATTAGGTGATCCTGTTAGACACCCATTGCTGCTGCTCTGTCAGGTGGGACTGTACATGTAGCTCTAATAAGCTGTAGCTGACCTGACGTGTATTTCTGTGCTACACAAAAGCATGAACCAGAGGTAGCCAAAAGGTAACCTCTCTGCCTGTGTTGGGGAAGGATCCTTAGCAGATGTGTACATGCAGGAACTGGGTCAGTGGTGTCTAAAGACAACAACTGTTAGTTCTTGCATTGCTCTCCTGCCACTGAAATGCAGATTACACCTTCTCTTCAGCTTAATGCAGTCAAAGGAGGTTGCAACCCTCAGGTCCTGTTTAACTCGATACCCTTCTCTGCAGTTTTTGCAAAGGAGTGTGGCATTTTGCTTTCAAACATCTCCCCAGTCAACAGGCAGGAGATTGTTCTGTGGATATTTGGGTTGGTGGTGCTGTGTTCATCTTATGGGATACATTTCTTCTACTCTTTCTTCTAATTTTAAGCAATATTATTTCAATTCATATGACACACAAGGTGTTTTTATTTATGCTCTTGTGCAAGGCACTTCAGAAAACAACACAAAGGGTAATCAAGTTGTGTAAGACTACATTAAAAACATTAATGTAAAAAGAGGCAAAAAATGCGCAATAAATCACCTGTTTAAAGCCTGAAAACCTCATTTTGTTTATACATTTATTGATTTTTATCTCTAATCATGTCTAGCTCCTTTAGTCATCAGTTGCTTGCCTGCCCTCTGTTATCCAAACCCCAAGTAATAGACTTCAGTTAAACAATAGTTGCAATTTATAGAGTGACAAGAGATGCCTTTATCCACCAGAGAGACTCCTTCCAACTCCAGAAAAGGACAAACCTCTCAGACGTTTTTCAATCTTCATGAAACAAAAAAATTGCAAAGGAGAAATCAAGCATTTCCTTATAAACCGTGCTGAAACAGCCAGAAGGTAAAGCAGAGTTTGTTCTGTGCTGGTTTGCCTTGGGTTAAGGTTTATTATTTGCTAAAGTAATTCCAGGCAGGGCAGGGTGGGTGGGATGTAAGGCAGAAGGTGGTGCTACTGCCATGACCTGGAGCAAGTGCACTCTGCTGAACTCCCCCAGCCATGCTGCAGCCTCCTCTGCTTCATAACGTGGAAAGGCAGGCTGTGCATACACTTTCCAGTTTCAGACAGCCCTGGTTAATGGTAGGGGATGGGGTTGCTGCTCCCAGAGAGCAGTGCTGATGGCTGGGTGAGTGTGTTCCTTCGTGCTGAATGGCAGGACTGAATCGTGTGTCTTGGTGTCTGACTCAGCAACGAAGGTTATTGTAGACCTGAGTGCTTTCTGTAGGTGCATTTCTGCTGTGTACCCAGTCACGGTGCATGACACTTTAGGGAATTAGGCACACCATCATTCTCCCTTTTCCTCTTGTTTCTTTTCTTCTCTTACAAGCAAATGTGAGTAGTATAAAATGTCACTTGTGTCATGTGTGACTTTTAATATACATTTCTTGGTTTGTTTCGTTTGGTTTGTTTGGGTTTTTTTTACTAAAGCCGATGCAAAAGCAAAGTGAGAACATAGCCTGTATTTTCTTCCTTAAAACCTGACATGTTGACTGACAAGCTGAAAATATGGGTGGGCAAAGGAAAATTTCACTAACATATTTCTCCCATAAATGTTTTGCTAAAACTTTAAAAACAGCTTTAAACAAAAACTACTCCCAACAATATTCCAGGATTATTTGAATATCCTGGTGATTATAATTCCCCAATTCCTATTGTTTTCATCATTACAGCATCCAAGAGAAATTAAATAGATCTTGTCATGTATCTCATTCTATTATTTCCTTCATCTGGTTTCACAGGTCACTTGCAGTCTTTTGAATGTGGAAGCTGAAAAGCTTTACTGTGCAAGAAGTAGCACAGAAATAGGGTATGAAAACGGATCAGGATTTTGAAAAACAACACTTTTTCCTTCTGATTGCTTTGGTAACTGCTACTAAGGGCCCTTCTTAAGTAATGCTGGCATGCTTATGAGAGCAGATTTTGGTAGTATCTCTTAGGATCCTCGTTTATCAATTCCCACTGCATACAATGTATTGCCAGCAGAGAACTATGAAGTGGTTTCTGCCCTGGAGAGCTTACACCCATTTCAACTGTGATGAACACAGGTATCAGAATACTATCAACCTAACTCTTTCAATCCTTTAGACCTTTTAGAAAGGGTCTCAGCAAGGGTAGGACAGAAACAATATTTCAGGTTAAAATTTTAAAATGGAGCCAAAGGTTTTTGTGTAATGAAGACCGGAACAGACCAGCTTGTGGTCTTCAGCTTTTCCTTTGGCAATTGCCTCAGGAAAGGCATAATTTGGTGCCTACTTTACTGAGCTAGCTGAATTTTGAAGTGGCCACCATCCTTGTGTTTTTGTATCTGTTTGTGTAGTCAGCCTGAAAACAGTAGCTGATTTTATGAGGATTTGTGGTGTGGGTTTTGCCCAGTAAGAGTGGAGAAGTGATCACTCCATTGATTTAAGTGGGTTCCCAGATGTACCAAAATGAATTAATAGGTAGCAACTGATTCTCATATCAGAATGGGCAGAGTAGAGCATGTAGTTCCCTTTTAATAGAACAAGTGATTCTATATGTTGTCATTAAGGCATACAGTTTCTTATTAAAACACTCTATAAAGAAAGAGAATAAATTGCATATTTTAAATTGATATAACTAGCAGAACAGTCAACATGAAGAAACCATAATTAAATAACCACCTTTAAAAGATACACAGGATGTGGGAAATAGGAAGCTCCAGGTTAAACAATGTGTGAACATAATTTCACAGAAAGTTATATATGCAAAATCAAACTATGCAAAGTATATTTATATTACTTAATAAGAAGAGAGGAAAATGCATGTTGAAAACTGAAAGAATAAAACCAACCATGAAGTCTTATGAGTTTAAAGAAAAGCTACAAAAAGCCAGAAACCCAAAATGTCAAAACATGTTATTGAGCAGGGAAGAAAAGAACAGCTTGCTTTCAGCTGAGATTTTCACCAACTTTACACATATTCAAAATCCAGTCCAGACAGGCAGCTCACCAAATCATCATTCTTGCTTCTTAACATTGAGGGCTCTACACTGTCATTCCACACAGAATTTTGTGGGACAAAGCTCTCAGGAGAAACAAAAATCTGTTGACAGTCTTCATGGAGAAATCCAGGAGTTACCTGACCAGCAGGAGGGCAGCTCAGATCTGGGTTCACAGATGGATTTAGAAGCTTAAAGAACTTTTGGTTTCAATGGGGCTCTAATTCATAAATGTATTTATGTATCTGCATCCTAAGTATTTCTGTGATGTAAAGCTAGAGCTATACTCGAGTCAAGAGCCCTGTGTATGGAGAACTATCCAAATAGTCCAAGGCATCGCAAAGTTCCAGCTCCATTCTCCATGCAGGAGCAGCTGCAGTTTTGTACCTCTACCAGACAGACTCAATGGCAGGTGACACAGTGCTCTCCAGGCTGTCAGGCATGGTGTGACACTTGCTTGGCCAGGGTTTGTATGTATTTCTATGTAGTTTTCCTCTGCTCTCTGAATTACAGCCCTGCTAGTGAAACCCTGAAGTAATACACTGGTTTCAGGTGTCTCTGGACACCCTATTCCAAAGAAGGCTATAAAATAAAAATCAAGATTTGATCCTGGTTAATTCATCAGTCAGAAACATGAACACTCGAGAGGCTCTTTGCCAGAGGCAGAGTGGTCAGTCCTGTTCTCACGCTGGTACCAGACGTGTGTGCAGAGTGTGAAGGAGAGGAAGAGAATCCACCCTCACTGTAGTGGGCTGAACACATCAGAGTGGCACAGCAGGCTCAATAAGAATGGGATTCTGTTTGCCTCTGTCCCTGGCTGCCCTCTCCCTCCCACCGCAGCCTGCACTGTTCTCCCACCATGGCCAGATTTAGCACTGTAATTGTCTCATTTCCCCAGCCCAGCCTCCACAGAGGATAAAGGCTCCACAGCCTCCACCTCCTCTCATCGCCCGGGCAGCTTCATTTCAGAGATGACTACCCGGGAGCTGTTAGTGATGATAAGAAGCATCCATGTTTGCCTGCTGTCAGGTCCCCTCCTGGGCCAGGGTATTGAAAAGACATATTGTACGCTCAGCAAGAAATTGCAGTTAGCTCAAGATATACTTAGACCATCGTTTGGAGAGAGAATATTAAGAACTCAGGGCACTGGAAAAACAAAGGTCTTTTTGCACCCCAGGAGGTAGAAAAGTGCCAGAAGGTGGATATGAGGCTTTTGTAAGCTTTGAGTTTGTGGCTTCTGCTCTCTGACTCAAGGTTCTAGCTCTATAGTATGAAATTTAAAGTCTCCTCTAGGTGCTTATAATTTAATTGTAAGGTGTTTCACAAACATCTTAGCAGGTGCAAAGAGGACGTGAAGTGATCCTTTTTTCCTCTCTCATCAGCTGGAACATGAAGAAGGCACTTTATGATCCAATTAGTGCCTCCAGGAGCTCTCTAATTGCATTATAAAGCATCTTAAAAAAAAATAGAAAATTAGAAGTTGGTTTTAAAGCCCAAAAAAAAAAAAAAAAAAAAAAAAGAAAATGATGTTTAACTATTTCCCCTCCTGGTAACTCAGCAGTAAGAGGACCCAGCACCCTTATACACCTCATTTTGCCTGTAGGTTCCACAGATGTACAAAGCATTCCATGGCCCAGAGCTCCAGAGAGCAGAGCATCCTTTATGGCTCTGTGGTTGTAGCTTGGAGTGTGCTGGGAAGCTCTGCACCCAAAGTAGCCTGTGATGTTTATGCATGTTGCTTGTTCAGGGGAACTGCAACTGTGCTGCACTATTTGTGGCCATTTTAGCTTGCTAAATATCTGTTCTATTGAGTTTTTATACCAAGCTCATTGGCATAGTGTCTGAGAGGTATTATATATAATGAGCTATAACAGGCTTTCAACTTCAAAGCTCAGCCTCTGTATAATAATTATCACATCATTTTCCATAACTCTCACATATTTCACTTACTGAGTGGGTGGGAAGAAGATACTGAAATAATATTTAGACTTATATGGTGCTTTTCAGCTGTAGATAACAAAATATTTTCAGTTGGCAGCTAACCATTATCATCTCCACTGTGAAAATGGAGAAGACTAAAAGGCAAGTAACACAGAACTGTGAATAGAACCCCAGCTCCTGATCCTCAGTGTATGGCCCTTCCTATTCATTCAATTAGTGCTGCTTCCAACTACTTTTCTTCATGAGCTGACAAAAGTTATAGGACTTCTATCCCCTTTTCAATAAAAGAATGAAATGTGTAAAAGCCAACCACTTGAATATGTCTGCTATATCTCATAAATGGCAGTAATGCTTGTTTTCCCTTACACCCACAAACAGCTGAGCAGAATAGCAGCCATGCATTTTGTGTTTCCATCTATTCCTTTGTTGTTGTTGTTGCTGGGATTTAACACAGCCATTGCAGCAAAAAGGCAAACTAGCGAGACTCTGAGATGTTTGTTCATTCCCCCAGGAAGAGCCTAACACCAGGCGTTAGTGTATAAACACATTTGTGTCCTTGAAATCACTCAGAAAGGGACACGAATCTGATTTAAATACGACAGGGTGTATTTCAAAATCCAGGTGTTATGTTACCTGAACCCAGACCTCCTCTTTGCACTTAGAACATCTTGTTCCTCTGGCTAACAGGCACTGACAGTCTCTCTGCACTGTGACAATGGGAGAAAAGATCTGCCCCTCTGGGAGAAGAGATTCACAGTCAGGTGCTGTTCCAGGCACAGGGTAAGGGGCAGCTCACAGCTGTCCTCCTTTGTTCTGCCCCGGTCTGTCACACACCTATGCATTGGCACAGCCATTCGTACACTGTTTTGAGTAAAGCCACTGATAATTCACAGGAAGTCATCAAGAGATTTTACCAGGACGCTCTTTTGGGTTTTTTCTTCTTTTCTGCAGAAGTTCACACTGCTTTCTCTCATCTCATCTCATTTCATTCCTATTCAAAGCCCCAAAACAAAGTTATCTTACAAAACCAAGAACACTGCTCACATTAAAACTGCTTTGATCCAAGAAACAGTGCATCATCTTGTTCCAGATTCTTTCATGGCAGGATCCCAATTTCTGGTATAAAATTCATAGGCCTTAATAAATCTTCCACAGTACTAGTCTGAATTTCAGGAGTTTAACAAACACGCTGAGTTTTAGGTTTTATTACAAACATTTCATATAATTAGCATGAACAGATGGCATATGATTCTACCATTAATCATTTGTGTACAACCAAAATACAGTAATGTCAGTATCTCCCAGAACTGCTTCTTTGAAAAAATCCTTGGCTGCAATTCTGATCTCTCTTGCACCCATCAGACACCATGACTGTAGTAAAATTACTTCTGATTTATCATAGTATTGAACAATGGTGGAATAAAGCCTTTTCCATTATGCAAACTATCCTCAGTGGTTTCAAGACTTACACTGGGTTTTATGCAATATATAATCAGTAAAAAAAACCAACTTCCCTGTGTAGGACAAAAAGGAGGAATATTAATGGAGAAAATCCTTCAAAGCATTTCTGGAAACAATACCCTTATGTATAAAAAGAGTTGGGGTTTTTTTTGGGGGGGCATCTCTGTGTGGTAGTGATTTCAATTCCAATAGCTATAATAAGAAAAAAAATCTGCCCTATTTGTCAATCTGTCAGGAAATATTTTTCAGCTTAAAGCATCATACTCCTGGGGTTTATGGAAATCACAAAACATCTCATTCAGATGAAGAGGCTGAAGCTATAAGCAGTGCAATTAATATCTTCAATTTCTGCCTTCAGCATGAAAAGGGGCGCAAAAGCTTTTTGAATCTGAATCCCAAATGCTGTCTAATAGTTCACATCTGGCTTGGCTATTTCAGAGAAACAACAGTTGTTGGTGTCAGCAGCCATTCAGTGACACAGTGACCTTCCCACCAAGGGGAACTGGCCAGAGGGCATGGGAAGGTTGCTTGGCAGGCTGGGCTGAGCCCGAGGGTTGCATCTCAAATGTTGTCCAGCTTGGTGATGAAAAGCCTGCACGTCCCTGACCCTGCACAACCACGGACTGCTGTGTGTTGTCACACACTGCACACACAGAGTACAGCCAACAAGACTCATGCTGTTCATTGGCAACAGGCTTTGCACGGTGGCCACTTTCGCCCTCTTACTTGCTGTTTGCCTCTCAGGAGTACCCAACCCCTAATCTCAGACGTTGCTGGGTTTGATCCTGTGCAAGCACCTGGGCAGGCATCATTCATTCCTGAAAATGCTTCCAGTCTAAGAGTGTTTAACACCCCTGGAAGGACCCCACTGTCCACTTGTGCTGTGTCTGTGAGGCTCTCAGATAACTAACAGGACCAAGAAAAGCTGAGGAAAGGCAATGGCAGTAGCTGTTTCATTGCTGGACCCGGATACTCCCTCATTCGTTCCAAGCAGATGTTATCTCATGTGACTGCCTCCCCTCCCAGTGCTTCAGAATGACCCGGAGCACACAACACCCATGCTGCTGGAGCAGAGCAATGTTGTGCAGAGAGAGGAAGGGGTTTACCCTAAACATGTTGTAGCAGACCTGGCAACACTTTCTCCTAACTTGTTCGTTTCGCCAAACAAACATCCTTCCTTCCCACAGCGTCTGTCTCCAAAAAGAGCCCTGCTTTTTAGCAGGGAAATTGAGAAAAACATAGATTTGTATAAACACTAGTTTGTTGCAGTGAAGCAGCTGAGGTGACAAAGGAATTTGGGTCACGTTTTGGGCAGGAATTTGCACTAGGAAAATGAGTGGTGCCAGCACTGGCTTTTGGGGTCCTACTGGGTAAAACTCTCCTCAGTCAGAGGTTATTGGAGTGTAGCCTTGCTTTGAGCAGGAGGTTGAACTGTATCAACTCCCAAGGTCCCTTTTAACCTGAATAATTCTGTTTTTAAGAAGTCATGCCAACACTCAGGTGGCTGAAAAATGGCAAAAACCCCATGGTAATGAATTGTTTGGCACAACCCAAGCAGTATTCTGTGCCTCCCACAGCTTTCCTTCTCTTCTGACCGGGCTTTTAGATGGTAATTTACATTTTACTTATTCTGTTGTAACCACAGCTGTAAAAACAGAAGGGAGAAAGGGAGGTAAAAGAATCCAGCTTAGACACTCTTGAAGATAATGAAGAATACAGATGCTGTATTATAGTGCTGTAAAATGTTCTCCTCCATCAGGATGGTGCATGACAGTAAACCAAGCACGGTTAAGAAAGCTGCTAACAGGCACAGGCTTCTTAATATTCCTTCACAATCTAGACAAGACAAATGTTTTCCCAATTCATCTCTATTTAAACATAATAAAGCAAAAGAGAGAGAGAGAGAGAGAGAGAAATATTTGTCACCCTGGGATAAATGTCTTTTCTTGAACACCAGAAAAACCTACTACTGCTGGCCAAAAGTCAGGCAGGAGATGGTTTCCTCATTGTGATCAAGCTTACCAAAAATACTCTTTCAGCCAGCATTAAATTGAGTCAGCATTAAATTTATCCCATGCTGCAACAGAGAAAATACCTGTGCAGGCAAATTCTGCTCAGAGGTGTGTCTTGTGTGAGCTGGCACAGGATTGCAGAAGCTGAAGGGCTGCTGAACAGGGCAGTGCTCACCCTTCTGGGCCAGGACATGCTTTTGGACGATGCACATGAAGGAATACCTGGGGAGAGCCTACCAAGCTCTTGCTTGTGGCTGTGAATAACAATGAGAGCCGGGTTGAAGGGCACTGTCAGGGGTTTTTTCTTCCTTTTGTGAATTTTCATACTCTAATTGAGCTGTTTTATTTATTTGGTTTGTGCATATGGCTAAATCCAGGCTGAGGTTAATCACTGCAAGCTTTATGTCTCCTGTTCATTTTTCTGAAAGCACTCAGGACAACCAAAGCAGTGAGACTGGATCTCTATTGCTTTGTCACTGGTGCTAAGAGGGTGCAAAATCAGGCCTTAAGGGTTTGATGGCTTTCAGGTAATGACACAATATATGCAGACATATCAAATATGTACAGGTGAGATATAATATATATATGATATAGGATATGATCACATAATTCCAGGTACTGAATATTGAGAGCTCAAGTGTCACTGTTTAGCCAGTCTATTCAAGGCTGGGATCATACCACAGAATCATAAAATGGTTCAGGTTGGAAGAGACCTTAAAGATTATCCAGTTCCAGTCACCTTGCCATGGGCAGGGACACCTTTCTCTAGCCCAGGTTGGTCAGAGCTCCATCCAGCCTGGCCTTGGACACTTTCAGGGATGGGACCCCCATGACTTTTCTGGGCAACCTGTGCCAGCATCTCACCACCCTCACAGTAAAGACTTTCTTCCTAATATCTAATCTAAATCTACTCTCTTTTAGTTTGAATCCACTCCTGCTGTAAAAAAGTTCCCTCTCCATCTTTCTTGCAGGCTCCCTTCAGGCACTGGAAGGCTGCAATTAGGTTACCCCTAGGGTGTCTCTTTTCCAGACTGAAGAAAATACCAATCCTCTCACTTTTCCTCATAGGAGAGCTGCTCTATCCTTCTAATCATCTTAGTGGGTCCCACAGGTCCCTGTCCTTGCTGTGCTGGGTACCCATGGCTGATGCAACACTCCAGGTGGGTCTCACCAGGGCAGAGCAGAGAAGAGAGGGAGAATCCCCTCCCTCTCCCTGCTGGCCGTGCTGCTTTTGAAGTATCCCAGGATATATTTGGCTTTCTGGGCTGCAATCACACATTGCTGGCTCATGTCTCATCCACCAGCACCCTCAAGTCCTTCTCAGCAGTGCAGCTCTCATATATCATCTTGTAGCACTTGTACACAGCAGATCCACTCGTTATTTAACCACAGCTTTGGTGGGTTTTCTCCCAAGTGTTAAGGGCCAAAATTCTTTACACGCTCGAGAGTGGAACAGGAAGCCCATTCACAGTATAAAGGGATGGGCTAAATTTCAGTTTTTAGTCTCCATGGATGTCTGTGCTGTCCCCATTTCTCTTTGAATATTCAGGCCAGGGAGCATATGCTGGAAGGGACGTGCTCTCCAGCAACAGAAATGGAATGTGGAGTGCTGGAACGCTACATTTACAGAGACTGGAGTGCTGGGAGTGTTCTGCCTGCCTGGGCTCTTTAAACCTGCTGTAGGTTTTCAAGGGCCTTTGAAAGCACCATGGCAGACTGGCAGATATTAGCTCAGCTTTCTGAGGGGGAAGCAGTTGCACATCATCCTAACACATCATTTTTGCTTTCTTTTTTTTTTTCCCAAGGGAAAAGCTGCTCTTCTCTGCAGAGAGCTAGAGCTATTTTTTCCTTTGCCACAAAGGTCTCTCCTTTCTCTTGCTTGTAGTAAAACTGGCTCATACATGGATGAAACATGGAAGAATTTAGAGACAATGTTAGGAGGTGTCTTGCTTTCCACAGAATCAGAGCAAGCACCTATGAGTTCTGAAGGTAGAAAGAAAACAAGATTTTCTTGACACTCATACATTTTTATGAAGATCTGGGATTGAGACAAAGTTTTGTTTTGGTGGATAATAACTGTATTAAAACAATCACATTTACACAGAAATCTTTTCCTGAAAATTAATTGTCGTTTGGAAGTACTGCAACAGAAGAAAATACCAGTTGATAACTCAATTGGCAACAATTCTGTCCACAAATTAAAAAAGCAGATTGCCTTTTCTCGAGGTGGTTTGCCCTCTTGGTTAACTGAATTTTCCTCTTTCCCCCACTTTTTCACATTCACTTTGATAAAAACCCATTCTTTAGACATGTGAGTTCACTCTTTTAAGTGCTGTTTCTGAAACAAGATATTTACCAATCCTTTCACTTGAATCATGTTATCTGTCTCCCTGTTGATAACTTTGTTGATCTCTTTCAAACAGATCTCTAGAAACAAGTATTTTTTTAAATTCCCCATTTTTTTTTTAACAGACTGCCAGATGAAATGCTGATGTTTAACAAATGTGTTTACTGATTTATTGCATAGACTCCTGTATGGCAGATTTTATAAGGAACAGGAATGTCAGCTTTCATGTTGTGCCTGCCAGGCAATGCAATAGGATAGGTGACAGGAAGTCTCCAAAGTGAGAAGTGAAAAGGAGAGTGAAAGTCCTTCTCAATAAATGATCAGAGAAAAGAAGTAAAGGATTTATCAGGTATTCTTTTGTGAAGATCAGGGCTTTAGCACCACTTGAAGATATGCTTCCCAGAAATATTGCACTTCTCTTCCTTTTTTGGAGGTCTGTGGAAAAAGGACAGAGAACAAAAGAGAATAAAATAGAAATTAACAACTATTACTACGGTTCTCCCCTATTCTATGATGCACACTTTTATACCTTTAATCCGTGGATTTCAAAGACTTCATTAAATCTGATTTGATTAACCTAAAGAAATTCAGGAGTTAATTTACAGCTACTTGCCAATTTACAAGCCATTGAAGTGCAATGAAGCTGAGCATTCTTCTTTCAGTGCTTTCGTAATTAAGCATTTGACTAATTTAAATATTAAAACTGTTTTCTCATAATTGCCTCGTCTCAGTCAAATATAAGCAAGACAAATTCATGTCTGCTTAAGAGACGTGGGATCTGTTTTAGCATAAAGCCCACTGAAACTTGCAGAAAGATTCGGGTGCTTCTACCAGCAAGGTCAGCATCTGCAGGGGCCAAATTTACCCTGTGTAAGGGCAGGCTTTCACTGCATACACTAAAGGAAGCCAGCAAGATGGATTGTTTGTCTTTTGTTGCTAACAGCATCTTTTAAAAACATTATTTTGTGATTTCAAACAGAAGAAGAGCTCTTAAAATATAGTTAAATAGTTGTTAATTATTTGCATCTCGTTTTCCTCAGGTGACACATTGGAAATGGAAGTGTAATTTTCATTTTCTGTTTCCATTCTATTTCATTACCAGGCTAAGATTCATGAACACATTTCAGACATTGGCACAGGTTTGTCAGAGACTTTGTGGTATCATCCTCATCCCTGGAGATATTCAAACCCCAACTAGACAAGTTCTGAGCACCCTGGTCTAGTTGGCCCAGCTTTGAGCAGGGGGGGAATTGGACTAGATAACCTCCATAGATCACTTCCAGCTTCAACTACTCCATAACTCTTTGAAAATACCTAAATATGAATTCCAATTTTCACAATGTAGAAAATGTATACTTGGAACGTTAAATCCATTTCAGAGCAACTTTTCCCAGCTTCTCCTGGGTGCAGAGCCCTGTCCTTGGTTCTTGCCTCCCAGGGAGGGTTCGTGATGGTGACACAGGAGCTGCCCACACCACACCGCTTGTTTCTCCAGCAAATGTGCAATTGCTGATAAGTGTGGTAAATAATATGACATGTAAAGGGACATTATGGAGTGCACTGTGTTATTACCCATCTGGAAGATTGATTTGACCAATATATCAGCCGTCAGGGGATTTGAAGTACTGTCACATGTTTGCAAAACCAAAAGGAAAAAAAAGTCAGCCCAATATATGTATGTGCTTCATTAGTGCTGAGGATGTGTCATTTTAGCAAAGTATAGAAAAATCAAAGTCAGGAAGAGGGAAGCAAAAGTAATTATTTAAGAGATAAATCTAGGTTTTTTCAGACAGGTTATGGGACTTTGCTGTGCTAGGGAGACAGCTCGTGCCATAAAATCAATACAGCAGGAGTTTGATGGAAGTTTGGAGCAAAAGTTCAAGTTCTATTAAAGACATTCATATACCTCCCTTTCTTTATGCTACAGATCACAGCAGTGAAATGCCTCTGTTCCTAACAATAAAGGGAAAGAATATAAGGCCAGTAGGTACTGATGGTGTCCTGATCCTTTTTCTTACACTTGTCTTTGAGACATTTAGGTTTGCTAATGGTCAGGATGCCCAGCAAAGCCAATTTTCCTGTGACAAAGTGACCAAGTGGCAGTGCTTGGACGAGGACTGTGTGTGTGACGAATTCAATTAGATAACCTTGTCAGGAGGTAATTTTTTGTTTTGCTTGTCTAAAGTAAAATCTAATAATGAAAAAATATTTCAAGGGCCTTAATTTTTATTTTGCTTGGAAGTCCAGAAAAGTAGGCATTAGTAGATCTAATCAGGTTTTGACTGGTACATACCTCTTTTGAAAAGCAAACCTTTACTCTTCAGTCATTTAAATACATTAGAAAAATGTGCCCAAAACACAAATATATCAAAATTACTGTCAGAATTGCCCAGGCATTAGATATAATTCATGCAGTATTTAGTTCCTGTATTTTCCACAAATTGTGATAAACTGAAAATCTGGGACAATGTCACTTTGTAACTGTCTCAAAATCAGATACTTTTGGTCCACCACACGGTTTGGGGAAAAGTTGGTGGAAGTATAATATTATTAATCACTGATAATATTTATTTAACAATAGACTGCATATGTAATTACAAATGCAATTTTAAAGAGGCTCTCACAAACTTTTGCTTTCTCCAAAAATTAAACAGTACTTGGAACAGCACAACGAGATGCACATGAGATTTTTTACTTCTTGTTGCTCTAGGGAACTAATTTAAATATACAATATGGACTTTAAGGGGTTTGTTTATGTGTTTTGGGCTTCCTTTTTTTCCCTTTGGCCCAGCTCCTGGTTTCAGAAACAGTTGCTATTTGTTGTAAGCACAGGAATAGCAAACTCCCAATTCCACCAGAGACGTAGGCAGGTTATTAACAGCTGGGGAGTAAATTCCAAGTCAAACAGTACCATATTGTTTCTGTTCCTCAGATGCTATTTTCATGCATATTAGCAAAATAATTACACTTTCTTTTCAGAAGGAAACATATTTATAACAAGAATTATGACACTTCCAGGGAACTAGAGTCATTGCAGCCAAACCTAACTTGTGTGCTCTCTATTTTTGACTGGAAAAACTTGAAAAAAACTTCACCAAAAATTGTGCTCCATTAAAAAAAAAACAAACAAAAAAACATGAAAAACATAGGAATGTTATGGAGGGTTGGTCTCATTCCTTCTCTCTTTCTGTTATCTGTGTTTTCAATGCAGGAAAGAAGCTGTAGGAGAGAAAAGCAGTCCTGTAGAGGGTTCACTAATGGTCTGAAAGAAAAGAGTTCCATTTCCTTCCTTTGTTACTAGTTCTTTTAAGATAGGAACATAGTCATGCAGGATCCAAGGCAATGCAGCTCCGGCTGGCACTGGAGTCAGATCCATGGATTTGAGCTTGGCCCCAGTTTGATTTCATGGCTACAGAGACTCAATCAGCTCATGCATTTTCTTGAGCTATTTCAAGGAGAAATGGAGAAAACAATTCCATTGGGGGACCCCAGTGGTCCCTGTGTGATTTCAGTGTGTCTGTATATTAAGGGGTAGGATATGCAGTGGGCATGTGACCTACGGCACACCAGTGGGGCTCCACATAAAACCCACCAATCCTGCTGGGAATATCCCAGTGTAGATTTGCATCCTGGTATCAGCTGAAGGGGAAGAACATGCTTAAAGAAACACATTTATGAAGAGCCTTCATTGTTCTGAATCCTTAAACAATATCATTTCAACAATAGTGCTGACACACTGTTGTTTTGAGCTGAAATGCAGAAGTCAAGGACCAGACTTTATTTCTGTCATTGCCTTTTATATGCAAGTGGCATTAATGACTGGGAGAACACTAAAATGCTGTGATTTCTGGAAGGTTGTTTAATGACAATCGCAACAATGTCCATCCTACCTGTAGTGCATCCTCCATTCTCTTAGCCCTTGAAAACAGAGCCCAGAAAAGATGAGTCTCTTCTAATTACAGAGCAATGCTATATTCCACTTGCTGTATGTCACCCAGAGAGCTCCTGGGCAGGTTGAGAAGATCCTCAGGTAATCTCGAGCATCTCTGCTTCACACTGCCTTAAACTGTCCTAGGCTTTATCTTTCCTACATTGCCAGGAATGCTGAGGTGTGCCAGGTGCGTTCAGACCCAGAGTTTTTGCCAATCTCTTCTAGATAAATCCGGGTGAGGTGTGAGGATGTTAAACACAGCTAGAACAGCATGCTCTGCCTGTGGTGGTCTTGTTTCAAAGTGCACCAAGCTAATTTACCGTTCAGAAAATCCTGTTAAAATTTGAAACCAAAACATCTTCGTTGAAAATATTCCAGCTTATCTTCATAATGCCAAAGTTTTAAACACCAGATATGCTTCTCTTTTTGATATTCTCCTCTTGACACAGTCACCAAAATCCTGTGTTAATCTGCAGGGTACCTACTCACTGCTCTGTCTTCCTGGGAGCTGGGTCCATTTACCTGTCACAAACAAAATGCCTCTGTGGCATGAAGATAATGAAGGCAACAGGGATGCTGAAGAGAAAATATTTAGCAAGAAAATCCAGACTAGTGGGTAAGAGTCTTGATTTGGGTGGTTTTTCAGTGGGAGGATAGCAGGAATTGCTGGTGATATGGAACAACCTTATCACCAGAGAGTCAGACCTTCAGTTCTGAGTCTGCAGACTCTCCTCAAAGCAGCACATAAAGACTTACATTTTTCACAGTACCCTAAATCTAATGGACACTTTATAGGAACAACTTCTCATGACAAATTGCTAAGACAAGCAGCTTTTGGGAGTACAGGCATCACACACGGTGCCTCCTGTTTTCAGGGAGTTCCTTCCTGGATCCTACTTTCCTACAGGTCTGTTTCCCTGAATTGCTGCCTCACAAGCCTGGGAAATGCCTCAGAACCTGAAAAAGCCTTTTTTCCACTAAAAAAGTGAATCAACAGGATCAACTCAAATCCTACCATATTTTTTAACCATCTTAAAGACTAGAAATTATAATGAACAGAAAAAGACATTTTGAAAAGAAAAAAAATCTTCAAATCCTCTTTCTGTTCATTCTCTCAAGTGGCCACAAGGAACTGTATGCTCTGTTCTCTGTAAATGCATCTTATCTTGGAACACTTGAACAGTCTCACTGAGTTAAATGGCACCACTTACCCACTCACAGTTAAGCACTTTAAGGAAGTTGGTCATTCTTCATGAGAAAGGAAAAGTGCAGAAATTTCAAACGTAAGATATCTGGATTGGAAATTGCAATATTTCTATGGGGAAAAGCTTTTAGGATACTTCATGTCAGCTGTACTTGGGCTGCTTCAGTCTATGCTGCTTAGATTATTCTTCCACCAGGAATTTTGATGGAGAGAAAGAGCAATGCATGACAAGAGAAGGTTCTCCTTAAGACACTTGACCTGTGGGCTGTGATGGAAGTCTTAGTTAGGTAAATATACCCACTGTGACTATCACAGTGTTCCAAATTAAAACTCATTACCTTTGGAACAGTCATCAGCTTCCATGAGCTTTGTGAGGAAACGGGGGGTTTTTGTGGAGAGAAAGGTGTCCTTTTCAGTTATACTTGCAAAAAGCATATACAATATGTACAGCATGAGACAGAGCAATCTATTGATTTAATTTTTTATATTTTTTTTTATATTTTTTTGCCTTTTGCACAGTGTTGAATGACCTCATTTCAAAATAGTCCAGGATCATCGCAATAAAAACTGTCAGAGTTGTCATCAGTTTCAAAATGCCTACACTAAAGCATCATTTTATCTGGTTTTATAACATGTTTTTTTGGGGCAGGCATAAATAAACAGAGGCATGCCCCTAAAATCCCTTCTTTAACTGATTGTGACTCACTGTGGCTGCAGCCACCCATCACATAATAAAGGGTTTATGTTATTGCTGCAGCTTGAACACATACTTGGAAAGGCAGGAAAAGTTTTTCGCCTTCTCAGTTGCTTCATAGGCCAGTGACCTTTATAAATGACAGCAAATCTCTGCTGAATGAAGGATGAGGGAAAAGAGGAAAACATTAAGATATTTTGTCCTACTTTTTTGTGGCATGTTGAAAACAATCACAGTGCCTATTTGTCATGTTCCAGCTTTGTCTCCCTTTTGCAGGAGTCTCTGACAGGCTGAATGAACAAAGTGTAAGTGAAGATGAATTGGCAAAGGTATCACTTCTGGTCTGTCTAATTCTGAGGCAGATGAAAAATATATATAATACCAGGGTGTTAAAGTGAAGGAAGCAGTAAGATCAAGGGACTGCAGGGATAAAATAGAAATCCTTTGGGCAATTTTGGCAACAAATGAATAATCCAAATGTGTTCCTTGTAATTCAAGATCTTCAGTTACTTTGTGCTGTTTGTAACATCACAATAACAAGCAGGCTGTTCACACTGGAAAGCAGTGAGCAAGGTGAACAAACACAGAAATAATAGTTCTAAGAATAGAGGAAAATATGAGAAAAAAGTCCCTAATATCAATGCTCATTCACGTTGCAAAATTGCTTTCAAGGGGAGCATGTGCTCCTGTTTTGGCTCATTTGAAAGCACACTGAGGAGCAGACCACATCAGAAAATCTGTCCTCAGCAGAGGGATTTGGGGATGAATATCTCCACTCTTCCATGCAGGAGCTGCATACCTGGGAGGCTAAAAAGCCTGGTCATGCTGGGGAGTGCAGCAAGGTCCTGGGACAGCCCTCACACCTCATAATGCTCATATTCTCTCGTTCAAAGACAGAGAAAAGCTTTCCAGACCTCAGTCCTGTGCAAGAAGAGTGTGGAATATGTTACAGTTTTCCCAAAGCACAATCCCTGAGCTCCTCATCCTGCTTCCTTCGTGCAGTCCAGTGGCGAGAAAGACACTCAGCCACGCTTGTGTGTGCCCTCAAAAGTTTGGTCACTCCCTCTCTGTGTAGATTCAGACTGCAGATATGCAATCCCAAAAGGAACAACAGAATCATATTGAACCTCTCCAGGCATTTCACTGTAGGTAGATTGTGAGCAAGACAAGAAATTCACAAAGATGAACTGAAAGACCTTCTTTATGGAAAAGGGTTTGACTGTCTGCCCCGGGGTGCTGAGGAGGATTTCACTAGTGATTTCAGTCTAAAAACGATTGGACTTTAGTTAACAGATCAAAAGAAGAGAATTACAATTCTGATTTTATTCAAAGCTGATTTACACTAGCCTTTTCCCATTCAGTTCGGTGGAACAGTTCCTGACTAATAACGCTTGCAAACTCGGTGCAAACCCTTACCTTCTATAGCTCAAAAGACTAATATCACATCTGAAAATTAATATAGAGCTCTAGAAGTACTTGAAATTTTTTGGTAATGATTCTTTCTTCAAAGTCATATTTACAGAAAAAAAAAAAAGAAAACTCCTTGGTATTGTCTGTTTGGGGTTTTTTGTTTGTTAATGTTTGTGTTCAAGGTTTCCTAATGTTTCTTGAAAATGTTATGACCATTTTTTTCTTTACTGACCCGATTTTAGCAAAAAGCAATATCTGGATATCCACAAGCATATTTCCAATAGAGCATTTTGGAGGAAAAAGGAGAAAATGCAGACGCTTGTATTTTGTTCACAAATTGCCAAACCCCTAAAATGGATCTGTTTCAAACAGCTTCATCTGTAAATCACATCAGAAGTTCAGAATGTGTCGTGAAACCTCCTTTGCTCTTCCAGCCACCTGTACAGACTGATTGATCTTCTCTCCTCCCTGCCTGTTTTAAGGGCTCCATTTCTGCCACAGCCACCTCTGTTTTGAATTTGCTGCCTGCTCAGGGGGAAGAGCCACAAAGGGGATTTAGGAAACAGAGCAATGGCAATGTGTGGCTGAAATTCCTCAGCACCCGTGTGAGACAGAGGGTGTGGGAGGCACAGAGAGCACTGCCTGCAGGATGAGCATTGATAGACACCACATGGCCTGGCACTCCAGGGCACTGTCTGTGGCACTCACTTCACACACTCTCACCTTAATGCACCCTCTGCAATGATTTCTTCAGCAAATGATGCTCTGAAACACATGTTTTATTGAAAGAAGTTGGATTATCTTTTCATGGATGCTAATAAAGGTTTTGCTAGTGGCTTAAATGGGACAAAAAAATATCATAAGTTAACAAATCATACAAAGCCATTAAAATTTTGACTTTCTTTCTAGCAGCTTTATATATATACTGGTGTGTCCCCAGTGAGTTCAGGGAAGGATTCTTGATTAACAGCCCAAGGAAATTATCATGGGTGGCAAGCATAGTGTGAAAGTCAGCACTCTGAGAGTTCCCCTGGTGGGAACAAGATGTCAATAATGTACTACAGCTACACTTATTAGGCTTATCACCTGGTACAAAAGCAGGAGAAAGTCCCTTCTGTGCTCATTTGATTTGATTCCAGAAACCACCAAGACACTGGATGAAAGACAGCAACTGAGCTTCATTTTTGACAGCTCTCCCCTACAGCCACCAATAATTCATCCACTCTGAGATGACATCCTAGCTTGTGTGGGCAAAAGGATGTTCCAGTGATTAGATCATTGCCGGCCAGGACATATCAGACCTACCTTCTACCTCATGCCCATGATTTTAGTGGTGGTCACTCATTGTTAGTGTGTACTGTCCTCCTGCAGAGCTGTGTGGCATCCTGAGCATCCCTGTCCTTGGGCCCCCTTCCTTCTCCTTCTGTCCCATTTCCCTGAACACTCCCAACCACCAGCAAAATTTCACCTGTTTTCACACCCTGCCCTCTCTTCTAACCCAAGTTTTGGTGCAGGGCAAAATTTCAGCTTGCCTCTGGAGCTGTCCATTTGCAGCCTCAGTGGTAAAAAGAGAATTGCTGGGTTTTGCCACCAAGCCCTCCTTGCAGGATGCAGCTGCAGAGCTGTCCCTCTGCTGGGGCTCTGTCTGTCTTCACTGCTGTGACGGCCACTTGGCTCCCGTTTCTCTGCTGGGAAAAGCTGCATCGAGGCATTTGTAAAGAGCACTCAGGCTGGTTCCCAACGCTCTGCACTTCAAGCATCATTTCTTACCAAGATAAAGCTCCCAGTGTTGGCGCAGTTAGCTGAGCCACAGCCACGGTCCAGACAGAGAGAGGATTTTCCATTTTCTACAATAAAGTGGTGCCTCGTTGACACCCCAAAAGTGAGTCATTCAGGTCTCTCCATTGTCTCTTTTCTACTTCTTTAAGCCCTCTGGGAGCAGCGAACTTTGTTCTGGTGCAGGATCCTTGACTGTGAATTCAAGGATCTGGAAAAAAAATTAGCAAACTTGCTCTAGCAGCACAGAGCTATTCTTTCTTACCAGCCATCCCTAAAAGAGGAGCTGAGGATCACTGCCCAGGAACTGTCTTCTTAACACGTGGCAACAATTACAGCTTGAAAAATAAGACAAAAGTGAAAAGCTACTTTTTCATCCATCTTACATTCTTCCACACATAATGAGACAGGTGAAAAATGTTTTACTTGGAGGTAGATCTCACTTCTGAAAGCTTTTAGTCACTAATTACACAGTGGCTTTGCTTTGTAGCATGCTTAATGTCAATTCTTCAGCAAATTCTGGTTTTTAAAAAAAATAGTTGTTAGATTAATTGATACATGATTATGTTGCCATTTTTTCTGAATTATTTTTCAGAACATTGTAAATCTACTAATTTTAAAACCCAATTATCCCTAAGGGGTTTGTTTTAAGAAGTTTAAAATGTTTTAACAAGCTCGACTTTGATAAATTAAATTATGCTTAAAGCAATAAATCTGCACATTATGTCAGGGTGGACACTTCCTCGAAACCAGCCCAAGATTTTTGTCTTGCCTCACACTTGCAGTGCTGAGCTGATACCTGGGCTGGAGTACAAACCACATTTTGTGGGGCTTGCCATGTCATGTCTACTAAGGTATGCCTGCAGTAAATGAAGAGGGATAAAGGCTTTGCCAGGGGTTGCCATTCTCTCCTCTCTTATTCCAGGCCCTAAAAGAGAGCAGTGAAGCTAGCCTGGAATTTCTGTGCCTCAGTTCTTGGCTAATGGGGGTATCATTTTTCTCTGTGTTTTCTCTTTAGGCTGCCAGTTATTTGGGACAAGAATTATTTTGGCTGTGCACGTGTGTCATACCTGCAGAACAGGGCCCATCTTGCAGGCAGTTTCCAAATGCTACTCTAGTGTGTATTGACAAACATTAAGGACACTTTAAAAGGAAGTTATTTTGTGATACCTTAGAAGTCATGTTGGATTTTAACCAATTTCCTTGAGCTTTTTGCACTCATTGGCCTGTTAGTTCTTCTATAATTTCTCTGCCTGTAAATAAAATTGCAGAACTTGTTAGTTTTCCCTCTGGAAAACCTGGGCTGTATGTTCAAGGTGGCAGAGCTGAATTCAACCCCAACTTCAGCACTGGGCATAGAGTCTTCTTGGCAACAAAAGGGAAAGACTAAGCAGTTCAGGCAGGTTCTGCCAAAGGGATAATGCAGACCTCTGTGGAGATTGTAGTTTTAAGGTTTACTTTTCCCTTCCTTTTGGAAATGCCAGAGTGAATGAATGAAAACATAAACCTCTTTTCCTCATCCAGGAATGAATTCTTCTTGATACAGAAAATCCATGTCAGTCTTTTGAATCTTCTTGACCTCTTTGCATGGGTTTGAATTCAGGATACAGCTTTTGTCAAACACTTTTTCTAGGAATCATTACTAGGCTACAGGTATAGCTCTATTCTGTATAGCTCTGCCCATTTAGTTCTGAGAAAAAAGTGAGGATAATTAGAATGCATGAATTTACAATGGAAAATGACTTTAATCTCCTCACCTTGTGGTTACCCAGTTTTGATCATGGTGAAATAAATAGCAAGAGATGTTACTTCAATATGAGTAGGAAAGATTAAGCTAATGGACAGAGTGGTTCAGAAAAAGCCTTTTTCCTGCTGGAGGTGAAATTTCACAACTGCTTTACAAGATCATTCTCCAGTACAGGATTTTAGACAAGGTAGGGCAATAATCTGATTAGAGATGAGTAGTTCCTCTGGAAGTGAGATGGGAAAATCTCAAAATGGATATGATTATTTGCTGGAGAATATAGTGAAACTGCCAAAAAGAAAATTTAGAGATATAATTTCTTTTGCTTCTTCTTTTCTGCTGCAGACCTGCAAAAACCTTGTCTGATAATTTGGGTGTTATTAAAATTCCTTAGAGTTCCCTGTAGTGGAGAGCTGGAAGCTTTTGTCTTGTCCTAGAAATGGATTTTTCCAAACTCCCTGGCGGGTCTTGCATCAGTCCAATAATAAATACTGAAGCTTCCAGATAACAATACTTGCCTTTCTGGAGGAAATGCTGCTGTGATTGAGTGAACTTTACACATTTGGGAATGCATTTCCAAAACATTTGTTGTAAACTTGAATGTTTTGTGGCTCCTTTTGATCTCTGGAATAAACTTGTGAAAATTAATATATCAGTCTGCTGAGGTATTAAGTCAAAATCTGCTCATTTCTTTCAGATAAACAGCACTTTGGGCCAATATATGTAGTTCTGGTGTAAGTGATTGCCATTAAAATGCCATAATTTACCAACAGATATAAAATGCAGAGATACCTGCAATGTTTTCCTTAATACAAAGTAACTGCAGCAGTTCAGAGACTCAGAGACAGCAACTAATGGTGAATTTTGCCTCTTTTCAGTGAGACTCCCTTCAGGTTTTAAATGTCTTCTGCTCTCTCTACAAGTTCATTGAAAGAAAAACAAAACCAAAACCAACAACACACAAAACCAAACAACAACAACAAAAAACCAACCAACCAAACAAAAACCCAAACCAGCAGTGAAATTTCCAAGGCTATTAATTTCTATGTGCTGTTTACTGAGGTGTATTGTAGGCCTAGGGAGTGCATGCAGTCGAACAGCACACACTGCTCAGCAGAATTGCAAATGATACCAGGGAAAGACCAGAAGTTGCTGAGAATTTAGAAGTGTGAACCCACCTCTTCGGGCACGTTCTGCAGGATTTAGCCCTTCCGGCTTCAGCTCAGCCCAAAGGTACCACATCACAAAATTGCTTGGATAGCCCCTTTTAGAAGAGTGCTCCTCCTGCTGCAGCTCCTGGTGCCAGGTGATCCAGGGGTGAAACAAATATATATAAACAAATTTATCTACATGCAGTTTGTTGGCATTTGCTCCTTCACAAACATTCTCATTCAGCTTCCATGGCTCTTTCCTCTTCCCTTTGGACTGTCTGACTTTTCTGCTGTACTCTTCCAGAAAGGACAGCTGTGAAATGATGGTTCCAAAAAACACAGAGAGAATCCTTTGTCATATGAATTACACAACTAATACAATTAGTTGGTCCTGTGGGAGGGCAAGATGTTCTTCTGCCCTGTGCATCATCCAAAAAAAACCAGAACCCTAAAAACCCTAAAGCCACATCACCAGTTTAATTGCTGTTTCAGAATTGTGACTGGTGTCAGTGACGTGCACATGGAGAGACATCATAGCTGGATTTTAATTTTTTTTTTTATATCAGGTTGAGCGTGATGTTTTGACACCTGGGAAATCAAATTATGACTCACAAACTGAGTAAACGTAATGTGTAAGTCATGGGAAGAGAGCAAACAGAGATGACGGAAATGTCATTTTCCTGAGTCATTTTTATGGCCATGGCCACATTTAAATGCAAAGTAAAGGTTCAGTCAAATGATTAACCCAGGAACAAGATGCTGCTGCTTTATTAATTGACCTAATAAAGTATTCTACCTTAGGCAGCCTTTGTCTCTATCCATTACATTACAGAGCAGCCAGTCAGTCAGAGCAGTTATAACTCACACACACAAAACCTGGGTTAAAATAATGGATGTGATGTGCCAGCCTATATAAACTGACAAAATAGAGCCAAGAAGTCCACTCCCGAGTCAATAATACTTTGAAAGGCAGGGAGGCAAGATTAAATCACCTCATTCTTAATTCATTTTGGTTTACCTGCATCGACAGTAATGAATGTTGCTCAAACAAATGATGCTTCCTCAGTTGCTTCAGGATGATAATTAAAGCTCCATAACTTCCCTCTTCAAGAAATTTTTCTATTTGATGGGTTCTTTTATCAGTGTTAATGTTATTTTTACAAATCCTATGACAGACGTGTTTCTTAGGATGGGTCACTGTAGAAATACTTGTTAAGGTGTCATGATTTTTTAGCATCAGTGCAACACTTTTAGAGTTAAACAAAACTCTAAATCAGTCATACTGAGGGTCCCTGAAAATCTTGATATGGAGTTCATTGATAGGCAAGTGGTGGCATGGTTGTCCTGTATTGAACTTGGTTTGCAGTATTCTGATTTAATTGGACTGCTGGTATCCCTGATAGGTAAACACTTTGATAATCTGCTCACCAAAATCCATCTCCTCCTCTGTTCTCACACTCCAGGGAGGCAAAGTTTGCCATCTTGGAGAGGGACAAACATAACACTCCTGCAATGTTTAAAGTGCAATCAGGAATCCCAAGGCAAACTGGCCAAATAGAATCTTGTAAGCTTTAGAAGAATCCCACCCAGAGGAGCAGTGAATGTAAAAATGTTAGCTTTCCCTCTTCAGCATAGGAAATGGTGACATGCTTCCCCCTAAATTAATGTGGGGTTTGAACTCTCCTCCTACAGCCAAGCCTAAAAAACATAAGATAGAGCTCTATTCCCTTCCACTCTCGTGAGTAGAGGGTGCTCTGGTGGGAAAGCATGATACCTAACTAAAGTAAAAGGGAAATTTCTTATATTTAACTGTGCAACTTAATCTTTAGCATCCAGAACTAGAAAGTGTGCCTGGCACTCCTGCAGGATAAAGGTCAAAAGAATTGGGTTTCTTGTTTGAATTTGCATACAGGTTTTACTTTCTGATTTGAAGTTACACAAATATCCCTGTGAATGACCTGAACTGTCAAGAGGTTCTCACAGGAAGATCTGTCACCTCCAAATATATTGCTAAAATAAAATATCTGCTTTAGATTTGGCCCTTAAAACCTCATAACACTCCTGGTCTTAGTCTAAAGTTACATCCTTCACATTCCTGACTCTGGGGGTTGCTCTAAATATTTTAGTCTGATCAGAAATTTTCATCATGTCCCTGTGTTGGGCTCTGATAATGCAAAGATCTAACCTGTTTTTAATAGAGCAGAATAACTAGCCTGTGCAGGATGTATTGTTTGTCTGTTCCACAATTTCACTTTTAAATCTTGTTCTGATTGGGAGTTAATGCTTATGAACTAAAGATTCATCTCTTCCTACCTCCACCTGCTCCCTCATCTCATGACGAAAAGCTTGATGTTTTATTATGATTTTTCCCTTCTCATCTGAGAAACATAATAACCTCCAATCTCTTGCTTTCAACATGGTTATAAATTTCCTGACTTGTAGTCCTCATTGTCAGGGAGATTCATTAAATCTACGTGTTAAACATCAAGTGAGGCTGAACAGCTCAGAGAGCTGATCTTTAAGCTGGAGCCTGATTCATATTTTATGTTGAAGGAAAATTTTTTTTTATTGTAGTAATCTCCTGGATCAAAAGAAACGGGACCAGCAGGTTGAGGGAGGTGATTCTCCCCTTTTAGTCAGCTTTTGTGGGACCCCACCTGGTGTGCTGTGCCAGCCCTGGGGACCCCTAACATGGGAAGAACCTGCTGGAGCAAGTCCAGAGATGGCACTAAAGATGCTCAGAGGAAATAGAACCAAACTGCTATGGGTACCAAAGAGGCTTCTCTGTAGGAGGGATGCTCTCCATACTGAACAATTCACTGTCTACAGCTGCACCTGACTGGGAAGGTTTATTCTCAGAAGAGCAAGGCCATTTGACTTTTCTCTCCTCCCAAAAGATAATCAGAGTATTGGAAGCAGTTCAGGGAGAGGAGGTGTCAAAATGTCCAGCGAGTTGCCAGCTCAGTCATTCTCACTGTGGTTACCACATAACCTATGACAGAATGATTGTGATTCTTTTATATTACAACATACACAAACAGAAAATAACCAACACTGCGGGGATTCAATTATTGGAATAATCACTTACCCCATAGTTCATGTAACTCTCCAGAACTGCAAAAACTTGGTCAGTTATTAAATAACCCAACCTTCTGGATCTCGAGGTTTCAAACTGGGTACCTCAATGAAATTAAATCATTTTAAAAACATGAATTGCTTTTTTTATAATTTGAATGGTTTCTAGAAAATAATCTTCAATGAGAAAGTGTTTCCTATGTGTTAAATAATAGCTTTTGGGGTTTGTAACAATTTTTTTCTAAAATAATCAAGAAACTAATATAGCAAGTAATTGCATTTCGAATTTCTCTGTTTACTTCCTTTGCAAGTATGTAAAGTGGTATTTACCTTTTAATCCAAAAATCTAGCACATACTCTAATTCCCTTTTGGATCTAATATAAAGTTTTGATCAATCTTTTTTAATTAAAAAACATAGATTGTCTTTGTATTTATATTTCCCATGGCAGGGAGGGGAGAAGCATCAAAACTTTCCCAAGAATGTTTTTTTATACTTTTATTTTGTCTTCTTTGATTTTTCTGGGCTGGACTTATACTTACCCTACTATATAGATGAAACGGTGTGACTCAGGATCCTATTGTCTACATTGCAAGGTACATCCTTTTTACAGGAAATAAATCCATCTTCTGGTTAAACTGCTGCTTCTTCCACCTGTTGGCTCTGAGTTTTGATAAAGAGCACTTAAGAGATGTGAAGTACACCATGGAATAAGTCCCACTGCACATGGGAAGGGCGGCCACAGGCAAGGCCAACTCTCTCCCCTGTGCCTGCTGCCCCTCCTTCCCACCCCAGGAACGAGAGCACGAGGGAATGAGGCACTAAAGGGTTAGAATTGAGCTCAGCTCGTTGCTTCTCTAATATAACCAGTCAGTCACACTTAGGTTTAAAAGCCCTGAACGCTTGTGAAATTTCATCAGGAGGAGAGGCAGAGATGGAAGGCAGGGAAGAGCAATCAGGTTCCTGCCAGGGCATCCCAGTGCCTGGGCTTGGGAGGAGATGCTGCCCTCTGAATTGTGCTACCTGCCTCATCCTGAGCTCTTCTCATCTTTATAGTTAATATTTGAATTGCACTATCCCAGAGGCCTTCCTTGTGTTCTCTGTACAAACACAGGTCTGCCCTAGGTCTGTGTGACTGCTTTTCTGTTTGGATTTTGTGGATGAGTTCTGCTCTTTGTTTTTATGGTGAAGCTTATTAAAGAAAATTTTTCTCACAAGGTGTTTGATAGAATTATAACGCTTTGCCATTGCTGTGTTTCTGCCATCATATATCACACTGCAGAGCTCCAAACTTCACAGGGGAAAACAGAGACCATTTATTTAGGCACCCCATAAGACAATTCTGCTTCCACAGGCAGCTGCAGCAGCCTTAAATCTGCTGACACCAAATGACGCTCGTTTCTGTCCTCACCCTTTCCTTCCCTTACCAATGCTCCTAACATGCTGTTTTCTTAACTCTGTGCCTTCCCCTTTCCTCCTCTGGAGCCCATCAGGTCTTCCCTGAGCAACTTTGAATCACTGGCATAACAGGAAACGTTCAGAGCTCTTTTCTCCCCACCCTGGAGCTGTGAATCAGTCTGTCAAAGAGGATGAGATGAGCACCAGCATGGAGAACACATGGGAGCGGGGAAGGGCTAAGGGGCATCACCCCCCTTTGGCAGTGTTTAGCTCTTAATTCTCACCACCTTTCATCACAACCTCCAAGAAGACAGTCAGGAAATTCTAGTATCACTTTTGATGTTTGCAAAGTACTAGAGAATTCTTCTGAATTATTGAGATCCTCTTCCATTCCCTGGCAGTAAAATCAGTCCTACCTTCTCTTGCCTTGAGCACTCATTCCTGTGACATTGCCTGGCGTAACATACTGTGCCTTTCACTGCTGCCATTTCACTTGTTTGCACAGTGGAATGGCAACCAGATTAGCAAGGGAAAAAGTGTAGGATACAGAAAGGTTTATATCTGTTGTTTTCTTAAAAAAATCTGATCAAGCCTATGAACATTTTGCTCAACCCTTGGAAGGGTCGTGACTTGCCAAAAAGCCAGAGGGTAGCAAGAATGTGCTAATAAGAAAGCAAATGGAAATGTTCATTTAGGAAAGCTCACAAGTAGGTTGGAAGGGAAAATGAAATCTAATCCCAGAAAGAAAGGGAGGAGAATTTTTCTTCCAGTCTAGCTCGGGGGGGAAAAAAAACAAACAAAAAAAACCACCAAAAAACCACAAAAAAAACCCCTGAAACAAAACAAAACAAAACAAAAACAAGGAAAAAAAAAGTTCAATTATGTACACTTGGTTTCTTCACTACTCTGCTCTTGTACACTGGTATGTTTTGGTGAACTTGGGCTCAATCTGCCTATTTTTCTTTTCCATCCTGTACACAAAATCCTGTGTTAAGCAAACCTACATCTTAAAAAATAATTAAAATATAAGAGAGATTTTTCTTTAGGTGATTTTCCACAAAAGGTCTTAGCCCAAGAGTCATGACAAGCAAATTTACTGTGCCATATCTCTGCCAGCTTAATTCAGAATGAACTGTATTTTACTGCTGGCAGCCCTGGGAAACTGGCTACAGTCCACTGAAGCTTTCTATTTCTTCCCATACAATTCTAGCTATCTTAGGGCACATCAGTGTTGGAACCACAGATAAGACTCAACTTTTATACTCACCTTCTTAAGTTTCTAGATTATTTTATATTGAATATCACTCTAAATGCCTTCTAAATTCTCATATGCCTGAACCTCGGGAATCTGAGTCCAAACTTAGATCTGATTTTATGTACTCTGTGTCATCAGATTGAATTCATCTGGCTGATGCAACAGCCAGAGCAAAACAGAGGAGAATTAACCACCAAGACATGCACACAATGCTGTCTTAGCCATGAGGAAAAAGGGATTGAGAGCAGCAGACAGTGACATGGATTTCTACCAGAGATGGCAAAAGAACATTATGACTTGGTCAGAGCTTGCAGGACTATGTTTCTGAGACTCTCAGAGAGATTTAGTTCCTCATTGTGAGCAGCAGCACCCACAAGAACAGCAAGGATACCCATTTTGCTGCAACACCTCATGAAGGCTGTGCTTTAGGCTTTGGTGATGACCCCACAGGAGAAAAGACAGCAAAGCAGTGCAATCCTGCCCCACCAGTGGCCATAACCAAGCCCGTGTGTCTCAGGGTCCCTCACCTGGGTTCACGGGGGAATGAAGTCACTGAGGTTATTACCTGCACTGGTTGTCATCCTCTCTCCAAACTTCCTGCCAGGTGGTTCCTCTGCTGGGATCTGAATGCTGGTGGTGAATTCCAGCAGTGAACTCAGGCCAGGAACTAAAAGGTTGAAGAGCAGTAAACTGCACAGGAGTCTCTTTGTCTTCTCCACATTCATGAAGCTTTAGCCATTCCCACTGTGATCTGGATTTTAATTCCCAGAGTCTGAAGGACAGTTGTATCCCTGCTTCAACTCCATCTGTTTTGGGGCAACTAAGAATAGAGATGGATTTGTCCCTAGATGTTTTGAACTTTTAAAGCCATAAATGACCCCTCTGGCACACGGAGTAGGTAGAAAATGTGCCCTCTTGTCCTTCATTTTCCTCCCACACTTCTGTTCTTCTAGTCTCCATTTTTTAATTCAGTCTCATTACTTTTCCATACTATTAAGCTATAAGCAGCTGGAGAAATGACAGTGATATAAAGCTGCTTCTTGCTGTATGCTCCATCCTTTACATGGGTGGATGGGTCCCTGTAAGTGCAGCTAGTTTTAATCAATTGCTCTCAAATACGTACTTGTCCTTTTTTTTTTTCCCCAGGTATTGTGAATTTTAAAAGTACCTATTATCTATTTAAAATTAATGCAAGCTTTGAATGCACACAAGTCCATGTAACTTTTCATTTTTAATTTGAGTCTTTTCTCCCTAGAGGAGTCTGGAATTCTTTATGAATTTATCCACACTGACTAAGAAAAAAAAAATAAACAAACAAATCTCCTTATGTGTCCTAGATTTTCCTCTAGGGAGAACGGTTGAGAGTTTACACATGAAAAACAGTGTCTCTCATTAAGTTAAGTCGTTTTGAATTGTAAGGAGCATTTCACCATTCAGTAAAGGTCTAATTTAATGCCCACTGAATGCCAGAGAAATAATCTCATTTATTTCAGTAGGCAGCAGAACAGGCTGCTCTTGCAAATCATTTTGATTCACACAGCAGCATTTCTCAAACACAGGAATGGGTGGAGCATCCCCAGCACCCACAGGAGCAGCGTGAGGGTGAGCTCTGTCACAGAGGGAGCAGGACCAATTGTGAGCATCAGGCAGAAGTGACTCGTGATTATTTGTAGGGACCACTCAGGGATCTGCACCCCAGTGAAACCAATGGCCAGGCACCTGATGTGTGGCAGAGTCAGCAAATACAAGAGAAAAGGCAGAGTTTGAATTGCTTACTTGTAATGGAAACAAATTAAATGTTATTCTGTGAGTGGTAAGCTTGTCTGTCTCTGTGTGCTACCGAGTTGGCTACAGTAGGTTGCTCACTGCTGTGTGTCACAAATTGTGAAGCTGAATATATGAGAAAGATCCCTGGGCACAATTTTCAGTGTTGAGACTAATTAGCCTAAAGATCATAAGCCAACCAATCATAAGAGCTGGAGATTAGGGAGCATTTGTCCATTTTCTTTAAAAGTAAAAAAAATAAAAAAAATAATAATAAAAAAAATGAAGAAAAATAAAAAAGGAAACACCAGCTGTGTTGACAGAAATATGGGACTAAACATACTGTAATTGGATACAGACATCCCAAAGGAGGGGTTCTCCCTCAGTGAGCAAGTGATAGAAGGTATTCTTTTGTGTGGCATCATATAGAAGAATTGACAGAAAGGAAAGTTTAGGGCTAGACCTGGAGGCAAGGGTCAACTATGTGATTTAAAGGCAAAATACAGGAGGAGAAACGTGGCTTATGGACAGTTCAAGAAGTCTGGAAAATTGCTGACCTTGAGAGCCCAAAGTGTGGATCACCAGCTGATCTGTAGTAGCACAAGCTTGTAGGACATGATGTCTAATGGCAGAAAACCAGCATTCTGCTCTGGAGGAAGAGTGGTCAGAAATGAAGGTACAACAGCAGAGACAGAAAGCAGAGAGCCAGTTCAACAAAACCTCATGTTAAAACAGGCCTGCCACCAGAAGTGCTCTAAAGCAAAGGCTTGTGAAACAGAGACTAAAAAGGCTGGAGAGGTGAAATATTGTGATTATCCTGCATCCTGAGGTAACTGGATAGAGCTTTGAAAGACTTTAGGTGCTTCCTCTGCATCATACAACTTCAGTTTTGCATCTCCTGGAAACCACAACGGGGCGCTACAGAGGAGCTGACAAGTTGACTGTAGCTGGTTATTGGAGTCAGATGAAAAGGCTCCGTGTGCTCACACAACCTTTTATACCCATTTCTACTGCCAGGTGCGTGAGAGAGATCCTTTCATAGTGCAGAAGATGAACTTACCTTCCCACCCCAGCACAGCTCTGCCAGCTCTCCTGCAGCACGAACTCATCACTCAAATCTCACTCTTTATAATTCTCCTCTTATTGCTGCTCTCATAAATGAAACTGGGATAGAAGGACTGGTAGATAACAGAAAAGAAATGTGGTGTCAGCCTTCAAAAAGAGAAAGATCGTAGTAATTACTGTCAAGAAAGTCTAGCTTCAATGCCTTTTAAAATACTGGAATGAATAACAGTTTCTATCCATTTGGAAGATAGCAGAGGCACCAGGAATAAGAGCAACTTACAAAAACAAACTGTAGCTGTTACTTTTTGACAGAATTGCCAGATGAGAAGACTATGACAGATGCAGTGCAGGACTTTTTCTGCCTAAAATAATTTCCTGCGAAATGTTATATTTGCAATTAATTCTTGAAATGAAGTCTAATACCACTGACTGAAGATGGAGATGAAACAAGAGATAAATGCCTGTGGTGTGGGACTGGTGTTGGGCACCTGAGGCTTTTTTATTGTCTTGACTAAGGAGAGCTTCCATTGTTTGAGAATGGTTTTATGTTTGGTAAAGTTCTAGTCAGCTTGAGCGTGGGGCCCTGGGGCAGCATTTTGTTTAACCTGCTCTAAACAGATGTCTGAGGTTCTCCTTTCCTACTTGCACTGCCATTTAAATACTGCTGCAAATGGAAGATGTTTGTTACCCTTGCCTGCTTCCCTGTGTCCATGGCAGCCACTCCTGGGAAGCCTGCCATTCTCATCCAGGGAGCCACATCATGGCAATCAGACAAACAGAACAAATGTATGATGTCCATCAGATACTGCATGCCTTTGCAATGTCCTTCACAGGGACAACAACCATGGAAATGCAGATTTTTTGAGAGTATAAATTTGGAAGGAGTAGCAATACAGATGATTGGAGAAAGATGGTGAAAGAAAGATGCTTAGAGGTATAAGGGTATATAATAGACATATAAGGATATATACTGACAGGTATAAGGATTAAAAAAAACTCATGAGAGATGTTAAAACAATGCCACCTAATAATTCATCTGGAGGGGAATGACAGCTATTGAGAAGAGTTACATGGAGGGACAGAAAAGATTAAATTAAGGAAGGGCAAAATTTAAGCTGAATATCAGGAGAGTTTTCCTACGAGTGAGACTTGGAAGATACTGCAAAGGAATGGTCTAAATTCACCAGTTTTTAAGGTGAAAGCACATCAAAATGTTGTCTAGAGAACATAAGCAGATGGGGAGGTAAAAGCAGATCAAAATGTTCTTTAGAGAATATAAGCAGATGGGGAGATTACGTTGCATGTCTGCAATTTATGAGCTCTGATGCCCAAAATGATTATTTCAAGAAATCTGAAGTTCATAATAACCTTCCCTTTCTCTACAGCACGATGGAAGATGTGTCCCAAAGCTTTTTGTGTTGTAACACAGTTGAGGTGTTTTTGGAGAAGAAAGTGTTAACAGGTCTTCTATACCTGTACAATCAGTTCTTTATAATTCGTGTTACAGCAGCATCTTGCAGTAGCACTCCACATTAGATCCCACTGAGCTAAGTGTTGTTGAGAGATATAATAAAAGTTCCTTCTTTATCCCAGATATCTAATAAGCTAAATGTAATAGATAATTCAATTAGTAGGTTTTACAAATGGTTGGGTATAGAATGGACGATAACACCTCTCTGATGACAAAGGAACATAAGTTAACTACTTTTCAAGTTGGTGATTTTGATTGTGCTGACAGTTCTTAAAAAATCCTATGCCTACTTCTGTGTTAAAATAAGTTTCGATATGCATCTTTCACTGGAAGTGGATATTATAGCTCAAATGTGACTGGGAGCAAGTGAGATATATCTCATGTGAAGAATACGTACAAGGTATTGTATCTGTGAGCTGTATCTAAAAATGTTTGAGCATCCTCATGCCAGGAGTGGTGAATACACAAATACAGGTGGCCCAACCAACCTTCTGCCTACACTGCCAAAATGCAGGGCAGCATGTAAAGAGTGTGACTGTGCTCCCCTCTGCACCCAGAAGCTCCTGATGGACCTTCATTTGGGTAGTGTTTGAGGGCAGGGTCATGTTGCACAGCCCACAAGGGTGAGACTGGGGCTCCACAACTCTCCTTGAATTTAAATCTGTAACTTCTGAAAGAGCTTTTCCTCCTTTGTAGTTTTGTAGTAGTTTTACATTCTTACAAGGTCTTTTCAGATTCGAAATAAGAAGTAGTGTTTTTCCACTGCTTTCCTACTCGTACTCATATTTATGCTTACTGTGACCTGAACTGTAAAGTTACCATAAGTCTATGGGATTTCCAAAAAAAATGTTCTAAATTAATACTGCTGGTAATTCAAGTCAGATCTGGCTCCATGCATGTGCATGTATTTTTAAAGATCCTAAAGAAATCAATTACCCACTTTTTCTGTCTTCAGATTCTGCATTCTGTGCCTTCTTTTAACTGCAGTGATGGTGTATTTATATAAACCTTCTCCCTTTCCCAATACTCATTAATAATGTAACCTTCAGCACAAAGGGCTGTCAGTTGTGGGGTTTTTCCTCACTCTGAGAAGCAAAATAAACCCTCTGTTTCTACATGCAAGAAATAACACATGCTGGAAGATGTGATAATATAACATGAGGGTCTTCTTTCAGGTTATTTTGCTCGATGCAGTTTGACACAATCTTGTAAGTGCTATTCTCTTTGTTCAGGTTGTTCTCAGTATTCCCTGGCAACAACGAAGAGTGTTTTTCAAACTTGACGAAAAGGGACCCAAGGTCTGTGCTCCTTTTGCTCTTTCCTGGACAATGCCATTGGATATTTCCTCCAGATGAAACACTAAAGACTGCCAGACTTATCCAAGTGATTAAAAAAATACGGTTTATTCCTTATTATTTTCAAAGTCATGCAAAAACAATTGCTGTTTCCTTACTTTGTGCCAGTCTGTTGCATTACTAGATTTCAGATAGAATCCTTGTTTCCCTTCTCTTATCAATAGAATGATTCATATGAGGAACAAACTGCCCATTTATTGAAGTTTCAGGAGCCTAAGCACAGCTAACTGAATAGGAACTGAGGAGTTTGTGGCTATTCAGGTGCATGTCAATGGGAGAAAAGAGCCCTAAGGATGCACAGCTACACGTATTCCTGCTTGGATACTTCCTCCACTTCAAAGCATAGGCAAAGCTGGAATCTCTAGCCACAGGGCTTCACTCTGTCTTATTGTGGAGAAATTCATACAGCCTCCAGCCTTTTAACTGCACTGCTTTTAACCTGGGTAACTGAAATAAGGGGAAAACAAAGTTAATAGTGAGCTACTTGGAAATGCAGTTCTGGGAGGACCTACAAGAACAAAAGAAGCAAGTTTCTGTCGATTTCAGTCATAAATTTCCACTCCACAGTGTGTCATTAAAAAAAAGGCAAATGCAGTGACTGCTGCAGGCAAGGCAGCAGCACGAGCAGCCTGCTCTGCAAGGCGAGTCCGTGGCCAAGGGCCACAGCAAAGCAGGCAGATGAAGCTCCTCACTGGCAAACCCACAGTACTGCTGCACATGGGCAGAGAAGATGCTGGGCACATGCAGCCAGCAGAACAGTGATTACCAGGTCCATCTGTAGTGAGGAGGGAGCTCTGAGATCAGCCCAGAAGGGAGGGCAGTAAGGCAAGGCTGGTAGGAGCAAGGTATGAGGCCAGGCTTGGCACACCTACAGCATAGCCTGAGCAAGGGTTTGAGTGTAAGAGAAGTTTCCAAGCCTCCAGCACAGAGGATACACGAGTGGACACTAATGAGGGCTCCTCACAGCTCTTTTTCACAGCTCGTTCTGTTGTCACATCACGCTGGCCTAAGGTTGTACAGCCGTGTCGTACCCAGGAGGGAAAGAGGACCAGTATGGAGAAAGATGGTACAGTCTCATAGAGGCACATAAGAGGGGGATGATGCTCTCAGGACTCTGAAATGTTGTTTATAACATACCAGTTTATTATAGCACCTGATTTTTAGGCAGTCTGATTAATGGTGGATGAAATATTAAAGCTAATTTCACGGTTATGCAAACATAAGCTGGAAAATACTGTATGAAGCCATATACAATATACATGTTTGCAGAGTCCCTGGACTTGTGCATCTTCTCCACTTACACATGTACATCTAGTGTGTCACATCAAAATCCCTCCTGTAGCTCCTCCAGCACCTTTAGCATGGAAACCTGCCAGAGGCTTTTTGAAAACCCCATTGCACCTCCAAAAAAATGACCTATCAGTCACCCTGGGCTCACAAGCCCTGTTGCCCCTTTTGCCTGAAAGGGATTTCTGATTGTGAAATCAGAGACTCCAGCCCTCATTACAGACTCTGCCACCTCACCAGGAACACTTTCCAGGATACTCTCTGGAAAGTTTGCAGCATATGGGAGGGATGCTGGCAGCCAGCCAGCCCTCTGTCCCAGGGGGTGTTTGGAAAGGTAGCTTGCATTGCTTTGGTCAGCAGTTTCTGCAATTTCACATCTGAGTTCCCTCCGAGCTCCCAGGTGAATGCCATCCCCTCTGGGTGACTTATGGACACAGCTTCTCTCCTTGGTCCGCTGCTTCCTCTGGATTTACTCGAAATCCATCTAGCTCGTCTGACCTATTTACTACAAAGAATGTGTAGGCATATTTATGTCATGATTTACACTGAATTCACAGAACCTGGAAGTTTTCTTCAGGCTCTGCTGTAGAACCTCTCATTGTCATCCTGTGAAAAGATAGTGGCATTTTAAATCTAAAATTACAAATGAGCCATAGCATGTGTAAACCTTTCACGTGGTATCTTTGCAGGGATGTAGGATGGGTTTTCCATGCTAGCTGGTCTCTAGAGGGCTCTGAAAGCTAAGGAAGTCTCTACAAATACAGTGTTGTTGATGCCAGCAACTATCAGGTAACTCCATTGTCGCTGATGAGATCAGAATATGGCCCTTGGGGATAATTCAAAATTATCTTGTCTGGCAAAGAAAGAAACAGCTAGCAATAGTGAGATCCCCAGGTTTTTGTTATCTAAAATGATGCCCTTAATGTTAGCAAGCTAATACATCTGTAAGGTTGCAAACACCTCAAAGGGAAGTGTCTCCTGTGAGAAAATGACAGGTATTGGTTATGTTGGTAACAACATGTCTCATGGTAACAAAACCATGAGACAGGTGCTCAGCTAAAAACCATGAGACAGATGCTCAGCTAATCTAAATCAGAGCGACTGATACAAAGACTACAATAGAGATTTAGCAGAATTTGACGTCTGCACTTTTTGTTTGGACTTTCTAAAGCCAATAAATACATTTTCTATAGAAAGTTTACATGAGAGGTGGTTTCCCATTCTATTTCCTCTGAAATGTAACAAAACAGTGCTTTCCACCACTGTCAGGTCCTCGTTTAAATGTAAGGATTGAAACTTGGAAATGAGATTCACCACCCATTTTGATGCAGATACGAGAGTGTATACCTCCCTCTCTTGCATAATCTACTCACCTATCAGGTAAAAATCTTTCAGCAAAGATTTGCTCTTACAAGGCTATGAAAGCTCCATGAGGGAGCAGGTCTGACCTTTTGCAATGAATCATTTCACTAATGTCCTCTTGTTTGGCCACTTTATTGTTTTGAAATTTAAAAAAAAAAAAAAGAAAAGGAAAAAATCCAGTTCAATCACATCCATAGTTAAGGTGTTTATAAACAAACTTCAGCATTTGCTGTTCAGCTTTGAAGCATGAGGAAAACTGATTTGTCTAAATTATCATAATCTGCAAAATATATATTTAGGAGGACTTTATGGAAGGCCTGGCAAGTTTCCTTTTTGTGTCCAGAAAGTCCATGGTTACGGTTTCCTTGCTGCTCTTGGTGCATCCAGCATCAAGGTTAATTTCTTTTTCAATCTAAATCTTTAAAAGGCATTCATTGCCATTCTTCATAGGGAAAAGAGTCTTCAATTGCTAGACCTGAAAGCCTGTTACTGTGATTTTTCCTAAAAATCAGGGCTTTTCAGTTACACTCCTGAAAGGAACAAACTTTTAAGGCATGTTATTTCATAGAAGTGACACAAAAGGAGAGATGCTTTTCAGAACTGATTTTTAAGATCTGTAACTTCAGAAAAGTTCACCTAATTTACCTACAATTTTGGCAAAAGGAAGTATCTGGACAAAGCTCT
Organism: Anabacerthia variegaticeps; assembly: GCA_035583185.1. Classification (NCBI taxonomy): domain Eukaryota; kingdom Metazoa; phylum Chordata; class Aves; order Passeriformes; family Furnariidae; genus Anabacerthia; species Anabacerthia variegaticeps. The sequence goes on along the minus strand of JAWWEW010000078.1, from coordinate 52,652,822 downwards.
ACATCTGAAATGGGAGTTACCTGGAAATTATAGTAGCAAGTGTGGAAGAGGGAGGCCAAAGGTAGATATATCATGTTACTACAAAAGTTGGCTTTAAACTACTAAAACTACAGCAGAGAATGGGTTTGAAATTATATTTTTGGAAGTATTTAGGGACAGTTAGGTTTTAAAAAAATTGACTTTGCATTTGTACTCTCTATCAAATTTAACAGTGGCTGTTCACAGTTCACATTCGCTTTTGAAACAGCACAGAAAAGCCCCACCTTGGATTCCCTATAACTTCTGCTGGTTAACACGACCAGCAAGCTCAAAAGCAGCTTCCTGTCTTCAGAGCACTGAAAACTTAGCTGCCTGCAGCAGAATCACATTGCTTTCCAGATGCTGGAAATAAATATTCCAGAGGGTTTAGCCTAATGGCTTCCAGTCTGCCCATGCCCCTCACGTGTAGCCCCAGCTGTTAAAGCCACTTTGTAAAGTGATGCAACAGAAGGAGACAAACTACTTCCTGAATATTTCTGCTCGGTTTGTACTGCTGTCATTGCAGTCGTTTGAGCAGACTGGCAAAGTCCAGGCTGCAAACTGCAGAGCTTCCAGCATTTAGCATATGCACAAGCTCACCAGTGTAACGTGCTGTGGTACGACAGGCGTGGGTAGGTCTCAGGAGTGCTGGTGGAGACACCTGACCCACACACTGCTGAATATGCTGTTCAGCATCCTCTACCACACCAATTATTCATGGCTGTTGCTGCCAAACATCTGCTAGGAAATTTCCTTCCTTTTTCCTTACGTGCAGGCTATCAAGAACCTAGCAGCACTTAAGTGGAATATATTTATGTCTTCTCACAACAGAGGGGGCTGATGCAAATGTTTTGGAAGCTCCAGTAACCAACCTGAAGATGGAAATGTTACAGACAACTAAAGCCAAACATATCGTGATCCTGCAAACAGAGATCCCAAGTGAGGTCCTTTGAGCCCTCCTGGAACAAGGAGGGAGGTGCTGGAAGCTCCCTCTCAGGAGGGTGCCCCTCAGAGCTCAGGAACTCCAAAGTTTGGGATGCTCAGAGGACCATCACTACAAGCTGACAACAGGAGCTGGGCTGAGACCCTCACTCCTCAAGGCTCAACCCTCACACACCAAGAATGCTGAGACATTCAGTGTGAGCATTTCACTGACAGCCGAGGGGAATTTCTCACAGTCACAGCTTTGTAAATACTTCTTTTGTGTGTGTGTGCCTGTGTGTGTGAATTGATTACCCTATAGCTACTGTAGCACAAACACTGCTGTGTCAGATCTATAATTGTCACCATTGTAATTGTAGGAAATTGTGTTGAATCACTTTAAAAATGGTAAATTAGTTGATAGATTAAAAGCTGCTAGATCCTTTAGACATAAATCACCAAGTCTGAGCCTGTTTGGCAAAGGGTCACAACTGCACCTTGTGACCCAACAGAAAGGTCTCTCTTATCCCTTTTTACTCTTACCTTTTTCCATCTTTATCGTTTTCATTCTGACCTCCTGTAAATCATTCTAAATTGATTCTATTTTGATCTTCCTTTGTATGTTTGTGGTGGGTTGACCCTGACTGGATGCCAGGCTGGATGCCAAGCCATTCTATCACTCCCCACCACAACTGGACAGGGGAGAGAAAATATAATGAAGGTTTCATGGGTTGAGGTAAGGTCTGGGAGGAATCTTCTCACAGAAGCCACCCCTGTAGCACCTCCAATACCAAACGTGGCCACCAAACCCAATGCAGTGTTTCCTCCACACAGTAAGCAGCAGAGTGAACTCTGCCATCCAAATTTGCCATGGTTTTCAAATTATTATTAAACTTGTCCCGTGGTGATTCTTTAAAAGCAACGTAAACCATTTGCTTGTGGCAGCGTGTTGTTCAAATACACATGTAATTTTTTTCTTCCCCTCCTCAAAAGTTAATGCTTCAGTGGAGGATAAGGTATATCAACACAGTTTAAAACTCACATTCTTAGGGAAATTGCCTCAAAGACTATGAGGAATCATTCCAAATCCTAATTAAAAAAAAAAATTAAAAAAAAAAAAATAAAAAACCCCAAACAAACAAAAAACCCAAACCAAAGCCAAAACCAAAACCCAACCAACCAAACAAAATGCAGATCAAGCAAAGCATGATTAGATCAAGTCTTTCTATAGCATCACAAAAATCTAACAACCTCCTCTAGCAGCGCTTTAAAAAGGTGACACCAAGTTTCCTCTTTCCCTGAAGACAAAACCACATGATGTGATTTAAACTGAATTAGTGGGACCACTGATGTTCTGTGTGATTTCTACTCCTCTCCAAAAAGCTGGCAGGAATGTAGCATGTGGAATATTTCTGCTTCACCTGCAGCACTATGTTTTTGACTGAAAATACATTAAGAGATACTGGGAGCCAAATTGCCACCTGGTTTGTTTTACTGGGGTGGCAAGGAATACGACATTGGGCAAAATGCTAAAATCTTGCAGGTCATTTGCCAAAATACTGTAAGGAGAATTATAAAGTTTTATTCCATAATCATAATGAAAACAGTGGACCCTTTTCCTTGTTTACTCCATTATACTTCACTGTTCATGGATTCCCATTAGGTTCTTACTGACTACCACATATAAACTTGAGGGGAACATCAGCTCAATGGAGGTAACAAGCAGAAAACAAGATGACCTTTATAAAGTTGCCCTGTGCTGGATATTAGGAAAAGGATTTGACCATCACTTGTTCCTGTATTCATAGATGACATTTTTTGCTAATTCTACAATGATAGTTCCAGGGAGATTTGTATTAGAAGTCTGAAGGAAACAATATTTCAATAAATATTAATCTATTCTCAATTGAACCTCAGTTTTGTGTAAACAGCATGCACAGGACTGTTCATCTTTATTACCTGTGATTATTTGTGCTTTAAACCTTTGCTAGATACAATATTCTTTAAAAGTTAATTTTAAACTCAAACATTGGTGAAAAATTATTATTTCTATTTTGGCATTCAAAGTTCAAAAGATGGCTCCAATAATCTGGTAACACTTATATATGTGTTTCATAAGCACCTGAGTAGTCCCATTGAAGTCAAAGAGATTCTTCATGTACTTCAAGTTAAGTGTTAATAAGTCGAGAATCTTCTTTTGAAACATTTTTATAACTGCTGTAAAAAGCCTAGAAGTGTGGAAACAGACAAAGTTCAACACAGGCATTACCTATTGTGAGTTATTCATTCCAGTTGCATTCTGTTAGTGATAAATGAGCATGATTGAAGCTCTGACTGAGGGCTGCTACCAAAGAAAACCCTAGCATTTCCACAATGTAACTTCCTTCTTTGTTGCCACTAGAAAAAGTAAATGCTGGAGGATTTGTTTATATTTTCTTTTCTGTAGAGGAGGCATTCAGTTTCAAAGTCACGTTATCTCGGGCTGAAAAGCGGGGAAATTAGTGACTCTTACCTTAGGAGCTCTCCTAGGTGCTGACTGCTGTGCATGGCATCAAACAACTCACTTAAATCCTTACGCTGAGGTAACTGCAGTCAAAGGACATGAAACCTGTATGTTCCTGGGACAGCTGTGGGGCACCAGTGATGCTTAACACAATGTGTTGTCTGACTGGGTCCTCTTTCTTCCCAAATTGTCCTTCATCAAGACAAGTTTGAACACAGAAAAAATATAGTAGTCTGTATATAATATATATATATATATTCTAGTAGATATTAGATGTACCCTTGTCAGGGTACAAGGGGGATATAAAGGATGGAAGCAAAATAAGCAGTAAATTACACCGAAGAACAACCGAGTTGGAGCTCCTGTATAACAAGGAA
>JAWWEW010000078.1:52597971-52647953 GCA_035583185.1 Anabacerthia variegaticeps | reverse complement strand
TACAATCAACGGCCATTTCACCTCACGCCTCTTGGGGAGTGGGCCTTCCTCTGCGGCCCCTGGAAAGGTCTGCGTCATACCCTATATATTATATGTAGTAGATCAGCTATTATATAGCAGACACATTATACATTATATATTATCTTCTTTATATTATCTGTTTTCTACTATATAGAAATGTGTATATCAGTACTGCTCAAAAAATGAATGCAAGTAAGGCCGCTGTGTGCAAGGTAGAATATGAACACACAGTAAGACAGCACAGGCCTAAAGGGATCAGTCTAAGGCCACAAAACAGAGGTCAGAGGAAAGACTGCTCATACTCATTTTATTTATCTAGAATTTAACCTTGCATGATTAACTCAGGCTTCCCAGGAACATTTTCAAAGATGCATCCACAGAGTTCCTGAGAAAAGCCATGCCATGTAGTGAATGTTCAGCAGAGAGCTAAATCTGGATGTAACAGTTTAGGTTCAGATTGTTCCTGCATCCGTGAAACATAAAATCACTGTGCTCTTTTCTTCATTCTGATGTACCGCTTTCAGTTAGGGTTGGTTCAAGTGTTTCTGCACAACTCTGTTCCCCAGGTCTTGGTAGAAAATCACTGTTTATAGACACCTAGTAGTGTAATAAGAACATTGTGCCCTTCTAAATTTAGGGTATTTTTTTCCCCTACAGCACATAAAATAGCTGTAGGAAAGGAACTAAAGTCCTGTGAGGTACACAGACTGTATCATGAGGTGCAAATCAACCAGTAAACAAAATCTCTTTGACAGCAAGATTTTAGTCTTTGGTTACACCTTTCATTAAGCCAGTGCAAAAAAAAAAAATAAAAAAATAAAAAATTACATTTCTAATACAGGGTAAGTGAAAGGCATTAGAGGTGTGAACGAGAATGCAGAATTTCAAAGCACTGACACATTACTGCCTTTTACTGACCAATCCAAAAATCACTTTGACTCTCATAGGAAATAAAAGCTTGAAGTCGGAATGCACATAAGATGAACACTAAGAAGAAAAAAAGTCTCTTAGAAAAGAGAAATGTCTTAATTATAGCCAGATCTTACTGTTATGATTTGATTTTAACCTTGTTAGATCTTATTTAATCTCTGTCTCAGTGGGCTGATCTGCACAGAAAAAGATGTCAAAAACTTACTACATGTATTCCCAAAATCCAGAATTTCATGTAAGTTTATTTTGAAAGGTCGAAAGTTGCTCATTGCCCTTCAACTATGCATCTTCTCCAAAACTTCCTGGATGTTATTTATCTCATATTCAAAGTCTTCAGGACAAGTTGTCCATCCTCTGATGTTTTATGCATAAAGTGCTAATCCCTGTGGGTCCCTACTCTCACATGGGTTTCTTTGCTTTCAACTGTAATACAAATACAAATTAATTTTTATTGATGACAATGATATCTACTGAGAATCACTGCATTCCTCATTATTTGGATAAATGAATACAAATCTGTTTTAAGAGAGGAAGATTTATTCCTAAGTACAGCTATTGAACACATCACTGCACGTTTTAAGCTCGTATCTGTTCAGAATGCTGCTCACAGGACATAGTTTGTTCATTTATGTTGACAAATATAATGTTGTGTTTTAATTATTTATGGATTTTTAATTATTGAAGGCATTACTTAGCAGTCTACCCGGAAATGTATCATACTATATATTCTGAGGGTAATAAAAGCTTAATGATCAGAGGGCCAATGGCAGCCGCTGCCTGAAATTTAATCTTTGATGAGAAGTGTCGGAGTGGCTGCAAGTTTTGGGACGGGGAGGAAGGAGAAAGGGTAATAGGTAACCAGGTAACAAATGTTTTCAGCCATGTGAAAGGTTAATGAGCACATAGCATCTGCATAATGTGACCCCGGGGCTTGTCTAAACCGCCCTTTATTTCTCCTTCAAACACTCCATCAGTGTGAAGCCCACTGTGACTCCATCAAGACAAGTACTCGTGGAAATAGCTTTTTAACTGATTTTTAATTCTGATTTTTAGCTCCACACTGACGGGGCTAAGACAATGACATAGCAAAAGCATTTGGAGATAAAAGACGTGTAATCCTCCAGTATTGTTAGGGCTATTCCACAGAGGGAGCATGAGGGGTAGAGTAAATAGATGTAGATGAAACATTCATGAATAGTTTTTTTGGCTTGATTTGGTTTTTTGTTGGTTTGTTTCTATTTTATTTTTCCTTCTAGCTTCTTTTATATTCCAATGCAGAATTGAAAGTTAGTCTATTATTTTTTAAAAGAGAACAATATTTGAACTACTGTCTGGTTAGTCTTTCCACATTGTGGTAAGGAGTTAATTTAGTAAAATAAAATGTCTACAAGAAGATGTCAAGGAAAAATATTACACTTCTTTTCTTCTCAATTACTACTGTATAAAATATGATTATAAAGCACATAAAATTCAATAGAAGAAGCTGGCAGGCACATATACCAGTGGAATGAAGTCTCTGCTTTTTCTTGCTCTCCTTTGCTTTTAATAGAAACATTTCTATTAAACTCATATTTCTACTAAAATATTAAAGTTTCTTGAAAGCTCAACAGGCTACACTGATTCAAAGTATACCATTGCTGCACTAACTTACATGGACCAGGAGTAGAATTTATTTGAAACACAGAAGCAGACATAATGTATGAATTCAGCTTTACTTCTGTGACCTGTTCTTGTCAGGATTTAGCTGGTAACAACAGGACCAGGTAAAGGGATGCTTCTAAACCGCTCTTTCTTGTTTGGCCCAAAAGCTAGGAAATTAAGCTATACTTTGCAATGGTCTCTGGGATTATTTTTCCCACTTATAAACAGGAATGACTTCACTCAAGCAGTATTTTCTTAAAAGACAAAAAGCAGATAAAAGGCAGGTAAATGGAGCAATATATAGTATCCTAAATTTTGACTGGCACTATTTCACAGACCTTTTTGAGCATATTTATTCCATTCAGACATCTGTGTCATATTATAAACATAAACTTTTCTCCACTGTATGATACCAAAGCACACAGCTGGAACTGCTGCCCTGTGTGAGAGGCACCTCCAGCCCCCCCAGCCCAGACAAAGCCCTGGGAAAGCAGGCTGTACATCACCAGTCCTTCCCTGCAGTTCCCTTTCTCCCAGGATTTCACACTAGATGTTATGGGTCTATTTCTGGTCTAGTCTCATTCTAGACCACAGGAGGTGAGGTCCCACTCAAGCTCCTCACTGCTTCTTTTCCCTGGCTCTGACAATCACACTGCCATTGGACAAGTGGAATCAGATCATTAATCCAGCAGAGGATGAGCCTGCCATAAGAAATTGCTCATTTACTTATGACATCAACGAGCTTTTGAGTTCACCCTCCAACCACACGATCTCCAGACCCTTCTCAAGGGAGGAAGGTAGTAGGACATGCCAAGGAAAAAATAAGAGAGGGACCAGAACTGTGCTTTTGGCATCAAGCTTCATAAATGTAGGTTAGTTGCAGTGTGAAACAACACCTCAGATATGCCTCTCTGGAGAATACTTTCTCCTAACCCACCTAGACAGAGAGGGCAAAACCAGATTACATCCTTTCTTAACCCTTCTGCAACCTTCTGCCCAGGGCATTTCACTGCCACTGAGTTGTGACATGAGACTTCTTCTCCTCATACAAGACAAAACTCTTCTGAGTAGCACCCACAGAAATGGTTGCAAAATGCCTATTTGCTTGGGTCTGTCTGTAACAAGAACTCACCAAACCATGCCATTAGCATTCAGCTACATCTAAGAATTAGGATGTTCACTGAAGAAACGATTTTTTTCACCATTGCAGTCATGAAAAAAAATGTAATTCCTAGAAATCCTCAAAAAAGGAATTGGGAAGCAAGTGCAGAGTTCTGCTTTAAAGGGCATCTCAGTTCATGATACATGCCTTGTAGCCCAGATAAATGATCAGAACACATGTGCAATGCTGCCCAGCTTCTGAAAGTTCAACAAAGAAGTAACATCCTTTCTCAACTGCATTTGCCTTGCAGCCTTTGGGTAAACTGGAAGACCACAAGTCACACAAGAGGGAAGCTCAGAGAGCTGAAAGAATGACTGAGTTGTTTCTTTCTATAGAGAGCCTCCAAGGAGCTGCCCGAATAAGCTGGGAGAAGATTTATGTGTCTGACAGGAGATGTTTGTAAGAAAAGTGAGGCAAGAAACAGCAAAGGATTGGGAAGAGTTCACTACAAACACTTTATTCAAGTTTCTGGGTCAGGACCTGGAGGACTGGAAGGGATGGAAGATTTCCTTCCAGCTCCAGTGGAAAGTGTTTCTAACAGTGGCAGAGTCAAGGAAATGGATGCCACAGAGCCTGGGACAGAGGGGACAGACTTGTGTCCTCTCAGCTCCCTAGACACAGGGGTACTCCCAGTGTGGACACAGTCTGACCAGTGTGCTGTCAGGCTTGATCACAAATATGTCAGAGCCCTGGGTGGAACCAGGAAGGGAGGGAGAAAAGGGAAACCACAGCAGCATTCCTCGTTCTTAACCCTGTGCGTAAACATTACAGCTTGCAAACAGAGAAGCATCCCATGAGCCACTGCTAAAATCTGTCACTTACAATTTTATTCATTCACACTTTTAAACGGTGCAATTCACAAAATTCGTGTGAGAAACTCCAGGAGTCATTCTAGGAATGGCTGCAGTGACACTAGCTGGTCTTAGTCCACCTGCTCACCCTCAAACCCTGAAATTTTGAGTGCTGAACTAAGCAAAGAGACTAGCATTTAATCAGATAAGCAGAATGTACATTCACTGATCTGAACAGCCCTTGAACAAAATGAAATTAATTATAACATAGTCTTTGAACAAAAAAAGTGTAATTATGCTTTCCCTTCCTTTTCTTTCCTTTATATATATATATTTAGAGCTTTATTGATCTTTGCAAGTTTTTATTATGTTTGGCATCTCCTTGCTGTGGGTGGATGTGGCTCTCCGTGAAGTGAAAAGCAGTGACAGCTGCTGAAGGTCTTTAGAGAGATTGAGATTTTAGTGCTGGGTCCAAGTATATTTAAAATGTGTTCATGCAGTGTGCTGGACTGTTCTGTGCTGGGAGAGAGGTCCCAGGCTTTCATCATGCACATTGCTGGGTATCTTGCAGCATCTTCCTTTGTAGTAGTGCAAGAAGCCTGTTTGCAGAAGAATTTATAAAGGTCTCAATTATGTGTGACGGTGTTATAAAGCACAAGGAGGGAAAATGTGGGCTGCAAATCCAGGCATGTCCACTGCTGCAGCCCTTTCTTTAACTCTGTCCATGAATCAGCACAGTGTAAAAACCGCTGCATGACAGAAGATTATCTACTCTGCAACGGGGCGGGGATAAATTTCATATGCAGAAGAAGCTGTGCTGTCCTGGTTTTTTGCCTGTGAGACACCACCAGCACTGAACAGACTACAAGGAAGGCAAAATGGAAGAAAAATAAGGTTCTTCATGCCTAAAGCTGAGTGTGAAGTCCATATCCTGTTTCTTTACAATTTATTCTCTCGTTTTGTTTGCAAGTTCTTTGAGGCAAGACTTTGTGGGGTCCAACTGAATGGCAGCACAGCCCCACTGCTCTCTGCCAGTGTGTGCTGCTTGCCTGCACTTACTCATCTTAGTATATATTGTCCCATTTTCAAAAAGACATGAATTTAATTATTTCTGACAGAAATTAGGAAGTTGGAAGGTATATCTAGACAAAGCTTCTAGTAAGGCTAAAGAAGACACAAGATTCAAGCAGTTACTTCCTCAGTAACTTGAGCTAGTGCAGGTACATTTTGGCAATGTGCACTTGGTAGCAGCTCTTAAAAGCTGAGAGACGGTGCTGAAAACATTGCATTGAGAAACAAAACGGTTTAATCAGTCCCATGGGAACACTCAAGGAGAAGAAACAGACTGTCAGCAGGGTTAGAAAACAATGGCATTTGAAACATTTGGCTTGCACATCATTCACTGTTTCAACTGAGTAGATGCACTTAAGGCTCCAAGAGGCATTCTGATGATCAAGCAAATTCTTCTTGCCCATATTACACTGCCAAGTTTTCCTAATAATTAAGTTAAAATATTTTCCTTTGGATTATATTTCCAGTTGAATAACATCAGAGCAGTCAGGAAACATAAAATTATGATGAGGTAGAAGTAAGGTGTTGGTTCTTATTTTTGTGTGTGTCATCCTTAGCAACGTGTTGCATGCCTTTAAGACCCTGTTCCTACACCCAGGGAATCTGGGGAAGAGCTAGTGCCTTAGTGCATTTCTCCTTGCCCTGCTCAGGTCTGTGTGCTCGCAGTGCATCAGCCACAAACACACAGCTTGTTTACCAGGCTGTCCCTTGACATTCTCTCTTAGCTGGTAGTCCTACGTGAGGCAGGGCAGAACAAACTCCTAGGAAGGGAATGGGCGGAGATGGAAATGGACATCACAAAAGAAAGGAAACTAAACACTCAGGAGCAACAATGTGCACAGACATATAGAGACACAGACAGATACAGACACAGCAAGGTACACACATGCACCCTCTCTCCTGCATGGGACTTTCATTCATTGTTATAATGAAGTCACCAAGTTTCCTCCCTCAGACAGATCCCCAACTGTATTTTGAAGCTGCCTGCTTTCTGGTGAGGGTGTTTTCTCTGCCCAGCTTCTTCTCCTTTCTGCCTGGGACAGTAGGACCCACTGTGAAGAAAATGCAAGAGAAAGGTTTGCCCTCTGTGCTGGATTTGGGCAGAAGGCTGAGACCTGCTGTGCACACCACGCCACTCTTCTCCCAGCATAACCATTTTGACAAAAACGCTCTTGGGAAGACAAATGCTGTGACAGATGATGAGATTCTTTAGTTCATGGTCAAGCCTAACAGCTGCCATCATTTCCAGGAGAGAGGCACAACCAGCCAGTTCATCTGTGCTGCAAATCCATTGATGTCAGCAGATGAAACTGGCTCTGAGAAATGTGGCTGCTCTGCTGTAGGTTTATTTCTGAGGGAAGGGAGGGCAAGCAGTAGAAAAAAAAGGCAGAACATTTAGTAAATATGCAAATTGCAATCTAATATGCAAAGTCTCTAGTTTGTTGCTCCAAACACTCCAATAAATAAAGAAAGCTCTCCATTTGGCAACATATTTGCACATAACACTGTGTACTTTCCACATAAAGCCTTCCAAGTCAACTGCCTCATTATTATTATTTTTTTTCTCTTCTGCTATTAGAAAAGTACCTTCCATGAAAACAAGAGCCCTGTTTAGTTGATGTCTCTTTGAGGATTTATATATCAGATTAATTAGCAGCTGGAAGAGGACTCACTCCCTCTCACAGCTTCCAGTCTCCCATTAACAGTCTGTGGCTTGCTGCTAAATCTCAGAAGACAGTCCTACTATTTACTGTTCTGTTTAGTGTGGCATTGCTAATTCTTATCTATTTAGACACACCTGATGATGTCAGGACAGTCAACAAGCAAAGGCAGTTTTTAATGACTAGTTGTAAGGCCACTGCTGATCCTAACACTTTTGTAAACTAATCATCTTTCCTTTGATTTCATTCCTAAGCATTAAAGCACTATAAAAGAACAATCTGTATGAGAGTTTGGGGAGAGTAACATCTTTTCTATTTGTACTGCTAATTTTGTTAACTACAGTCTTAATTTGGAAATAATTTGCTGAAGGTCCTCTTTGTGCATTGCTGTCCCTCTGTGTGTGCTTAATTCCTTGAAAATGATTCCCTGTTCCATTTTAAGGTGTTCAGGTGGTCACACTGGGCTTGCCCCAGTCCATTCCCAACCCAGACTAAAATATGTCAGAGGCTGGACTGACCCATATAGCGCTTTGCCTTCAAGGCACCTGTGTGAAGACAAGCCAGCCCCCAGGGGAAATCACCCCAACCGGGGCAGAACGGGACTGAAACTGCTCGGACCTGTGGGACCGCACACAGGGCTGAGCAGGACAAGTCACGCCCCCTCTTTGTTCCTGAAGCAGCAGTGCCTCATGGTGTCACACATCTCAAGAGCCTGAGGAGCTGCCAGAGGAGCTGTGAGCAGGAGCTCAGCAGGAGCTGCTGCACCCTCTGCATTTTGTGACATCCAGTTCCACAAAAGACACAGTTCTGAGTGGTTTTTCACGAGGCTGGTAGTGCCTAGTGGGTAAATAAATCAACCTGACTGCATGACACAAAAACTGAAGGTCTCTTCTAAAACTTTCTTCTTCTGGTAAGTTACAGTGTGATTCAGGAATGGTGGAGAAAAAGCCACTGGTGTTTACATTAAGGCAGCTTTATCCTCCTCTGCACAAGAAAGAACTGTTGTCACACACCATTATGTATACTTTTTAAACTCTTACACTTCATCAAAACTATCTAACAACAGACTGCTGTAGCTAAATATTAACTGAGATAAATTTTATAAATTGGGTGGATCCACACAGTTCTTATCTATCTTATTCTTAACTCTATTAATAGAGTTCTTCACATGTATCTTTCCACAGAAATGATAATATTCTCCTTGGACACAACTACAAAGGTGGAATTCAGCAAACAGCATCCCTCTCAAAAAGCCCAGCCCCAATTACAAGAACTGAGACATCCTAGATGCATTGAACCCAATGTTAGGGGATTTCCAGACAATGGCACTTCCAGCTTCACCTCCATCCAAGGAAAACATTTAACACAGACAGAGAGTAGGATTCCTGTTTGATTTTGCTTTTACCAACAGAACTAAGGGCTGAACCTGGTTCATTACAGTTAATTGCAGAAGTTGCACTGCTTCCAAATTGGATGCCTAATGAAAGCCCTATTAATCTGCATTTTAAATATGGCACTGGGTACCTGTCCTGTGCAGAGATGCAGAAATTTTAATCTCAGAAGATATGTTTGCACTTGGCTACACATCACCTTTAATTAAACTTTACCCAAGAGGTTTTTTCCTGAACTTTTTTTTTCAGTTTCAAGGCAAAAACAAAGCCCTTCTATAAACTTAAGTTCAATCCTTTTTCTTTTTTTTTTTAGAGCTGGTGACGTTGTGTGAATTATGCTCTTCCACAGATTTTGAGTAACCATAGTGCTGAACTCTTATGAATGACCCATAAGGAATATGAGGTTATTAGTTTTAACTCAAAACTTTAAACAACTCCTATTTTTAGTAGTCTAGGACCTGCCTGTTAACAAAAAATTAGGAACACATATAATGTTGAAAGTATTCCTGTCACCAGTTTGACCAGCAGGGGAGATTTTGGTCCAGGTTTTAAGAATCCCATGATCTCCATAAAATATATTGTTGTTTCAAAACCCACATTCAAACAACAACTGATTATCAAAGATGAACTGTAAGATGAACATCTAAGTTGGATCTGGACAGTTTTTGATGTCTGGCTTATTTCTTGTTGGCAATTGGAAGAGGGAATGAGAAGGAGCTCCATTCAGATACATTTTGAGATTAACCACATAACAGACCTTGGCAGTTTAAACCTTGTAGTACATCCACTTTTATCACTGTCTCAGCCTTCCCACAGCCAGCCCAGCTCCTACAGCCTTCCAGTAGAAGCTGAAGAATTCTCCTGATTTTTCTTTCTTTCCCACTTTGTGATTCTTTGAGTATCCTCCTTATTTGATCTCCTATCTTTCTTCTTGCTTTCTCTTGTAGAAAGTATCCCAACCTTGTCACCATGAAGTGGCAACAGTCTGATGGGGGAATAGCTAAGCAGGCAGGCACTGGGTTTCCTGCTGGGACATTTTGTGGCATTTTTCTCCGAGTTGCTGATGGCACCTGGAGCTCTCAGGTGACTCAGGTAACACGGCTGCATTCCACACACCCAGCCTGACTAGAAGGAGGTACAGCAGATGGAAATTGCAACCCTTTTCTACTCCCTTGTCACCCTCAGCCCAGTCATGCACCCCAAAATTCTTTATTGTACCATGTACAACCCCTTAAGAAGGCAAAAATAAACTCTGCATGGCATGCACTGACTGTCCCTCCCAACTGCTCTGCCTGGTGCCAAAGAGAATTTAACTCACAAGGATATGAACATCTTTCCCTCAAGAAAAAAATGTCTTTCCCACTGAAGTTTCAAGGCACATTATTTCTTTGTACAGCGTAATCTCTCTGCATTACTGAGAGCAAATCACTTCCTGACAAGTCTGGGAAGGGTTATTTCCTCATTCATAATGCTTACCAACTCTACTGAAATCTTGACACATTATTTTCATGGCTTATAGAAACACTCCCAGCTAACTGCAAGGGAGGCTCTCTCTCCCAGACACATTGACTCCCTTTGCCAGGAATCAAAGTTAATGTCATCAAGTACTATTAAGTGGTCGATCAGCATTTGTTAGCAGCCAAACAAGTGGCTGTGGGGCCGTGAGCTCTTCAGGCACAACCAGCCAGTGATAATTTGACTCAAAAAGCCCAGCCAGTTCAACTTGGAGTGTAGTTTGGATTTCATGGGACAAATCAGGTGGCACCAGAAAAATTAACCTGAAATTTATTTATTGTTATGTATGTGATTTTAAAAAAAAAAAAAAAGGCATTGTCTCTGAAGAGAGTGACTATGTAGGAAGGTCAGAAAAACAACCTTATTTCAATTCTTGCATCATCACTTGTATCAAACCCCTTCATTTTAAAGACACTCCTTAAGGTGCATTTACTACAGTACTGTCAATTCTCATACCATTATTTTGACTTTTCATCACTCATAGGCACCACTCATTTTTTTCTTTGCTAAGTAATTTCTTCAGGAACCATACAATCAACTTAATTGCCATGCAGTATGTTCTAGCTACCAACATCTGGCAGACCTTATCTAGCTGCATTCCCCTTTCAGCACCTTTTGGAAAAAATCAGAGTGGTAGATAAAGAGTGAGAAGCACCATGGGATAATCTCTTCACTCAGGAAGGACTCCACATTGAAGGAGCAGGAGGAAACCCTGAAATGTGGACACAACTGCATGCAGAGGAAAAGCAGCAGCTGGAAAGGGATATTAAGAGAAGGGAGGGATAGGCCAAAGAAATGAAGATGGGGAAATAACTTAGGAAAAAAAATGACAGTACCCTTAATTCTTGTTATGGCTTACACTGGACTATAGTCTTTCATGTTGAATGCCCTCTGTTTTTAAGGCTCTCTTCCCACAGCAAAAAGTATTTAGAGTTTTTGGACAATCCTGAAAGTATCCATAAAATAAAGCAGATAATGAGAAATATCCTGTTCTGAAATATGATTCAAAGATATTATAAGGAGTCCTGTTTTGACTTCTGAGCATTCAGTTGTGCAAATGAGTATGTGTGTTTATTAATTTCACACACATTTTCTGATTACCTGTTTGTGATCATTTCAGGATTTACTGTTTTGGTCACAGTCAAGCCGAGGAAATTTTCCTCAGAAAATCTTTGATTCTGGTGAAATGGACAACATTCTTTCCATTCTTGTTTCAATAGCAGAAGAGCCAAGACAAACCATTAGGAGTCTCTGGAGCAGTTTCTGGTGTTATCTACTCTGAATTCTCCATACAGAGGACTCAAGAAAGGCTGAGAAATCTGACACAGCCAGCAAGGTATGTGGGATTGTGTTGCATTAACAACAGTGAAAATACTCCTTATTCCCAAAGTTCCTCTGCCCCTCTCCCAAAGTTCATGAGGGCTCTGCTCATGTTTGCACTTCTTGCAAGGTTCCTAAACTGCATTTTAGAGCTTTTCCATCAAACCTCTGTTCAGCTATTCTACAGACATATTGAATGAAACATTTTTAACAAAGAAAGCTCATTCATGAATTTGGCATCATGAGCTTCATCTCTGTTCTGAGATGACTGGAATGAGAAGTCAAGGGGTTCTTGGGAGATGAAAGTACCTGTTACTGCAACTATCTGTAACATAAAGGTTTTTAAATCTCAAGGTTCTTGCTATGCAAGAAGTATGAAAAGCAGCAGAGTAGTCAGAATTATTTTTTTCTTTTTAATAAGAATGTGTTCATGTGCATTTGTCCCCAATAGTTACCCTGCTTTAATTGTTTTAGTGAACTGAAAAGGCATTTATTTCTAATTACATGGAGATAACTGCAGTTCACACTACCAGGATCCTTTGTTTAGGAGAATTTCTTGCTATTCTTTGAAGGGTGTTGGAGAAATATTTTAGAAAGAGCAAACTCATGAGCCTTTGTTCAGTCAAAGCAGTGATTAAGAATAATATAGCTAGCTTTTTTTGGTTAGGTTTAAAATGGATTGAGAATTTCAGATTTATTTTTATATCTCTGATAGAATTATTCTCTTTTTAACTCATATCTATATTTATTTTAGCATGTAAAATGGATTGATGACTTGAAAATTATATAATAATTATGAAAGAATGTCTGTGGCATTAACACAAGAGTGCTTACAAACCATAATCCCCTCAGCCCCTGTGCAGTGCAGAGACTACAGACACAGTCAGGTTTATGATTCTGAAAGATAACTGGCAGCACTGAAGGATGAACCAGCCAATTATGCCCTGAAGCAACCAGTGTGACTTTGAATAGAAATAGGGCATTGTGGGGGTATTTAATACAATATTTCAAAGAGAGTGTGATGATTTGCTCCTCTTCAGCATGTAGTCAGTGTTCTCATTGTACACTGCAGGACACTGTGCTTAAATAATTGTTGACATTTTATGCACAGGGTGCATATATTCTGGAGTACAACAGTGATCAAAGGAGTTGCCTGGGTCACTGGAGATATTATGTGTCACTGACAGACCACCAGAAAAGAGAAAGCACCAACAAACCAAACTCACAGAAAGTGTTCTATAGCTAATAACAACTGTCCTCCTGTCACCTGGAGATGAGAGGAAGGTTAGAGCACAAAAAAATCCTGTCCACATTCTAGCTGAGGGACTCCTAGCAAGTATATTCTTTATACTCTTGTCCCTTCTGCCAACCTTGATTAGTGACCTCCAAGGATGCAATGACAGCTCTGCGGATTTGCTGTCCACAGGTTATGAGGCCAGAAATATTCACACCCATAAATACGGTTTTTGATAAAATATCTCTGTTACTTTGCAATAGCAGTTTTCTAGTTTTTATAATAAGCTCATGTGTGGACATCAGCTATTGCAGTGATACCCTGAACTTTTGTGCTCAGGAGGGAATGGTCTATTGCTGGGCAGGGCTGTGGAACACACTTCTTAGATGTCCTCTTTGCTAGAGAGAGTCACTTCAGCCAAATGGATTCACATGTTTTTAGGGAAAGAAGGGAATATTAGGGTCATTTAATCTGAAATTCTGTGTTAAAAAACCCTTCCCTGTGTAGCACCCCTAAAAATGGGCTGATGATGCTGGCAGTATTCACTGCTCATCTAGCACTTTCTCTGTCTGATACCAAGTAGGAGCATCTGTTCTGTGACACAGAGAAACATTGGTATTTTGCTGAAGGGAAATAGACAATGGATAGAAAGATGCACACATAGATTAGCTATAGCATAGCACATGGGTTTACATTGTCAGCTAACCAGAACTGAGCACCACCTCCTTGCCACATCCATTTCAATGGCCAGTCTGCAGAACCCCATCACCTGTCAGCTCCATGGATATGGATGTGTCCCAACCCTCTGTTTAGAAGATGATGGTGCAAGTACCCGAGCACCTGACACAGCTGATGTGTTATGTATTTCCTTAAATTTCCGTGCTGGGGAAGAGTATGGATTTAGCCCATTTTCCCACTGCTGTTCCCAAAATGAAGCAAGTGGGTCATCTTTATTCAGAGCATAGTACCATTGCATAGCCTGGTCTTAGGGCTCCTCCAGCTCCCCAGTTCCCAGTGCTTGGAAATGTCCCTCCAGAAGGGAAAAGCCAGCACTTCCTACCAAGCAGATTAGAAAAATAGTTTACTTTAAAATGGTGGTATTATCCCTGCTCTGAAAGTAGAAAACAACTCAGCAGTGTCCCACAGTGAGAAATACACAATACAATTGTCCAAATGCAGCACCTTGGAAACCACAGTGGGAAGTCAGAGGGAGGAAAAGAGCCACAGTCATCACGAGGATGCCCTTGCTGAGGGCTACATCTCCTTCTTTCTATGCAGAAGGGGCTGTTCCAAAACCAGGCAGAATAACTGGGATTCAGAAAAGTCTTTCATGACACTTTTACCTTGTTAGTTAAACAGCTCTGTGAATTCACACTGGTATCACTACCCTTGGGCTGTGGCAGCACTGGGATCTCCAGGAAAGGTAGTAAAGCCCAAAGATGCAGTATATAATTTTTACCTAATCTTCTCAGGACTGGAGGGAAGAGCACATCTTCTGCAATGAATTTTCTTTACCTTTTTTTTTTTTTCTTTTATGCAGAAGGCCAGAAGGGAGAGTGATAAGGGACCTAGTTGCAGGGCTTGGCAGTGAAGCAGAAATAAAGACAGCAGTTTTGGTGGTAATTCTGGTTCACTTAGCCAGATAATGTTCTATGATTCTTTACAACTACTTCCCTTTTCACACCATTGAGTTTTTCTAGTCTCTGATGTCTACTTTCCTTCCAAAATAAAGATGTAACAAGTACCTTCTGTATTGCCCCCTAAGCAAAGGAGACAGGGCTCCAGAACCAGCTATTTTCCCATCAAATGGAGTAGGACAAAGATTCACGTCCAGGTTTGCCTGTGTGTTAACTGGAGGGGGCAGGTTCAGGCTGCAGTTCCTTCTGTACTAACATGCCCCAAAGTTACTTTTTTAGACTTCTCCAGTTTAGCCTCATGTCAGTGCCTGGAAGTAAGACTTGTTTCTGAAAAGTATTTTCTGTTATATTCTATTCCTTCATTCAAGTGCATAATCCTAATTAGATTAGAAATTCAATTTAATCCTACCTGAGTCCTCAACTTAGTTCATCACAGGTTTCTTGAGTTGTGATGGATGCATTTCTTGCCACTTTATTGGTATATAACTGTATTTTTCATTTTCTGCAGTAGGGATTTAGTCTCTGTTTCCCATTTTCATTTTTCATGAGCCCTGAAGTTATCCTCCATTAAAAAACATAAAAAGAGAATCACAGAATTGTTTAGGTTGGAAAAGACTTCTTATGTCCTTGAGCCCAACCTTTGACTGACGACCACCTTGTCAATGACAGCGTGGCACTAAATGCCACGTCCAGCAGTTTCTCAAACACCTCCAGGGGTGGTGACCCCACCCCCTCCCCAGGCACTCCATTCCAATGTTTAACAACCCTTTCCATGAGGAAATTCCTCCTGATGTCCAGCCTGAACCTCCCCTAGCACAGCTGGAGGCTGTGTCTTCTTGGCCTGTCAATAGTTACATTGGAGAACAGGCCAAGCTCCACGTGGCTACAACCTCCAGTCAGGCAGCTGTAGAAATTGGTAAGGTCACCCCTGAACCTCCAATTCTCCAGGCCAAACACCCCCAGCTCCCTCAGCTGCTCTTCACAGGACTTACCCTCGAGATCCTTTGATAGCTTCATTGCCCTTCTCTGGTCTTGCTCCAGCTCCTCAAAGTCTTTATTTCTACATGACCTAATGACATGCTTATACACTTCCTGAGTCACTTGTCCCTTCTTCCAAAGGTCATAAACCTTCTTTTCTCCCCTGAGTTCCTGTGAAGGCTCCTGTGCAGCCAGGATGGTCTTCTTCCCCACTAGCTTGTCTCTTGGCACATCAGGACAGCCTGCTCCTGCACCTTTAAGAAAAGAGCCCAACTCTTTATACAGCCCCATCTTAATGTATATCCTTTTAAAATTTACAGACAATTTCATTTTCATTTTTAACACTCTAAGTCAAGAAAATTGGTGGTCATCTGTGTAAGAGAATCAATGTTATGTTATATTATTAATCAATGTGTACTAAATAACTGAGATCTCAGCTTCTAGGTAAAATGAGACTGCATGAGCTGGTTGTTAAGTGATTTTCTTGTACTGTGTTAAGGTAAATAGCACTCCTTCCTAGGCATGGACAAAGAGTTACGGGGTTGAGTATGTTGTTTTAAGACAGACTGCTAAACAAGGCTGATTATGAAAGAGAGGATGAGTGAGAATGTGAGATGAATATTAGCATGAGCGAGTTGGAGTTCAGCTTACAGACACAACAGTGTCCAGTGGCTTCCAGTGCCATTTCAGTATAAAACTGATCCTGCTTTTTAACTCTAACTTTCAATTTTAGTTCTGGTTTAACCTCGGGAGAGGAAGATCCCCAAGACGGTGTGTCTGTTTAAAAAGTTCTCACCCAGAGTTTTTCAGGCTGAAAACTATTCTATCATTGAATTGAGTGTATACATATATTAAAAATATTGAAACAACAAACAAGCAAACAAAGAGTGTATTGCAAGAGTAGTAAAAAGTAATAGATGTTTTCATTCAAAATTAAAAATATGGCATCACAGTATCTTTGCAAGAAAACTATTTCATATATAAATTCATGCAATCAAGAGATGTTCAGGCAACCGTATTGCTTCACTGGCTGAACATCCCTAAGTACATTATAATTTAGGTCTTAAGGTTTAATTAGCAGAATACAGTTTGGGCAAATGAACAGCATGGAGGTGCCAAAACATGAGAACCTAAAAATAGGAGCCCATAAATCTTCCCGCTGTGGTGCACATATGCAGCTGTACAGTCGCTGATGGATTGACGGCGCTGCCTGAGAACAGCATTAAGATTCGCAGCGGCAGAGGAACTCGACTGAGCAAATTTCATAGGGCAGCAGGAATTTATCATGTTTGTTCTGTCAGTGTAACTCACATCTCACTCACTAAACTCCATAAAGGAGTGCAGCAAGCAGAGAGAGAGGCAGAGGAAAGGAAATGGAGTGGTATCAAACAGGGATTTTTTAAAGAGATTTATACATAAGCTACTTTGAGACTACATTGCTTCTCGAGAAAGAAAGAAAATGTAAAATAAAAGAACCATTAACTAGCATATTGTTTTTATTTTGCACTGTGTTTCATGACATAGTGCTTTTCTGTGGTGCTCTGTCAAAATACCAATTCCCAAACCTTTTCAAAGGAGTGCATACAGTATTTCCACTTGAAGAGAAGTAGATCATAAACCCATATGGTGCACTCCAACCGCAATCACTTTGACAGTTCTCAGGACAGTAGCCAACACAAGCATTTTCTATAGGAAAAGGGTATAATACGAGTCTGTCCAATCTTTCCTGCTCTTGTTTGGCCTTTGCTTGAATCGTGCAGCCTGATAAAGTCTTCCTTTCTGAACAGGATAAATTTCCTCTGTGTGGTTGACAAGTAGAGGTATGAAAAATCATGAGATTGGCTTAAAGTTCATGATACAAACCCAAGCTCAGAGAGAGGATTTTCTGCCACCACTCCCATCTGAAGATGGGAAATAAGCATCTCTGGTCAGCTTCATTTACCCAGGTGATGGCATTGTTCCTACCACGAATTCTACCAGCTAGGTTTCATCACTGGGAGTCAGACTTGCCTTGGAGGTGTGAAGGTGAGAGAGAACTATTGGTAAAAAAATTCAAAAGGAGGTCTGAGGACTTGTGCAGGATATGCCATGGAGCAAGTGACTTAGAGATTCTGAGTAGCAGGTAAGACTTGGGATCAGACTCCAACGTTAGTCTAACACTGTGGATTAACTCCCTGGAGCACAAACACTGTCCCAAGCAGTACTGAAATCCCATCTGTACAGACAGGGGTCCCAGGAGGTGATTCTTCACTGAACCAGCAGCACTATGAACTTGCAGGCAGTGATACCCAGGCTGTTAGCAGTGCACAATTCACCACAGAGAGACGTGACAGATGGTGACTCTGGTTGCTGTAAGACAGCAGGAGCAGAGCTGATGGCCCAGCACAAAGTCAGCTAGCTCAACACCAATATAGGACCTGACAAAACACTTCGTCACAAATGAGCTAATCAGATAAGGAAGGAAGGCCAGCTTTCACAGAGGGACTAAAGGCAAGGTCTACCTCCTTCCACGCAGAGAAGCTGGGGTACCAAAATCTGTTTCACGTGCAGAAACAGAAGCAGGAACAGCTGCTCCAAAGCTGCTCCAGAGCAATCAAGCCATTTTGAGAGGTGCTAAAGGCCAGACAATCTCCTCTGCATGGTGCCCTACACACAAGTCACTGTTAGCAGCGCTGCACCAGGCTCCATTTTGCACTGTGCCAATGTCCTAAAAACCTGCTCCTTGTGAAGTGGGAGGTGCTCAGCCACAGATCTGCAATGCTAATCCAGGGGCTCACCCTGTGTTGTTAAGATTCTTGTACAGAAATAGATATGCCTGATTATCATTAGGGGGTTTTTAATGTGCCTTTCTTGTTTTCCTAAATAAAAAAATAGTAGTGAGGCCATAATCTGAAGGATTTCTTCTTGAGCTGTAGCAGAGGAATGACATCCCCCAAAAGGACCAAAGGAAGTGGATTTAAAATTCAAGGAGCCACAGGCAGGAACAATGCACCAGAAAGGGGTTCAAACCTTAATTTTATTGAGAGAAAGTCCGTTCGTGTAATCTGATTCAAGTCTTTGTGCCTGTTATTGGCATCTGACAAAAGATTCCTGAGCTAAATAAATGAGTTCTCAGAACGATTTTCAGGGAGATTAGGTGTCTCAGGGCACTTTTCTTAAGAAAACACTGCTTTTGGCTAATAACTTAGAACCTATCTCACAACGAGATGGAGGTATTTCTTTCTTTGATTTTGGAGAGGAATAAGTATTTCTTTGAAACTTTTAAATTAAGATAAAGGTTTGTGGTTTGGTTTTGTTTGTTTTCTTTTCCCCCAAATAGGCTATTTCAGGTGTAGGCTGCTAAGACCTGTGCAGGCAGAAACCACATTTAGGGTTTCTTACACAAAAGAGACCTGCCAGCTTGTCTTTTTTTTCAGACATCTTTTCAAGTATACACTAAGTGGAATGTAAGAATCATCTAGAAGAGAACCTCTGCATGTGTGAATGTGTGAGACAGAGCAGGGTACATCAGATCTAAAATACTTCCTTCCATTGCAACAAAAATGCAGATTGAGGGCAGTGACCAAATACTCTGACCTGTGTTGTAATATTTCGTTCCAAAGCTTCCCTAGTTTATTTAAAAGCAGTGTGAAATGTTTAATTTTTCTCAAATTACTTCCTTTGAACATTTTTTTTTTATGTATTCCTACACATAACTGCCTTGGGACAACATGGAGAACAGAGGCGCAACATTGGATTTTTCCATTTAAAAGAGACACATTTCACTAAATAGGATACAGGTATATTCTCCTTTTTAAGGAGTACTGCCTGGCACTGTGGAGATGCTCTGTGGCTTCAACACTTTGAAGAAAATAGGTTAGAACCCTTGCTGTTATTAGTACCTCACCAAAACAGACAGAAGAGCCATCAGATTTGTGATTTAAGCTGAATTAACCTCTGTGTGTGGAGTTCAAGTAGTGAGGGCTCCAAAATTCCTTACACTGACCCTGGCAGACTTTTTGGTTTATCGTAGGTTTTTTCCGTTTTGTTGTAGGATTTTTGTGTACATTATGTCTCATAATCAATAGTTGCACTTGGCTGAAAAAAACCAGAATAAATGCTATGTGCTTTAGGGAATAAAGTGGGTTTAGCAGAAATGTTAAGTAAATCTAGAAATTCCAGCTACTCAGCTTGTGCCTATGAATCCACAGTAATAAACTTGTCTGACTTCATGCATTCTCAGCAAGCTGCAGGACTTGAGCTTTAAATATGTATGTATGTATATATCTATCTAAATGAGACAAGTGACCCAGTTGCCCATTCGTTTTGGGCTGGAAGAGGCTTATCTACCCACAAAAGACACTCACCCGAGTGCCAGTCTTTCTAGGACTTTGTGTACCCAAAGTACCACCTCCCTGACACTGGCCAGCATGACAAAACATGAACTGAACCTCTCCCACGAGTTCCTGCAGGCCCCACTCCTGTGTCAGGATCCCATATCTCTATCAGCAGCAGATACTAAAACTGGGAGTTCCACCGTCCAAGGTTGAAATTGATTTCCAGATAGTAAAACAGCAGTGCCAGCTTAAAACTGCTTCCCATAAAGCTTCTCTAGTGTGAGGCTCCATTCTTTAAGGATGAAATAGAGTGTAAGTAAAAGGGTTCTCAGCTTCACATACTGCATTTGTCAGATTCACTTTTTTAATACTTGTAATGCAAACTTTATTCTTGTGACAGCATTTTTTTCCAAGCATTCTGATACACAACTGCATTTACCTACACATGCAGGAATGCAGCTTTGAGTTTGGAAATCTCTGTGAGAGAGATCCCACAAAAAGATGCAGGAAGGAGCTTTCTAGGCCACATAAAACATGACTGGGTCTGACTGTAGGATCAAAAATTACGTACATATATATATATATCCCTTTTTACTTGGACCTATTTTTTATATTATTTTTTGTTTTAAAAGCTTAGTTCACTGTCAGTCTTTTTTTATACTTTAGAACTATAAAGGAACTATTCATCCCATGTGCTATCTGATATTTCACAGAATCACAGAATATGCTAGGTTGGAAGGGACCCCCAAGGACCATCCGGTCCAACCCTCAGCCCTGCCCAGGACCATCCCCCAGAGTCATCCCCTGTGCCCCAGAGCATCATCCAAACCCTCCTGGACATAAATTGGAAGCAAAGGGATTTCTCTTAGATTTTTTCAGTATGTGCAATACATATTTTTAAGAGACATTAAAAGTTATGAAGAAGGTTATGTTTATATTTCCAGCCTGTGTCATACAAAAGCTCTGCCTCAAGAAAATGTATTCCTGTACCTTTGAAAATCTGCAAGGGTGTGTTTTCTCAGCTGCTCTTTATCAGCCTGGCATGCTTTGGAAGTGATAATTGGAGACTTTCAAGGTTGACTCTCACTTATCCTCACTGATTTCTATGAATTCCTCACCAGAGGAAGTGTTCCTCAAAGTCTGTAAGGGCAGCAGAAACCAGCCTCAGCACAAAAAGATAATCCCTAGTTGGTTTATAATGCAACACCAGACGGGGAAAAGCTGACAGTGAAGGAGGTGTCCCAAGGTTATAGCCCCATGCAAAGCTTTTAAAACACACGCTGAAAATTAAGCATTGTGTTCTTTGACTTAAGAAGGATTGCTCACCTGCTTGAACTTAAATCATATACATCTTAGGAACTGGATCAGGTCAAAATTGATACAGCTAAATGTTTAAACCCCTCTCTGTCAGGATGGTGATTGAAGAGGTGGTGTAGCAAATCAAGTTCAAATATATCTGGGTTATGGAGCAATCTCAGCGTTATTTTTTAAGTATCCTGAGAGATACTTTGTAAGAAATCATTTGCTTTGCTTTGACTGGGAGGCAGAGCAGTTAGTGACCTGACTATTTCAGAGAATGAAAGACCCAAACTCTTATCTTCAAGATGCTCACAAGCTGAGATATCTGCCTGAGCAGCTTACCCTGAAATGTGTCAAAAATAAAAATAAACATTTGAGACAACCAAAAGAAATAGCAAGATGAAGAAATTCCCTCAGTCGGTACCTACTGTAGGAAGAAATATTCTGTAGTATTAAAGCATACCAAGAAATGTTTTATTGGTCCATTAATGTACCTAATGGGAGCACTGCAAAGCACAGCGATGAATGAATTTCATTCAGTGATGGGTGAAATGGTCCCTCTGTATGTAATCTCTGCAGTCTTCTGTGATGTTTCTGTGGGAAAGCAGGAGACAAACATCATTAACTTCTGTTGGCTTTGCTTTCAGGAGGATGTGGCGATGTCAAACTCTCCAAGACATGTGAAGGCATCTTCCCATGTGTTCTGATGCATTGCTTCCCCCTGTGTAGGGCAAGAGTTGCCTAAGAAATTTCAGTAATAGAATAAAATTGAGGGGAGGGGGGGAGGAAAGGTAAAACACAACCATCCATATTAAAAAATGTAAACAACACATAAAGCTACCTTTGTCTCTCTGCCTGTGAGGTAAGAGGCTTTCAGTACGCATTACCGAAATACACCAGAGCAGACATTTGATAGCAGCTGGTCACAAGCACACCGTGTTTGTTTTGATCTCCCAGCCACAGTTGTTTAGGAAGCCCATGGATCACTCCAAGGGTCTGCAAACACTAATCAAAGCAGATGTATTATTGGTAGTCTTCATTCATTATACCAGGGTCAATGCCTTCGCTGGAAACTTCTGGAAGTCAAAAACCTGGAAAACACAAGGTAACTCAACAGAGCGCAGTGAGATTTCACAGAGCTCTTCATTAATCCCCCCCAAACAGGTTAGCATGAAGGATGAGCCAGTATGCAGGGGCTTGCTGCCTTGTCTCTGGTAGAAAGAGAAACTCAGCATGTAGTCAAGTCTTGCTTACATGCAATCCTTCTTTTTAGGGAATGTATATAATTTTTTCCCCCTCATCACAATATAATTAAATAAGAGATTTCTCTTTCTAGTACTCCAAGCTGGCTCAGTTTCGTGTCTTCCTTCCCGCACCATTGTACATCTTGAATTTCCTCCTCATTTTTTCTGGCTTTTCCTCCTAGTGGTTTTTCACTTGTTTGTTTCCCCCTAACAGATAAAACTCAAAAGCAAAGCTGCTGCATTGCAGCCCCAGAAACCCACAGATCCTGTGGCTCAGCTGCTGTTCAGGGGGCTGGTGACCAGGAATTTCTGAGAGCTAAACACAGATGTGCCCTCTGGCAGAAGTCCTACAGTGGTTTCAGGAGATAAATAAAAATATATATATTCATTCTTGTGTTACAGCTTCGAGAGTGAAAAGTGATAGCCTGAAGTGAAGAGCATTACTTGGTTTTGACCTGTTCTGTTTCTTGGATGATGTGGAAGTTTCTCAAAGAGGGAAATTTGAAGTCTTCACCACCACCACCACCACATTAGGCAGCAGCTTTTGCAGAAGGTCTCTGAGGGGCAGGATTCCTTTACACTGGAAATTCTCACCCTATTCAGCTTTAGCTTATATATATTTTTTTCTGTTCTTCCCAAAGAAGTATGGACAATCTAAAGGTTTCTTTCTGAGGAGATCTCTTTCTGCATCTCAGCTGGAAAAATACAACATGGTTAGTCCTCTCCTTTGTGCCTCTCATGTATCTGGGCCAGAAGCAAAGAGAAAACAGAGGGGAAAGTCACCTGAAGCCAATGGGTCCAGCAGAAAGGGGCTTGCCCATGGACCTCTGGCCAAGCTGGTGCTGCTGTGTTCCACCAAGAACCTGAGGATGGCAATAAGCAATCACAATCTCCTTCCTGAATTTTTCAGATGTGCAAAGAATAATGTACAGAGAGACAAGAAGGAATACAAAAATTATGGAGAGCTAAAACAGCAAGAGGAGAAGGTGGGGCTACGTTTTTGTTACTGCACCTGCCTGGCTCAGCCATCTTCCACTTTTCTTTTCAGCTGCTGAAGCTGGGAGCTGAAGTACAGCTTTTGATGTTCAGAAGCACAGGACTCAGTGTCAGGGAGCAAAGCGATGCTGCTTTGGAGGGGGAAAAAAAGGAAAACAAAGCCATAAATCAACATTAAAGTAACATGCATTTGTCTGGTACTTTTCCTGAGGGCATTTCTGAGGAGAAGGAATATTCAGAAACTGCAGACAACACAGCAGTGGTTGGGAGAAACCCAGAAAGCTGATGTGAAAACCTGAAGAGAATTACTGTTTCAGATCCTTTATATGTTCAGTATCCTATGGCTGTCTTCCTGCTGTAGAGTGGCCAAAGGATCAAGCAATTTGTAAGATATAATGAGGAAGGCAGAGCTCAGAAACCTGCTTCATATCTGGAAGTTCACTGTGTGTGTTAGACTAAGGCTGTCCCTTTGGCCCAGCAGAAACAACTCCACCTGCCAGATCTAAACCTACTTTCTGATTCCTTCAGCCCCTCCCTGAAATGACACAGTGTTTTCACCAATAATCCCTCCAGACTCAGACCAGAAAGCCAGAGCTGTAGAGCTGTGCCAGCAAAGCACAGGGGTCACTGGGGGACCTACACAACCTGGGGAGGCAGGCAGTGTTGGGTTCCTGAGAGCAGCCTTCCTTGAACATCAATCCATCTATTTCCTGATCAGTTGTCCAGCTTTATCCTTTGTAGACAGAAGCAGATTATCCAGAAAACAATCATCTTTATTAGTAAGACTTGCAGAAGTGCAATAGCCCACCCTATCCACAACACATTGCTATATTTAGAAACCTGAAAACTTAGAAACAGCCCAAACTAATGCTTACTGATATAAGACATGACTTGATTTCACCTGGGAGAAAACAAAGAGGAAGGAAGAGAACACAGCAGCTGGAAAAGCTGATCTGCAGTCCAACAGCTCAAAGACAGTTGTTTCTTGCTGGAAAAGGAACAGAGTTTAATTTTACATCCAAGCCACAGTAAGCTTTGCAGTAAGATAAACTGGAGTTTGATTGCTTGCTGCCCATCATAATTTGGCTTGAAACTTTAGAAGGAAAATGTCCTCTTTACTATTTTGTTGCTGTCTTGCAATTTCCCCACATCTGCTGAACACTAGTTTGCTAAATAACTTATTGACTTGCTTTTTCCAAATAAATGTGTTTTACACAGATGGGGTGACATAGAAATATAAACAATGCAGAACTACCCTGTTAGGCTTTAAGTAACAACTCTGAATGCAAATAATGGAGAAAGGCTTGGAGACAAGTCAGCATAAAAGACATGACACAGGTAAGCATGCTGAGGAACATAAGAAATATGGGTGTAAACATACTTTTTGTAGGGATCCACGATATCCAGCTTATCAGAAAGATCAAATGGGTTCTGAGATTTGTGCAAAAAACCCCCAAACAAATGGCATTTTATGTAATGGCAGGATTTTTTACTTGGAGGTTAAAGCTCTCGGGAACAGATTTCCTTTGTGCACTTCAGGTAGCATTTTGACTGCCGTATGAGAACACTTTGATGAGGAACAGTGGGTTTAAGTTTCTGAAGGTCTTTTGGTTTTCTTGCATTGCACAATACAAAGAAGGTAGATCTAAAAATTTGCCACCTCATTTTCCTGCTCCTTCTGTCATGACACTCTTGCACTTCAGTTTCAGGGACTTTGAAATCTCTAAAGTCTCTGGAGCTGGAGCCTGCCGTGTACAAAAGGCATGAGCTTCCCTCTGCCTCAGAGGTGGCAGCTGCCAGGAAGGGGCTCAGAGCTTTTTGTAAGCAAAGGAGAGCCTCTGATGTTTTCTCATCTAAGAAACTAGAACTGAAGCTAGCCCTGGTGAAGTAAGCCCAGGATTGTGTTCTTTTTCTTTTCCCTGGGTTTTTTTTTGGAAGCAAAAACAGTTTGCCAGGATCTGACTTTGCATTGGTTACGTGTGTTGCTGAGCATGAGGGTCTCTCCCCTTCCCAGTGCCTGTCCTTATTCCAGCCAGGACTGTCTCAACAGCAGCGCCAGCAGGAGAGAATGTGTGCTTGTGAGCCAACCCCTGAAAAGGAAACCAACATCATTTTTCCATGCAAATGAAGATCTAAATCCATTAAAATCTAATCATGGGAATGCTGGTACTGGTTCTCAGCAGAGTGCTGTCCATTTTGCCATTTGTTGGTACAAAACTGAAAAAAAAATGGGCCAAAGCAAGTGTGTGACACATCTCACTGGTGTCATTCATCTGCTTTCTTCTCCCCTGCGTGCTTTCAGTGGCAAGTCACGTAGGAGATTTTTCTTCTGCTCTTGCAGGGTGTTGTGACCCTTTCTTTCTTCTTTGGCAGGCTGTTTGAAGAGTAGAAATCTGCCGAGCCCACTCTGTGTGCCTTTGACACGAGGTAAGGTCTCATCCAGTCTCACCTAAAGCTCAGCCTACTTTGTCTCACAGCTTTCTGAGGAAGAGAGCATGAATGACTGTAAACAATATATCCAGCTATAAGAGCTGAAAATTGAAATGGAAAGGCTTACAGATTTCATTCTATAGCTGCACTAATAGTGATGCCATGCTGCTGTTTCTGCACATCTCAATATATTAATACATCAAGGCCTTTCTCCAGGGCGTGTTATAAAACCACACAAAGATATTACAGCAAGAGTTGTCTGCTGCTTTTTAATTGCTGAGGGTAAATGCTTCTCTTCAGGAAAGGACTTTAAACCAAAACATTCTCATTTCCTCCAGGCATCTCACTATACCTGAGAGCTATTCACAGTCTGGAAATGTTCTTTTTTTGGAAACAAAATTTACCACTGTCTTAGGGCTACATACCTGAAGAACTTCCCTCTCCTCCTAAAAAGCACCTGTGCTTCGCTGCCTTCATTTCACTTGCTCTCTCCAGCTGAGACTGCTCCCCATGTTTAGAACTGGAATTAGTTCTGGTAAGGACAGTTTCTTTCCCTGTTTGTTTGGTTTTGTTTCATTTTGGTTCTCTCAGACTTGTGAGCGGTCTATGAGTAAAAAAAAAGCACTTTCTGTATTTTGTCAAAAGTCAGAGGATGTAATTTGGCCAGTAGTAGGACATCTTCATCTCTTATATTAAAATACAAAATTTTCTTTTATATAGATAGCATTTAAAAAAAAAAAAAAAAAAGGCAATCTTCAAATTATTGCTACATGCCTGTTTATTTCATTTTGAGATGAAAAATGTGTTTCTAGAAAACAGAACTCAAGTTTCAAGTTTTGCAGACTGGTGCCACTGTGTCTATAAAGGAAATGTGTTTCCTCTGCAAATTGATATTTATGTGTTCAAAATGACATCTAAACTGATTCTGGGAACAACCTGCAGAAAGTTTCAGGCTTCCAGTCATGTAAATACTTCCTTGACTTTAACTGTGTACTTTTCTCGGATTATTTAAATCCCTGCTGATGTAAAGTAGCAATAACACTGCAGTAGACTATGTAAAATAATAGCAAGAAGAACTGAGGCAATCTGTCTGGTCAGAAGAGGAGTTATTATAAATGGTATTGATAGATTGTTGTTTTTTTTTCTTTAATAACTTTTTATTTATTCAATATAAGTCTTAGAGGAATTGCTGCAGACATCAGGCATGCAAGTACCATTTACTGAAAGGCATGCCTGGTTTCTCAATTTTATTTTCCCAAAAACCCCTACAACAGGAACCGTGCTGTGCCCTGTTTCTCACAGCAGACAACTGTAGTGTGTTTCAGCCTAGAGACAAGCTGAGGGATGTCTCATCTCCAAAAGGCATCACATTCATTCATTCCTTTCTTTTGTTATTTTGCTTATTCTTGATTATATTGCTGCTTCCTCACTTACTTTTCAATGTTCTGCCCTTAACTGGTTTCATGAGCTCACACATCAGTAGTCACCAATACTCACTTCCACTGCTTCAGATTTGGGCTTCTGCTACCCAGAGGTTTTATTGGTTTGCTGCTTGTACAAGTTCACTTCTTTAGCCCTGCAGTTCAGCAATGTTTCTGAAGTTTTCATTCCCTTAACAACTTTTACTGCTACCCTCTTTCTTTTCCCACTTCACCACCAGATTTTGCTTTTTTAATTATCTCACTGTTTACTCAGTATCCTTTTCCATGTGCTGTAGCTTTGTGTCCATCCTTGCACTAAAGCTCAGTTATCTCCAGCTCTGGTTTGGTTCTATTCCACATCTCCTGTCTGCATACTTCATCTTGGCATCCCACTTTATCTGCCTTTTACTGAAACTTCATATCTGAAGGTTTTTTAGCCATAATTTCTGCCTCTGGTGCATCAAATTTATGCCTTGAAATAATAGAAGTTGTGTAGGATTAGGTTGATGGTTTTGGAGGGTTTTTTTCCTGGTTTGGTGGGGCTTGGGTGGGTTTTGTTGATTGTTTTGGGGGTTTGTGATTTTATTTGCTTGGAGGATTTTGTTTCAGGTTTTGCTTTCCGCTTCTCCTGTAAGTAATTTCTTTTCATAGGTAGGCTGCTGAAGTTAATGGTTTATAGAAAGTAACGCCAATCCCCTAGAATAGAGATCACAGAGAGCAGATGTCTATTACAGTCCTTAATTTCAAGTAATTCTCAAACCAGGAACTGCAAATAAAACAAGAGAAAAGGCTGTGAAGGAAACTGTGGAGCAAAGCCAAGCTCATCATCACAGAAACACCTACAGGAATATGAACAGAGACCACTGGCAGAGGTTTAAAATGGCATTTCCCTTGCCCTCCGAGCCAGCAAAAAGGAAGAAAACGTGTTCTGGTTTCTGAAAATGTTCTAAAAATAAGAATGAATAATAAATTGAGGGATTCTGAGTGGCAGCTGCCTCTCTCCAAGCTAAACTGCACTGAACTGAGGGCTTTACAGACCAGGGGCATTTTGAAGGCTGGTGATGCTGGAGGAAGGGGGAAGGAAGGAAACAAGAGAATCATCCTGAGCGGACACAGAGACCAAGACTCCCTGGACCATGAGCCCTGAGTGAGCAGACATGTAGGGTTATCTGAGACACCGAACTGCCTGCTGTTTGTTTATCCTGCTCTGCTCAGAGGAACCTGCACTTTGTGCTCATTTTCTGTAAACAAACAAGATTGCACCAAATGACATGCCTGCCTTCTATTTTTCATCTTAAGAGGAACAACTTTGCCAGGACGTATTGGCTAACTCATCAGTAAAGTGGGTAATAGTAGGAATTTGTAGTGTAAATTTAGAGGAAGTGACAAAGTTCATTTGAAAGATAGACTACAGAAGATGACACCTGTAAATCAGTGCTCCACGTTCACAGGGCTTTAAAAACTAGCCTGTCTTGACTTAGCTATTTAATAGTTCTCAGCAATACAGATTTAGTTTTAAAAAAAGTCTTGACATCTGGCTTTCCATCCTAAAGAAACTGCAAATAGGGAGAATAATACGGTTAAAGGATAATAAAAGGGGCAATTTTAAAATTAGTATTTGGGGAAAAAATATTCACAGGGCTTTGAACTGCTGTGATTTAAAGTTCCCTCCAAGTCCTGTCACGCTTGTCTCGTACCTTTCACGTGTCCCAAAATGTAATACACCATCCTGAAGAATGTTACAAGGAAAACAAATGTGAGCTCATTAGTATTGCAGCAAGCTGCCTTGCACTTTGTCCAGCAAAATCACGTTTGTGTACTCGCAGGAAGAAAATGACTCTGCTTTGTCCCTGAGCAGAAAGCATGGAGAGTGTGAAGAACAGCAACCAACCTGACTTTGGAAGGTTGGAGTGTCTTCTCCTTCTGGCATTGCTCAGGTAACGCAGGTAATTGCTGTCCTGTCACACACAGTGAATAGTGACTGGATTTTAGAAGGTTTGTTCAGAAGTTCAGGCATTTGGAACAGAAAAAAAGGCCCTCCGTGTCAGTTTAATTCAAGTGTTGCATTTCAATGAATAGGAGAAGTTTTGTTCTCTTATGAAATGCTGTATTTTTTTTTAAGAGGTATTTAGAATGGCCAGATTTCAAAGACTGAATAGCTTCATTCAATCAAATTGTCATTTTTCTAAAGCACAGTTTCACCACAAAATGAGGAATTCTCATGCAATAATGTACAGTAACCATCTCCATGCAACAATATTTTCCAGTTAGGGAAAAAAAAAAAAGAAAAAAGGTACACCATGATAATTTAAAGTCTTCTAAAACCAATTTATTTAGTAGCAGACACTCCCACAGCCACCTCTGCCTTCCACTTGATATCATTGTTGTCCCTTTGAATTGTCAATAATTGCCCATTGTGTCAAGTATTTATTTACTCATTTCCATCAGCAACAAATGGCCCCCCTTGTGATTGCTCCACACAAATGAATTGTCCAACTCCACTCTCACTGATTTTTAAGATCTAGAACTATGAATGTAGATTTATTACAGAGGCAAGCAAGGAGCTATGAAAGGGAAATATTCAAAATATTCCCTACAGAAGACAACAGGACCTTTCAGACCATTGATACTGAATGGCAGCTTTGTCTGAGTGAGGATGAAAAAGGAGCGAACAAATCTTTCAGGACTTGATCTTTCACAAGGAGCAATAATAACAAAAATCTGAAGATAAGCAGATAATATTTTCCCCTCCACATCTCATATCACTAATTTTTCTTTTACTGTTTGTTAATTTTTGAGGGTTTCCCCAATCTTTTCAGAGCTTCTTTCTAACGTGGCCAGCTCACATATTTTAGCTTGTGAAAAGAATACAGTTGTACTAGTTCTAACCTATTATCAAAAGTTACAACTTTGATTTCACAAATTTGGAGCTACATTAGAGACATAACTGAGTAAAGCACATACATTTCTGCATAGCAAACAGCTGTAGTTCAGTAACAGACTCATCTGAGGCTGACTAATGAAAGCAGAAGTGTGCCCTTGGACACACTGCATTGTGCCTCCAAGAGACAGGTGAAGGTGATTTTTAGGTTTGGGACAATTTTTGCCCTATAGGAATGGATCTAATGAGCCAGGCCTGATTGCATTAAGTAGATGTTTACTGTGAGAAGAAAACATAGGATGAAAATATTGTTCAAGTCAAGAAGGAAGGGATGCTCCTTTTGTTTTTATGTCACAGGATGAGCTGTAAAGACCCCAAAAGGCCAGTCTGTACTCACAAATAGGAAACACTTCAATGAAGGAATTTTACTGTTGAAAATGCTTGTTGTTGCTATTTTTTTTCTTGTCTGTTTTGTTTACTCCCTCCAGAATCTGTACATGACTGCAAATTCAGAGGTGAGGATGAATGAAAGGTAGTTCTGAGCTGCTGACTTCCCTTCTAGATCAGCACAAGGTAGGTCTTAGGATTTTTTAAGATATTTCTTGACTATTGTGTATTGTCAACTTTAAAAAATTTAAAAAAAAATCAAATATACAATTTTCATTTATTCTTGACCAGTTGTTCTGAGACATTAAGCAAATGCTATTTCTTTTTCTCATCCTACCACTTGAGATTCTAGCCTTCTCTGTCATCTATTTCTTGGCTTAAATATATAACCTGAAATGGTGAGAAAAAGATAAATTTCTCAGGAAATCTGGAGATTTGCTGTACACTTTATCCAGAGTCACAACAATATTTCTTCCTTACTGATGACAGCCCTCATCAATCTTTTGCAGATAGACAAATGAAAATACAAGTTGTGGTCCATGCATAGCATTATAGGCACAGGTTACTGCCAAAAAATTGTGTAAGTTCAGCTAAGTGAAACTTTGTGCCTTCTGCACCAACAGAAGCTCCACCTGTGATGCTGGGAAGCCCAAAGGCTCAGATCTAGAATTTGGGGGTGTTTGTCTTTCTGCTTGTGAAAGGAGAGTGATGAAGAACATCCGGATGCCACCGTGGTCACAAACAGAGTGATGAAGAACATCTGGATGCCACCGTGGTCACAAACAGAGTGGTGAAGAACATCTGGATGCCACCGTGGTCACAAACAGCATCAAAGCCCAAGAGACTGGTACAGGAAAGGCAGCACCAGGGTCAGGCAGCTTCTTGCTGTGTGGAGAATGCTCTTCTTCCTGCTCAGGAGTTGCAGACAGGCTTGACCCCCTGTTTCTACATGTCACCTCTTATACATTTTAGAATTAAACTTTGATATGCTTATCAAACCCACTAATGGCTACTGTGCCATCATCAAGGCTTGCATTTCCCAGCAGCCACTGGACTGAAGGATCTCCAGCAGATCTGAAAGTACACCATTACTTTCCCAAAAGGTGTCAGGGTTCCACTGTTCCATCCTTCTCTCTCTCTCTTTCCCTGGGTGTTTATTTTCCCTCTCCTTCCCACCTGCCCTGGAGCTGCAGCTGCTGCATCCTGGGACCTGAGTTCATTTTGTAATGCTCATTGCTGTTGTTTATTTGCCCACTCATCTGAAATCCTAGAGAGTAAAAGATGTGGAATAATGCTTCATTCAGAAATAAACTGTTCCTGTTCCTGCTTCACATACTGTTACCAAAATATCATCTATTTTAATAACAACACAAGTAATTCCAGTAGATATTACTGTATCTAAAGTGCCTGCAGTAATGGACCTAATATACTATTTATTGCCCTTTAACTTAGTGCTTGTACTTGACTGACAATAGTCCCACTGTGAAGCAATTGGGATAAGTTGTCCTACTGTGCTATTATGTTTTAATGTCCCTTATCACACACTTTTATACTCCAGCAAACATTTTCACTGTGATATAAAATGCAGGTGATATCAAGTTTCCTCTCTTAATAGTTAAAAAAAAAAAGCCTCACAAAAAATGACCAACTAGATTTGGGTTGTTTGGGGTTTTTCAATGAATATTTATCTGTAGTGTGTAGATACATATATTTATATTTCATATTTATGTATGTGCAAAATGAGCTTGATTTTATTGTCTCTGCTGAATTCAATGAAGCTGGTTTGGTTAAGTGACAGAAGCGAGCTGTGTATGGCACAGTTTGGGCATTTGTATTTTCTCTGTGTGAACTGCAAAATACCCTACTGGGACTAACATAAACCCCAACAAACTGATATTATTGGGAACAAGGCTTTTCTTGGAGGAGGATGATTATGATTAAGAGAGCTGGAATCAAGCTTATTGAACAGATAACTAGCTTATATGTTAAAAAAATGTGATTAACCAGAGAATAGTTTATGTGTTGTGTAGCATAACTATATACTGAGAGATGGACAAAGCTCCTTTCAGAGATTGCTTCTAGCCCAAATTTTTCATGATCTCTGGTTTTAGGGAAAGCATATGGAAGCCAACAGAACTTAACTTTGGAAAAACTGCTCTGCCCTGACACAGTGCAAGCTCAGAGCAGACACTGCTGTTGGAAGGTGCCTCTGATGCTACACATGAAGAGTGGCTGCCCCTCAGGAAGGCTCTGCAGCCTTTGCTTCTCACTGCACATCCCTGTCAGCCCCACTGGCCATCAAAGCACCCTCTTCGACTTCCTTTCCTAGCACTTTGTGAAATGCTGTTCAACTTCATGTTGTATACTTACACCCCTTTTTATTTTCTATTTCCCTTCACTTCTGCCTTTAGGACAGTACCTTGACAACCCGTCCCTCGGGGATGTTCCTGGGCTCCCTGGACAGCTGTTTCTCCCCAATGACTTCACTACTTTTAGACACAAAATGTGCTTTTGTTCTCTTTTCCTAATTACTTGTGGGAGTGTGAGGAAGAAGAGAAGCAATTCTCTTATTTTCTCTTTGAGGTGTGTACCTGTGAGTATTTTGGGGAAGGTCATCATCAGAGGAGGAGGGTGAAGGGGGGAACTCTAGAGCTGGCTGATTTTTCCAAGCTATTTCCATAAAAAATATATTTAATTGGTTGGCAGCCTTTTGGGCGCGTGGCAGCCCAAGCCAGCAGTAATACCCTAAACCTCTGGTGAATGGCCACAATGCACCTGCAGGCTGGACATGAATGTTTGCACCTGATCATCAAGGTTGGACTCAAAGGTCTTGGAGGTCTATTCCAACCCTAGGGATTCAGAACCCTTTCCAGTCCAGACCACACGAGCGTGGGAGGTAAAAAACCTGCAGGATAAGCTGGATGTGCTCCCCCTGGCGGGTTTGCCCACCCAGGGAACTCCACAGTTAGAGTCTTTTTTTTTCTTTTTTTTTTTTTTAATAAAAAGACAATTATGTTTTATCACAGTGACCAAGGAGAACGGGAAAAGCTTCGCGTAGGAAATGCAAGGTCAAGGGCAGTATTTAGGTCGTGGTAGATACTAAGGACAAAAACATGGCATGCACACTGGTTTTTAGGTTTGGACTATACCAATAAGCATGAGAGATTTTGAATGGCAACTGGTCTTAGAGAATACTTTTAGATCTGTTTCTAAGGAGAAAATAATCTGTCCCTTCTGAGCCCAAGTTAAGGCAAAAGTGGCACTGTTGATTTTACTGGATATCTGTCAGAGCCGAGTAAAACCATCTTGGCTTTTGTGAGAAAGAAGGTATTTGGTTATAAATTCATATCATTCTTTATGAGAACTGTTTTAAAATTAAATGGGAGTTACAACTTTCAAACTAGAACAAGTGTCTTCAAGCTTTTTATTCCTCCTTTTGTTCCAGACAGCTGCATTGCTGAAATGCTCTTCCACTGACACTAAACAGGGCCCCCAAAAGCCAGATTGCTACAGCAGGAAGCAAGAACAGCAAACCAAAGGTTATTGCAGCACTGCTGATGGAAAGCCTGTGCCTCAAAGAATAGAAGATATTCATGCACTGAGTGATTACAAAGGTCTGTTTTTCTTTTAAGAATATAATTCTAAGTTGTATAATTAGATAATGTGATTTTTGTTAAAAAAAAAAAAGCTGAGCTATTTCCTTTGCATGTTGTTAAAGCATTAAAGTGTAAGCCTTATATGGGAAACAACAGACAAATAAACACTTAGTAGGGTTTTTTAATTGGTGGTAAATTTGTTAAAACATAAAATCAATTGCACCTTTACTATTTTATTTCTACACGTACATTATGGTGCTAGTGTATAGTGGGGCTATCATTTTTTGCACTGTGAAGTAGCAAAGGGAAAGGTTAGAAACACAGTCTTGTTTGACAGATGCTGTTGTCACTTGCAGCTGAAAGTGTCAAACTTACACATCAGGTTCAAAACTCATGCAAAATGAAAAATTTGAACTTCTGCTGTGATTTAAATAAAATAGAACAGAAAATCACCCTAGTCCCATGGGGCAGAGGAGCAAACTAATTTGGTAGAAATAATGAGAATGCTGCTTAGTATATATTACCTTTTGTACTACCATTATTAAATAGAAAAATCTTGCATGCGACAATCAGAGTAAAGAAACCCATTTGTTTCCTGTGAATTATGCATGTCTAGTAGTTTATTTTAAATGAAATGTGGTAACTTAGAAAGATATACCTCCTCTGAGCTCTGACACTTGGCAGACCTGACAAAAAGCAAGGTTTGCAACCTTTTCTACAGGTGTCATCATGCTGCTTCTCTAAGAAGTGACAGCCTTGTGTGTGCTGCTGCCTACAAGCCAGAACTGGAAAAGCTATCAGATAAGTAATATATAAAATGTGAAATGCATAATCAATATGTGATGAGGAAGATGGGGGAATAAGGAAGATTTCAGTAGCTATTAAAATACAGGACCTAGGGGGACAGGCCACTGCTTGCTCTAAATAATACTTCGCACCAGTAATTGTTCCTCTAACCTGAATTGAAAAACTTGTGCCTTATCTTCATTCAAATGGCAATATACAGGCTCTTAATAGGACCCAAAGTAAAACAAAATATGGCTCGTGCCTTTTGGAAATATTTAGTAGTAAAAAAAAAGTAAATAAAATTGTGAAATGTTTTAATTGGTTTGATTGCTTTAGATATTTTAGGAGGAATCAACAGGTTAAGTAAATTAGAGAAATCCCTGGAGGGTTCCCCAAGTGGGTAACTAGGAGGAAAAATTGACATTAAGTCTTGTTTTAATGGGGATTTTATCGAATAATAAAAAGTTACTTAAATCCAACCACATTTCTGTGGGAGCAATGGATGAATCTGATCAAAACATGCAACTGTTGTGGAACCTCCATCCCAAAGTCTGATGCTGGCATGTGGGATTTGGGGCTAACACACCTGCAGAGCAGGCAGTACCCATCCAGGGAAAATACCCCTTACTTAAAAGGCCAAATGAGGATCAATACCCTTCATAGATCACTTTCCTCAGAGCTGTTTGCAGCATTTGGGCATTTGGGCATTTGAAGCAGATTAATAGGCAGGCCTAGATTGTTTCAGTAAGGAATCTGGGTGGAGCTTGATTCGCCTTGAAGGGAAAGACAAAAGCCCTGACACATTTCACAGACTGTGACTCTGTTCAACAGGAGAACTTAAAAGAAAAGGAGGTACAAGTAAGAGGGAGGACTCAAGCAGGGAGCCCAGTTATGTGACGACTATGACATTTTATTTTCCTGCTAAACTCCTTCAGCAAAGATGTCCATTTGGTTCTTGCAACAGGGACTCCAGCTGTGGAGAGCAACTTGGTATGTACTCAAAATTTTACATGAATGGAATGCACAACTGACAGCCTGACCTGTGTTATTATCTAGTCATCCAAGTTCTGGCTGCAGGCTGGCTGAAGGCAAAGGTTTTAACTAGAAATAGTTTGAAAACCTGGGAGAAAGCTTCCAGAAATTGTCTTCCAAAAATACATGCTTGGGTTTGCAGCCCTTTGTGTCAGTCCTATGAATTTTTTATTTGTCTTTCCTCTGAGATTTTCTTCTCTTAATTGCTGTTTCTAACCCTGCCCATAAGTGGAAGCTAAATGCTTTTATCTCAATTTAGCTAGTATTTAATAGACCTGAGAAAACACAGACATTTAAATATATATGAGCTCTTTATAGGTCCCCATTTAAAGTATTTAAAATTTGGTGACAAGTACTTAATGATTTTTAGAGACAATAACTTTGATTATGCATTACAAAAAAATAATAGTTCTTTCCCAAATAACTGTCTTTTCCCTTTTATATGGTATTTTAGTTTAAAGGTAAAGTGCTAAAAGGGCAGCTTACAGGATGAACTGTAAATGTCTGTTAAAATCCAGTTTAATATTTTATGTAACTGCAGTTTATTAACATAGAAATTTACCACTTAGTGTCTGGTCCCTATTGTTGCCTTCATTTATTACCCTGGCCCTCTAATAGACCACTTCAAACTGAATAACATCTCATACAGGAGCCAAAGTAAAATTGCTGCTAGCAGTGGTTAAACCTCATGGATGGTGACACACACTGTGCTTTCCTCACTGTAGGTTTATTCATATATAAGGTGGTTTATATCTTGTTTAATTAGGGGGACCTCATCTTTATAGATTTGTGGACTTCTCATTCTCTTTGACTACCACCATGTGCTAAATTGTTCTGTCCTAACATGCCAGGCAGACCAGAGCAACAGGGGCTGTCCAGCAAGGCAGTGGGTAACTCGAGTAGGATAGGAGGAGCTAAGTACTAAAGTGTTCTAAGGAGAGGTAAAGCATCTACTATCCTGAGAAAGAAAGAGGTTTCTGGCAAAGGAAACCAGAAAAAAAGGCTTTCTATGTATCCCGACACATTTGAAAGAGATGTCAAACACCCAAGACCAAACATCTTGAGCAATTTCCAAGCTGAGATCAAATATAACAGAAATCAGGGGTCCCACCATGAGAAAAGGATTCTCAGAGATATATTTTGTACATAAAAAACCACATGCAGAGTTGGCAGGCTAAGGAAGGCCAAACAGGCCATATGTTTTGTTATCTAGAAGTAGCATGGGTACAAAACTAGGGCTTTTGGATGTGAAATCTAAGCGCTCACTAAATTGGATATATTAAATGTTGTGATGATAGGTAAAAGACCACATTCAATTGTTATGAGACTAAATGCTTTTCAGAGGAAAAAGATCATAAGTGTTTTACCACAGGTCCAGGGTGTCCAAGCTTAATGGTGTTAGTGCAGTAGCAACAGACAGGAGAATGCTTTAAATTCTGACTTGGCATTCCTGAATTTCAGGGCAACAGCCTTTAAATTTGATCTGTCACCAGCTGAAATCTGGTTTGACAGAAAACTTAGAGCCAGACACCTTGATTGTATAACCTCTTCTTTTAACTTGGAGGTAAAGTAGAAAAAGACAAAGATAAAACAGAAGCGTCCTTGGGGAATGGAAACTATCATACAGCCTGTACATCTGTGAGACAACACACATGGCAGGCAAACGTGAGCAAACAGCAAACGTGGTCTTCAGTGAGCTCTTCCAATGAGGTTGTTACTGAACATGCAGGAGCAATTGGAGACAAGTCCTCCTCTTCAGAAAGAAACTGGAGGAGTAAAAGGTGAATTCTAAAAATGTAAGTGTTAAAACAGAAGCAGCTACGGAGAAGTTGGTAAAAGAAGACACAGGATTGCAGCAGGTGAAAAGCTGAGGAGGGAAAGGGTTCCAGGGGTTCCTTCAGGAGACCAAAGGAAAGATACAACAGATGGCTGACAAAGAGTCCCTGCTATACAAGCAGCAAGAAGAGGCAGTTAATACAGAATTTGTCTCATATGGAGCTTTGAACGTGTCCCTTGAGAAGAAGAAAGCAATGGTGACCTTTGGGGCAATCTGCAACCACCCAGCCAAGTGCCAGGTTGTCAATGGCACCGGTGGCTGAGCCACCAGATGATGAAAGGGTGCTGGGGAGAACCAATGGCTGGAGAAGCTTAAGGGGACATTATGCACACTCCTGTCAGGAATGAGCTTGACATAGTAAGTGTCACTGGCAAGTGTCCCCTCCCATGGCAGAGAGGTTGGACTAGAAGATCTTCAAGGTCTCTCCTAACCCAAACCAGTCTGTGATTCTATGACAAGCATATGTAGGCCTGGAGATATTTTCTCATAAGCTTTCATCTTGCACATTCTCTCCAGGAGTGGTTTGAAGCGTTAGAATGACTGCGATCATGTTATTCCTTAGAAATTAGAGTGTAACAGAAGCCTTTTCAAAGGAGCAAGGGTACTCTGAAAAGGTCAGCATTTGTTCTGTGTTATCAGGCATTTTATTCAGATGGCACGGTGCAGCAAAGTCTTGCTGTGCATGATTCTATACATGCTCAAAGGAGAGAAGTCATACTCTACTGGCTCACACTCCAGGGATGAAAGACAAAAGGTGAAAAAGAGACCGTTTTTATTCCTGTTTTACAACAAGGGCGTGGAGATGTAAATGACTTTTGGTGGTCATGCAAAAGGCATGTAACAACATGCAGTCATGTAGTGACTGGTTCAGTATCTGCTGTTAGAGCATCCTTTGTTTCTTTAGCACTGTTGCATGACTCTGTGACAGAACAAATTATGATGCATTTTCTACGTTCTCCGTTATGTTCTTTCCTACAGGAATCAGAGAGCCTTTTGTTTAGCACTTTGATACAGCGTTTGATGCAGTCAGTTCAGATGGGCTGCAGATCCAGATGATCCAAAATTAAGCACCACCAAAGGCCATTTGAGTTTCCTCCACATTTTGGGAGTAGATGTTAAGAGGGACTAGACTGAGCAGAAGGGATGGATAATTCAGCATTCAGGGAATCGTTGTCATTATGTGTGCACGCATATGTCATGCTTGGATGACAGACTGCAAGCCACACTGAAGAGCAGTAATGACAAGAGCACAACAGGAGTTGGGAATTTTCCTTTTTGAGAGATGTTAAATATGATGTTTTCAAAAGCTGAGTCTCGAATAGTGAGGTGATGGATAGTGAATCACTTAAAACCAAATCTTGTTCAGGTCTTTATCTTGTATAATAGGCTCTCACTTAACAGATCACCTTGTTAACTTGTTAAGGAATTTCAAGACTGGGGGATGAAAATGGTTTTGCATACTACCAAAAGACAGGATGATGCATTGAGCTGTATCACAAGCAGGTGTATTCATTTCATCCATTCTTTCAAAAGCATTCTGTGGATCTTATGACTTTTGGTTTTCTCTCTTCATTTCCTTCAATCTAAAATTAATCTTGGGAAATGTTTGCCATGCACCGTTACCTTTTGGGAAACCAGGAGGCTGTTTGGGCAGCCT
This sequence comes from Anabacerthia variegaticeps, assembly GCA_035583185.1. Lineage (NCBI taxonomy): Eukaryota > Metazoa > Chordata > Aves > Passeriformes > Furnariidae > Anabacerthia > Anabacerthia variegaticeps. Next base: position 52,608,719 of record JAWWEW010000078.1, on the reverse strand, counting down.
GTCTCTTCTGGGCACAAAGGAAGGGTATTTTTTTCAGTCAATACAAGAAATACCAGGAAAGCCATTCTTGGAAACTGTCTGCAACCTCATGGATTAAAGGCAAGAAATGAAGAAGAGGAAAAAGTGCACATATGCAATGGAACAGAGAAGTGGGGACAGGAGATGGGCAAAGTATTTCTTTAAAGAAAATAACCCTATCTTCCTCTATACTGTTATATTTGAACATGTGCAGGTATAAACACCTTCAAACTTATAACTCTTATTAAAGTGAGAGATTAAACTGTTTGGTTTAGGTTTTCAGATTTATTGCTAGTTAAATTTTGCAGCAAATGAAGTTAAAAATGCTGACAGAGTGGCTGGACTCTACAAGAGGGGAAAAAACATTTCATTCCAGATAACTCAGAAATTTAGGGATCAGAAAGCTTTAGTGCTCATTAAAAAGAAACCTTGCTCTTTCCAAGTTTAGGAATGAAATGAATGAAGACTTCAAGGTATCTCTACTGTAATGAGGAATCAATTAATGAGGATTTATGTCACAATTTATGTTGGGCAGCAAGTTGCGATGAAGTGACATTTGCTTGTATTTGAAAAGGAAGGAAAAATATTGATTAAGGAGCATATGAAATATTTATTTAAGAGTATTTTTCTAATGCACTCTGGTTGTAGGAAGTCTGTACTATGAGTTCTACACTGTGAACACACATGCACTCAGTAAAATGGGCTTTGCAGATCAGCCTGACTGAAATACTCACTGAAGTACCAACCAGGCAGAAAGATGCTCTTGCTCGTGCTTCCCAAAGTCATAGGGAGGAGTGGATTGATTTTTTTATTATTATTACTAATTTTTAAGATACACTTGCAGAGAGTATGATAGGACCAGCCTGGAGGAAAAAAGGCAATGTCCATCCATCTGACACAGAAACAGTGAATAGCCCAAACTTTCAAAATTTGGGAACTCAAAGTGTGTTCTTGTTTCGTGCAGATTTTTGTTCCCTCTGCAAGGCAGACACCTCTGTTCTCACTGTGCAGCACAGGTGCTTTGTCTCCCCTGCCATCCTGGTGGCCACACCGTGTAGCTCTTCCTTCTGAATTCACCTCTCTGGAGCCTTTGTGATTAGAGCTGTGTTTTGAATTCTAGAGAAACTCTTGACAAGGTTTTCTAGGGAAGCATTCATACATTCTAGCCTTGCGAGTGACTTTGTCTCATAAACATTAGCTGTTTCTTTAATGGCCACATCACATTGGTGTCTCTTGTTCTTCCAAACCATCTGTACATCCCTTTGTCTTTGCTGATGGTGTCTTTCAGGTCTGCAACATATGCACATTTCATTATTAGAGTTAGAAGTACTTTCCTTGCATAAAGGTCATTAAGGAGAAGCTGAACACAGCATATTCTAAGATGTTCTCCTAGCAGCTTTGCTCTACTCTGAACGTTCCTTATTTACCCCAGTGCCACACTTCTCCCTTTCAATTCCTAAGACATGGTTTCCTAATTCCCAATTTCTTTACTCTAGGAACTCCCCTCAATGCTTTACTGTAGTTCAGGCAAATTGGATCTAACAAGTATCTTCTCAAAGAAATGTGTCACCTGGACGTGGCACGACCTGCCTTCTCTCTGTTCTCCATCCACATTGCAGAACAATCACTCTTTTAGGCCTGTCAGTGGTTCGTGCATTCTCCTAAAACGTAATTACAACTTTGGGTTAAAGCTCCATCGAAGAAAAATCTTCAGGATGATGTGAAAATGGAACTGAAATATTCTCTAAGAAAGACAAAGGGATGGCTGCGCTTCCCCTAGTGTATTTTAGTGTCTCCTTAGGTAACAAAACATGGGCATTCAGGCTGTGCTGATATTGATGCTGGTGCTGTGCAATGATTACAATAAACCTATGTAGATGAGGAGCACAATGTGTTATAACAAGAATGTCCATTAGCAGGGAGTGAAATCTGGTGAGATTTCTACGTTTTGAAATGTCTTTGGTTTATTTTGAAACAATGTGAAGGGACAGGATCATTCTAGTTTCTTAAGAGAACGAGGGTTTGATTATTTGTGGTCATTTCAGATAATGATTTTTAGCTGTAAGAGATCTGAAGTCTTGGCCAGTCAAAGACTTTTCAGATTAAAATGTTCAGCACTAGAATTTGCCACTTGAAGCAGGTCAGCTTAATTAAATAATTATGGCCCTAATAGCTGTGTAGACGTTTAGAGAATTGTGACTCCAGAGTTTAAAGTTTTTCTAAATCTTGCATTGAAATGTTGCATTAAATTTGCACAATAAGCTTTGAAAATGTGTGTTCAGTAGGATTGGATAAATGATGCATTGAATTTAATTTCTTAAGGCACTGCAGAAGCCTTTTTCTTGGAAAAAAAACAACCTTATTTATTTATTTAGTCAACACTGAGGCTGTCAACATGAAAGGAGGAAAAACAACCAAACACAAAACCTGAGGGTACTCTGTTTCTTCTGTCCAAACACACACAGTAACAGAAACAAGTGCAAAACATTAATAATCTAATCCAAAAGTCATTAGTCATCTGTGGTCACTGCATGGGGAAAGAAAACGACATAGAAAAAAATATTTATCTTAGTGACATGAACAGCAAGTCCATCCAGAAGCAGTGTAACAACAACAAGAATAATGTCAATAGACATTAAGGGATTAAAAGCTCCCACGTAACTTCTATCATCTGCATGGGTTTGAATGTTTCCTTTAGTTTATTGAGTTCCAGGGCTGGTCTACCTATTTGTTCTTTATAGATCTCTTAAACTCCATTATTGCCAGATTTGGGGCTTCTGTCAGAAACATTGCAAGAACAAACAGTATTAAAAAGATCCCATTTTGCCTCCAGCTAAACTTACCAGGTGTCAAATCAAGTGATTTATTTATTTATAAAGCAAAAGCAGCTCAGTTTTCAAACCTCTAAGATTCATATTAGAGTGGGGAGGTGGGGAAGTTTGAAGACTGAGTTACCTGCTTGGGTTTTATTTTATTTAGCTTGGCTCCCCTGCTAAATGTGACCCTGTGGCAGTTTATGGCCCCCATATGGGATACACTTGGAGTGAAAAATAGACCCATTTGGCCATAGTTTCAGGGAATGTTTCTTGAGAGTTTTACCCTGCTGAAAGCTTTATTGCTTCTATTGGTGGGAGAAGATACAAACTTACAAATAAATTTACTCAATATTTACCTGTTGATTGTCTCCACTTATGCTTTCTATGCAATTCTGAACAAAGCTTCAGTGGAAAACCAGAGAAATTGCTCCTACTTAACTTCTCATAACTGAGTGGTCATTTAGAAGCTCCTTCTATTAGGGCTGCTATCTCAGAGTTTGACTTTTTTTTGATTTATTTTTCTTTTTTTTTCTCCCCTAGAATTGAAAACAATATATGGAGTGAAAGATTCCACATATTTTATTGGATTAAGAAGATTTTTCACTTTTACATGGGATCAAGCCTGTGTCTTTCAAAGTTTTTAGTGGAAAGCTACAGAAGGCAAGATATCAATCTGGTGAGTGACACACCTTAAAAGGAGTAGGCTTAGCTATAAAATGAGCAAGGCTCAGACCTGGGTTGTGTTCATTCCAAACCCTGTAATGAACCTTTGCTTGCTGCAAAAGGTAAGTTTTGGGCCAGCTGGCTATTTCACCTCTCTTTTCCAGTTTTGGGAAGGAGGATCATCGTGAAATGCTCCCACAACATTTTTATTTTTCCACAAAACCATTCTTTCAGTGGATTATTTTTTTAGAAAAATCTTATCCAAGTGTTCTAATACTGATCCAGGCACCCCAAATTCGAGGTACTTGCAGACCTTGGTCACTATCATTACATACACAATATTAGATTCTTTGGTTTTGGAAAACACTGAAATGTGGAGCAAAGAAAAAGGCAGAAATGCAAAGTTTTATTAGAAACTTTCATTTGGTTGGGGTGTGTGTGTGTGTGTGTATCTTTCGCATCATAATGTGAAATGTTTGGAAAGCCACTTTGGTACTTCCCTGAGCTGTAGCAACCCAGCCTTTTTGTTATTGTCATTTTATCCATCTAAGGTAGATCCAAATATAATATCCAGGGTTCAACCTGCCACATTTTAATAAAGGATCACACAGGATTGTGAGTTCATAAAATAGTAACTCCTTTGTGTTATTGTTAATGTAGTTTCTCCTGGAACATGTGCAATGTATTGATATTCTGTAGTTAATAGGCCGTTCTTGCAGAATTCAATGTCTGCTGAAATAAATAAGTCATTATGGAATGGAAAAATTGTTTCTTCTAGAGAGCCAACTGAACTCTGCTCATCCAAAAAGAAAAAGGACCATTACATTCATCTTCTTGTGTCAGGCTGGCAGCTGCTGTGACAGAGAGGTCCCCCAGAAAGCCCATTTGCTTCCTCGTTGACACATGACATGCTGATGTCCTGCCCCAGGAGGGCACAAATGCCCCAAGGAATGCAATCCACAGGCAAAGCTCCACTTGGCACCAAGACTTTTTTAACATGAGACTGGATGTGGCATCAGTGCCATGATCTGGTAATCACAGTGGTGTTGGGTCAAGGGTTGGACTTGAGGATCTCAGAGGTCTCTTCCAACCCAGACGATTCTATGATGATTCTTCTTTTTCTTCCCCTGGACTTTTTCACTGTAGAAACTGCTGAAAATCTTCAGTTGTTCTTACCAGGGGCCACCAGGCACAGGGGAACACAGACTAGGCAGGACATCCCATTCCTCCAGGAGGTGATTACACTGCCAGGACTCAGACTGACCAGTCCCTCAAGTTAAACTAGTACAGAAGTAACTGCAGGAGAGCCCCCTTGCTCCTTTGTCACTGTGCCTTGTGGTGACCTGAGAGGGTCCTTGTGGCCAGATGACAAGGGAGCCTCAGGGGCATCCACTCCCCAGGCAAACCTGAAATAATTCTGTAGCTGAAGTACTGGAGAATCTGCTGCATACAAACAACCAGGGTCAGATTTCTCAGCAGATCAAATTTGCCCAGCTGGAGTTCTCTGCTGCCATGTCTCCAGGTTTCTGCACCCAGCAAAGTAATTTGTTGACAAGTGGTTTCACAGTACAATAACTGTTACTTCTCATTGTTGTGCTGTGAGGGCCAAAAGTGTTCCACACATCACTTCTTAATTGATTCAGGCCCTCTGGGAAAAACAAGTGTTGGCCTCACTCTCCAAAAGTTCTGCAAAGGAGCAGTTTTCATATTTGTTAGGAGTTCTAGAAAAATTAAAGCACCAAACGAGCAAACAGAGTTGGGAGAAGGAAAACAAACCTTGGAAAGAAAGCCAGCTAGGATAATCTACGTCTTCTTCTACTTGCCTGGGCTGCACATGCAATAGCTTTGTGGGATAAGCTCAGAAAAATCGATACTCCAAATGAAATATCACTGGAAAACTCCCCTCATTTCAGCTGGGGTCTCAGGGAGGAGCTGTAATGTATCTATGAATACTGTTTAGCTTCAATCTCTTTTACAGCCATTCCAAACAGATGAGCAATTTTTGAAAAGTTACTGTTGAAGATGCACTTTTGCCTCTTCATCAAAACCATACAGAAATGAAATATATTGCAGTATTTATTGCAACGTATTACAAACGTTTGTGGTGATCCAGTACAGATGCTTCTTTTTCTCTCTGGCACTGACCTTCAAAAGTGATGATGTGAAAAGCCCTAGATTTTATGACAGCTTAACTCAGAATACATTACAGCTTCTATATTAATATATACTTGTTCTGCTGTAAACTTTGAATATGAAAAGAAACTCTGCACCTTGTACTCCACTATAAAGTTTAAATATGAAGAGAAAAAGGTTCATGGAGCTATAAGGAGGATTTAACAATATTTATGTGAAATGAATTTCCCTTTTTATGTTTCCCTACCACACAAGTAGTTCTTTCTGGGTGTTTCATTGCTGCATTTGTTAAGTGAATCTAATTATGAACAATGTAAAGGTCACCAGAGTAGCAACACACAGACCTGCCTGACACAGCTATGTGGAGATATACTGGTCCTTTAATAGTTAAGTTTGAAAGCAGGCTTCCAAGACAAAATGTGCCTGAACAACAGCTGTGAGTGTGGGCTGCCTGAGTCTGTAGCAAACCTTGTGATCCTGTCAGCCTGAGCCAAGCAAACTGACACTGCTCACTGCAGGACATTTGCTGTCCAAGTCCCAGGGGTGAAGAGCTCTGGAGAATTTCAGCAGTGATTCCTCTCCAGACCCCCTGACAGCCTGTGGCCCTCACCCCCTCGAGGTGCTGCCTGAGTCCCTCTGTTGCTGGCTCCAGACTTTCAAGCACTATTTCCACAATCAAGGGCTCTGGAATCAGCCACTACTCTAACAAAGGAGAGACCGTACTGGTTACTGCTAAAGGCATGCAGAGCTCTCCTGCCAGCTTTGGTGGTTCCTTGGAAAAGTAAAGAAAGACACAACAACCATTCCTGAGAGAAGGAGAACACCTCTTTTGGAAACCATCATTTAAGTTTAGCAGCTTTGATGCTGCAACTGGCAGCATTTTGCTGCCAGAAGGAGAGAAAAAGGTGAAGCAGAATGGATTACCAGGATTGACATTCATGGAGTCATTCAGGGAGGGCACGGCTTGGCCTCCAAATACACAGTTTTAATTGAGTTGGGGTTCTTTGTGTAGCTTAACCTACGTGTCTCCTTTGTTGTTTTGCTCCTGTGTGTTGCATGTCCACATCCTGTCAGGCAGGAATTATGGCTTTGCTTCCACAGGTGATCCTGTGAGGCAGCCCTGGCTGGGACAGTGCCCTCACCTCAGCAGGCTGATGAACAGCACTGGCCGTGTGATACTTCAGGTCTGCTTCTGGACCAGAGCTGTGCCAAGCAGGAAAACACCACCCACATCCACGAATTCTGCTCACAGAGGCAACACAGGCAGGGTCACGGAGGTATGGCTGAAGAGCAGAGGGAGACAGACCTGCAGAGGACACTCACTCCTCACCTAGGAATGTCTTTAGGGAAGAAAAGATTTTTGTCTTTAGGGACACTAGAGAGATGTGACTCCAGAAACTGAGTGTGCTGTGATTAGCTCAGACATTGATCACAAAGGCAAAGATGGCTCATGATGGAGCAGGGAACCAGTGAGGGAGGAAACCTTTTTGGGCCTTGGATAATTACCATTCTCCTCTGCCTTATTCCCATGTGGCAGTGCCCACAATTCCCCACCTCCTGGGCCAGATACACAGTCCCTCAGAGGGTATGCATTGCTCACAGATCCCACACTGTATGTAGGGTGGAAATAATGAGCAGCACTGTGACTATGCAGCAAGGCCAGAGAGGGGCCTGGGCATCTGGAGGTTGTGAGGGCCATCATTTGGCTCATACTGGCTTGTGTCTCCAGCAGGTCAGATCAAAGCAGCACTTGCTGCTGGACTGTGGCCCAGTCACAGATGCAAAGGAGAAAGGAATAATCTGTGAATCCCAACATCCTATCCCAGAAGACACATCAGGGTGACTGCGTAAGAACCTGTAAAGTTCAGTGATGCAGAAGTGATTGCTGAACTTTTGGGCACTGCTATGAGTTTAGAAATATTATTTGTGACTCTGGGCTAGTCTTCTGGAATGGAGGGCCTCAGCTGTGCCCCTTCCCCTTTACAGATGGTTTTCAGTGCATCCCCTTTCCTTTGAGGTAAGAAATGTTGACCTGCCTTTCTCAGTTGTGTCAATGGCAATAGATTGGAACTTTCATATTATTCTCCTGTCTTGAACCAGTTCTGATACTTCTGTGGTACAGTCACTTTTGTGGCATTTCTATGAGCTGTTCCAGCATATTCAATATGAACATAAGTTCAGCTTGTGCTCCAAACATTCAGCTGGGAATAGTGCCGCTATGGGCAGTGTGATGCTGGGACTAAGCAAACCAGCTTGGAATCTATTCCCTCCCACTCACTGCTGTCCAGCAAGTTTGCTTGGCTTCTAATTGTCTAAAAATGTGGGTGAGTTTACTTGCAGCTCCTTACACATGATCATTAAATATGCCTTCAAATTCCTGCAGCACTCTTAGTCCTTGGAGAGAGAGAGTACTAAAGAGAAGTCAGCTCAGTTCTTTGGCACCTCCTGTGTCTCTTAAGGAGAAGTTATTAGAAGGGATAAAGGTGAAGATCACTCATGAAATGAAGTACCTTATGTGCATTTTAGTACATACAAAGCATGCAAGTTTATGAAGATAACTAGTCCCTGTGAGAAGTAATAAATAAAACATGCATAGTGTCCTTTTCAGTTCAGGCTTAATAGTAACTTTAACTATATGTAAGTCAGATTAATACCTTCTGCAAAGAAATGCATTGGTGCTTTGTGTATAAAACAGTGCAAGGAGAGGACATGAGACTCTTATGTCTTTCAAACGTGCTTCCTTTCCCCAATAGGATTCTGAAATCTGGACTATGAACAAGGACCAGATCTGAAAAGAAAGTACTTTAGTGCCTGACACTCAAGAGAAGTGGAATTTAAGTTTCCCAGTCCAAAAGCAAACAATCCACACCACTTGTATTTAACTCATCACGTCTGTCCATTTCCCTGACCTCCAGATAAGAGTACATATACAAGTTATTGCACACTTAATGGAAGTTACCTCCTCCCAGCTGAGGCACAACAGCAGCTCCTTTTCTATTACAATGTACAATAAACCCTGAAAAGTTTTCAAGGGAACTTGATTAGTCTGCAGAATGGAAGATCACACCAGCCATCAGCTACTTTCTGTTGAGGAGACAGTAATTTCCATATGAGGAAGGCAGTAACCTCCTACATTAAGCTAACATCATCACCAGCAGTCACCTATTTTTAGCAATATTTATTTAGGTTCCTTATAATTTGTTTTGTATCTGCCTAGTCATACCAGGCTTTTCTCTGGACTAAGCTGGACTAAGCAGGTTGGTGTGTTCTTAAGTCTGACTTTCATGTACATCCTTAAAATATTGATTGAAATCATATTAAATTTGACATCCTGTCTGGGACAGCATGAAAATCACTCAAATGCTGTTGAGGTTTAAGAAATGCCAAGCTCAACAGCAGTAGGTTTAAACAAAAGACTGTAATTGTAGCTTTCATATCTGAGAGGGGAGAGGTCTCCCTCATACTCTCCTTGTGTCACCTGTTCATGCAAGACAACGTAAGAAAGAGATGGATATTGCAATCTATATTCCAAAGTGGTATGGAAAATCATTTATCAATACATTTTTTTTAATGGCAACAAAAAGATTTGGCTGATATGTGGAGTTAAGGGATAAGAAAAGGCTATTTAGAGACCATCTATTGCAGAGAAAGTCTCTAAAAGTTGATTACAACACGTTTTAGAGTCCTTTGAAGTGTAGAGCATAGTGAAGAAAGTCTGAAATAAGGCTGGAGAATCGTGGCCCAAGATTTAGGCAAAGGCAAATGAAAGAGGATAGCACCTGTCAAGCAGCTATTGCACTCGGAATTCCTGTGGAAATTGTTGCGGGGAGAGAGGGCTGAAACTGCTGAAGGAGTCATGTATTTCCCAGCCCTGGAACAACACTGTGTTCATTAACCTTTGGCAGGGAAACTGTGGGCAGTGAAACCGTAAGCAGGGGGCAGGAACCCTGTCACTGTGGCTGAGGCAGCCAGGGGGGTGATGGAGTAGGGGCTGTGCCAGTGCCCAGAGGGAAACCAGGCCTGGGAAAGGAACATTTCTCTTTCTGCAGGCACAGTATTCAGCCAAAGGCTGGGCATTCTCCATCCACACACACAGCTGGGACAGAACCAGCAGCAGTGACACTCGAGCCAAGAAAGACAGAAAACATCATCCAGGATTTTTGTGGAGACCAGTGAGCAGAATCCCTGCAGAAAACATCATTCAGGATTTCTGTGGAGACTAGTGAGCAGAATCCTGCATAAAGCAACCCAAAAAAGCCTGATAAAGGGAGCACCTTCCCAGAAGTGCTTATTGGTAAAGTTTCTCAGAGGGTCACAGAAAAAAGGAGAGGAAAGGTGGCAAATCTATGTACCCGAGGAACAAATCACAATAAAAATGATCTCTTGGAGCTGAAGGGCTGGTGGGACAGCAGGATAAGCAGCAAGGAGCCTGTGGGCAGAGCACAGGATTGCTGGGTGGCAAGCAGGGAGGAAGCAGCCCCATCCCAGAGGAGCTTTGGGCCAAGTGCTTTTACACAGGGTTTGCAGCCACTCAGAATGCTGCTGAGTGCTCCGAAAGGAGTCCTGCAGCAAGGACTCATTGCCACTGCTAGCTTCCTGAAGACAAACTTCAACGTGTTTAAACTCTCTCTGGTGTTTATTGTGAAGTTCTCCAGAAGGAACTGTCATCAGCAAATCTGCTGACAGGGACCAGGAGGTTCTAATAAGCCTTAATTGCCCTTGCCATAATTATCTCATCTGGGGTCACCACCTACACCTGCGCATGGGCCCTGTGGCTTCTATTTAAGACCACGTGAGGGGGCTTAGTCTTTTCCCAAGTTCTGCTGTGAGTGTGCTTGTGGCTCGAGGGATGCAAGTCACCCAATGGTAAGTGCACAAGAGGATGGGAGGGTTGGTTTTTGTATTCATGCATTTTTTATTGTTTGGTGACCCTGTGGTGGAAAGCCTGGTTCTTGTATTCATCCATTTTTGTATTGTTTGGTGACCCTGTGGTGGAAAGCCTGGTTCTCGTATTCAACCATTTTTGTATTGTTTGGTGACCCTGTGGTGGAAAGCCTGGTTCTTGTATTCATCCATTTTTGTATTGTTTGGGGACCCTGTGGTGGAAAGCCTGGTTCT
>JAWWEW010000078.1:52584719-52597871 GCA_035583185.1 Anabacerthia variegaticeps | reverse complement strand
GACCCTGTGGTGGAAAGCCTGGTTCTCGTATTCATCCATTTTTGTATTGTTTGGTGACCCTGTGGTGGAAAGCCTGGTTCTTTCACAAACAAAATGCTTTCCTCCTAAGTTTTATATAAAGGCTTGAAGTCTGAGAACACTGAGAGAAAACAAGAAACTTGTAGTTGCTCTTGAAAATGACTAGTGCTGTATGATCTCAACAAGCAGGAGTGCAATAGCAGAGTCAGTCTTTCAGGAAATGCACAGTATGCTGATAGTCAAAGTCAGCTCCCTGAGGCTCAAGGAGAGCCCCCCCTTTCAGCTGCTGTAACTGGGAAGGTGAGGGGAGAGTATGAGCAGTGCAACTCAGATTGTAGTGGGAATGTTTATCCTGGTTGGTGGTGTGACTCCAGCTTATGCAGAGCTGGAACTGTATAATGCTTGGAGAGAACAGCAGCCTGGAGGACTGTGTAGTTTTCTGTGGGTGTGTTTCCCAGCTTGTCATGCCTTGGCAAGTGTCTGGACACCCTCTGATGCTGCAGCATGGTCCTGGGTTTCTCTCTAGCAGGGGTGAAGGCAGGAAGGGGGAAAGTTTTCTGGAAGTGTCCCTCCTCTGAGAGTTCAGGAGCTCCTGCAGCTCCAGCTGCTGAGGTGTTTGGTGGCCCAAGCAGAGCCCTCTTGGTGCTGGCTCTACACTCCTCTTTTGCCTTCTGACAGCTTGAGCAGTCACAGCAGCCTGCACTTAATGGAGCAGCAAGGGAGATTGCAGTGCTGCCTTGTGACAGTAACTAAAGCAGTTCAGGGGCCTTTTCCTGACTTTCTTTTACCTACATCGCTGAGGGGGAAATGTATTCCATGTAAATATGGGGTAAATGCTTTGAACCCCCATGTAGCACACAGGATCTCTGTTGTCAGTAAATATTAGACTATGATGAATGTAATGATGACTGTGGCAATTAGTGCAGTGAGAATGCAGCTTTGTTGTCACCAGCATTACTGCTCTTAAGCTTAAATACTTGTGAGATGTCTTGTTGTGTTCTGTCACTGGATCATGATTAATTGACTCTGGAGAACAGCACTGAGCACATGATCATGCTTACAGGCTGATGCCAACAGTAGCACCTTTCACTGCAGTTTACACTCAATATATTCCATATTTCCTTTTTTCTTATCTTCTCCTTGAGGGTTTTGGTAATTCTGCTTCATTCAATTCCCTGTTCCTGAGGTGAGACAGGCAGCTGCAGTTCTGCTGCTCTTGGTGTTCATCTGTCCTTCCACCTGTTTCCAGGGGACCCATTAAAAGCTAATAAAATTTTCCTGGCTCTGGACTTGTTAAAAGAATGGAGTCAGCTCAAGATGTCAGAAAGCAGGGTCCTGCTGGTCACAGTCACTGTCCTCCCTCCTCTTCGGAGCTGCTTTCCTTGGACAGGCAGACTGTCAGCAGCAGAGACCTGCTGTCGTGCTGCCATCCATCACATCCCAACCTGCTCTCAGTTTTTTGACACTTAATGTCTAATCTTTGACAAGACTAGACTGGCTTTTATGGGTGCAAAGTTCTATTTAGGGTAAAATTGTGACCAGCGCAGCATATGTCTGTAAAATCATTTCTCACTGAATCTTTTCAAGGAGTTCCAGAAATCTTTTGAGTTTCTAGGTTTGAATGTTTTAGGAGTGTGCAACTAGAAAAACAAGCTTCAGGTGACAGTATTCTGAAATGTGGCATAACCTGATACACTGCCAGACATCAGTCTTATGTCTTGGGTATACCTCTAAATTCAGGTGATCTCGGCAAGAATGCCTGCAGTCATTTAATCCTAAATCCCAAACAAGTCATATTAAGCATAATGGAAAGTTCAAAAAGAACACAGCAGAAAAATATTAAGCAAGGCAGTATCCAGTCTGAATCATTATGAATTTTGGCTAATCTCACTTGCCCTTCTCACTTAAATTTGTCACATTTGTAAACATAGCCTTTGTAGACTTTAGTCAGTTTTAATTGAAAGCCAATGACAGTAAAGTACATTTCATACATTTTTAAAGATGTTCCTTAAAGCAGCTGATTTTGCTTAATGACCTTTTTGTATTTCTTATGATAATGTAGCAAATATGAATCTCTTCTTTTAGAAAAAACCATTGTAGGGGATGGGCTGAAAGAACAGTATGTCTTCAAAATGACCTATTTTCAGAAATCACTTGGCAATTTGTCAGAATGAGAGATTTAACTAACAGAGACCCAATTTTCAAATAACTATGTAAATGAAATAATTTCAATCTCTTTTGAAGACAGGTAAAGCAAACTTCAGAGCATGCTACAAGGATTTGATGTCCTCCCAGCCACTAAAATAAATTACCTTTAGTCTCAATGGTAAAATCATGTAAATCAGCACAGTTTGTACAGCAATCAATCAACAGTTCCCTATTGCCAAGTGAAGTGGTATATTTCTGCCACTGATGTGTGGCTGATTGGAGAGACAGTCTTTAAAGCAAGGAGCAAGATTAGGATCTGTTGAGACAACTGCTACCTACTTTGATAATAAGTTAAAATCCTTTTCAGGACTACAGGATCTTGATAGCCTGTCCTGTCTAGCTGTCCTTGGACACAGGGGAGCTTTTCATCTGGGCTTCAGACTGACCAAGTCTTCCCTGCAGTGTCCTCCCTTCCTCTGCTGATAGGAGACACAGAGCACTGGTTTCAGGTGCACTCTCTTTGAAAGGCTGTGCTGGACACCAGTCCAAAGTGGGAGCATGCTCTAAGCAGAGGTGAAGTTTGGGCCTGGGCAGAGAAACAGACTTGATATCATATTGTGGACCTTGGAAAATGGGAAGTAAGAGCTGCAGGTACATCAGGTGGAATACATAAGATATTAGCTGGGTAGCTGGAGGAGGAGGGAACTGGCTTTAACATCCGTTAAAGCACATAGAATAATTTTTTTCTTAAAGGTAAATCAAATAAACAGAGGATGATGAAAATTTTACATCCTATAAAGCATCATACTTCTTAAAATATCATTCATTTTTACCTTAACATTAAACTAAGCAGCAAAACCACAAGTCTGTATGTGTGGGCCATAGCATAGCACACTTGCAAGGGATGATTCGGAGTCAGTGATCCTCAAACCCATTATCGTCACATGGTTGGTTGTCATCAGGACTGGCTTCAAGATCTCACAATGGCCTTGCATTTCCATGCATTGATCTCTTTGGTGCTTTTATACAAAATGTCTTCACAGAAAATGAAATTTTCAGGTATGGCAGGCTTCATGCTGAGACTTGCACATTGCTTTTTCCACTGATCAAGGCATTTTGCTTGAAGATTTTTCAGTTCTTAAAAGGAGAGTGGAAAGGGGGAGAAAAAAAAACAAAACAAGAACCTGTCCCCACTCTGCCAAGTGAAAAGGCTGGGAGGGGATGCAACTGGGCAGACACCCCAAAGTGACCCAAAAGCTACTCCATGCTGTGCAAGGTCCATCTCAGCAATAAAATAGAGAGGAGAGAAGCTTAGGGAGTTTTGCTCATGGTCTGAGTGAGCATTAGTGTGTCCATGGGATGTGGTGAGTGAGTACTGTTGCATCTGGTCTTGTGTTGTTTCTTTGTTCTTTCACTTCTTGTTTGCTTATTAAGCTAGTTTTATCTTGACCTTTGAGTTTTCTCTTACTCTTCATTTTCTGCTTCCCCACTCCCACTCAGGATGGGGAAGGGAGTGGAGTTTGGAGTGGTGTGGTGCTACTGGAGTTAACACCCAACAGCTTACCTAGTTTCCTATGTCTTTTTGGCTCTCCATGAACATGTTTGTTTGTTTTTTTTTTAAATTAATACCTTAACCTATCTAAAGATTAGTATGTTTGTAAAATACCTGGCTAACTGGAAACTCATTTGCACATCTGTGACAATTAGTATGTTATAAACTTCTTCATAAGCTCATCTGTACTCTGAATCATATTTCTGAGTGGTCCAGTGCTCTCAGGATGAACATATTAGGGCCACAAATCTCCTGTGATTCCCCGTAAGGCTGAAAAATGCTGTGTGGCTTATGTGCAGTAACCCCTACAGGAGTCTGTGCAAAGCTTATTTATTCTGCATGAAGACATGCAGAATGTGCCAGCTTCCCAGGAGTACAGCAAGGGTCTGCATCTGGGGAAAAAATCCTATGGAACTTCTGCTGTCTGACAGGATTATAAAATGCATTGAAGTCCTGTGGAGTGTGAGGCTCAACCACAGGGTCTGGGCATGGCAGATCTGACTGGAGAACCTGTTCTCATTTGTCCTTTTCTCAGCTCCATCCCTATCACTGCTTTATTTCTGGGCCTTTTTTACTTGTGGTACCCACAGGCTGGAGCATATTTTGTGCTGCCCCACACAGAAGGTGGTAAAAGACAAATGGTGAAGCTTATTGCTGATAAAACATAGTGCATCTTGTGCATCCCAGAGCCTGTATGTATGTAGATGAAGGCCTTTGAAAATAAATTTCAGAAGCCAGAGCTGTTGTTGGTGGTACCCAAAGACAGTCTGAGTAATTTCAATAGGTAATTAGCTAGACTGAAGCCCAGACTCTTGTAAACCAGTAAAAGCAAGAAATTTTGGACCTATTTATCCTTATTAATGCATTGTAGTTATAAATTTGTAATGGAAATGGAGGAGGTCAGACATTATATTGCTCTAAGATGACACTAACCAAATAAAATAGCTAGTGATTGGCAATTAGTATGTAAGAACAGCTATTGGAGAAACGATTAGATATAAAGCATGCTATGGCAGATCCTCACTTCTAGAATGTTCTGCTTAATTGCTTTGTCTCGAATATTGAAAATTTTACTGGTGCTATTTTGGAAGAAAAGAAGTCTGATAAACAGGATTTATACACCCTCATGCAGATTTGCTTCTGAACGGTGTGACTGAACAGAAGAGATTACATGTAAATATTCCCTGTTCAAGGAGATACTTCTTGCTCAGGTAAAAGAGAGACCAGCCTAAATGGCAGGCTCCTTTTCAGTATGAAAAGCTGAAAGCTAATTCTGGTGTACTAGGAAGTCTATTTTTGTATGTGTAAAGTAAATGATTTCTAATTGGGGCCAACCCCAATGCAGCTTTGATCAGCTAGAGCTGGTGTGGTTTGCTGTATTTTTTTCTTTGAAGTGCTTGCAATATGCTTTAGTCATGTTGAAGTATTGCAGTTTTGACCTGTTTCGATTTCTTATTTCACTGTAGCATCTTATTTTAAAGCACAGATTCTACACAGTAACAAGATTAGTCTTGTGCACTACACGAGTGAGCCACGAATGATTGAAGACAAACCTGGGATGGTGTTAAAGTGCTTTCTAGTTATGTCTTGGACAGCATTGCAAGCTGGAAGTATTTCTCCATAAAAGTAGGGCTACAATAACATGACATTGCTCCAGAGTTAGTGCAGGTATCTCTACAGAGCTCAGCACTATGCTGTGTTGACAGATTTATTCACAGCTTCGAACACACTTCATCTGAACTTGCCCATGCCTCTTTTTATCTTCCCTTGCAAACTAATCTTTAATGCTCAAAGGAGCAGGAGGCAAAAATGCTGGTGTTTGGGGCTGGGCTATTCCTGCAAGTAGATGCAAAGAGCAGGGTTAGAGTGCTGTGGATTTGAGACCTGCAAGGGCAGTGTGACCTGGGTGTGCATGAAACCATCACACACCTGCTGGTGTCTGCCCCATGCCCTGTGTGGCACTGACTGCTACACTCACAGCCCTCTTAACTGAGATTAGGGCTCTAAAGTTGTATCAGAGGGTTCCTCACACCCTGTCTTGGTGCAGAGCAGAGGGAGCTTCACAGGGTTCATTTCACATCATTTTTTTCTTCAGTTATTCAACTTGATCAGGGATCAGCACAGCTCTGTGTAAAACTGGGGGGTTTTTGCTGGGTTCTTGATTGCAAACAGCCTTTGTGCTAACTCTTGAAAGGCCATCCATCACAATATACCAGCAGCTTACTTGAGAGGTGATGGACATGGTGTATTGGTTAATCTCTTCATACCTGGTAGACACTTCTCCTGGTCCCCTTGCTGGGCTGCACTGGGGGAAATGAGATTTATGCCCATGTCACTCTTAGGTAATTAGAAGCCAGCTCTTGAGGAGCTTTGGCCAATGCATGTTGCAGTGAGGCTGCCGCACCTCCTGTTTGAAAGGCTCTGGTAGAGTGGGCAAGCATAGAATTTCCTGACAGGCATAATTGTGTATAATGTCACTTGTGCTGTTTACAGAACATAGCATGGGGTGATAGTTATTGCTTTGGAGAAGTGTGCAATCTTTTCTGAAGTCATTTTTAAATATGATTCATGTGGAAAATTGGCATTTGCAGGCTTTGTAGCTAGACTCCCTATCCCTCGGAGCACTTCATTTGGTTGTATTTTAGAAGTACATATTTTTAGGCAGTAATGGAAAAGG
The DNA here is from genome assembly GCA_035583185.1 of Anabacerthia variegaticeps. NCBI lineage: Eukaryota > Metazoa > Chordata > Aves > Passeriformes > Furnariidae > Anabacerthia > Anabacerthia variegaticeps. The sequence goes on along the minus strand of JAWWEW010000078.1, from coordinate 52,591,476 downwards.
ATGGTGAAGGGAAAATAAACAAAAACAAGTTTATTTCTGAGAACAACAGTGAGCCCAGGGAATGTTGTTTTTCTGTATCTGAATTGCTGTGGCTTTACATTGATAACTTGGCTACTTCCTCTGGTTATTTTCATTTAACACAGAGGGAAATTCTGACCTTGCAGTGTTTTTCACTTCTTTTGTGACCACCACCAACCTGACCATTCATGTGAATATTTTGCTATCAGTCATCTCCTGTCTGTTTTGTCTTTCATCTTTCCATACTCAGAAAATAAAATATTGACTTTCTTAGGAGTCTTCTAGTGCAGATTTAGAACCTGCAAAGATTTTCCTTGTGGCCAGACCTGTGAGTCCACTGGTTATGGGTCTGTGAGATGGGATCAGAACGATTTCATATGAATCTCTCCCAGACAGCCTAAACTGAAAAATTTTCTCATTATTACAATAGAGCTATACATTTTCCAGAAAAAAAACCATGTTTTTTGTCATCAGGACAAAAAACTCCCATCTCAAACCCATCCATATTTCATTCTTCAACTAATTTCAGGTATATGAGGTCCTGAGACAATATAAATACACTTGGGAACTTATGTAATAAGAGCCAATATGAGATCATATGAATTAATATTAAAAAGATATAAAGTGAAGGTTGGAGGACACAGAAGTTGTGCAGGTCAGCCATCTCTTAAAATCAGGGCCCTAGATTCTTTAATTCAAAGGTCCGTCAGGTGGCATCCTAAATATTTTCAGTGAAAGAGAGTCCATTTATTGGGTCAGCCTGTTGCCAGGTGTACCTGGGTTCGGTGAGGAACTCTGTTCAGAACTGCCTGGGAGATAAAACATGATACTAGCTCACAAAAGCTGAGTGAACTGACTTTGCACACTCACTTTGTCACAGACTTCATTGATTCACATTGCTGAAATGAAACCCTGTAACACCAAAATGCACGTTGTAAATGCTATAGCCAAGATAATTAATGACACAGAGAGGACAAAGGATGCCAGCTGTTCAGTCTTAGTGTTGTGGTTCTTGATATAAACCCATGATATTTTGGGTCTTAGTATTTGAACCAAGTTCTCGTATTTTTAGGAGGCAGCAGTTGTTAGAGGGTGATCCTTTGCTTAAGGACCTTGCTTGCTTGGGCCTTCACTAATCTTGGACAATGGGGAGTGAGTAACCTTCCCTGATTTTTCCCTGGTCTGGTAGCAATGTCTGTTCCTGAGGGACTAACAGAAAAAGAAATGACATATGAGGTGCTGCATCCTTGTTGCTGCCCTCCTATTATTGTGATACAGAGTCTTCTGCTGATGACACATCACTGCTGTGGCCTTATCAGGGTACAGATCTTCTGGTCTTCCTATTAATTAATATGAGTCTTATGAATCTAACAAATACCAGTCTTGTTGCTCTCAGGAGTATCTTGGGAATTTTGTTCTCTGTATCAAAACAGGCTATTCTTTAACTATTATCATGCTGCTGCTTCTGGTACTTGTACACACACGTGCTCTGCTATTCTTATTTCATTTGTACAAATCTTAATATTGCCATGGGAAATTTCTACAGGCTTGCCCCAAGTATGTGCCATGAGCACTTTACACACCCATGTTTCTCTGACTCATACATGTGTACCTTAATAACAGTGCTCAGCAGCAGAAAACAGCAGTGCCATTGATTTACTGCCACTCCTACTGGTTTGAAATTCCCAAAAAACCTTAGGAAAAAATATTCAAATATTCTTGTTTATTTTAGGGGAAATCAATTATACAGGACTTGAGGGAGAACTATTCTAATTCATTCCTACAACTAATCTCCATTTTGGAGGAGACATTGTCTCTCCACTAAGCTGTTTATAGCACAAGAAGCTATGGTAGAATTAGTAATGTCAAGATATTTTTATTTATCTTCCTTAATCCCATATTGCTGTGAAACTGCTGCTCTGTCACTTTGACATATCACTCCTTTCCAAAATTTGCCTAAGCACAGTAATTATTTCCAACTCCTGTTCTGACAATTGATTAGAACAGGTTCTGAGGATAAAACAATGCTTTTAATTAGGTTGAACATTAGTTTGAATCTATAATGCTTGAAAATAGGAAGTGCTACTTGCTGTTATTGAACCAAGGAACCCTTCATCAAAGTCATCAAAAATGTCATTGGCTCCAAGTGAGGAAATTAGCCAAGTGTAGGAGGTAGGTCACTGCTGTCCTTGAACAGGCTCTGCAAGAAGACTATATTCTTATGGTTCTTCTCAGAAAAGGTAGCATGTGGCCTTCCAGCACAGCTAAATAAAACATAAGATTATTATCTCTCACACTGGGAAATAGAACTTGTTTATTATTTTTCTTTTTTACAGAAAACACTATTATCAAGCCAATTGCATTAATCTACTGGAGCATGACACTGAATAAGATCCTTTTTAACTATTTTATACAAGGGACCATATTCTGCTAAAAATTGTTCTTACCTAGATCAACCTGCCATGGAAATCTGTTGTATAAATACTTTAATATGTAGGCTGAGCTATTCTGAATTAAAGTGTAAAGGCACTTCTGATCTAACACTACTTAGTAAACTGAATGGCTTTTAAATATCCTCATTGGTGAGGGAGGAAAATGAAGACATGACTGCTTCTCTAATAAATCATTGTGTGCCATGTCTCTTCTGCAACTACCCTGTGAAAATTCCAGCCATAAAATACATGATTGCACAGCTTGGTCAGCTCTATGTACATGCTGAAGTGTTTCCCTTTGCTTCTACTCTTTCTGATGTGGGTTGGAACCACTGACCTTCTCTATGTGTCAAATCTGCAGTGCTGAGACATGGAATTACCTCCTCCCTGTCTTTAAGGCTCTGAAAAAGGGCATAAGAGCAGAGCAGATTTTTCTGTGCCTTGAGGGAAGAAAACCTCAGGCTTCTTCTTTAAATTAGCAACTTAATGTGGAGGGAAGTGTTCTGGTTGTGGCTAGGCAGGGTTAGTTTTGCAGTAGCCAGAAAGGGGGCATGGCCAGGACCCAGAGGTTATTCTGTACCACCTCACCTCATTTTCCAGGGCACAGGGGTATGACCTTGTGTGCCCTCAGTTCTCCTCTCCAGCCCACTGCAGGGGTGAGGGAGCAGCACCTGCTTTAGGGTGTTTCAGTGGGAACACCATTCCTAAGCCATGACAGGAGGGAATCCAGCATTTTTTCTGGGCTGGATGCTTCTCTCTTCCTCCCTCCATATGAATTGCAGCTGAGTCTGCACAGCCAGCTGCATTTCCTCTCTATATAAACTGATGTTGCTTCAAAGCTGTTTTGCCTTCATACCTGGTGAGGGGAGTGAATTCATCCTGGACCTCTGGTTTTGGAGAAGAATTCATGATATCTCAATGTCGGTGGCACTGTTGACAGAAATTTAAGAGCTAATTATTCCTGCTGGGGCTTAGCTTCAAAAAACCCAAATGAAGCTCCTGGCACTCCTGAAGCTTTCAGTAAAAACATTAAAAGAGCAGCAGCATCTCCTCCCTCCTCCTATTTCCCACATCCCACCATACTGTCTGTAGAGTTTGAAGTGGGTTTTGTTAACTTAGTAGGTTACTCAGGGTTTTTTTTTCCCATGTGTTTGCCAAGGCTTCTGTGCCTGAATTGGCTTCTACAGGGAACAGGAGAAAGGTTTTGCCTGGGCAGAACAATCAAGAGTGTCCTGAAGACCAACATTATAAATCTGGGGAGGGCTGGGTAACCCAGCATTGTTCTAACCTCATCTCCATTGCAAGAATATTTCATATAAGGAGCACAGGAGCTCCTGGGGAATCCATCTGCAGCTCATTGTTCTCTCCTTTCACCCTCAGCACAGGTTTTGAGGACCATGATCTTGATCTGAAGTTATGACTGCTCATGTCCATCTGCTGATGAGAAAACAGACAAATGTTGTCTTGCAGCAGAGCTATAATAAATCTTACCTCAAAGAAGTACCACAGTACTTGACTTGTGTTTATTGAAGGCTTGCAAGGAGGCTGTTTCAGCTCGGCTCTCCCGTTATCTGCACTCTGGTTGTTTGGAGCCAAGTGGTACCCTTGTATACCTTTGTATAATCAAGGTTGTGTGGCATTCACTAGTTTTACTTTGTCAACAAAGTAAGACCAACCTTCACCTGTTCTCTAGACATCCTGGGTCTCCATTGTATATTCTGCTCTTGTTCAAAGTCTCTGTGGATAAAACTGCAGCAGGCACAGAAAAGGTGAAATTCCCTCTTATCTAAATTGTTTGCATGCATTAGTTAAAAGCTGCCTGACCTCTGAGGCACCTCACTAGTAAACTCCTTTCTTTCACACCTCTTATTACCTCTTCACTGTTTCCCATTTTTGAGCTAATTTTCTATCCTAAAGCTATTATTTTAACCTATGTACCATAACTCTCTGCCTTATTCAATTATCTTCAGCGTGGAACCTTATTACTCTGAAAATGTAAGTGTACAAAACACTGCGGCTCCCTTGCTCCTGCTGCAGCAATATTATCTCTTAAGAATGAAAACAAGTTAAAGCAGGACTCCTACGGGTCCACAATGGATATTTAGAATCAAATTATTCATGTGAAGGTCTTCATAATGTGCCCTTCAAACCACTTCTTCACCTGTCCCCTTTTCCCTTAACCGTGCTAACCAGGCTATAATCTGTTTGCCACAATAGACTTCGTGACTTTTTTTGTTCAGTAGCAGCTGTAGGTTTCTGTTTTCAGTCCTCTGGAGTGTGTCCTGTGACTGGAAAACAAAGCTCTGCCTTCTTTGTCCTCTGCAAAGTTTGGAGCAAAAGAACTGTTTAACAAATCTGCCATCTTCATCCTTGTTGCCCATTCCCTACTATCACATTTTAGTGGACCAATTTTCTCTTTTATGATCTGTCAAGTGAGAATATATGTGCGAAGTCTTTTATTCTAGTTGAACAATGCCTGGCAATGTGGATGTTTGGTGGGTTGTTTTTTATTTTATTTTACACCTCTAACCAGAAAGAAACACACTGCTATTTACCCTGGTAACTGAAGTTGGTGACTATTAAACTCATCAGGCATTTTATTGATTGCTGCTTGAATGAAAGTTCTTTATTGTAGGAGTGCAGCCTCAATCCTTCAAAAGGAGGACCACACGCTTTTGTATTTTGGGATATGTGTGTTCACATCTGAAGTTTGTGTCCCAACTTTCTCATCAAAAAGATCCATTTTCCACAAGACTGAGAAAAACAGTTGTTTTTTTGGTGGGCCCTTTGTAACATATGAAGGGCTTTTGAGAGCTGTGGGAGTGGGTAGTGCCCTTCTTGGAGAGTATGGAAGCTTGGAAAAATAGGTAATACCAGTTACTGTTTGTATCCACCACACTAGATAGAGAAATCAGTTTATATCTCATAACACAATTCCTTCCCCTGTGAGAATCAGTACACACCCCACCTCAGCTACTTCAGCACAGGTTTAGCTGCAGCTCACTTAGGGGCAAGTAAGTGTTTCTGAGATCAGCATATGGGAGATCCCACTGAACTTACCAGGAGGGAAAGCTTATTTCATCTAGGTCATACCTGTATAATTAACTGCTTGAAAAACAGAAAATCAGGAATCTCTCATTCATTTGCAGCTTCCATATAAAATGGAAGGTGGTTGCTTGAACTTACTAAGCCTATCAAAATCAAGTTTATCTTTTGTGTGCTTAGGTGCAGTACAATAAAGCTATGAAAGATGCTCTCTTTCAAGACCTTGAAAAATAGGGAACCTATTATGCATTTCATAGAGGGAGATTGTTCTTTTCAGGAAGGTGCCTTAAAGCTTGTTTTGCTCTGTCCTATTTCAGCAATTTTAGGGGAGCTTGGAACACATTCCCTAGTCCTGCTGGTGGAGTGGGCAAGAGGAATCTGCAATTCATACAGGGAAAAGCAAGCACTAGCTGCTCATGCAGAGTGTCTTTGGAAATTTCTTGAGCTTTCACAGTTGCCCTTCTGATAATACATGTGAGCTGCCTGACAGGTGCTTGTCTCCAGCTCCCAAATCCTGCTAAAAATAGGGCTTAAACTACTGCTTGACCAGTCCAGGGCACAACTCCCTGTGCATGTAAAGTATTAACTCAATCCAAAGAAGAGCTGATGTTTTCCTGTCAGAATAATTTTGTCAAAGAATGCTGATTTTCAGTAATATTAAAAACATTCTTAATAGCTTTGTCAAGATGATTAATAACCAAGCCAGGTTTCTTAGGTATGGAAAAACAGTTTTGTTCTGACTTCTGTACCAAGTTATAATGCAGCATAATCATGCTAAAGACGAAAATGTCCCAAATGATTAATGGATAGCAGAGCAAGATGTATCCTCATGAGGCTTGCAGAGGGCTGCCACCCAGGGGAACCTCAAAAGTGGATGGGCAGGGGTCTTGGAAGTCCTGCACCTGACTGGGGGAAGCAAATCCATCTGTACAACATCCAGGGGTGAATGGGTCTGGGGGGGAAGCTGCTGCCTGCTCATGCTGCAGTCAAAGTGGCTCGTGCAGGGGGCTGCACAAGCTGATCATCGTTTCACAAGTGAAGAAAACTGTTGCAAAACTCTTCCCATCCAGATTGTAGTGAGGTTGCTCCTGCTGCAAGTTTAAAATTGTCACAAATACAAATGAGTTTAAATATAATACTTCTACTCCTCTTTTAGTTCAAGCAAGTAGTGTATCATCATAGACCTGATGCCTAAAATCCTGGGAAATCGGCACTCAGAGGAACGTTAATGGAGAGAGACAGACAATACCGTGTTGGGAGTT
>JAWWEW010000078.1:52563474-52584225 GCA_035583185.1 Anabacerthia variegaticeps | reverse complement strand
CCACAAAATACACACCAAACCCTCTAAAAATCCACAAAAATACACATCAAAAATACACACCAAACCCTTAGGCATCAAAGCAGTGAAAAATGAGCATGCATCTCCCTGGCATGCTAAATGAGGAGCAGCAATGTGAGTTCCATGGTTGAACTCCAGTTTGTTAACCCTGTTTCCTAGGACAATGCTCACAGACCACCAGAGATGGTCTCACAACCCCACTGTGCTAAGTGCTCTGCCAGCACACTGCATTGTTTTCTCTTCTATTACAGAAAATGTAAGTTTTCTAAATTACTTGACATCTGGAGTTCTATAATACAAAAACTAAAAGTACAAGATTGGGTTTGGCCCAAGCAGTGGGTCTGAATAGTCAATGAGTGTTCTTTTATAGTTTACTCATAAGCAAACAGTCTTACTTGTGTTCATGAAAATCTTACCATTCATTTTAAATCATTGTCTTCACAGAAGAATTAATAACTGCATATTGGAATTAAGAATCAGCATTTAAAGACTTGCATTTGGTGGGTTATGTCATTTAAAAGGTATTACTTTTAGATCCTGTTGGAAAGCTTCATGCAATTTCCATCACTGACAGTGTGTATTGCAATCAGCTGAACAGTGTGCTTTAAGAGTTGTGCTAGTTCTAGAAGTTAATTTGTAAGGTTGCAGCTTGTACTGCAACAGATGTGTTTGGCTTTAATGGAGGTATGTACAAGACCAAAATTATTTATTGAAGCACTTTGAGAACACTTCTAATGATGTAGAGATAAGAGGATTCTTCATACTCCTTGGAAAATTTATAAATAGGGGAAAAATTATGAATTTGTTTCTCTGAGAGATAAGAATATAAGGTCTATTTGGTTTGGGTTTTTTTAGACCTGTACTCTGGCTGTATCTAATATGCAGGTATGCTTTACAGGAGGACACAGAGTATTAGATGTGTGGCTGACAAAGGACACAGGGTCCCTGATAGTTGCTTAAGGAAATCCAAGTGAATTTTAATTAACTCATTTTCCCAAGAAAATGTTTTGTGAGTATTAACTTATAAAGTTTACTGATGTGGAAGCCAATGCTTAGGAAAACAAACAAACAAAAACTAAAGAAATCAACAACTTCAAGGAAAGACACATGGCTCATGTTGGAAGTGCTGATAAAAGGTGGAATAAGAAAGATTATAGCCTTGCAGCTTAGGTTTGATGGAAGTGCTTGCCAAAGACTGTTTCAGTGGAATGCAAGAAACAGAGACTTCAGAGAGCCTAAACCTGGCACTGGGGGGAGAGATTATAAAGGGTGTGTTTGATGAAAATCACCAAGGTGATGCAAAGTAATTGGGAGAGATGGGCAGAGTCACGGGAGGCATGGTGAGCAGGAACTCTAAATGAGTTATTAAGTCATGCTCCCTGTGTGATATGGGAGGTGGGAGGGGCATGGGGTGTGTAAACCAGGAGAGAAGGAGACCTGAAAGGGGTGGAAGTGAGAAAGAGGCATCTGAAAAACTGCAACGAATGGGAGACAGGGGGGAAAGAGATCACATAAGAAATACTTGTTTCAGGGGAAAGTGTTACAGGAGAAAAATGGGAAAGGTAAGCAAATGAGGGTAAAGGTGAAGATAATTTTGTCAGTTTTCTGTGTAGGGAGGGAAATTAAGAGAAAAATTAATCAGAAAAAGGTCTTAGCATCTAGGATTTGGTTAAGTTAAACAGATTGCAGATATTTGCTCAGAAAGATGTTTTTTATAATGGAGTAAGTCAGCATATTTATGGGATTTCCTCAAACACTGTGGCATAGCATGAACAGTGAAAGCTGATTTTGGAACAGAGGGTGTTGCCAAAAACCTGAGCTGGTACTCTTTTAGTCCTCAGCAAATGCCAAAGCTTGGGGAGATGGAACAGTTCTCTCTTCAAGAGAGAAAGAGCACTGAAAGCAGATGCTCATCAGCGCAGCTGAGCTTGCCAGCAGGGCTAAATTGAAGGAAGGGGGGCATAAAGAGAGGATTGTTGGATAATGATGGAAGGTATATGGTCAATGAGAAAACTTGGCAGCAGAGAAGACCAAGAGATGAACTTTGGAAAACTCACAAAATCAACTGCAGTGGAGCTGCCACTGAATGGCAGAACATAAATTCTTCTTCTTGTGTGAGCCTCCATTTCACTGTTGTTTCTACTGTTGCCTGCTTAGGAGCTTGTACAAGAGCTTCACTCTCACATATTTAATTCACAAACAAAACTAGCTCATAGCCATTTGTTCCTCTGCCAGTGCCAGCCTTCGGTTTCTAGTAGCTCTGGCTGAAATACTTCTCATTCTCTTCTATAAAGTAGAGTATCTGTATCCCTAGGAGGTGGTTTTGCTCCCTCCCACCCTCTCAAAAGCAGCTGACCAGAACTGTATATCCCATAGGGTCTTCCCATTGCCTTTTCCACAGTGCTAAGAACTGCTTCTGGTGGGCACTGCCTTTTCCACAGCTCCCTGATGAGGGTTTGCCCTCACCCTAAGGTTAAACCACATACCCTAAAAGAAGGAGGGTACAAGGCTCAATGAGGATGGGCAAACAGGTACCTGAGATGGCAGACTTACCAAGGAGACCATAAAGTCATACTCTAGAGGTGCTGCTCCTGCTGCAGTGCTGCTCTGATTCACCTAATGGCAAAAAGCAAAGCCACCTGCCATGTGTTTATGCTTACTGGCTTGAAGGTGCCCAGGAAAATTTCCTAGAAAATTAGAAAACTGGCGGCTGTTGTCCTTTTAGAATGTCAGGACTTGTCTTGTGGTTCAGACTAATACAGCACAAAAAAGGGAACCAAGGAACACAATACTGCATTCTTAGCTCCAGTCTATTTTTTTAATTTTTTTTTGTATTTGAAGTCATTATCAAGTGTACATATATTTTATTATAGATGACATTCTGAAATTTGTTAAAATTCAGATCACCTTCCCTGATTTTTCACCCTGTTTGGCTAGCAGCACTATGCAGTCTGTGAGTAAGTAATGGCAGCTTTTTTTGTCCAGAAGCAATGGTAGCAAAGGAGAAATTTGGACAGAACTTACCAGTCACTGAGATCTTGCATCCATTTATTCCCCTCGTGGCACAGATTTGTTCTCTCTCAGCTGCGTGTGGAAAGGCAACTGGAACACAGTGAGCACTGAGAATCTGCAAAAGAGATCCTCCTAAAAACAATGACAGAAGAGCCTGCCCTCAGAGTTTTATGTTGGGATGAGATTTTAGGAGTTCAGTTATTGGCAGGTGCTGTGTGTTCTCTAAGCAGATGGGATCGATAAAGCCATCTAAATCTATACCTACCTTACTCTTACAACTGTACTTCTAGATTTAGGGGACTGGGTGTGTGTATTTTTATATATATATCTATGTATATTCAAGTACCAACAACAATATTGAATTTGTTGCCACTAGTTTGATTTAGAAAAGGCACTATTTGGACACTGGGAGAAGTGAACTTTTAAAACCATATCAATCCTAGAATCTATGTAAAAGCTCAGGCAGGCAGTAACCCCTGTCAAAACACTTGGCACACTTATTCTTTGTGTGTTGCAATAAATCCAGTTCACGAGTTGCAAATACATATTTTCCCAAATGAGCTGTTTATGCCAAGGCTTGCACACTCAGCCCCAGAGTGAAATAACTGTGGGCTCCTGTGCCTTGAAGAGGCTGCTCACCTGGAATGCACTGGCAGCCAGGACCTGAGCAATGGGGCAAGGGAATATCAATAAAATAGGGAAGAACATGAAGGAAATGAAAAGGGGGATTTGCAGACATGCTTTATCTGAGTTTTCCTTCGGACTCTAGGTTTTTTTGTTTGCTGTTGTGCTTGTTCTTCCCTGGTTATTAATGGTATTTATCTTTTTTATTTCTCTGTGCCTTTCACAGCTTTCTGTTTCTTGTGCTGAGTCTAATTTGTACCTTCTCTCCCATGTTTTTCTTCGTAATCCCTTTTTTCTGAGTTCCAGTGTGCTCCTTCACAATTTTTTTCCCCATCACAGTCCATCTCTCTTTTTTCCCCCTCCCATACGTGTGCCAAGGCATTCCAATACAGAGGGTTTTATTGGAGAAAAACAGTAAAAAATGGGAACTGTCTACCTTGCAAGTTACTCTTCTTAATGTTTGCTGTGTCTGTCTACATGGGAAGCTGCTGCACTGTGAGTTCACATACTAATTTACAATAAATTTATGGCACAGCAAATAAGCCTGAGGCTCCTAAACATGCAGATAGTTTTTATAATGTTATGCAGGGTACTTTCTGATTTATAGCCTTACAGTTTGAAAAAATGCACATGAAGTAAAACATCTCTTTTGTTTTGGAATATTCACATTTTTTAAAGTTCTGTGAAATTACAGTGTTTCTCAACTTTTGATTCTTTTTTTTAAGAATTCTTTTATGAAAGGGCTTGGTTGTCTTAAAGATCAAGGCAAAATATGCATGTTGAATGTTTCCATGCTTTGGGGAAATTAATTGTACTTCTGAGCACCTTTTAGTGTTTTTCAACTAGCTAAGAGTGTGTGATGTGGGGCTAGAAGACGGTTAAATCTACAGGAGGCTCCTGAAAAGCAAACAGCAGGATGCAAAGAGGCTCAGACATGTACAGCTTCCCCCTTGCACTGTAATGGACTCTGCCTGCCCCAGAAATCTGCATTAAGGGAGGTTTCATGAGGCAGCTTCTTCCACATCTGCCACTGGGACTGCACTTCCATGGCAAACCAAATCCCAAAACTTTGAACTTCAGAGTTAAGGTCAGAGTCTAAAATTGAGGCTAGTGACCTGGCTCAGACCTCCAGGTCTGGAGCATAAAAAGTTATTAGACAACAGTTTCTCTTGCAAAGGGCTCCAGCAAAAATAGGACTAGAGCCTAGACAGGTTGCTTACCCTCACCATGGACTGGTGGCTCTTCCCTGCTGTCTGATTTGGTCCCTTCATGCTGTTCCCATCTAAACATACATTCCTGACAGGCTCCTTAATCTTTGTGGTAGTTACTTAGAGATCACGAGGATGCAGTCCCTGGTTCAGCATTGCCTTTAAATTATTCATAATTTCAAGTATTCAAATTGGCTTAGATTTGTGCTCTATTTCTCCATTTGTTTGCTTTTAGAAAGGTTTTTTTTGTCTGTGTGCACCATGCTTGACAAACGCACTTTGCTCCTGAACTTATAACATGGTTTGGTCATGGTTAGCAAATCATCATTTCAGTGAGACTTCAAGAAGTTTAAATCTCAATAAACTCAACACCAGGGGTGATGAGCTGACATATATTTTCTTCCAGTTTATGTCTAAGCAGTCTTGTTTTTCAGTTGTCACTGAGTTCATTTTTCTCTTCGTTTCTGAAGTGAGGATGTACTCCCATGGGCCTGAATCTCCAGGATAGCATTTTTACATATGTATTCACAAAGTTATTTTCATCATATGGTTGGAAAAGACACTGTGATCTGCCTGGTTATGTCAATAAATGTAGATCAATGTCTTTGAGCCCGAGGGCTTAAAATGAGACTCTGAGCTCTTAAAGCCTTGGGCATCTTGTGAAATTCAAGTGCTAGTATGTTTCATGAAACCTTAGAAGGTAAAAATAAGTTCTATTTGTTCAGTGGTTTACTCTTTACCAGTTTTACACCACTATTAGGATGATCAGTTGCCTATTCCATAGTAAAGATTGAGTTAACTTTTATGTATATATAGGAAGTAAAAGTAATATATACATAGTAATATAAAGTAATCCATATAAGTGTGATAAAATAATACATAAATATAGCATGGAGGCTGTAAAATGCATAAGTCTCGTTACTTCTATTAGGCAGAACTTCAAAAGCAACTTACTGCTGAACATCCAACCATGTATTTATGGGCCTAACTATCCATACAAAGTCAATTAACTACAACCTACAATCGAGCACAGGACCCAGCTGTCAGTATAGACCAGTGGAAAGCTCCATGGTAGGGTGTGTGCACTTCCTTATACTTCACCTGTGTCTAGGAACAAGCCTTAAACATCCCAAAATTCACCTTGGCAGGGGCCCTGAGAGGTCACCTCAGCCAACCTTCCACTCAAAGCAGGGTCAGTGCTGATTCCAGCCTGGCTTTGTGCAGCTGGGTCTTGAAAACCTTCCAGGAACACTGTGCAGCCTCTTTGTGTTCACCCACCTTTCAGTTAGTGGTTTTTTTATTTTTTTTCCCCTTTTAGTGGTTGAAGCCTTTGTTTCAGTTCAGGATCATTGTCTCCTGGTGTCTCAGAGTGCCCCTTGGCTCTGCCATCTTCATCTCCCTGCTGTGAGGCATCCCCAGAAACTTCAGCCTGTTCCCAGGGCATGTGATTGAGGCTCCTGATGTGTCTGTCTTTGCAGTCAGCATTGACCTCAGGTTATCACTGTCTCTCTGGAACTGGGAAGCACATGTGGATCAAGAATTTCTGGAAGAGGTTCCAGCCTTGGTCAGTTTTCCTTACTAGCATCTCCCTTTCTTGAAAACTAGGCAGAGAGTCCCAGGAGATTCTGTACAAGAGTGGTACAAAAAAGAAGGGGTTGAGTACTTCAGCTTTAACTATATCTGCTGTAACAAACTCCCTGCCCCACTGAGCAATGGCCATGTCTCCCTTGTTCATTCTGCCATTAATTAATTAATTCTTGTTGCCCTTGCTCCTCGCTGGTTTCAATTGCAGCTGAGCTTTGACTTTTCTGATACCATCCCAGGAGATTCCTCTATATTTCTCTGCTTCCTGCCTTGATTCCAGCCCTGTATGCAGCGAGGCTGTGCTGGTGCTCAGTCCCTGTTTGATAAAGCCAGGCTCCTCCTAAGTTTGCTATCTTTTCTGGACATCAGGTGGACTGTTCTTTGTGCTGTGAAGAGACCAGCCAGCTCACCTGAGGTCGTTTTTCCTAACGACCTGTCTTTCTACAAGGTCCTGCCTACCAGGATTCTTTGCCAATGTGACTAGTTTGCACCCTTAAATTAATCTGCGGGGTTTTAAAGCCTGATCGTTACTAGCCTGCCTTGTCTGATTCCCCTTGAGACTACTCAGGCTGAGACCTTTTTTCCCCATGTGTTTCTTGTACCCCCCCTCAGTGCATGACATTGTCTGTTAAGTATACAGCAGGTCTTATAAACCTTGTCACTTCTTCCATCAGCTTGGGGAGGGGGTTTCTCCTACGGTTCTCATTTTGCTTATTTTTTTGGAAATAGTGTTTCTCTTTTGTTGTATGGCTTAATAATGAAAGATGGCAAGCGCTCTGTTGTAATCTCTCTCCTTCTCTTGTAATATCTCTCTTTCTCTGAAGACACTCATTGCAGTCACAGCTGAAGATGCAGGGAGAGAAAAATCTATCTCTAAGAAAAGAAAAACTAATCTAGCCCAACTGATTATAATGCATATTTTTCCTGCTTAAAAAGAAAAAAAGATTCCTTCTTGGTGAAGGATTATAAAGGTATTGCTAAAAGAAATAAATTAGCTCTGGCAATATGGATGTTTTACTCTAGCATGCTGTTAGTTTACAATATTTCAGCATGATGATTTTCTTATGTGCCTTTTGTTTGTACAAATTGTTGACTTCTCTCCCCTCCCCACTGCCTGCTGAGCATATGCAATACCATTTTTGAAAATTTATACTTTGCTGGCAAGTGTCTTTAATCTCCAGTTTTATTTTCTTTCATGCTAGCAGCCACAGAACCGAGGAAACACAATAAAAGAATTGTGAGACAATTTGACCAAGAGAGTGGGGTAAAGGGTGACTTCATGAGAAAAATAGACTGACCTTTATGAAATTGTTTTGAGGAATCAGAAAGCAACTAATATCCCTTTAGCCAAGACAGTGACAGCATGCAAGGTACTTTCCTCTTGGGTAGGCACATGGATGCTTTGCATTGTTTTCTTCACGTTGTCTTGATTTGCCTGAAGTTCCTTTAATCCTTGTTGACCTGGTTAAATAGATGCAGGCTACTCAAGTGAGGTTCTTATAATTATTTTCTGATCTGGAAACACTTAGTTCCTTTCCCACTAGGTAAATACAGCAACCATCATCTTGGCTGTGGATTAAGGAGCTCTTAAGCCAGCAGGTGTGTGTAAAGCAGTGGGTGACCCCGATACTGGAACTCATGCAGTGAGTTAGGGTGGGATGGGTAAGGCAAACACCAGACAGCCTGGATGGTTCTGATCCAGCTCAAAGTGGGCACAAAAGTGTGCAAAAAACCACACATGCAAATTAATTGACAGTAAGTATGCAAAGCAGTGTGGAAAATACACTAATCCATTGGGGGCTGTACAGAAGAAAACTGTTCTATAATTCAGACTTGAGGTGCAGTCAGTGCTCTTCTTTTCATGAAGAACATGTCAAGTCTTTTTAGATAGCCTTTACATTATTTCTCTCTCTGTAACTGTCCCTTTTATTTTCATATCTCATCAGAAAACCTGGTTTTATTCCTTATGCTCTTGCATGCTTCCACAGTTAACAGGATAAGATTTTTTTGTTCATGGTGACTTAAAATAACAACTTTTTATTGTGTTTACAGTCATAAAGGGTGTTGAAAGTGCTCACCCAGAAGTTATACGTAGTCCCTGTTCCATCAAAGCAGAGCTAGATGCCTATTTTGTTAAACATGAATAGCTCCATTCTTCCTCTTCCGACAGCCTCATTATTAGGGAACTGCACTATCATTTTATATATATTAATTTCAAATTAGAAATGCAAAGTTAACAGCAGAAAGACATGCACAGCTCAAACTTCTTTGTCTATTGACAATGAAGACAAACATTGTTTTCCTGGAAATAAACCATGAACTCCTAAAATGCAGCCTATGCTAACTGAGAAACCTTCATGTAAGGAAACAACCCAGCAGGATAAATGTCTTCCAAAGCTTTCTATTGATACTGCTGTTTAGTTGTGTCCTTGTGATTTGTTGTGTAAATAGACTTGATTCTGTTATCTGGAATGAGCTGTCTCACAGTGAATACAACACCAGGCTGTCCTATGAGTGACACACTTATAAATGGGTCTGAGCCTTAGCTATAGGTACAGGCATGGTAGCTTGAAATCAGTTACACACACCTTCAGAGTTCATGACCCATGGTAGGACTTGGCAGAGTAAACCATTTTCATATATATCTATAGATATTTTTTCAGTAAAGTGTTGAGCAAGCGTATTAATGATCTAATATATTGCAATTTTACTAGGGTAGATAAAGATGGGACAATATGGTGACAAATTGCAATCTATTGTTTCTAATTTGCTCACAGTATCAAGTTTTAATTCTTTGCCAAGGGGATTAATGTGATACAGGCAAAATGCCTGTTCCTGTCACAGTTAACAGAAGAGCTTTTCCAAAGCCTTAACCTGGGCTGAAGGTTGGATTGCATGGGAAATCAGGTTTTGAACCCAATGACACTTTAGTGGAAGAGACTTTGTGGAAGGAGACTTAAACAAACATACACAAGAATATGTTGACTTATAAGACAGAGTAACAGAAGGTAAAGTTGTCACTTCAGTGAAACGAGAGTAAAAATAGTTTGAAGCACTTCTGCCTGATTACTCAAGATCTTTAATTTAGGTAGTTGTTGGCACACCTTTGAGTCATGAGTCAGCACCTCTAAACTCAAAGATGTTCTTGCTGATGATTCTAAATTTTCTTCTTGTGTGCAGAAAGACTAGTGCAGGGAAATACAGACATTGTATGGCAGGATAATTTGAATAGCAGGAAAGAAAAAGTCCATTTTCTATGTTGCTTTGTTATTGTGGGAATTACTTCTCATATCATCCAGCTCACGAGCAGTTGTGGCTTCTGGGCTGAGTGAATCCACGAGCCTGGAATAGTCAGTGCAGTCAAACCCCTTTAGAGAACTGTTAATGTCAGTGTGAGAAGCCTCATCACTGAACAAACCCCCATTGGCAAACAGGCTGTTTGTAAGAGGACCTTTTGAAAGATGTGTGAGGTGGTTTGGCATTGGCTGGATGTCAGGTGCCCACCAAACTCTTCTATCCCTTGTCCTCTTTAGTTGAACAGTGGAGAGAAAATAAAACTAAAGACTTGTGGGTTGAGATCAGGGCAGAGAGGGATCACTCAGTAATTGCTGTCATGGGCAAAACAGACTTGATGAAATTCATTGATTACCAATCAAATTGGAGTAGTGTAATGAGAAAATGAGAACAAACCTTAAAGTACTTTCTCCCCTCACCTCTCCTTCCTGGTTTCAGCTCCACTTCCAATTTCTCTATGTACTCACCCTCCCAAGCAGTGCTGGGGGATGAGGACTGGGGGCTGTGGTCAGTTCATCAAGTGCTTCTTCCTCCTCACACTCTTCCTCTGCTCCAGCAACTAATATGAAGCTTTAAGCATTGGCAGGAAAACATGACCTTGTAGGTTGTGGTAATGTAAAACTATGAACTGCATTTCTGTCAAATAAAATTTCCTCCTTCGAATTCATTTTCCCAGAACTGGCTTCAGATTCAAGTCAATGTGAGAGTTCTCATCAACCTGACTTTCTTAAAAGTGGCTCAGTTCTGCAGCACATGGCTCATAAATCAAAGTTAATCTGCAGAATGGAAATGTTTTACTTCTGTAAGATTTTGTGTGAGTCATGTCACTGAGTGATATCTAGAACAGTGTTTTGAAAAGTCACTCAATTTCATCTAAATTATTTACTGAGTGGAGAGTATGATGGGGTAAGAAATGGATGACCTTGGAAACGAAAGGAGCTCGACATCAGGCATGCAGTTTGGGATCCCAGGAGCAGGACTGTCTCAGGCTGCAGCCGAGGGTTGGGGAAGGGGAAAGGCAGAGGAGACCCAGGCAAGTAGTGCAGTCAGCAGATGGGATGTCTGTAAAGAACCTCAGCCTGAAACCTTTGTGTTGTGTGTCTCAGAACAGACAGAAAGTTTGCAAGAAGGGGCTGATGTGAAAGGCAGGGAGGTTTGAGGTTTGGCTCAGGTTTAAGCAAACCAGGGAAGTTCTGTGCCCTCCTTCACCCCAGTCACACTTTGCCTGTGGTGTGTTCACAGGGAATGCTCTGGCCTCTCCCCTGCCAGCAGCTCTGCCCATGGACTGCTGGCTCCTGTGGCACACTAATACATCTGGCTCTTCCTGTAGAGCTCTACACGCAGCACACAGTGCCAAAAAACCAGCTGCAACTACTGCCTTTGGTGCAGATTTGATATGTATTTGGAATAGAGGTATTCTCATGTAAATGCACTATTCCTCAATGCAGTCCTTCCTCTTGGCAAAGTGCAGGATTAATTCTCTCTGTGTACAAAGAGCTTGCTGGAAATCATTTGCACTTTCTGGTCTAAATCGTGAAAACAACAAAACAAGTGCATACAGGCTACTTATTGTTCCATTCTCAACTCTGAGTGGATCCTAATAAAACAGATGTGAAGGAGGTGAGCTGGTTAACAGGTAAAATGTGACAGAAACCCATTGTGTGATGGAACAGAAACTTGGAAATACCCAAGGTCGATCTTCTGCCTTGCTTTAGGAAATACGTGGTGACAGGGTGTTTGTCTCATTCTTCCACCACTCTCTTGGCAATTTGACATGAGGGATGTGCCAGGAATTATGGCCTTCACAATACCAACTGGAAAAAGCAGAAGCCAGGCTTTTGGGCCACGTGGAGTCCTGAACTCCCATACAAAGGCACACATTTGAAGATGTTCTGGGCAGTATATGGCAAACTAAACAGGTGTATATCCATTTATGCCTCAAAATGTTGTTAATGAGTTTTAGTGAGGTGATCCATTGTCTGAGGAATATTTAATTCTGTGTTACTGTCTTACACAAATTATGCTTGTTTTGCAATTTAAATATAAAAAAGTTAGCTTGTATATGTTTCTTTGTAAATATGCATGCATACATATAGCAAGGGATAGAGGCACACAGTGCCAAATGTTATTAGAAAGAATTTACTGAATGAAATTGAGTAATTTTCAAATATTGAAAGTGCTGGAATTTGCCTTGGCTCAGAGATTTTAAGTCTTCTGAGATGTCTAGAATTCTCACCAGCAATATCAAACCAATATTATTTATGTACATATGTATTTTCAAATTGATTTATTCTACAACTGCAGTGAATTGTATTTGCAAATGACAAAGTGCATGTAATGTAGTTTGGGTTAACAGAAAATCAAAAATCAGCCTGGTTCCAATTTGAGTTGGTCCCTGGTGGTCTGTTTTCAAAAGCAGATTTCACTGCAGGTATTTACTTATGAATATCCACTCAAGAGAGTAATGGGTAGAGTTTACCTTTTTTACTTCATTTGGTTTAATCAAACCCCTAAACCCAACCTGACAGTCTTGAACTCATAGGCTTAAATTCTCTTTTTATTTGAGAGGGACTGAAAATACCTTTTGTGATCCAATGCTACTTTCCCCATGTGTGGAGAGTCAGTGTCTAGGCAAGGAGAAAACAGTGGGGATAAAGCGATAGGGTGGAGAAAGGGTGGATGAAAACCAAGTGTGGTGGTTTGGGGGTTTGTTTGTTTGTTTTGCTGTGGGGATACCTCCTTCCCACTCTTATGAGTCACTGCAATGATTCCCACTTGGTCTGTGTGACTGTTCACCCACGCAGTCATTATCAGGACAGCAACCTCAAATCCTGTGCCTTAATAACAAAGGTGAAATTGTGTTTTAAAAAGGGAAGGGACGAGTTGACCAATTTAATAATGCAAGGTTATTTGATCAGAAATGCTGCTGCAGCTCTTGATGGTTGCAGAGTTGTTTGTTGCCCTGAATGTAATCCCTCCCCCTTTCTTTTTCTTGGAAGGGAAATATATGAAGTAATGGAAACAGCCTGATCTGGGAAGGAAGCTCACAGGACAGGGTGGGAGAAGAGAATTTGTTATGGGACAGGTTAGTATATGCCAGCTAAGGGTCTTCCTTAGCTGTGTTGTGTTCTTTTCTGCAGAAGTGTTTTAATGCCACTGTGAATTTAGTTAAGAGCTTTGAAAATGCCTAACTTGTTTAAGCTCAGCACAGAAGGCAACAGGGGATCATTACAATGACTCATAAGGCATGAGATACCAATATTGAAATAAAAATGAGTTGTTCCAATTCTATGTTTCGAGCAGTAATTCTGCAACACCCAGGACTGCTTTATGAAGCACAATCTTTTTCTTTAATAAGGAGATAATCGAAAACAAGTTAGCTGGGCTTGAGAGGAAAAAAATGGTGTTTCCCCTGGCTGGCAGGGGAGCATAAACATGTTTTTGATTTAGAGAATTTAGGATTTAGAGAAAGCTCTGGCTGCATGAGGTCATATAACAGGAGCTGGTCTTCCTGACCCCAATATATATCCAATGTGATAATTCTACACTTCAGGAGGTGTCAGAAAAACATCTCTTGGGTTCTTTTTGTTACTGCTTTGACAGCAACTAGTGTCTTGAGGCACTAGGAAGGAAAAAGTGAGCCTGACAGGATAGGAATGAATTGCCTCCATGACAGAAGGGAACTGCTGTAATGTACTGACTGCAGCAGGGTGAAGATAAATAAGAATGTATATGAGGACAATATCTTTTCTGTATTGACTGTCTGAGGGCATTAGTCTTCCTTCTGTTATTTCCTCTTGTCTCCTACTTTCTCCCTGTCATGAAGTGCACTTTTTTCAAGTGTACATATAGGCTTTATAATGTATATATTCATTGTACTAGGTCTTTTTCACCACTTTGCATATAAACCCCATATTGAAACACCTCTCCTAATCCCCCGTCTCTCAATGCCCCCAAGAGGTTTTTTAAAGGGATGACATGGATATAAATCCTTCACTTATGCAACCCGCTGGAGGTCTGGGAAAGCCTGAGCTACTGTGTCTGCTCCAAACCCTATTGAGAAGCAATAGTGAATGTTTAGAAGTTCGCTTGCGAGAATCCCTTATCACCTTGTACTTGTGGGCTTGGACTTTAATGCCTTGGGTTTTAAGGCCTTGGATTGAAGGCTGCTTTTGTGATCCTGCTTGCTTTCTTTAGCTCTGCAGGTGATGTGCAGGAAAAGGTCAAATGTTGATATCATTGAAGCCTGTGGGTGTTTTGAAGGTATCGAGTTGTTAACTGGGAAGCAATGGTCTAAGGAGATATTATTGGAGTAATTAACTATGACTGTGGTTAAAATTATTTCCCTGCTTTTTTGGTGCGTTTGTGGTAACTTTGATTTCCCTGTTGGCTTAGTACTTCACCATGGCTTCTGCTTTGACACTCCTAAACCTCAAGTCTAAAAACCAGCTTTATTTGAAATTAGCAATTTAGCTTTGACTTGTGAATAAGATTATTTCATTGCTTTGTGATTTAGTCGGAAAGTACGAAAATGGAGATGAGAGTAGAGAGAATAAAAAGTTTCAAATACAGGCTCGTGTTTGAAAGACAGTTTATTTACAGGAATGGAAGACCTTGAGATGTGAAAGACAAATGTGAAATATGGGGTAAAAGATAAAATCTGACGGTAGGACAGGGATAGCCTAGAAAAAAAATTATTAAAATATCTTTGCTCTTATTATCCACATGTCTGCAGTACCATACCTCAAGAGAAACTTGTCTAGGATTCCTTAGACTTTGCTGGCAGCAGATTTCACAAAAACATGAACAGAAAATGGAATTCAAGGTTGATTTTTGCCATTGTGTGGAGAAAAACAAGCCTCGGTTGTAAATAAGGACCAGCTATTTCTCACTGCTACAGCTGACATTTCTCTTTATTTATTTCAGCTGCAAAAATACCACATGGAAGAAATAGATTTTTGACTTTTCATGCTGTTGATCATAAGAACACATGATGTTAGAGAATGAAGAAAGAACAAAACAAATAGGTCCTATACATGTGTGCATGCTCTCAGTGGCTCTGTCATAGCATTTGGCCTGCCTTAGATGTGGAAATCAGACTGAAATAGCAATCTTAAGGCAGTAAACCCATTAAATTCAGTGGAAGATAACGTTTTGATCCATAGGTGAACTGCCAATACAAACCTCCCAGGGAAGATGGCCAGTGTCTTACAAGAAGGGCAGCAACAAGTCAGAAATCCAGAAAGATTCCTCTCTGGAGTCCAGAGGCATTTCTCTGACATTAACCCTAAGCTAGAAATTATTCAGACTTTAAATGTGCAGAAGAAAATGAACTTATCATATTTGGAAGTCTTTTGGGCCCCTCTTCTCCTTTCTGTCAGGAATCAGTGACATCCTAGCGTATTTCACCTTTTCCTACCTAATTAACAAGTAACTTTCTTTGAGGCAGGTTTCTCATCATGCCATAGCAGTGCCACTCTTTTGGTCTTTCTTTCTCTTGTTTTTTCCCCCCTCTAGTTTTTTTTATGAGGAGATTATGGTTTGGTATGAGTGCTAGTTGAGATGAGCAGGAATAAGCACACCTCATTAGGAATGGCTGGCTTCACTCGGATGCCATTGCACTGGCTGGCACACTCATCACCATCTGAAAATTACCTCTGCTGCTAGAACTGTGTTCAGCAAATTCATGGCATCTGAGCTAATAACTTAGCAAACCCTCCTGAACAGATTAGTCTCATGTTCTCTTCACCCCTCAGTCAAGCAGCCTCTACAAACAACATCCAGTGCTAAATGTGCCACTTGTACATTTCCCCTGTTCCCTTTCTGCCTGTTTTTTCTCATCTTTCTCTGTTTGAACTCTGTCAATGCTGAGGAAGAGCAATGTCTCAATCTGAAGCGCCAAGGGCATGGAAGCAAGCCCTGCTGGCCCCTGAAGTGGCAGTGAGGGATGTAGCCTGCATCCTTCAAGCACCCCAGAGCACCACAGTGCTCATCCCCATGGCCACTGCTCTGCAAACACGTCAGAGAGGGAGACAGTCCCATCCCCACAGAAGGGACAGCCTAAAGTCTCTCCTGCCTGCCCTCTCTTCACCCTCCTATGCCCACCCCAGTTACTCCTGCTCCTCCTGTCCCTATTCCCTATTGTCCTTCCACGCTTCTCAGGCTCCTCATGAAAAGGAAATGATCCCTTCAGGCAGCTTTGTTGCACTTCGTGCTCCTTTTCTGGTGCCTCAGGATAGAGCTTGGATGTTTTCAGGCGTCACCATGGCAGAGCTGAGCTGGAGCAGGGCAGGGCACGGTGTGGGGAGATGCCGTGTAGTTTGTCATCCTCTGAAAGTTAAACACAAGGAAATGAGGAATAAAGAATTAATAGGTAAGCATGGAATGAGCTAAAAATTCCAAAAAAAAACAAGAAACAGGTTACAGGTTGGACCAACAGGGCAGAGGCTGCACGTAGGTTACCCCTAGGCTGTGATTTCAGTGACACTGTGGTCATGTAAGAAAAGAGGTCTGTCCATAAGGAGTGTGAGATGTGATTCCTGCTGCAATGAAAACTGACAATCATTTTTTTCCCTCAGAAAGGACATAATTGTTAATGAGTCTTTGAGTGGTTTTAGGGATGAAGCCCCTTTAGGCCAGCCTGAGTAGAACTGCAAGTTTGCACCTTGCAAAGGAATGAATTTTGACAAAGTTGCTCAGTACCTCAGCAGGGAGATTTTAGAGGATAAGGCACATGGATATTTTTAGTGGTAAAAACTTCTAATCGGTTCTTTAATCCCAAGGCTAGCAGCCGAAACCTCCAGTTTTCAGGAAGTGAAGGAAAGAGCTGGAGGCTCAGCTTTTGGCTTACAAATGCTTTCCTATTGAGATTATTTAAAGTAGAAAGAAAAGTAGGAAAGTATTTTAAGGATTTGAGCCCTTGCCAGTTTGCTCTTTTTATGCTCAATTTTGAGAACTACATTAAAAACATCCTAAGTTTACTGACTGCAGGAAATATTGCACAGTAATGTGTGAGTGAACTAATGCAATGTATTGCCTCCCATGGTCAGTTTATATAGTCAAGAGCAGTGCTGCTTTAACCTGTAGTCTTTAGTCTTCATCTGCTGGATCCCTGAGATGGGCCAGTGACAGTATTTTCCATGTCAGAGTGAAATCTCTGCTGAGGACAGACTTGGAAGTAGAAGACTGTGATTTGGAGCACAGGATGACCCCAGGGATGGATACAGGAGCAAGACCATGGAACAGCTCCTTTTGAGGTGCTGTGGTGTGACAGCAGTGTGCAAAAAGCAAACAGGTAGTGGGGCAAGAGCTGACTAAAGAAAGAGGTGACTAAAGGGATGCTTCTTTCCTCTCCTTATATTAGCCAAATTCAGAACTCTTCAGGGTGAAGGTGTGCATGGTAACGTGGCTGTATGTACACTGTAACTTCAGGAAAAAGTGTTTCTTGGAGATTTTTAGTGTTCAATTTTCTCTTTTTTTTCCTCGCATCAAACAAAGCTGATAAAGGAGCTTTTTTGTTCAGGAATAGATGACGCTTGAAGGCTGAATTAAAAATATATGAATGAAAATAGTTCATTTCTCCAGAACTAGGAGCTATTACATTCATGGGTAACTTCTTTGCTTCTCTAAAGATCCCAAATATTCCTTTGAAGCAGTTGTGTTCCTGCTGCTGGACTCAGCCATCCCCAAATCCATGCTGTTCAGGTGCCTGTGAACATGGTTGTCTGAGCAGGTTTGTTTTGTGTCACCAAGTGTCTCCTTCAGTGAGGTGACAATTCTCACTGTGCCTGCCTTTCCCTCTGTTTGCTGTTGCTCAAAAGAAATACACTTAACTTCTGTCTAATTATTTCATGTGCAATTAGAAATTTGATGAAAGGACTTTTAAAACTATTTCCACCCTGTGTTGCTATGCCAGAACTGAAAGTAAATGTTGGAAGGGATTCTTACCTGCCCTTAAATAAAAGGAAGTTGATGTGACTTGCAATATAGTGTCCCAAACTTGGTATTGCGGTTTTTGTGCTAAGAAAAGCAGTATCTTGAAGGCAGCATCTTTCACTGATAAAGATTGCCTTCTTGACTGTACAGAAATCACACCTTGAGGAAAAGTTCCAGTTAAAAGTCTTACTGACTCTGGGATCAACTCCCAAGTAAAACTCACAGCTTTAACCTTTAAAAATGCTTTGAACCTTTTAAAATGAGATGGAGCCGATTACTTCAAGTACTTCTCTAAAATATATTTTAGAGAAAAGTATTACTTAGGCAAAGGAATGAACAAGATGCAATTAAGTTAACAGTGAGACTTCTCTCTGAAACTTCCTTTTATTGAGGGGCTTGGGGGAACTGTAGAGCAGTAGAACAAGTCTTATTCCTTCCAACTCTCATGGAACAAGGCAACAAAAAGTAGAACCTGCCAGTCAGTGCTTCTGACAAGATAGGGAGATGTAGCATTTTATGTAAAGACAGAGACAGCTTTGGACTTGGGAGGTAACAGCAATCCTTCTGCCTTAATTCTGGAGTATTTCTTGCCCTGTACTATCAGTGGGGGACCAGCAGAGTCCTGTAAACCAAACCCAGCTTGAGCTGTAGCTCTTGGGGGCAATGCAGCTGTGACTTTTACAGTGCAAGCAGTGTGGCAGAGGGGGAATTCACAGCTGCTGCTGCACTGGGTTAGTTGTTGGGATCCTGTTCCAGCAAGGTGAAAACTCCTCTTGGTGTTTAAATACCACTGGCACCTGAAGAAGGTAGAATAGTCTGGATAGTACATATAGCTTAGAACCTAACAGAATAATGTATGCAAGCAGGGGTCATTACTTTTTTAGTTGTGGAAGATGATATTTTATGAATTGTATTGAAAATTACAGATTTTGCAGTCTTCTCTGAAGTAAGGAACATGGCCTTAAGCTAAATCAGGTCTTCTGAACATCTTGGCAGTACATTTCTTCTGGACCAGCTAGGTTCAGTTAATTGGCAAACACATGTTGCTATAGCAAGAAAATTGGTAATCACTCTCATGCTTGGAGGATGAACTGCTGCTGTAAGGCAGGCCCCAGAGCACATAATCACAGAGTACAAGTACTCACTGACTTGAAAATATCCTTTTATTTTTTCCTGGAGCCTTTGCACGGTGTGCTTTTGGGAGGAGGTGAACCTGTTCTCTACAAGCAGACCGTGCTTTGTCTTAATTATAATTTCGTGTTCTGATCAAGGGAGGGAAAATGGGGCAAAGCTGAAGAATCTGTGCGGTAGCTTGCTTGAAAAATAGAAGCTATGGAAGAATCTCTTGTCTCCAATTTCCTTTCCCAGGATCACTTGAAATGCTGAATCATCACCCAGACAGCAGTAAAGTACCCAATGCTCCTCAGCAGCACGCTAACAAACTTTTATTACCCAGATATGTATGTTAATGATCTTTGCAAGAAAGTGAGCCATGAACAATACTTGATTTCCACTGGTCTCAGCATGAGTGCTCACTACTTTCACTGTCAGGCCTCATGATTAGAGAGTAAGCTGAGTAGAAGGACAGAAAATGGCTTTTTTTGTCCTCAAAAAAAGGGTCAGAAAGACTGGGAAATTCTGATGGGTTTTCTCGTAGAAAAATAGCAACTTCAGAAAAGAGAGGAAAAATGCTCATCCTGAAATATCACAGGGGTGACTTAAAGGAGTTGGGAGTTCTCTTTCCCAGCTATTTCCCAGGATGTGTTATCCTTTCTGCTCTTTCCAGTGTCTCAGGACCTCTTCTGTAGAAGAGACTGGTGCTGAAATAGTTGAACTAAAACTCCTCTGGAGCACAATGACAGCTTATTCAGATCAAACTGCTGGGGTTTGGGTGCTCTGTTTCTTGGCAAAGCCTTCTTTAGAAAGCAGACAGTTTCATATTTTGCTTCAAAGCAACTTCCACAGAACATTTTTTGCTATCTTTATGAGGAAGTGACAAGCATGTTAAATTTATCACAATTTACTTTATTCAGAAAATAATTTACTGTTTGCCTTAAACTTCACTTTAAAATGTATGTTTTCTTGGTCAAATTTCTGTTTCCTCTTATCTTTATTCTCTGGCTTACATTCTTTGAACTGGTACCTTTCTATATATAAAATGTCTATCTACTTACACATTTTTATTTATATTGTTGTAAGAAACAATGGCAGATGGAACCCTCTTGGTGTTTGCAAACACCGGTAATGTTTGATGATGAATGCACAACGTTGTCACCCAAAATTGCTGTTTATGGTGAAAGGCAGCCTTTAATAAGAACTCAGTGTGCATGTTGAACAGTATCCTGGATTTCTGCAAAACGCTTCAATAAACTTGTCACGCAGATTTCTCTCCCCCCTGGAAAAGACAACTTCATGCCTCTCTGTGTTTACCTCTGCTCTGGATTTATCAGTGAAGGCATGCATGTGTACAGACACGCTAGCAGCTTTTTATGAATTGCACAGTTGCTGCTGCTCCCCCTCATACACAGAGTGAAAATTCAGCTCCTTTCAGCCTGACTGAATTTTAATTCTGTTTCAGAGAATAACAGAACGGGGCAGCATCAGTCAGGCTCTGAGAGGGCACATGCTGTGGGTGGCACAACCCAGCCTCAGCCAACTCTTAGAACAACCTGATTTGTCTCCTAGAATCTTGCTTTCGGTGTTGGAGGGTTTTATCAACTGCAAACTCCTCGGGTTAGAGTTTTCTGTGCTGTTTGTGTGCCTCAAGCTGTTTGTATCCAGCAATTCTTCTGCCTGCTTTTTTTCAGCTCAAAAACCTAGTGAGCAAATTTTATTAAAAAGAAATTAGTATAAAATT
Organism: Anabacerthia variegaticeps; assembly: GCA_035583185.1. NCBI lineage: Eukaryota > Metazoa > Chordata > Aves > Passeriformes > Furnariidae > Anabacerthia > Anabacerthia variegaticeps. Next base: position 52,563,693 of record JAWWEW010000078.1, on the reverse strand, counting down.
TAGGTTTCGTTCATGCTCTGTGATTTGATCTGTTTATAAAAAGATGTGCTGTGATAAAATAGTTTAACCTTTGGTTAGAATTTTAATATAGCTTGATTTAAAGAGATGTTAGTACCTTGACAATAAGATGAGTGTATGGGTTGTTTGTTTCTGGGTTTGTGGGGATCTTTGTGGGGTTTTGGCGGGGGGAGGCGGGTTTGCTTTTGTTTGGGGAGGGGG
>JAWWEW010000078.1:52530795-52554783 GCA_035583185.1 Anabacerthia variegaticeps | reverse complement strand
GCCTGCCCCTCCTCTGCTCCTGCCCAGGAGCAGCAGAACCCTCAAAAATTCAGGGTCAGCTGGAAGTTCATCATTCTCACAGCCATGGTGCTCCAGCCCAAGGCACTGGGACCTGGTCACTGGTGTTGAAGACAGAGGCAAAGAATACCTTAAATATCTCTGCTTTGTCTGTGCCCCTGTTTGGGAGGTGACCATTATGTTCTTGTATCAGGGTGATAAAAATAGATTCTCTCCTGGACTTTTTAAAGCCCTGGCTAAAAAAGTACCAAAAAGTGGCTTTAATTACACCCAACAAAGGTTATAATTGGATTCCAAGCTTTTAAACAATAGTATTGAATAGGTGATTTAACTACATGTCATCAAACTTGTGCTGAGACAGGTGGAATATTGCAGGCTGAGCCTTAAGGTATTGTATTTGTTGTTAATGCTAAATTTACCATTCTGACAGCTATTCTTAATTAGGAAACCTAAGGGATTCGGACCTTCTTCTAGAAAGAGAAGAAAACTACTACAATTCCTGTCACTGCAGTCAAAATTTTAGCTTCAAAAAATTTGAGATGATTGCAAAATTACTTTAGCAGGAAAAGGCATAAACTTCTACAATTAGTTTAGAATCAGTCTTATCCCTGGATAAGCAGAGAGCAGAGTGACAACATATCAAAATAGTTGTTAAATGTACAAAACCAGCAAACTGAACTATAATGGGAAAAAAGGAAACATTTTTATGTTTTAAATTGAAAGAGAAAGTAGGCACAAGACATGCATAAATTCTATAAATTGAATTCATAAATGATATAAACTGAGAAACTTCCTGAAAACATTTCATATCAGTTGAAATTGAGATTTTTATAACTCGAACAGCTTTAAGACAGAATTTTTCCATCTGCATAAGAATATTTTTCCTTATTGGAGGTAAAAGAGGGGCGAATCCCATCAAAATGCTGGTTTTGTAACAGGTAAAAACATGAATTCTTGCTTCTTTCCCATTTTCCTTCACTGCAAAAAAATGAGAGGAAAAAGGGAGACTCTTGTCTAGTTCAAAACCAAGTTTTTCCCCCTGAAACTGTCAAGCAAAACAATAAATATTTTGTGTCCTCTTCTGTTTTTAATAGAAATGCTCATTTTTCTGCTGGCTGTGATAGATTCCACTCCGTGGAGTGAAGGCTGTGACTCACAAAAGGGGAGCCAGAGGAGGTGCAGTGATGGAGATGGGCTCGAGGCAGGTCAGTGCTGTTTCCTGAACACAGAATTACTGGTACTCCCAATTGCTGGAACAATTATTTGTGCAAGAAGTATTACACTCTTTCCAGGAACCTGTATTTAGAATACAGAAAACTGAAATGTCAGATGCAAAATCTATTAGGAGCCAAGCACATTCTTAAAGGTTTTTTTTTCTAATACTGACCTGCAGTATTTTAAGGATCAAAAAGTCAGACTCCTGAGATGCAGTGTTTGAACTGATATAAACAGATATAATTCCAGCAGCCTCTCTGAATTTCATCAAGTGACATTTGGCTTTTTCTCAACCCCATAAAGCAAAGTGTGCACAGGGAGGGATCTGGCCAACTGGCTGTGTTTGAGGGACCCAAAGTCCTCAGAACTCGTGTTAAATGGGGCTTAGGGCTTAGATCTCTTTCCTATGATTGGACTTGATCAATAGCAAGTGCCTACTTTGTAGTGCATGGCAAGGAGTGAAAGCACACTTGGGGATTTATCTTTTCCTAAAGGACATCAGAGAACTTCAGAAACTGAAAATGTCACTCTTACATTGGAGGGCAGGAGATGCTAAAGATGAGCAGAGTGCAAATTGTATTTCACGTAAGGACACCCCTACAAAATGTTATGTTTATTAAATAAATGCCTATTTTATTAACTTGGCTCTAGTAAGGTTTTAGATCTGGTTCACCACTGTCTGAAACTGATATTTTTAGGTTTTTAAGGTACTTTCTATCTTCAAAGGTTACTGATATATTTTACAGTGTCTAAATGGCTGAAATAACATGTTGGTTGTATTGATAGACAGGATCATTTTATTCCACAAACAAAGGTTAAATGTGCACAAAAAGTTTTGTTACATTTACAGATATAAGAGAAATTGTTCAGGTTTTTATGCCAAGGGCTGTCTGTGCTGTTACTTTACCAGAGAAAAACACCTTGAGCTGCCATAGGCAGGTTGAATTCCGCAGTAGAGTGGTGGTGTAAAGGAGTAGTAAATGAAATCTTAGGTCTTGGAGAAAATTCACATTACATAAATGCTTCTGATTCCTTACATATTGAATATTCTGAATGATATGTGCTCAAGCCCCAGAGCCTCTCTGACCTTTCTAATTACAGTTTATTGTTTATGCCAGATGGCTGGATGAGCATCCAATTGTTTTTATTCTTCTTTCATAAAAAGAAAAAAAGTAATATCTTAAGTGCAAGTCATAAGAATTTAATAGGAGAAGGGAGAAATAGAGGTTTGCTTGTTTTTAATAGAGCATTTGTGGTATTTCTTAAAATCGTTTCTGCTGATACAGATGTAATGGAAAAATTCAAGATGGGGGTAATATTACATCGAAGGTAAACTCAGCACAAAATTTCTATTGAGTGGAAAAGCCCAGAAGAAAATAACATTGTTTTTAATTGGCCTGAGAGCATTTTGCTCTTCAGAATTACGTGCTTCTTGCTTAGGGGACCATGCCTGTGCACTGTGACTGTACAGAAAGCCTTTAAAGCACCACATAAACTATACTAACGTATGTTGGGATTTTGAAAGTGCACAGTAATTGAGTGGCTTAGTAATTCTGATTGCTTTTGTTGCAACCTGATGGTCCTTCCAAGGACCAGCCACCTGGGACAATGACCTGTTATTTTTATGGCACAGTTGATCCATTTTCAGTTCTGTGCAGGCTTCTGGAGCCCTGCTCATTATTGGGTTGTGCACAAAGGCTAAATACAGTGTTTGCGAAGTAACATCTCATTTACAGGTACTTCTGCAAATCATTTCTATTTAAGTTAATTACTGCATGTTTAAATTTGGAGACACTGTCAGTATAAAAAGCACCAGCATTTTCGGGTTTAGGTTAAAACCGTGGAGGTTTATTTAGATGCAGATTTTCTGATCAAAGTAGTCCTAAAATGAAAAGTAAGCTGCATAAAGCAGTAAAGTCAGGCTTGTGGAGAAAAGTATGCTCAATTCTTTCACTCATCTAGTGTGAGAGAGAGAATTAATTAATTTGGGGCTATTTCTGGTACCACGAAGAGACAAGATCGCTGCAGTGGAGTCTGACAGAACTGTGAGTGCTGTGTTACCAGTCCAAGCAAGATTCTACTAATACAGGGGTTTGTCTGCAATTTTTTCTCCTTTTTCACACTTTTCCTCCTCATTTGCAGATCGTTATATTTCTGTAATAGCTTAGCAGCCAAGAGAGACAGAGGTAATGACAATCCCTAAGTAGAACTAGCTGGAGGAAGAGCTGCAATTGCTTTTGTATTGCTGATTACTGCAGGAGTTTGCCCTCTTGGATTCCTTTGCCTTCTATTATTAAGTCTTCCTTTTGTGAATATTGCCAATAAAGGTGAGGAGTGGAAGTGCAAGTACCACCTTTTGAAGAATACAGCAGAACATCCAAAGGGCAATACAGCTCTGCCTATTAAGTAGAGTCCCAAGCCAGTCATCCTTAAATTATACTATTTGCTATAGAGAAACCCGAGCTAACAGCACCAGATGGATTTTAATAAATACAGCCAAATGAGGATTATTTGGGTCTCTTCATACCTGTGTAATATTACCTCACTGCTGTTATGTACTCTATGCATGAGGAAGACCCTGGAGATTCTTCCTTTTCAGCATCAGTGGTTTTTTACGGTGTGGTCCCACTGAGGGGACATATGGGGTCTGGCAGAGATTTTCCTTGATTCATTTTCCCCACGGCAGCCCTCCCAGGGCTCTGCTCTTCCCTGGGAGCTGCTGACCCAGCAGTGTTTTGGCTGCTGCTGGGCAGGGCTGGCACAGCAACAGCTCTGTCCCCCAGCACCAGGAGGGGCAGGAAACCTTCAGCGGGGATATCCCATACTTTATTGCTCAGTAATAAAAGCTCAGAGAAAGGAGACAGGGGGTGGAGGGACGTGGGTTACTACTAGATATTTGTCTCATGGAGCAACCACTGTACTGAAGCTCTGCTCCCCAGGATGTGGCTGGGTATCCCTACTCATGGGAAGTAGGTAATAAATCTTTTGGTTTCCTTTTCGTCTGCAAATAAGCTTTGCTTTTGCTTTATTAAACTGCCTTTATCTTGACCCACAAGGGGTTTCTTTCCCATCTTTTCTTTTCTCCCACCCCTATCCTGCTGAGGAGGGGTGACATAGAGTGGCTTGGTGGGTACCTGGCATCCAACCAAGATCAACCCACCACAGAGGGTATTAATAAAGCAGTTATAGTTCAATACTATTCAGCAGGAAATTCTCTGCAGATTTTGTCTCATTAATATTTCTCTGAGCCTTTCCATCTGAAGGGCAGGTTGTGAACCTGCATCTTTTCTCAGGGAAAGCCTTACCTGGTCCTGAGATTGGCACCAAAAAGGTGGTGTATGTTTCATTGATAATTCACTGACCTGTCCTCAACCTCCCGCCGCTTATTCCTACAGTCAAAATAAGGCAGTGCTTGTTCAGCTGCTCAAAGTCTGGATGTTTATAATATGGTTGGGCCCTCTTTTTCTCTCTTGGGAGAATACACCACATGGAAAAATGGATATTAAGCTTTTGTAGGTAAAATGCTACAAATAGTTCTATAGGTTGTGAAGCATTTGTTCCTTTGTATAAGAAATATATCAAAACATTGTATTTTAGATGTGTAGCTCATTCAAACAATTCTTGTTCATGCTGTATCAGCCTCTAATTGTTTTTATAATTTTTCTGTAGACACATGGATAAATAACAGATCCATCCAGGTGCCATAGGCTTTAAATGTAACACTATAATCTACTCCTTGGATAATTTTTGTACAAAATTACTTTTGATCTTAGCCCATCTCAGCAGTGTGTGTGGGAGAAAGCAACGATCTGAATGCTCTAAAAAAAGTTCACACCTCCACTCATAACGCTTACCCTTTATATGACTCGTTTCTCCTGAAAGGTGCTCTGCTATAATCAACTCCTTAGTCCAATAATCAGTTATTTTAGGGTTAAAAATCCTGTGGTACATTTTTCAAGCTGTTGAGAAACCCAGAATATTCTCCCCTTCCTTCCTCAGCCTCAGAAGGAATGTATTTAGGCCTTTAAAAAGATCAGCCTAGAGAAATTTCAAAAGCCAACTTAGTGGCCCACATATGGTTGAAAACTGAGCTGGGCCCCCAAAGCCATTTTGTGCATTCTTGAAAAATTTTGAAAAGCCAGAGAACAGGCATTTTGTAGTTCAGTTTTCATCGACTTACAATGAAACCTCAGCTGCTGAAGGACAAAGCTTCTGTTTTCCATAATTAGGAATTTGAGAAAATATGTCATATGTGTACTTTTGGAAAATCGTACATTATGCATGTAGGGCTACAATAGACAGCAGGGTGGGGATCCTGCCCCAGACAGAGGCAGCACTACCCAGGGGCTGGGAAGGGAGCAGTGCCAGGCTGGAATGACCTCAGGCAGTGAGGGAAAAGGGTTGGCAGCACAGCTGAGAGTGAGCAGGGTGTGGTTGGTTGCAGTTTTCCTTTGGAGGTACGGAGTAAGTGCTGTGAAGGGCCAGTGGCAGGGAGCAGGGCAGCACTGATGTGAGGAGGAGGTGCAGGAGATGGGGGGTATCTGGAGGAGGACTAGCAAGTGGGGTGAGAAGGTGAAGCATGAAGTGCCAGCAACCCTGGCAGCAAGGCTAATGGGCTGAATAACCTTGCAACAGGCCAGGTTTATGAGCAGGTATGTGAAGACACAAGCAGGTGTGATAGCAAATGATAAATAGATCAATATCAAGAAGAACAGGGAAAGGGGAAAGGAAAGTGATGGGGAAAACACAGCCTGGTGTCAAAAGGAAAGCAGGGAGAAGAGGTGGGAAACAAGGTGGTGAAGGCAAGAGTGAAGGAAGAAGAGAGATTACTATGTAGAGAAAAGGTTCTGTTTGCTTCCCACCTTACCTTCCTCCACTCCCCACCCCACAGTGGTGTGGAAAACACACTGGAAGGAGACACAGTGAGGACAGGTGACCTGAAGTGGATAAAGGTATATCCCATACCATATATCATCATGCTCAGCAACAAAACTGAGGGGAGAAGGAGGGAGGAGAGTCTTGCAAGGTAATCACTGCTCAGAGATTGGCTGGGCATCGCTCAGCTTGTGGTGAGTGACTGCCTTTGCATTGTCAGGGTTTTTTCTGTTCTTCCCTTCCTTATTAAACTGCCTTCACTGATTAACTTCATTTAGTAACTGCACTACACTGTCCTTATCTCAAGTTTTCTAGCTTTTGCTCTTCTTGTGTTCTCCAGCAGGAAAACTGAGTGTGGTCAGGTGTTGAAATGAGGTGATGAGTCCAGAAGGAGCAGTGTAGAGAAATGGTGATGAGCAGCAAGGAAAGGTTGAGAGTGCAATCCAGAAAGACAGCTTTGAAAAGCCCTGGAAAGGACATGTTTACAAGCATGGGAAGCAAGCAGTGGGAAGAACAAGACAGGCAGTGAGAGAGAGCAAGCAGCAAAAGAAGGGGCTTGTTGTGTGTAAAGCTGGCAATGGCCAGCAATACATGCTGGGAATGAGTCAGGGAGGTGAGGTGGGAAGGTCGGGGAGCACAGAGAGGCAGGAGGAAGCAGTAAGAGGAGAAGGTGGGTGGCGAGAGGCAGTGAGTGAATAAGCACGGACAGCAGATGGGAAACAGGGAGAAGGTGCGTGGGCTGTCTGCAAACAGGGCATCTCCTGGCAGGCGGAGACACAGTGAAGCAGCAGGATGGCAAACAGGACAGTAAATAATGGCACGGCGAGGTGATCTCAGAAGGGTCTGGTCATTTTGGGGAGCAAGAGAAAGCACTGGGTGGCAAACAAAGATATGGTGTGTAGAGGGCAAACACAGCTGCTGGGACAAGAGGAGGAGGAGGAGGAGGGAAGAGCTTTGGCAGGATGACTGGAAGTAGACATTGTCTGAATCTTACTATCATGGTGGGAAAACAGTTAAAAACTGGCTGGGACTGAAGATGTAGTTGGACTCATTTTTTATTGGCCTAGTTGGTTTCTTAATAGGGGATTAGGAGTAATTTATTGCTTAAATCAATGCTGTCTTTACTCACACATCAAGTGGGCAGTAAAAAGGATAGATGCATCATTAGCAAAGGCCGTATCTAGGATTTACAAATATGAAAAAAAAGAGGAAAAAAATCATTATTCGCCGTTTATGTTTGCACCTGAAGTCACCGAAATTTTCAAATTGGTCTCATAGATCAGTTCCATTCAATGGCAGACACGTATATTTTATCACAAGAGGTAATTTCCGGATTTGTCCAGAGCTGAATTGCAGTAAGCAAAGATCAGCTTATCATGCAACACCCTGAGGAGCACGGAGGGCGCAGCCCAGTGGAGCTGGCTCAGCCCTTTGCCCTCTGAAGCACAGGAATTGCATGCTGGTGGCACATTTCAAATGGGACATAAAGGAAAGCAGCCCTGTTGGCTTTGCTTGGAAACTATGGTCCATATTCATATCAACGCATCTGAGAACCCAGATCAAGTTTCCAGTTAGAGAGTTACAACTCTGGCCAAGTTCCTTTCCCTGCTCAGCCAGAAAGTGCTACAGAGTCAATCCACATGGAGCACAAACACTGCCTCTCGGTGACCATATTCTCCAATTTCCCCCCCTCTCAAATGTTTTGAGGAATAATCAGTGCCTAAACATCATTCAAAATGGGATTTGCACCCAAGAGTTCTTGGTGACCAGCTCCCTTTTGGTCTCAGTTTGGTGGCAGGCCAGCTTGCTCCTGCTCACCCATGGAAGAGCCAATGGATTCTGGTCGTGCCATGCATCTGCTGTGTATTAATTAAGCACCAGGGCTGCCTGTAGGGTGAGTGATTATAACACATTTATTTCCTGCATCAAAGAGAACTCACATTTAATTAGTTTTTCCCAAGTGAAACTGATACCATGAGAGACTGTCAGGGATCTAATTTCAGATTGTGTACCATTACAAGTCAAGTTGCTTTGAAATATTTAAGGAAAAAAATTTATCAAATAAAATTTCAGGCTATTGCTGGATTTATGTCACTCTTTGCATAAAATCAGAAATGGGGAGTTAGCTTGTTTTCCTCCTAAGTTTCAACCTCTACTGTTGATGCTCCCTATTTTATAAAATTCTAAAAGAGATTAAGGCAACTTTGCCCATGGACATATAAGATAAAAGCAGTTTGGGGAGGGTATCAACACTAATGAATTCTGGTTTCCTCTGGATTTGCATCCCCCACCTGTATACCTGCCCCACCATCAGAATAATGTTGGATTTTCATAAACTGAACAATCCCTCTAACATCTGGTACAAGGTATCATCACTGTCCTCAACTCCAGCTGACTGATGGTCAGGGGACAGCTCACGCTGGGAGGGATCCCTGGAGGTCCCTGGTGCAACTCACTGTTCAAACACAGATAACTGTGCCATCAGACCAGTTTGTTCACAGTTTCTTCCTGCTGGGCTTTGGAAACCAACAAGGATGGAGACTGCCCTGAGGGAGGTCACGTTCATGATGCAGTCTGCTTCCCAATGAAGTCCTAATCTGGGGCTGCCTCCTGCACCCAGCCTTTGATTTTTCCCAGAGCTGGTGAGAATGTGGCACAGGGGAGGGGAGGACCTACTTTGCTGTCAGATCATCCAGAAATCAACCAATGGCAAAAGTCCCTCAGGGGGGTAGGGAGGAAAGATAAACAGGCAAATGCCACATCCAAACAAGCGTCCTATTTCCCAGGCGTCCTATTTCCCAGGCCAAAATTACAGCTGCAAGCACTGAACCTCTCCACAGAAACCCAGATAGAACCATAAAATTAATTTATATTGACAGTTTCTACATTCAGAAGACGTATGTAGTTCCCAGTCCTTATTTTAAAAGCAATATTAAGATAAAGTGATGCTCTTCTGCCTTGCAGAAACTGAGTCTGGACAGAGTGAACTGAGAGGGTTTGAACATAAAGCACAAAGGAACAGTGTCAGTCACCTCAATGGTCTTTATTCTTTCTGAAACACCATTATTAGTTCACTATCTCTCATTGCCAGGTTTGTATCTGACATCTCAAACAAGTTGCTTGCCATAGATGAAATTACTTCACTCTTGGTCTTGTCCTAGTGAGAAAAAAAATATCATGTGCTTCATGTGTACTGCTTTTGGCTGAGGTGGAGTTAATTCCCTTCACAGTGGCTAGTGTAGGGCTGTGCTTTTGATTTGTGCTGAATGATGATATAGAAAATATAGAGATGTTTCTGTTATTGCTGAGCAGGGCTCACACAGAGCCCAGGCTGTTCTGGTTCGGTACTGCCACTCTGGAAGGGAGCTGGGAGGAGACACAGCTGGGACAGGTGGCACAGACTGACCCAAGGGATATTCCAGGCTGTGTGGCATCGTGCTCAGGGTATCAAGTGGGAGGAAGAAGGAGGAACGGGGGGGACATTTGGAGTGATGACATTTGTCTTCCCAAGTAGCTGTTGCGTGGGATGGGACCCTGCTCTCCTGGAGAGGCTGAATACCTGCCTGCCCACGGGAAGCAGGGAATGAACTCCTTGTCTTGCTTTGCTTGTGTGCAGAGTTTTTGCTTTCCCCATTAAACCATCTTTATCCCAACCCATGAGTTTTCCAGCTTTTATCCTTCCAGTTCTGTCCCCAGTCCCGCTGGTGGGACAGTGAGTGGCTGGGTGGGGTTTGGTGGCTGCCTGGGCTGAAAACACAACATCATGTCAAGCCATGCTTTGACCTGGCCCTTGTAAGGTCTTTGCTGCTCCTTCACTGATCCTGCCTGTGGAAAATATTAAACTTCATTTGTCGGGCTGTGAGTTAAGCCATGACCCATTCCAGGGTAAAAGGGAAATAGTAAGCAGCTGATCCTTTGCTCTACAAATGAACAAACAAATCCTGAGAGTCTTAGAGGAAAGTAAATAAATGCAAGATAAGGAAGAGCTTTTTTATGGTTGGTTGAAATTGCAGGGAGCACAAGTAAACATGTAAAATGAATCATAAAGAAAAAAGAATACGAAGGCACTGTGCTTGCACCTAGCTGTACATGTGAACAGGCTGCCACACAATAACAAATGAAATTGTAATGACAAATAGGAACGGGACAGCAAGTTGTTCTCAGATGCATCTAATCTAGCTATTTAGCTGATAAGCCATATAAATGCTTGTTGTGTCATCTAACCCTCCACTGGGCAACCACTGTGATCAGGGCAATGCTAAATGCCAAGGAATTTATTCATTCCTTCCATGAGAGCATGACAGCTCACTTGGAAGGCTTCCTGACAAAAGGGGCACAAGGCATGTTCCTTGATTCATGCTCAGAGAATGTGTTCAGCCCAGATATATTGCCAATTTACCAAACTACCCTGTGTTAATCATGTCACACACACAAAACAAAGCATGTGTGTACATCCTCTTGAGACCAGGACTACGATGTCGGTATAAAAAGCAACCCAAACCCAGCCCATTTGGCTTATGGGACACCTTTTAGATCTATGCAAGTTTTAAAATATTTACACAACAGTGTGACTAGGAAGAGATTTGGTTAACTTTTAGTAATGTTTCGTTTTCCTAAATATTTAGTCTGTAAATCTCTGAAACCATTTATTGTCACTGACTTTTTTTCAGAGACTTTTATGTGTAACTGAATGATGAATATATTGAACTAAACCAGCCAGGAGATTTTAGGACAAAGTCAAATTAGCTCCATTAGTCCCAAAGGGATTGAATTGAAAGAATTTTCTTATAAACCCAGAGCAATAAGAGCTTTTTAACAATTCCAGAAGCTATTATCTCTTAGAAATGTATGACTTACATGTTTTGTAATGAATCTGTGAAATGTACAAGTTAAATTCACTGCAGAATACATAGCTTTTATTTTACTTCTTTTTCTACTGTCATTTCTCTTTTTAGAATGTGCAGAATTATGTAACTTCTAAATTATGGCCTTTTTTTTCTGATTGTGATGTCACCTTCAGCTTTTCCTGATAAAATGGGTTACTGCCTGGCACTCCTGAGGGCTACATATGCTGATGTGTTGTGTGTCTGATCTTACCACCAAGCGATATGGCTCTAGTGCAGCTCTGACATCATGTAATTAAAAATATTGCCTTCAGTGAATTACATGGATTTTTCATTAGAAAGTCTTCAGAACTCCCAAATGATTCTGCAACTGATCTCTGGTGCAAGAGACAATTTTTATTTATTCACCAGCCTTTGAGAATGCAGAAGAGTGGCAGAAATGTGTGTTATGCTGAAGCCTCCAGGACTCCTAGTGGCCCCAAGAAAATGTTGCAAACATGAGAGGAAATGAAGATATTTTGCACCACAACAACACATTATTATTATAATTATTAACCTTTCTATGGCTGTGATTATTTAGGGGATCTTGAGGTTAGTTCTCGATCCCCAGTGGTTAATTAGTTGTACCCCAGCCAATTGGTTTCAGACTGTAGATGAGAAGTAATAAATGCGGAGGGAAGACTATGAGGTGAGCAAGCAGAACAGACAGGGGAGCAGGCAATCATTTCTGCATAGACCTCTATGGCAGAACCAATCTTGACTGAAAGGTGACTTACTGTCCCTCCCAGCATCCTTCTGGACAAGCCATTCAACTGTGAGATGAGCAGGTACCTGTGCAAAGGGTGAAGCACTGGCTGAAGGGCAGAGCTCAAAGCATTGCAGTGAATGGGGCTTCATCTGGTGACCTGTGACCAGTGCTGTTCCTCAGGGCTCAATTCTAGGGCCAATTCTGTTCAATATCTGTATTGATGACCTGGGTGCAGGAGTTGAATGCATGGTTAGGGAGTCTGCAGCTGAAACCAAACTGGGAGGAGCTGTTGGCTGTCTTGAGGGACAAGAGGTCTTGCAGAGGGATCTGGATAGACTGGAGCTCTAGGCAGTCACCAGTGGCACTAAACTGAACAAGAACAAATGCTGGATTCTGCACCTGGGATGGAGGAACAGTGGACATGAGACTAAACTGGGGGAGGAGTGGCTGGAGAGCAGCCCTGGGTGCTGCTTGGCAGGAGGTTCAAGAGGATCCAGCAGTGTGAGCTGAGGCAGCCAGGAGGGTAAACCACATCCTGGGGTACACCAAACACAGCACCCATCACCAGCTGCTCAAAAGAGCTGCTTATCCCACTGTATTTGGGGTTTATGCAGCCTCACTTCGAGTAGTGTGTGCAGTTCGGTTTAAGGATGTAAAGGCACTTGAACGTGTCCCAAGGAGGGCACCAAGGCTGGGCAAGGGGCTGGCAGGCATGTCCAGGAGGAGCACTGAGGGCACAGGGCTTGTCTGGTTTGGAGAGGAGGAGGCTGAGGGGTGACCACTCTGCTCCCACAGCTCCCTGAGGAGGGGAAGTGCTCCCCAAAGTGGTTCCCAAACACCAATGTCTAAAGGAGAGCATGTGAGCAATGCAAGTCTACCTCTGTCAGGGTCCTGGGGGTGCTCACAGACCTCAGTATCTGGGACCAGCCTCTTCTGGAACCCTCTCTGTCTCCTGTCAAGGGTCCAGGGGATGAGTTCCACCTCAGCCTGGGGTCGTCAGTCCCTGCCTGAACCATTCTGGAGGTGTGCCCATCTCTGCCCCTGTATCTTGCATGGTCCTGGGCCCTGCACTGCAGGGAGCTGCTTTCTGGAATGGACCCTCAGACCTGGGTCATAGCTTGTCATGCAGAACTCTAAGAATAGCGTGACGTAACTCTCCTTCTCCTTCTCCCTCTCCCTCTCCTTCTTTCTCCTCTCCTCCTCTTCTCTATCTCTCTTTTCTTTTCTCTTCCTATCGAGTAGGCAAGGTAATAGCAGGTGATGAGAGTGGACTTGGAAGTTGATCAGCAGTGACATCTGATTTCTGGTGTTTTCTAATGAATGTCAGGATGGTTTAGGTTCAGTGGGTCATGTGCATTTTGGTGTGAACTTGTTTGCTTTTGGGTGTTCCGTCGGTGGAGACTTTGCTGTTGGATGTTCTCTTGGTGTAATGACCACTGATCTGACCTAGCAGTTTGCAGCCCCCATTTATACCTGTGAGTAAAAAACCCAACATTCTCCATACCAAACATTTCACTATCAAAAGAAATGAAACATTACAGGTACAGACAAATAATTTCATATCTAGCCAGCAGGTCTATTTTTAGTCCTCTGAAGCTGGAGTTGCATTTAACAATAAGGGCTGTCACCTTATTATCTGAAGTACCATAAATTTTAAACATTAATTCATGCAGTTTTATTTTTAGCTTAAGATCAAGCTTTGCTTTGTGGTGATTTTTTTTGTTTGTTTTTTTCTGGTGTTTGTTTTGGTTTTTTTGAATATGTGAGTCAGGTCTTAAATATTCACATTAGGTTGTTGCATGATATTAAGAGCTGTAGTTTACAGTGTGTTAGTCACCCTTGGCTGCTTTGTCTTCAGCCAGGCACAGACCCAGAACTCTCTGACACCAGAGGTGTCTCTGAGGGAGGGTCCAGGATCTGCTAGATATGAATTGCTGTTCTTCAATGCTTTCGAAATATGAGTTGTGGGAGGCAGGGAGGGAGGGAGGAAAGAGCTAAATGAGACAAGCAGCGGTCTGTGCAAAGCTGAGACTCAGGTGCAAGCCCCAGGTATGGTACAAAATTCCTTCAGGAGCTTTTGAACCTGGCTTTAGCTGTGCTTACCAGACACCTTGCAATGCTGTGGAAATGTTCCCAAGCTAGTTAGGTGCCAGGAAGAGGCTGCTGTTCACACAGCACTTTATTTAGGCTACTTAACGCCCTAAGTGGCAAGCAGAGTATCTTGCAGGCTGTCTCTCCTCAGTCTGTACTGTGTTTGTGAACATCCCCCGAGGGACTCTGTGCCTGTCTCTGAAATCCTCCTTCCCCTCATCACACCTGTCTGAAGAACTGCAGGGAGAGGTGCTATTTCTCACGCTGGGTCTGGATGGCACCTAACAATGGATGTCATAATCTCTAGCCACGAGTGTGATACAAATAAACACAGGGAGTGATCTGCTATTATTTGCTTGTACTGCTCTATCAGCCAAAGATAGCAAGGCAATTTTACACCCTTCAGAGTGAAAGCATAGGTAAGCCTGCGGGGAGAATGATAAGATTGGAGATTGGATTAATCTTCCAAGGATAGCAGGATCTGTATCACCTATCAGACATCTGAAGTGGCCTGGATGAACTGTCTCCTTCCAGGAGCAAGACAGATTAAAGGCAGAGAAACAAGAAGGGAAACCGGACAGAATATCACTTAGACAGGGAAACAGTGGCCATCAACAAGTCAAAGCCCAGTGGCCATCAACACGGCAAACCCCAGTGGCTCTACTTCTCCTTCCCCAGAGCACCTGGCTGGCTGTAAGTGTCCCTGTTAGCTGTCACAGTGGGGCAGGAGCCAATGTCCCTGCCAGGAACCTCTGCGGGCTGGCATTCCTTACCAAGGGACCAAAGCGGGCTGTGCTGCCTCCAGCCTGCTGGCTGAGTGCTCTCCTCACTCCCCCTCTCCCTCTGTCTCCCTTTAGTGCTCTGTGACACTTCCATTGCGTTCTGAAGGAGACACTTGAAATGAGACAACACAATGCTGGTTTGGAAGCTTTCGTGGCAGCCCAGCCCAGTTATTCTGCACCTTGGTCTGCCCCTCCCTACTTCGTGGTACCCTCTGCTGAACCACAAACACGAGGGCAAATAACGCAGAAAGGGAAGGGATAGAGCCCTTGCCTTCTCAGTTTTCCTGGGAGCCAACTCTCCTTCCAGCCATGAATTGCATGGCACCCTACACCTCGTATTCTCAGGCATGCTGGGGGTTTATTTACAGGATTTTGATCTTATTTTCAGCTCTTCCAAATCACAACCAGAATACTGCTGTTATACCACGGACACAAGGTCACAAGGGCATGCTACAGTTATGAAAGATTAATGAGCTGCTTCATTAACCTTTGCACTTTTGACTGCCTGGAAATATCTCATCTCTGTTATTTTCAAGAAGAAAGAAAAAAAGAAGTGTTAGTAAAAGGAAGCAAAATGCTTTGGTGTTATTAGAACACTTTTGTGCCAGAATTTAGTGCTGTTTTTCTTTGCTTTATCCTCTCTGTCTGCTCATACCTTCTACTGTGTTCTTCTTTTCCTGCTTTCTCCTTTCTCTCCAGGTCTGCTCTCCCATCACCCTGAAAAAACAGGTGATTTTCTCAGTGATGGAGGGACAACTCACCAACCACCCCCCCAAAATTCAGATTTTTGTGTTCTCGTGACTGTAGTTTTAATCTTTCATTTTGCATCAGTTCTCCAACACCTGCCATGATTTAGTGGTGATTTTAGAGGCAAGTTTATTGTAGGTAAAAGAAGAAAGGTAACTTGCTATTCATGTAGCTGCTTTATGACCACTCTAAAGGAGTATTTGAACAACCCTAAAAGACATATCTAAAAAAGGATAAATTTAGTTTCTAAGACTAAGTATTCTGCACTGCAGGACAGTTTCAGACTACGCTAGAAATTTGCTTCTGTGCTGCAGTGAAGAAAATGAGTAAATGAGAAAACCCAAAATACTTATAACTTTGGTCAAGCAGCTATTTTAATGAGTTCAGATTTCATCTTAAATAACTTGCTGCCCGGTCTTTGATTTGGTAATTTTTGCCATACTGTACTTTGAATCTTTATAAGAAGTAGAATTCAGTGGATCAAGCACTATACACAAAATTTTCCCACTGTGCTAAATTGCTTTTTGAATGTCTTAAATCTCATAGAAGTCCAGTAAGCCTCAGATTCCTGAATCATTTAGGTGTTCTTAAAAGGCTCCTTTAGTTTATTCGCTTCAGGGGTTACAGCCCTACCTCCAAAAGGTAATAATTTACAATTAGACGAGATAGGGAAATAATTGATGTGAGCCTGATTCCTCAGAGGTGAAAAGTCTCCAGAATACTGCTCTGTGCTCAGTAATGACCCTGCTTCTTCCTGGAGAGAGGTGGGACTTGGAGAATACTGAGGAACCACCCCCACAGACTCCATGAATGTGATTGTCACTGCATGGGCATTGGGTTTAAATGTCACGCCTATAACAAGCTCCTGGCCTAGCCATCCCAGTTCACAGGATGCTGAATTGTCACATCCCAGAGATTTTCTTTGAATTTTTAGGTTTTTAATTTGCTTTCGGACATGGAGGCTCCTCACTGATTAAAACCAGCTCTTAAGGCTGAGGTACCAGTTCGTGATATCCAGTTAAGCTTGCACCAGTTTCACCAAAGACTGTGGGTGAAATCCCAGCTTCTTGGAAATTACTGCATAAAACACCCATGAGGGACAATGAGTCAGGCCGGGATCTCATTCCATAAGAACAAAGGTCAACAGCCCTTAGCAGCCTTTTCATTTGGCACATGAAGACCTAAACCATTTCATTTTATTTAAAATTTGCACCTACAATAGATGAGTAATTTAGGTAGGACCTAAACCATGCAACCTATATTTGCTGTCTGACAAAGGATCCTGGAGTCTGGAGAAAGCAAATTATTTATAAAGGAGCATCAGGCCTTGTGTTGCCTTGCCAAGGCCCCTTGGAAATGCCCATCAATCACCTTTAAGTGGTGTGCCTAATCTCCCACTTCAATTTTAAGGCCTCTTTTCATCCCTTTTTTCCTGTAAATACACTTTTTTTGCCCCTCCTCAGACAGGAACTGGTGAAGGTCAAACGTCAGTCCCTCTTTTCACACTGGGCAATTTAAAGTCTATAACGATGAACTCTGTATTGAACGCTTGTCTTAGTTCAAGATGTTTCCAACTTGGGCTTTTCACAAACTGTTATTGATTTCCGCCTCCAAACCAGTAAATCCTTTTGTGTAGTAATTCCATAAATACAGCAAAGTTGGGAAGGCTTTGAGTCTTCATTTGATCAAAAAGTTCCAAATCTCTCAGATAAATCCATGGCTCTTGGTGTCAGCTTGGCCGATATTCAATCATCCTTCCTTGGACACGAAACGAAATGCCTTGAGTTTATGTTTAATTTTTTGGTAAGCTTCCATGACATCTGTCAGAAATATATTGTCCTCAGGCGACTGCCAATTAAATACAATTTGCATTTATCATTATGAGAAAGAGGTTATCCACTTAATAAATTTAACTAACTCTTTTTCTCTTCTTTTAATTTACGGTCAGAGACAGCTATAATTTCAGGAGGATGGAGAGGGTGAAATAACTACCTGAACCTGCCTAATGTCTTCCTGTAAAGTTCTTTTAAAACTGGGTTAGTAAACCCTAATCCCTATTTATTTGGACTATTTATAATAAATGCCATTAGACTCTGCCTTGACAATGTTTGGATTGGATGAAATTAACCTCTTAGAGGCACAAAAGAGGCAGCACTGGCTACTCATTTAGATGTAGGGTCTGAAACTGATTACCAAGTGCTCTGCTTGGCTCCTTGTTCTTTAGCTGTTTGCCAAAGTGGGAAAGGTAGCTGCTTCAACAATTTTAGCTGGAGCTACTTCTTAAATTTGATCATACATGCCTGTCTGTAATCTGCATTTTTTTACTGGTACCACAACTGCCCCTCTACCTGGAGCATTGTCCTTCCTTTGGTCTGCGAGGGCTTGGCTGGAAACAACATTACAGAGGTGAAAACAGGGGGTTTTTTTCTGCAGAAATGAACTGCCATCAGATTCAAAATACATCTCTTTTATTGCGCATCTTTTATCGTTCGCTACAGTAAGTGTTCACAAACACATCATGCAAAACACCTTCTAAAAGACAAGCACAAAGCAAAACCTTCTGGCTCTATTAAGGATTAAAACCACCTGGTCATTAGTGGCACTGGTTTGATGGCATTTTATGACTTTCCCTAGCCCGTATTCCTGTTGCTGTCCTGCAGGGACCATCCTGTGCTTGTGTCTCTCTGCTCTCCGGGCAGTGTCCCACTCTGACAGATATAATCTGGGGAGAATTCAGAGGAGCTGCTTTTATTCAACTTTGCTGCTTCTGGTTCAGACTTGGGGAGAGGAGATTTGTGCCAGAAAGTTTGTCTTTCCACTATTTGTCCACATCTCTAGCCTTCCTTTCCAGTCTTGATTCATTATATATTAGCATATCACAGCTACAGCAATAAAAATAGAAAAAAAGAAGACAGTAACCAAAGGCTCATTTAAAAAAATAAAGTTGCCCTTTGAGGGTCCTAGATTTGACATGTTTATCATTCCATCACTTAATTTTGTTTGATTTAATTCACTCTTGGCCATATGTTTTTCCCTCTGATATTCCTGCAGTCTCCAAAGACTTTCTCTGATTTTAAGAAAGGGGCTTGTTGGCCAGATAAAACCAGAAGGGCACAGCTACACTTAGCTAAATCAAGACTTTGTTATGGTTTTGCAATTTCTTTCCCAGAGGCTTTCAATTTAAAATTCCTCTCAATTTATCAAACAGTCCCTAATGCCCTTTAACATCCAGTTAAATGTAATGCTCTGTATATTTCGTTTTCAAACAAAAAAGTTTTGTTGATCATTTATGTTAGTTACGGAGCCCTGCTTTTTCCATGCCTCCTTATTCCCAAATGCAAGGTGAATGCAACCAGGTGGAATCCTTTTATCGCAAGCAATAAAGCCAGTGGTTATTAAATAGTAGTCAGTCATTTGCATTGGCTTTGTTGCATCTTTAATGAAAAGCTTGATAAAAGAAGGGCACAGGAGCCCCCAAGAAATGCTGTACAATAATAGTTCTTCCTTGTAAAGGTTTGCAAATCCCTGAGCTTGATCAACAGAGAAATGACATCATCTTTGCTATGATGCCATGCTGGGTCTGTTCACAATGTTTGAAAACTGGTCAGTTACTGAAACTTCTTTCAGGCTATGTTTGTGTTTATTTAAAAAACCCCATACAACCATCCTTTTTGTGCATTAACTATCCTTCATGCCAACACAAAAAAAGTTGGTTTATTTCCCTGTAAACTAAGATAATCTGGAAAAGTTTTGTTTTCCAAGAGTAGCTCCCCAAGTTACTGGAGCACTGTCAGAGTAATCTGTGTGCTGGAGTGAGCCACTGCCATGTTCACTGGGAGGATGAAGGACCAACCCATTGGCTGAGAAAACAGTGTTTGGTTATTAACAACTCACTTTTGTGTCTCAGGGTTTGGACCAGTAAATTACACACTCATGCACACAACTAGTCATTGATATTTACTTATGAATATACACTCATATATGTACATGTTTTCATGTATGTGTACATGTACATACATACAGTGGAATTTAAAATACCAAATCCAAGAAACATAACAAGGGATGATTTGAGGGAACTGCATTTATAGGAAACAGTGTTTTTAAATCAGCAAGTGCCCATGAACAGCATATGCAACCACCAGCTCTCTAACACTTTGCTTAGATCCAGTGTCCCCCCCATGTTAATCTGGTGGAGCACATGCTCTTAAAAATCAGACAACCTGCCAGAAACTGGCAACAAAAATTGGCTGAAGTGGGTCAAATTCAGCATTCATTTGGCAGATAACAACACCTGCTGTTCATGTGTCTGCATTTAAAGAGCTGGGCCAGCTTGCAGTTCATTGGCACTGCTTCTGTTCAGGGTCTGCCCTAGGAATGAGTGCCTGTGAAGTTCCAGGTGAGTGCCTTCTTCCATTCCTCTTTACAAGGGAAAGGAGACACTCCAAATAAACTCACAAGGGATGTCAATGATTGGGAAGCAACACTTCTTCTGAAACACTCTGTTAAAGCTGGTTTAACCAAGTGTATATTTGCACAGTGCTCTACATTACGTGCAGCTTACTTAATGTTTATGTGATTTGTCTATTTTCGCCCTGCTTATATCTGGAGCCTGGGGCAAAGTGGAAACCCATTAACTCTCCTACACTAAAGGAACATACACAGAGCACAAAGAGCAAGAAAATGAGAAGACCCCTGGGCTGCCCTGCAGCCTGGCTAACATGGACTGAGGCAGGGATAACACCCTGGGAAACTGGTGTTGAGCTTTATCCCATCAGAAAGCACACAGAATGGAATCATAGAATCATTAAGGGTGGAAAAGACCTCCAAGATTTTTGAGTCCAACCTTTGACCAAGCATCACCATGCCCACTAAACCAAATCACCAAGTGCCATGTCTACTCATTCTTTGAACACTTCCAGAGATGGTGACTTCACCTTTTCCAATGCTTAATCACTCTCTCAGTGAAGAAATTTCTCCTGATTATGCTGTTACGCTGTTATTTAATAATGTTAAATCACCCAAAACAAAGAGTTTCCCTATTAAAGTTAAGCTATCTATTTATTTCCCATGGAAAATGTCACTGACAACATATGGATTCCTGCAAAGTACTTCTATGAAGTGGCTGGTGCTACAAAACTGTGTTGTCAAAGAGCAAAAAAAATGGCTGTGCTTTGACTTAAGTCTTGTTTGGTGGCTTTTGATCCATCATCACATTAAGACCCTATGCTTTATGCCACCAATATACTTTCAAAATTCAGACACCATGCTTTTATCTTTTGGACTTTCCTTTCAAGCTTAGGCGCTGTGAACAGTTCATGAATTGCAATTTCAGTCTGGCAGCCTTTAAAATTTGCCCTCCTCAAAAATTGCCTTGTCAAGTGTCAGAGACCTAGAGCTAGAAGTAAACAGAGTTGACAGGACCATTTAACTTCTATCTTAGGCATTCCTCCTGTAATAACACAGGGATGGCATAAGGAGAGCCAAGAATCCATTATCCATTTCCTCTCCTGACATACCTTAGGTAGTTAATGGAGGACTGGTTTATTGCTAAAAAAATCTTTGTGATATTTAGCCAAATACTTTCATTGTTAATCTTGTGTTTAGTAGGCTGGTTTTCTGTTATCTTCTGCTTTACCCCTGAAGTTATTTAAGTGTTTGCCAATTTCAGCTGCACTTTTCTGGATGGGTAGATCCCTTGGAAATACTGAGTCCCTGCAAACTTTGTGGTGAGACAAGACTGGGGAGGAGAAATTAGATAATTGTGTGATTTTTGTATTAACAGTGAGTCCACAGAAAGCAGGATTTACTGTTTCTGATATTCAGAAGTTAAAGTTTTTCTTTTCTTGTGTCCACCTTCATGACTGAGAATAAACTGCACCCACAGGTACATGCATGTTATCAGATTGGCCTGTTGTCTCTACAGGTGCACACTCACTTTTAGCAGTCTGCACTGAATGTATTTCTCCAGTTTTTCATCACTTTAGTCGCCCTCATTGGATTCTTTCTGATTTATTTCATATTTTGGGTTGAAGCCAGTGCTTTTCCACCAGCACCAACCTGACTTACAAAATCAATCTTGGCCTAAGAGAAGGGAAGGTAACGGCAGCCCCAGCGTGCCATGGTGTGTGCAGCTGCAGACCTGGCCTTGCAGCATGGATGTAAAACAGGGCTGTTATTACTCCCTGGGTTCCTCCCTGGGTAATACTACTGCTCACGCATTTCAAACCAGCAGTCAGCTCTTTCTGCAGCAGTAGCTTCACACTTCATGCTTGCCTGGAGTTAATGGGCTCAGGCTGTACTGGGATCCCTTGGTTAAGCTCTGGTGTGGGGAAACACTTCAGGTGTACTCTGTTGGATCTCAGCCCCAGCCTGCAAAGCAGAGCCCCTCTCTTTCCCCAGTGAGGCACCTTGAGCATATGGCTGGTTTTATTCTAGTGCTTGCTGCAGTTTAGCTACCTCCTTTGCAGTCTTAACTGCTCTTCTTAGTGTCTCTTTGGCTATTTAGGCCAAATAGCCCAATCTGGTTGTCCACCTTAGACATTTAAAGCCCTAACCAAGCACTAAGCAAACAGGCTGACTTCTAGCTGAATTTTATTTTCCCTCAGTTTCTTCAAAATCAGTAGGATTCCCAAGTGCTTGAGAATTCTGAACATCATGTCACTTTTGGGGCATATAAAGTTTCAGTGTTGACATTGCCAGAAAGTGGAATTTAGGAAAAGTAAACTCCTCAGACACATGTGCCAGCAGGGGCACTGGGAAAAGGGAAGCTCAATAAAGCTAAAAACCTGGCAAATGCATAGCTGTGTGTTTGCCATATGTTACAGCACGCTGCTGTGAAGATCTGGGTTCAGGGGTGTTGCACTCAGGTGCTTTGTAATGGCCAAGGAAGCTGAGCATACAGTGGGCAGACATTAGCCAGTCCCACCTATGGAAGTCATCTCTCTCAGACCATTTCATTGCCTCAGTCGAGGTACACTGAGAAAGGGCTTCTACAGCTCAGCCACTTCTGAACACCAAGCAGAGCCTGACTTTAGCAAAATCTCAATTTTGATTGTGTTCCTGGAGTATCAGAGAAGGAAAAATGTCTTAATTGCTCCTCCAGTTGGACGGATTAGGCTCTTCCTCTGTTCCTGATAGGTGAGCCCTTACCCCAGGAGCCAAGGATTGTCTCTAGGAGGATGGCTCCTGCTGGAGGTGGAAAGAGGCAGCTCTTTCGAAGACAACACTAAGGTCCCAGTCTGCCAGACTGAAGTTCAGCCACAGAAATATGCTGTCTGGCATAGTTATATGGTGTACTGATTATTGCTAAGCCTAATGGAATTGCTGTGTCAACTGATTTGATTTTGTCACAACTGTCCATATTTATATACACACACACATATATTAAAGAAATGTAACAAGTAGCATGCACACACAAAAACTCAGTTGTTTATATGTGTGCTCCCTGTGGGAAATCTCGCTTTTTTTCCTTGAATGGACCAAACCGGTGGCTCTGTGAAAGAGCCCAAAGCATTTGGCATCGCGGCGTTGAGGAAACAAATTGTCCACTCTGGACTGGTGAAGAGGAAGCCTTTGAGAAATTGTTCCTGGTTGCAAGGAGCTGTTCTAGTCTCCAAAATGCCTTGTTGCTAGGCATTAGTTGTGTCTTAGTTTGGCCATGGCTCAGGTATTTTGTAACGCAGTATGCTGCCTTTCAAGAAGAATCAACCTAGATTTTTTTTTCTTTCATATTTCTTTATCCTGTATTTTATAATCCAAATCCACTATAAGCATAGGAAAAACACTCTCCTTCTGCTGATAAAGCTACATTATTTTTGGTGTTACAATTTTGCAGTACAGCTATTTTAACGTAACACATTGTCAGAGGCTTATTCACCCTAAAAAAAAGAAAAAAAAAAGAAAAAGAAATCATCATTAATGGTTAGAGCCTCTAAGTAGAAACTGTTCTTATTTGCATTACTGTAACACTCTCAGGTCTCTTAAGAGATCTTGCCCTGGCCTTCATATTATACATAGATATTATAGACAAACAGTAAGATGCCATTTACCATTCCTATCCCTGAAGAGCCTTCAACCTTCTTGTTAGTTGCCTGACTTGTATGCTCATTACTTTTTTTTTCCCCCTCCCATCCATATGCAGTTTACTCTTCTTTCCATTTAGCTATTTTTGCTCACAGGATTCATCCCTACCATGGCAGTGTTTGAAAACACTGTTATTGTTATATTATTCTGGCACTGTGCAAATACCACAGTCTCAAAGTGAAGTCCTTACAGTTTAAAATATAGGCTTGCTTCTGGGGTGGGTTTATTTAAAGAGGGAATTGTGCCTGAGTATGAATATGAACAGAGCTGGGCCGGTTTTATATTAGTTTCACTAGGAAAACAAACTTTCATACCCAATCCTACATCTCTTCTATTTACTTTCCCTTTATAGCCATGTAATTCCATATACTTTGAGAAAATGAATGATGTCTCCTGCTAGCACTAACAATGAGAGAAATAAACACAAACAACACGTTGCACAGGGAAACCCTACAGGACACAGCCATTAGAGGCCATGCTGGAATCCAAATTGTATGCTTCAGATGCTGAAAACCATTGTGAGGTGTCTGTGTCTGGTTATTTTTATTCCTCTCAAAGTACCCAAGATGCTCAGTGGGTCTCTTAC
>JAWWEW010000078.1:52448394-52520717 GCA_035583185.1 Anabacerthia variegaticeps | reverse complement strand
TTGGGGTGTCCTTTGGGGTTTTGCCCTTTTCTGTGTTTGGTGAGGGGTTGGAGCGTGGGATAAGCTCTGTTCTTTTGTTGTGGTTTGGTCTTAATTTATGCAAACAGAGGTAAGAAACTTTACCCATAATTGTTATGTGGCTTTAGGTGAGAAATATGGCTTTAAGTGAGATATATGGATAAAAGAGCTCTGGTGTTATGATGGTTAATATCACCTAAATCCATCAGAGTGCATTTCCTTTTTCTGAAGTGGTAGCATTGTATTAATTTGCTTTTTAGTTTACTGCAGCAATAGTAGTGGTTAAAATAGATTACTTTTTGAAGTATGGGAAGGTCTTCATTTTACAGACCACTTAGGCATTGCTTATTTAGCAACCCATAATTTGCCATTTGCACCTCTCTCCATTTACGCTCTGCAACAGAATTAACACTCTGCCTTGATGTGTGCTTGAGATTTAGGGGATGACAGTGGTTCAGGACTACAAGGAGCTCATCCTAAATTAGGGATGAGAACTACAGAAAATGGTAGAGAAAATACATTGCTGAGGCACTAGCTCTTTGATAATATATACACGAGGGATTCTGACTGCTCTGGGGCAGTTCTGCTGCCCCTCTTGTAAAATGCAAGGTTATTATTCCTCATGATCAGGGTTTTCTGATATAATAACGCTCTTCTACATGCAGTTAAACTAACTTTTACCTGTATTATATTTCTTTGCTTTGTTGCTTTGGATTTTTTTATTTTTATATTTATTTTTTGCATCTAATACCAAGTAGCAAAGCAACTCTGCATTGCTGTTCCAGATGTGGCTTTCTTTGAGTGGTAAATATGATAGTGATTCATTGGTTTTCACAAGGTATTCTAATCTTTCACATCTAGAGCATTCATTGGTGTGAAAGATGGTTATTTGTTATAGATCAGTTGTGCTTAGCAGAAGTTTCGGTGCTCACTGTTCTAGACTTGTGGAACAAGGAAGATGCATTTTGAAGAGAGATGCCTGGCTGTGGATTTGGTGGAACCTGTTTAGACTCATTTGGATCAGGAGATTGGGCAGTTTTTAACAAATACCAAAATGCCTCATGTTTTCTCACTATCCCTATTCTCGTGGCAACCAAGAACTTTGACTCACAATGCTGGTCTGAGGGCCTGCCAATTATTTTCAATGTGAAACAAAGGGCCAAATCTATTACCTTCTCACTTTTCTCCTTTTCCTGAAAATGCTGCAGATTTACACAGCACTTTCTTGACTTCCTTCCCCTTGAAGCACTGGCCTGAATTTCCCTCAAAAGTATTTACTCTTCCAGACATGCCAGTTGCCCCATCTTTTACTGCATCACGATTTCCCTAGGTTTTGAAACGCAGGAAACCAGGTTTTGGAAACACTGGATAGCTCAAAGCCCTTATGAGGGGAAAAAAAGTCAGAAATTGGCTCATGGCAATACACGCACAAAGCTCTTTTTGGAAATATTTGATTGCCCTCCTCGGTGAGCAGAAGGGAGCTGTAGTGCTTGCTGACAAGAGGTGATGTAATAAATGACAGAAGAGATGATGTAATAAAGTTAAGCATGAAGACCAGGCACAAAAAATTAACAGAGACAAAGCAAAGAACTGCGAAGTTCTTGACTTATAGCAAAGAAACTGTTATATCAAAAGTTCCTCTATGTAGAACCTTTAACAGATGCTTCTTTTTTTCTTTTCTTTTTTTTTAATCTGTGAGCATTTTGTCTAAGTCACTCACCAAATGGTCCATTGATTGGAGCACAGACAATAAGCTAGGCCTCCAGAGGAGTACCCTGGTGGGTGGCTTCAGTGTTACTGCATTACTCAGATCCTCTTCTGAGTCAAACTTTGAATGCCGGCTTAATTAAGAGATGAAATTCTGTTTTGTTGCTGTTGGAAATTTAGGGTTGGCTAAACAGCTTGTTTTAAATAATCACTGAGGTTAAAATATGTTTCGTGATCTGCTTACTATAGAAACAAGTTTTAAAATATATTGGGAGGAGGATTAACACCTTCCCAATGGTCTTTGGCAGGGGCATTAGCATTTTTGAGTAAGCACTATTAAAATTTCAAATTTAAGCCCACTTTTCATCACTGTGTGGACACCACTTGCTGATGAGAAGTTGCTGTGGAGATGAATAATAAATGGGAACTGGCAAAATTTGTCTTCACTTGAGTGGTGCCATGGTCCAATTTACATAGCATCAGTAGCAGGAGACAAACGAGCAGTGATTATCGTTTATTCTGTCAGGAGCCAGGGGGCTGTGAATGGCTTTGTCCAAAATAGTCACAGCGTTGGCTGTAAGCCAAAGGAGGGAAGGAGAATTCAGAGATTTAGACGGTCCTATAGCTTCTGCCTGTGGAAAAGTCTGAACTGCCTGGATGGCATGGAGAGTGGAGGGGGAAAAGGTGTTCAGAAGGCAAGTGGCCAGGAGATCAGACTTCCTGGTGCATGTATCTTTAAAATGCAAACAGCGATATTCTCTCTTGTATCCACTTTTTCTGTCCTCAGGAGGCTCAAACAGTGCTCTCCAGCCCTTTCTCCATATGATTCAAACAGCCCTGGTCCTGGACCAACTGAGAGAGCTGTCCACTGATCATGTCCTGCTCATCTCGTTTCTAAGGCAGTGGTGAAAGCATGCGAGGTTGTGTACAAACATGAAATGCCTTAATTGATTTCATTTCTTTGTGGTCAGTTGCCTTTCTCTCTAACCTGCCTGCTCACTTTAACTGAAGTGGTTTTGAAATTCTCACTGGATAGGCAAAGGAATTCTTCCTGCCCCTGAAGCTGCAATAGAATTCCTGCTGGATGGGACTGTTAGTACCTGCTCTCCGTCCATCCCGAGTTCTCCTGTCACCATCAGGAAAACTGCACCTCTCTGCTGTGAGGTCGGAAGGGAGCACGCTGAAATCTGAGCTCTTTGAGAAGGGCTGCAGTTCCCCTGTATGGGTTGCTATTGCCAGCTGAGGTGGACTAATCTGGAGGCTGGATTTCTTTTTAACTACCGAAAGAGCTCTGTGGAACAAACACCACATTGGTTCTCTAGTAATCCAGTACAAGAGTCGTCAACATCCTACCCTGCCAGAGTTCTCTCCTTACTGGCTTTTACACACCGCAGCCCTCTGAGATCCCTTCCATCATCACAGGAAGGGGATTTTCAGTCATACTGAGGATCTTAATTTGTGTAACCATGCTAGGAAAGGCTCTGGGCAACTTTTATCCAGCCTGAGGTGCTACACGTTAAACAGGCTTGTGGATCCTGGAACTAATGAAGCCAGATTTCCTCCTTCATTAAACTTACACTTCTCATTACTGTCGTTCATTTTCCAAGTCAGTTTGTTGCAGGTGTTATGTCCGTCCCTCTACAGGAGTTGCAGATGAAGTTACTGAAGGGTGGGCCTGCAACAGAAAAGGAAAAAAGCATATTATGAGCTACTGCCTTTGTTTTTGAAATCAAAGTCAGTTGTAACAAGAGACAGACTTCCTGAGCATCCCACCCGCTGCACTGTAGAGATAATGTGAATGACAGCCATTGTGATATCACCTTGGGGAAAAGCTCTAAACAGCCATTCTTTAAAAGTCATCTTATCTTCATACTGGCTGATTCATACATTAATCAATTATATACAGCATAAATTGTAACCCAGTAAAAATTATTCCAGCCACTTCACGATGGGGAATAAGGTTTTTTTGCAATTGGTAATAAAAGGCTCCAGCTTTACTTGGACCTGACAGAACAGGGTGTCAGGGCTTCGCTGGGTTTTCCCAGCCTAAGGTGTTTGTAGCTGGCTTAGAGCTTGCAGCACCCACCTGAGTGGTGCCTGAGCCCATGGGTTTGTGCTGGGTGAGCCTCACTGAAGGTGAAGGACTGACAGATCCCATTTTCCCCATGCACACAACAGCAGCCCTTTGGTTCAGTGAGGCTGCTTGCAAACCTGGGCTGGGATCTGAAGAGGAAGAATGAGATTGGGATTAGGAAATGAACACAATTAGTCCCAAGCAGACCCAAGACTGGAGAGGAAGAAAATCCCACCATTAATGTCCTTCTAGCAGGGACTTCAGAATGCTGATGATGTGAGTTCCCTCCATCACCATGAGATGAAGGAGACAGTCAACCTTAGGACCCAGAGGTAAACCTAAGTAGTGAACAGGGCTGGTGTTAGGGCACTTTGTACTAAAAATGTAACTAATGTAACTGCACCATCAATTAAGTTTTTCTGTATTAATGAGATCATTGTGGACTATTGGGCTGCTTAAAGCAGTAACTGGAGTAAAAATGAATTCTTAGCTCAATAGACAGTGTGTTAATTTTTGCTCATAAGAAGATTTTGGTGGTAAAAAAATAATCCACAGTAAATCTGGTGCACCATATTTTGCTGAATTAACATAGTTGAGTTTTCACTTTTTTCTGCTTCTAACAAGCTGCTGCACAACAAAGCTTGGTGCCCTGCTCTTCAATTAATGAAGTCAGACATTACCCATGTGAAGGATAAATTGGTCTTTCCCTATTCTTTGATATTTCTCAAAGCTTTCACTTACTGGGCCTCTGCCCTTCAAACCCAAACTCCACTCTCCCTTACCTGAACACTAAAATGCTCATGTATTGGCAACTGGTGTGAGACTGATTATAAATACTTAATAAATCTGTTTTCCCGTACTGCAAAGCTTAGGAGGTGAGTAGTTCCAGGAGGATTCTCCACTGTCTTTAACATGGGAGTCTAGATTTTCCTTCCTCCATCACAGTTTTTAGCATGAAACTGGAAGAAACCTGTTACTCTGTCATCATGCAAACTGAGCTGTAAATTCAGAAATTACTAGGGATGACCAAATTCTCTTTTTCTCACCTTTTCCTGTGTTTTCATGTATACAGATCCTCATTATTCACTTTCTGAAATTTTGACAAACCTCCTTTCCTTTATGAAACAGACTAAGACATCATTTCAGCCCATAAAGAAATAGCATGGAATTTGTTTCTTGGTCTTGTATTCTATGAATAGGGATTCTGAGTAACCACAGAGACTTTCTGAAGTCTTTTCATTTCGTCCTCTTCATTTGATTTGCCATTGAGGCAACATATTTTGCTCTGATGGCAAGCCTGCATTCCAGTATACAGGATGCTTTTAAATCACCATAGGCATTAAAGAATTTAAGGTCTTATTATGGTGTGTTTTCCACCTTTTGGTTATTTACTGTACTAGTTATATTTACTTCTTCCTCACAACTGCCATGCCACGTTCAAAGTAAATATTTTGTACTATGGTATGTGTGGTGAAATATATTCCACAGCAATAATGAAGTAAATAACCCAATACCAGACCTTTACTTTCTAGTTTCTACAGAACTGAGGGTGTTGGTTTTTTTTTTTTTGTTGTTTTGTTTTGTTCTTAAATCTCAGAGCACGACTGTTGAAGTAAAATTCAACTCTAATTAAAATTGGCCTACCAGGCTTCTCCCTTTCCTTATAAAATATTCCTGTGTAACCAATTCCTCTACTTGGGGCATGCAAATCTACTACACTTTGAAATCAGTTTCTCTAATGATGCATCTGGCAAAAACAAAAACATAATTCACAGCCTGCAACAATTTGTGAATGTTTTAACAGCCCCTCAACTTTAAAGAAGTTTTAAGGTCACTGCTCTATCTGCCCTAGAACAACAAACGTGGGATAAAAGCCTGGGTATAACTACATGAGGGGAATGGGGTGCAAGGGGACAAAAAGGAAAGAACTGCACCTCTTATAATTGTGGCCTGCGTTAAAATTATATTGAACTGAGCCAGGAGTCATAGCCAGATTAAATATCTTCAGGAAATAATTTCATTGAGAGTCAGCAATTTCTTCCTCCCCGCAAAGAACTTTAGCTTTTCTTGGGATACACCATTTGCAGTGTATAGCCTCCAGTGTAACACAGATTTCTTTGGCTTAGCATCTTAAGTAGGTGATATTTGCAAGAGTATTCCCTTCTCCACTTCTTGCCAAGGCAGGAAATAATATTAATCAGCTTTGCTAAAGTTACTCTGCTCCATTATTTCAGGTAGGAGGGCCCATGGGAAGACAAGGGGAGAGAACTCCACAGAAGGGAAGAAAAACTTAGGAAGGAGCAAGGAGAAAAAGAAAGGCATGAGGAAACAAATACTGAATAGAGAGAAAACAAGAATAAAGGAAACATACAAAGTATAGAGATCCTAATCCAGAGTGATGCTCAGCTAAAATATTAATTTTAAGCCTTTTAAAGCTTAAATACTTTGAAGCACTGAGCTAAAGGAATTGCCTAAATACAATCTTGCACTAGTTAAATAAACCCTGTCAGGTAGCATGACACAATAATAATTAAACCAGTACAATCTGGTGTTTCAAAATATACTGATTTAAGACCTTGGTTCTATTTGTCTGTTTGTGAACTTATCCCAGTCTAGGTAACAAATTTCAGGTCAAATTAATAAGCCAGTAAAAGGCAAAAGTACATGTCAAAGCACAAGGAGTGCTTTGGGTGGGATAAACCTCAGTTTACAAACACCTGCCAACATCAATCTACAACTAAGTTCCCCAAAATTACACTGTCTTTAGGTGCTTATGCAGTTGCAATCTGTCATAGCTTGTTACTAGGCTTGGGTTTCCCTTCTGCCTTCTGTTCCTTGCCACTTCTGCTCCACGGAGGGGGAGAACACCCTTGAGCTCCGTGCTGGTTCCTTTACCCATCTCTTCCTTTCCCCAGCCACACTGTCAACCCTCTCTCTGTCCTTTAGGTTCACAGACAGAACCTTGGCGTGTGAATAATGGTGGTGCTTTGGTGATCTTTGGCATTCTATCTCCCTGACTGCTGCTGCATATTTAATCTCAGTTTGAAACACCTTCCTCGCTGGTATTTGGATATCATGGTGAGAAACCTCTTGGCAATGTCCCTGATTGGACTCAGAATATTCCTGCAGCAGAAGCCAGGGCATGGGCTTGGCACTGTCCGGGGAGGGAGCAACTTCAGCAGGGGGTGAGGGAATTAAAATATCTGAAATGGCAGGGAGGGTGGAACGAGATGATTTTTGGGGTCCCTTCCAAGCCAAAGCATTCTATGCAATGTGATGATGCTGTGGCATACTCAGAACTCTTAGAGGGGGGCAAGGCAAAGCAGAGGTGCTGCAGGAGCACTGTGTGTTTCAGCACAAGCATGAGCAGCCCAGATGGATCTGGCAGTCTGTCTTAAAATCCCTGGATGAGTTTTCTGAGGTGACAAAGTGCCCAAGGATGAATGCAGTCGAGTACAGCAAAATCTCCTTGGGTTCTAATCTGCGTTTTAGGCACTTGGAAAATCTGACCTTAAGTATTAAGTAAATGGCTGTTTCCTCATGAAGCGAGCATAAACCCCCCAAGCAACTGATAGGTGAGTTTGTTCAGTCCTGAATGTATTTCTTAGAAATTTGTACATACTGTACTGGTTTTTATGCATGGACTAGCGTAAGGCACAAAAACACTCTTTTTTTTAACATTTTAGATATTTTTAGTTGAGTGTTGTGTATATAATGCCTTTGCACTTTCTGAGGCTGTATATGTTCTTTATTAACATATTTAAGGTAGATCCAGGATCAGAGATAACAAAACTGGAGTTGGTATTTTACACTTGATGTGCATACCACTTTAAAATTAAGCTTATTAAAGATAATGGGATGATCCATTGGCAGGCCTTCAGCTGCAGAGCGAGAGGTGACAGGCTATTTGGTGCACAATTTACTGAGTGCCTCACTCCCCCCTCCTCCTTAACCATGGGCATTGTAAGTTCATTCTATTAACCTTAATAGGTTTGCTTTCAAAGTGTTTTACCCCGAAGATTTAAATGTGAACCCTGTCATACGTCAGCCTGCAGCTAACTTAAGCAACTAAACTACAAGGAGATGCAACCTATTTATCTCTGTGCATATTTGTATGTATGCCCACAAGTAGCGGCATCTCCCGCCTGTGAATAAGTGATGTGCTCTGCCTTGCGTGATGCTCTGGTGCTACAGGTCCTTCATTGCCCCACGGGTGTCTCGGGAATTTTTCATTCTCTCAATTAAAGCGGCATTAATGGCAGGCATCTCCAGCTAGGGAGCGTCTTTGCATGCACTACTTGAAAAAGGTTGTGCGAGTGAGAGCAGCTCGGGTTTTTTTCCCTCACATACCAACTCCAGAAGGTATATCTGAGGGCTGCCCTCTGTCCCAGCAGGACGTCCTTTTCCCTCCGCCTGGGACCCAAAGGCAGAATTAGAGAGAAAGTCGTAGCAGATTTCGCCTTTGAGTTAAGGGCAGGCTCAGGCAGCTTTGCTCAGAACAGCAGCCATTATCTTTCCTCTATTGCGACGGTTTAAACAGCTCATCAGACACTAGTGCCACTTTTATGGAACCTAACAAAGCCACCGAACCAGCTGGGTGCCTCCCGTCATTCCCACTCCAGAGATCCCTCTAAGCGGCTCCCCCCGCACAATGACACTGTCCCCGACAGATTTAGGTCCTTGCAGGACTCCACGTTTCTTCCCTTCCTTTGAGGAGCTACAACAGGAGCTCGGAGAGGCCAACGTGGCTGTAAATGATGAGTTATCCACGGCCCCCCTTTTCCTCGCCATGGAGAACACCACCCTGTCCTTGGCCGGGCAGCCCAGGTGGGCACAGGTGACACAGGTGAGCAGGGGCTGGCCCTGTGCTTACCCTGAGCCACTGTTCACCTCCTGATTCTGCACCCTCAGAAGACAAGGAGAGTTCCTGTACATGTCAGTCAAGGGAAGGCAATTCTTCCAGCAAATCACTGGGTTGTTCCTACTTCTCAACCCTTCCTGTGCAGCCAGGTCACAGCAGAGAAGGCCTCTCAGGAGTCCCAGTCAGGTTAGCCAAACAGCTTGCCTGTCATCTCAGTAATCTGCAGGGTCTCCTGCCTTCAGGAAATCAAGAATATAGTGATAGGTATTAGCCTGTGCTATCTCTATTTAGTTACCCACAGTGTCTTGAGAGCAGCTGATTTGATGCAAATGCCTTATTTGTAAAAGTTATCACTTGAATACACAATCTTCTTTCCAAAGTTTATCTTTCATCCATCTTCCTGACAGAATATTGTTGATGATCACAATAAATCTTCTTCTCAATTTGTATAGAATTGATTCATAAACAAATGCCATCTGTCTATTCATTAGTAATACAGATTCATTTGTATTTGGCTGTGGATCTCAGGTTGATTTAAAAGTATGGCTATACCTCCTTGATGCCATTATACAGATGAGGCAACAAAGGCATAGAATGCTGTAAACCAGATCTCTCAAAGGTAACTTAATTCCTCAGACATCATATACACTCGAGGCTATGGATCTACAGGGTTTGATTCTGCCCATGCATGCCAGTAGCAGAGTATGGATTAAAACTCATGTCTCCCAAATGCAGTGTCCTGCCTGGTGAGCCATTGGATTATTATTATTATTACTCCACTATTTTCTTTTGCTTTACTGTGTGACCTGACATAACGAATAAGTTTTACCTCCAGCCTGCTCCACACCACTACAGAAACTGATTGCACTTAACATAATCTTTTTAGAGTTTCCTAATCTCTTCAGGACTTCAAACAAATGTGTATTTGGCTCTATTAACTGTTACAGGACCTGGACTTGAACAGGGGCTGTGTTAGATTCTGTCTGCCTGTGTTTGCAAGTCGTCTTTTTTTTTTTTGCCCCCTCAATGACTGTACCTTTCAAATTGGTGTTTTGAGTTCTCAGGAGGTTGTGGAGACTTAAATTGTTGGCACAGGAGAATTGCAAAGATTTAATGTCTGTAATAAAGCATCCCATTTATCTACTGATGCCTGCGTTTTTTGAATTATAAAGCACTTGGGGCTGTACAGACAATCAGAGAGCTGAGCTAGCTAAACAGTCTCAACCTTATTATTCTGCATAAATACTGGGATAGATATCAGAATGAACCATCCCAGCCTGCTAGTTTTAACTCTGGATTCATTTTAGTATAAAGTTAAGCCATGGAGAGAAGAAGAAAATATTTTTGACATTTACACATTGCATGAATCCTCACTGCCAGCCTTGTACAGACTGTTCTGTTTTAGCAATAAAATTGGAGGAGCGGGAGGAACAAATGCCCCCTGCTTTACAAGCAGCTTGTTTCAGACAGCACCAAGAGGGACCTCTGAAGCTACTTGGGTAGTTTTGATTCTACATCCTTTCCAATCAAAAGGCTTCAGATACATGTTGCCAATTACTGAAATCTGCCATAGTTTTTGGACAGAACCCAAAGTACTTTCACTCAAGCACAGAGAGATGATTCTTGTTTTGGTGAAGAAGGGAAGGGGCCAAAAAATAAAGCGTTAAATGATGATGTCTGACATTATGCTGTGAATGTTAGAGACAGGTCCTATCTTTTCGTTGAACAAAATCCTTAAATGTTTCTAACCTTTTCAGTCTAAATTAGATTGGTCTATTTGAAAGAAGGAAAAGAATTCTGACTAATGCTACTATAAGTTAGCCTGAGCAGTATATCTGTTTTGAGATATGCAGAGACTGATCATCCTGGGGAAGAACAGCAAACACTGCTGCCTTTAGCCCTGTTGTATAAATCCCCTCGCAATTCATACTGACTTCCCTCTTCTTTCCTTGCTGAGTCCCAGGAGATGTTATGAGTAAATAAAAGCTGCTGCCCTCCTAATCACCCTGCAACTCTTCCCATCTGATCAGTTTTAATGGTGCTGAAGTGCAGTCCTGGTCGTGTCATAACTGTGCTCCACAGAAGTTACCCAACTCACTGCTCCTCTCAATAGTTTTCCTAAAGCAGAGGAAGCTGTATGGAGTGTGCTAGGAAGAATTTTTTACATATATAAATGTATGCAATAATACATAAAAATTGCAGTTTCTCCCTCTGCAGACCAGTCATCAAGTCTTCACAAACTTTAAGGGATAGTATCTCAGGTGAGAGCCATGACTGGCTGGTTAGCTACCAGAGGGTTCAGAGGTCTGAACACACTCCCTCAGCCTTTCCTGTAAGTCATTTTGAAACTCCCTCTGTCAGACAGCCCCATCACTCAGGAACCACATCTGCTTGCCTGTTTATTTGCTCCCTTAGGGTTGAGGTCACCTGCCCTCCTTTTAACTAATCAGAGGAGACAGTAGTAATCAAAGCACAACAACAGTGCTCCAAGGATGTCTTTCTTGAATAGCCCCTCTGAATGTTGGTCTGCAAATCTTGCAAAGTAATGAAGACATAAACAACCAGAGGAAAAAAAAACAGGGGAAAAGGTTGGGTCTGAGATCCAGCTAAAGGGAAAAGGTATTGCTGAATCTCATACACTGCCTGGAAAAGCAGGTGTACTGAGGAATTTCCCACGTGTGACAAGAAAAAACATCACTAGCTCATTAAATGGTAGCCCTTCAAAGGAAAATTCAATGGATGTCCTAGCGTAGATGTAAAGTGCAAAAAGTAAGTGAAAGTGTTTATATTTCCAAAAAGTAAATCAGCCTGCTGACTGCTCATTGTCCTTAAGGGACTATCCATAAGAGAACATGCCACTTCTTGTGGAGTTATTCATTTTGCTCTCTGAAATTTCCTCTACTGGAAACCTTTGTTAGGCTTTGATAAACAGTGTTAAATAGTTGTCAGGTCCTGCCTTACAGATCAGTGCATTTGAGCATCGACTGAACCTACTCCTGTGGAGCTGACTCTTAAAAAGTACTCTATACCGTGGTTTGTACCTGAAGGAGAGACCAGTAAAAGAAAGCCAGGGTTCAGGCAGAGGAAGTGTGTCTGACTTGTTTGCCCCTTGCCTGGTTGTGGAGTGGGCTGGCAGTTTGCCTTGCCTTGCAGACCCTTGCACATCTTGAAAGGATTTTAAGGATACCAGCACCAGGCTGTTCTCTCAGGACTGATTTCTCTTTGCAATGCTATTGTTGTGATGAATCATGCATTACTATGATTAGCAGAGAGAGGAACAATTACTTTTTTTTGCAGCAGTGGCTGGTAAAGGATTGCCTGGAAGCCCAGATGTGACAGAGGTGGAAAAAGCATCTTCTGGGATATGAAGAGAATAGAGAGATGGGAATTGATGTATTTACAGTAAAAAACCCCAACAAAACATTGAAGAGAACAGCAGGAGGAAGACCTGCAAGTGAACAGCACCAGGAACAGGCTCCTGACCGAGATGGACCCTCCCTCTGAGCAAGTAAGCCTATTCTCACGCATAAGTAGCTGTTTATCAGCAACTATTTGTACCAGATGGTACTCCTCAAGCACAAATTAAAAAAATAATTACAGAGACACTGACAGATACTGAAAAAGAAAAATAAGCTGTCCTGGAGAAAGTTTAATAATATTACCAGGCAGTAGGAAAGTGCTTGTCAAAATTGAAAGGAAAGGGGTGGGGAGACAGAGTGGAAGAAGAGATAATTAACAGGAGAGCACACGCCAATTGCATGGTGGTTCCCACATGGTGTCCCTTCTTGGGGGGACAGCAAGCTGCTTCTTCCTGGTGCTGGTTGTTTTTAACTTGGTTAAAGAAGGAGATGCTGAGATGATACCAAAGCCCTAACAGCCTTTGAAATTCAAAGTCTCAGTGGAGAGAGTAGGAAACTTTAAATGACACAAAAGTGAAACAAAGTGTTTTCTAAATTTATGGTGTAAACAACAGTAATCATTTGATGTCCTTAATATCTTTGTTTACCAATAATCTCATTTCTCTCATTGTTAAGGCATGAACACTTCCAATGCTTCTGAATGTCTATCAGTCTCTGTGGCCTAAAACTGTAGCGTGTAATCTCTCTTATACGTGGCAGGGCAGCTTACCTGGAAGGTCCAAAGCAAAGGTTTAGTGCTTGAAGCATTCAAACCAAAGGCACAACTCCAGTCACTGGGATAATCACAGAATGCTCTGGGTCAGAAGGGACCTTAAAAATTGTCTAGATTGTTACAACACTCCTGCCACGGGCAGGGCCACCTTCCACTAGACCAGGTTGCTCAGAGCTCCATCCTTGCATCCAGCCTGGCCTTGCAAAGTTCCACAGATGGGGCACCCACAGCTTCTCTGGGCAACCTGTTTCAGTTCTTCGCCACCTTCACAGTAGGGAATTTCTTCCTAGTATCCAGTCTAAACCTACCCTCTTTCATTCCCCTTTGTCCTAAAAATGTGTCCCAGCCTGGCCCTACACTGAGATAATTTAAATCACATTGACCTGAGTGTGACTCTCAGACTAACAGCTTAGACTGACCTGTCGGTCCCACTCCTCTCCTGTTTGACTGGAAACTCTCACTGACAGGGAATCACAGAAGCATTAGGTTGGGAAAGACCTCCGAGATCATCAGTCCCAACCCAGGAGGGAAGGATGGAGGAGGACCAGGAGCGAGAGAGAGAGAGAGGGAGGGAGGCCAGGAGGTAAGGAGGGATGGAGAAGGCTGGGAAGGACGGAGTGCGGCCGGGAGGGAAGGATGGAGGGAGAGATGGAGGGGGTTCGAGAGGGAGGGATGGAGAGATGGAGGAGGACCGGGAGGGAGGTTAGGAGCGGCGCTCCTCTGCTGCCCTCTGGTGCGGGGCCGCAGCCCGCTGCGCTCCCTGGGAGCTGGCGGGACGGCGGCGGGGCAGGCCCGCAGCTCCCGGCGCCGCCGGCAGCGCGGGGAGATGGCACACCCTGCCCTCGGTGGGGCGGAGAAGGGAACCTGCACATCAGACACACGTCTTGGGGGCACAACCTGACCCCTGAGCCTCCAGAGCAAGCTTAAATGCCGCGGGTGCTGTCCGTTTTATGCCTGGGGCTGATTAACATCCCGGTTAAGGACGCGTAAATTGGCAGAAACCACGTATGGAACAACCTTGGGGATGAGACGGGCGGTCGTTCCGCACAGGCTCCACCGGGATGCGCCGCCAGGCTGCGGCCCCTCACGGCCTGCCCGGGCACCGAGCACTGCCCGCGGGGGGAGCCTGGGGCCTCCTTCTTCGTCTCCATCGTCCGTCTGTCTGTCTGTCTATCTCTCCCGCTCCCTTCCGCCTCCTTCCCCGGCTCTCCCCGCTCTGGCCACGCGCATGCGCCGCCGCGCGGGTCCCTCTCCTCAGCCCCGCCCCTTCGGCCCCCATCCCAGGCTCCCCATAGGCTGGCACCGCTGTCAATCAGCGGGGGAAAAGCGCGGGGCTTGGCGCGTGCGCCTCTCCTCACGCTCCAATCCGCCGCCGAGCAACGGATGGCGGCGGCGATCGATTCTCTCGGCGTGCCTTCCCCACACGCAACGTCCCCGTCGCAATCCCGGTCCCCGTCCCAATCCCGGTCCCCGTCGCAATCCCGGTCCCCGTCCCAATCCCGGTGCCCATCCCGGCGGGATGTAGGAGGGCTCGCGCGGCCCGCCTATCGCCCGTGGCCGGCAGGGAGAGGCGGGCACAGCGGGCGAGCTCCGGCCCTCGCCTCAGGGCCATGGAGCGCGCGTTCTCGCCGCTGGAGTGCCTGCTGCCCGCCGGTACGGTATCCCGGCTCCCTCAGGGTATCCCGGCTCCTGCAGGGTACCCCTGCCTGCTTGTAGGGTACCCCCGGCTCCCTCAGGGTATCCCGGCTCCCTCAGGGTACCCCCGCCTGCTTGTAGGGTACCCCCGGCTCTTACAGGGTATCCCGGCTCCCTCAGGATATCCCGGCTCCCTCAGGGTACCCCCGCCTGCTTGTAGGGTACCCCCGGCTCCCTCAGGGTATCCCGGCCTCCTGTATGGCACCCTCTGCCCCGGTCATAGGGCACCTCCTGCCCGGTTTTAGGGCATCCCCTGCCCAGGGCGGTGTTAGCGGGGATTGCCCGGCCCGGGGATGCGGGATGTGCTGCAGCGGGATAATGTGCTTCAGAGGGATGATGTGCTGCAGCGGGATGATGCGCTGCAGCGGGGCCGCCCTGCCTCTATCCCTCCATCCCAGCTGTGCCTGCTGTGCTCTGTCCCCGCTCCCTGTCCCCACTCCCTGTCCCTGTGTTCTGTCCCTGCACTCTGTCCCCGCTCCCCTGACCCTTTCAGCCCCGCACAGCAACACTTTGGGGTTTCTCTTTGGCTTTCCCAGGCTCTCCTCCCGTGTTGTTTTTGAGACCTGAGCGGTGATCCTCATTAGCATAGATCATTAACCTCAGTACCTGGGTAAAGGATGGAGCACATGAAATAAGCACAGACTCTCTGAGTGGCTCACGCATTGTTTGGAGTAGGTACCTCTTCGTCACTGTTTGTTTACAGTGTCTCATTCAGTAGGGTCCACTTTGTTATTCAGTGACAACATTATAAACAGTAAATATTTTTATCTTTCTATTACGTGACTTTAAAGCTGCATTAAAAATCATTTGGGCACAGCAACTGAATTACAACGTACACTGCTCTTTTCGACTCTGTTCTGGCACAGAGACCATGGTGAGGTATATATTGTTATTCATTTACTAGTAAGATCTGCAGGAAGGGCAGAGTTTAACAGAATGTACACTTTTGACAGTTCAATACATTTTTATACCTAGCAGTTTAATAGAATGTTTAAACTCATTCCTCTATTTTATTTTTTTGGCTCTGATTCTTAAAAACTTCTTCAGGATGTGCCTAAATCTAGTAACAGAGCTGTACTCAAGGTATTCCTGCCAGAAATGTGTGTTTGACACTGCATTATGTGTATTTTGAGATGCACTGTAGCTTTGGGTGGAAAGGAGGAATGAGCACGGAGGTGAGATTTTAATGGGTTAATTTTGATTCCTTGCAAGGTGATGTCCATGGGTGTGAAATAAGGAATGAGTGCTTACCAAGCATGCAATAAGGTGAGAGAAAAAGTTCCCTTAAGAATTCAGGGCCACAAAGTTGATAAGAGATCTGGAGAACCTCGCTTACGAAGACAGGCTGAGAAAGTTGGGGCTGTTCAGCCTGGAGAAGAGCAGGCTGTGTGTGTCTGAAGGGGGCCTGCAGGAAACTGGAGAGGGACTCTTCATCAGGGACTGTAGTGGTAAGACAAGGAGCAATGGGTGCAAATTGAAAGAGTGGAAATATATCAGGCATAAATTCTTTACTGTGAGAGTGGTGAGACACTGGCACAGAATGCCCAGGGAGGTTGTGGATGTCCCAGCCCTGGCAGGGTTCAAAGCCAGGTTGGGTAAGGCCTTCTGGTCTAGTGGGAGCTGTCCCTCCATGTGGCAGGGAGGGGTTGGGACTAAATGATCTCTAAGGTCCATTCTGACCCTTTAACATTCTGTGATTTTATGGATTTATCCCTGTGGAAGTACAGGCATCACTGTTTACATTCTAAGATACTTGTCTTTCATAGGCATTGGATTATGTTAGGGCTAGTACATGTCCTCGGTTTAGGTTTTTTTGTTTGTTTGTTTTCCTCTTTGGTTGTGTCTAGTGTGATTTGAAATGTTTGTTCACAGTTTTCTGGTGACCTAAAGACTTCTCACACCAGAGGCTTCAGCTGGGTATAAAGAATCCTGCTTCTTCCAAGGAGATGTCTGCTACCTGTGTCTGAATGTTGTAGGATGTTGTGCCTTTGTAATACCCAGTGGTCCTGCATCTGGATCCCTGTCATCATTACCAGAATTACCAGCTGGCTTAGCCTGATCAGAGTATTCAAGGCTGAGCAGATTTATTTGGCAGTTTCACAGCCTAAACTGGTGTCCCTCTAGATGAACTCAGAAATAAGATTTTCAAAATTGGGTGGGTAAAATGAGCCTCCTGATTTCTTCTGGAAGAAGTACCTGCCAGTAGGAGGGGTTGTGAAAGATTGGTCAGCCCTGATTGGAGGCTATTAATTGCTTTCTCTTTTTGAAGATGTTCAGAAATTATGCTGCTATTTATACAGAACAGAATGAAACACAGGTTTTGGAACATATTATCGGGTGTCTGAATTGGAATTTCAGGGCCTTGTGTGCCTTGGTAATTTTAGTGTAGTTAGAGTGAGTTCTTAGATTGTACATCTCCCCACGTAGCACCTGATTGAAGTCCCAGTAGTGGATATTGGAGAACTGCTGTGCTAACTAAGTGTGCTCAGGGACTTCAAACATTATTCAGTCAAACAGCTGGAGCACTGCTGAAAATCACCATGCTGCAGCCAGAACGCTGTGCCGTGGGCCTTAGGGCTGTGCTGATTTGCTTAATGCAGTTCAGAATGGGTAACAAGGTAGAATTTAAAGTGGGATTGAGCTCTAGGTTTGTGTCTTGCGTGCTGAAACAAATATATTTTCATTTCCTCATGAAGTGAAACCATTAGAAAGGTTCACAGAAGTCCACCATGAAGTCCTGTAGGCTGTGGTGAAAGGGTCCGGCAGAAGTTTCACAGGGTGAAGCTGTTGTAGAAGTCTCCATAACGATGTCACACTATGGCCTATGAATTTATGACAAGAGTAGCTTTGTTTGTTCTGGAGCATCCTTTGATAGATTCGACATTTCCCTCCTGCTGGTTATACCCTTTTCTTGCACTGTCATTGCCTCCTGCTGCTTGTCCCAGACTGTGCTGCAGGCACTTCTGCAGAGAGACAAGTGTTTCTAATTTATTATTTTAATACCGTGATCTTCAGGAGCTGAGTGTGCTGTGCTTGTGACTGCTTAACAGTGGAAGTACTGTAGCATCCTCTAATAAGGTTGCCCCTGAATACCACTTGAGATTTGGAGAAGGGCAGAGTGCCAGTTTGCTAAGCTGTGTTTTCTCACAGGGAATGTTTTATGTTGCCTGTGGTAATACGGCCTGGATTCTCACTCATCTCCAGATGTGATGAGTGATTGGCCTGGCACAGTCCTTAAAGTGTGGCTCATTATTGGTTTTATCAAGTGGAGTGGTGCAGAAGGAGGTACCTTCCTGAGTTTATAATCCAACAGCTCCTGATATGAGCCTTTTGGAGGTTCCTTCCCCCCCTTTCCCACTTCTCCATGCCCCAAATCAAATGCACTCCTGAACTGTGCTGCACTGAGCACTAGTGGTTAAGAATTGGTTCAGAGTTGGTGTGCCACCTTCTTCTCACCAAAGCAAGGTCATTTATATGCCATGGGAGACAGAGCCACAGCAAATAGGACAAAGACTGCTTCAAGATTATGGGGAAAATATATAGTTGTCGCTTTGTGCAAAGGGACTATAAAATTCTGCACTGAATTTAAAGCAAAGAGAACAAGAGGAAGCAACAATACGCTGTGAATGCTCTTCCATCATTCTGCAGGCTTGATTGTCTCTTACTTTACTATATGTCTTCTGCTGGAAGTGTTACTGACTGTAAACAGGTTACCTCTGAAAGCATTGTATCACCATATTCTTTTTAAGTGCCTGGGGCTTGAACTTCTTCCTTAATGTTCCCTTTTATCTGACACTAAGGATTGAAAGTGTGTTTGCCATTCAGTGAATGACCTCCAGCCCGGTACAAGTGCCAATGCCTATTTAAATGCCCCTTCGCTAGAGCTCTCTGTGGGCTCTCCTGCATTATCTTGCAATCTAACAAATCCAACAGAATTCTGTGGTAGAAATTGAGACAGTCGTGGGGTTAGGAAATCACCTGATGGTCTCTGTTAGCTCTTGAGTATCAAGGGAATATGGAAAGAGTGTGGGGTCCCAAACTATTGGGCAGTGCTGTAATTTGACAGGGTTTGTGCCACTGCTGTTGGGTCAGACTGGTGAAGTTTTTCAGGTGAATCAGATCATTCAGAAGCTATTATTGAGTTCACCAAAGCTGAAAAATGTTAGCAGAGGTGTTAGTTCTTTCAGGACAACTACTGGAGTTCCTTGATGAAATTAGGAAGCACTTCCATATGGCTCTTTTACTGTTCTGTCTTTTTTAATTGAAACACATTTAAAATGCCTTCTTTTTTTTTTTTTTTTAAATGTGAATGTTGCTGACCTGCTCCTGCTCTACGTTTCATATAAGAAGCAACACCAGTCATTTGTTCTAGTTACCTGGGATGCCTTAGTTTGCTTTTTGAGCTGTTACTATTCAGCCTTGGACCCTGCTGCTTGCTAATCTGCTGTGCTGGGTCAGCATTTGTTCTGTAAGCATTATTGTATAGATTACTTACAGGTGCACTTATGAGTGAAGTATTACAGATGGCATTTAGCAGTCACAGTCCTTGTTAACTTCACCACTTTCTCTTGGATCTTTGCTTTCACACACAGATAGCTTTTGATGTTCTTTATCTTTTTTTTTAATGCTTTGTGTGCAGGTGTGTTATTTGAAAGGGGACAACAAGATGTCTTTAACAACATGAGGTAATAGGAAAATGAATATATGTTTCCTGATCACAGAGTCAGGTTGGAAAAGACCTCTGAGATCACTGAGTCCAACCTATGACTGAACAACACCAAGTCACCCAGACCACGGCACTGGGTGCCACGTCACATCTTTCCTTAAACACCTCCATGGATGGGCACTCCACCACCTCCCTGGGCACCCCATTCCGATATCTAATCACCCCTTCTGGGAAGAAATTCCTCCTAATGCCCAGTCTAAACCTTCCCTGGCACAGATGAGTGTGTACACACACAAAGGCCCCTTCAGAATCACTAGACTTCAAAGCCAGTTTCTGTTGATGTGGATGCTGCAGTCTCATCTTGTGCAGCCTCAGTGCACCAATAGTTCCATATTTTGCACTCACTAATTGGCCATAGCTGACTCCCGTTTGGATGGAAAGATGATGGCCGAGGGGACTGAGGTGATCTGAACTCAAAAAACAAACAAACAAAAAAAATCTCACCCCAAAAAAAACCCCCCAACCAACCCAACCCAAAACCCCACAACAACCCAAACCACACCAGAGTGTAAGAGCAATGATGATGTTAGTGGAGCTTCTGGGACAAAAGCTCACATTCCTTACTGCTTGCACAGACAGTAAAGCACTTGGATAAACTCCTTTTGGGAGATCTTATTATTTTCTGTCAGTTGAGGCTTTCAAGAGCAGCTTGCAGTGAATTCTGTGAGACTGAGCCTTAAAGCTGGGAAATGCACTAGCTGACCTCCTGTAGGATCTTTTTTGCTTTTTCTTTTGTGATTTAACATCTGGTAGGAAGGTGGGAAATGCACTTAGTCCAGTCTTCA
The DNA here is from genome assembly GCA_035583185.1 of Anabacerthia variegaticeps. Classification (NCBI taxonomy): domain Eukaryota; kingdom Metazoa; phylum Chordata; class Aves; order Passeriformes; family Furnariidae; genus Anabacerthia; species Anabacerthia variegaticeps. Next base: position 52,500,720 of record JAWWEW010000078.1, on the reverse strand, counting down.
AAACGCTTATGTCGTTTGTATCCAATCAAATACGTGCAGGACTGCTGGAAACCACTGAAACTTGTTAGTGTTTAAAGAGCAAAATGTTAATCTTAAGAAGGTGCAGGAAGTCAAGGAGAAGAGAGGACTCTCAAGCTTTGTTTCTCCTCTCCTGTGTTCACTTGCATGTTTAAGGCACTGGAGTAGTCTCACAGCAACTTTAGCATTACGCTGTATCTCAAATTTGTGTGTATACATGTATATAGAATTTAGTTTTACTTTCTGGGAAAAACAAGGAGACTTCTCCTGTTTGCAAGGCTCACCCAAGTCTGTTTTATGGAGAAATTGAATATGAAGCATAGAAATGAGGCACTTTTATTTACACAACACATGTATGTTTCAAATTTTTCAAGATCCAAAACATAAAATCTCAGGCATCCTTGTGGATTTCCTTCAAATTTTGACATCCTAAGATATTAATCACAGCTTAATCTATGTAGAAAATAGCAGCACCAAAAGTAAAACCTAAAATCAAAGTCTTAAAAAAGGGAGGGAAAAAAACCAACCAACCAAAAAAACACAAGTCAAGTAAAGAAACCAAAGGTAACCAGGTTAAAGGGTTAGCAGCTTCTCTTCGCTGGTAAGTTCTTACCAGCTCTCACTTCTAGTGAGTTTTTGGTTTGGATGTAACTTCAGGGATTAGGACCTTTCACAACAGCACTGTTAACTTTGTTTGTAGAAGTGACTAGCCAGGTAACAAATTTGGTTCTGTGTGACTTAAAAATAACCCATGCTAGTCTCAAAGCACTGCTGTTGAAAAATGCGGATTAAAAAAAGGGAAGGGGGACCCTTGTCATGCCCCCTCCCAAAAAAACAAACCAAAACCCCCCAAAAAAACCCCAATCAGACAAAAAAAAAAACCTCAAACCAACAAATAAAGCACAATCACAAATCCCAACAACCCATTAGTAGACCTTACCCAGTACAAGAGGTAGTGAATGAACAGAAGTGTGATGTGTACACCGTGTTATGACAGTACAGGACATTCCCTGTCTCTGATCTCTAGAATTTGCATTCTGTCCAGCAAGATTAACTAATCTGATCAATTGGCAAATAATTTCAATATTGAAAAGAACTATCTGTTGTCCCTTGCACCGAAATGTGACTACACGTGATCACAGTGAAGTCTAAACAGTTGTTAAGATTTTTGGCTTACATCTTTCTGTAAATCATAGCTGTGGTGGATTACATGGGAGTAATTTATGGAAACAGCTTCTCCATTCCATCCAGCTCTGACCTCAAACATGAGGAATATGATTAACAGTGTTTGTGTAGCACTGCCTTTGCAAAATTAAAAAAAGGATTGAGAATTTAAAGTTGTTACAGGAACATTCTGTTAGTTAAATTTTACATAGAGAGTACACATAGAAGCTTTTGGCTTGCTTTAAATTTAATCTGTTGCTGTACATCCAGTAGCAGTTGGAGCTGCTGGAAGGCTTTTCCTGTAATTTCCTAGCTTTGAATGTTATTTTGAATGGCAGTTGAATTTTCTCAGTGCTAGGGCTGATTCTTTGTGGCTTATGTTGATGGATTGTCTGCCAGCCTTCCTCTCTGGCAGGACAGACGCTGGAGGGAAGCATGTGTTTATCAGGCCAATTGAAATAAATGGGAAGCTGGCCAGTGAATTCACTAGGAGCAGAACCTGTCCCCTCACAATTTATTTATTTTACAGTTGCGACTGCTGTTGTGCGTTCTGTTTTATTTCTTGTTTTCTCTTACTGTAGCTCTTCTTTTCTGGTCTGTTCTTTCCCCCAGATTATCTGGTCAACATTGATCCTGGGCAACGCAGCAATAAGAGAGTAAGAAATATTTATACATACAGGTTTTGACCAAATTGTCCAGTGCCTGTGCTGCTAAAAAGCAACTGTATGTCTGACAGAAGGGACCTAGCTTTACTGCAAAAAGAAAAAACCGATGGCACTAAATGCTGGGGCCTCAGAAGTTCATGTTCTAGAAAAGCTTTGACAGTGTCAGTAAGGGTGTCTGTGGACTTGGTGCAGACACAGCAAGGGCTGTCAGGGGAGTAATTTCTTTTTTCTTTTCTTTCCTGCATTCAGCTTTCTTAGCAGAAGGGTCCTGCCATGTCAGTGAAATCTCTGTGTGCATGTGTGAGATTTATTTGTGTTTGTACTTATAGTTAATGTAGGTGTGGCAAGCAAAGTGTTGACCTACAGAGCAGACCTAAGCTGAGGATGAGTTAGAACACTCTTGGTCTGAAACCACACCTGGGCAGCTGTGCAGCACATGGTGTGACTGAAATCCCTGGCAGCTTTCCCCAGGGGGACATGTGGCACAGAGCAGCTGTGCCAGTAGAGTCGGGCTCCCTTTTGGGACTCTGCACTCCTGGTGAGGGTTTGTGTATGGGTAAATCCTGGAGGCTGAGGTGAAGGCCCTGCTAGGGAGTTTGGCCTGGGTCTCAGTAATGCTTACAAGCTATCAGGGTCTTTGTCTGCTTTAAATGCAGCTGCCAGCCTCTCATGCAGACACTTCAAGGCAGGCATCACTTCCACTTGAGGAAATGAGTGCTCTGCAGGCTGTGCAGGGCAAAGCACAGCCTTGTGAGCGTAGCCTGTGTCCCCATGCGGAGCTGTTTCCCTGCTCAGTGTACAGGTCCAGACCATCCAAGCAGTGTGGCCATCTTGTGAACCTGAAAGAGAAACAAATGTCCAGGAGGGCAGCTCGAGAGTCAAGCAGTTAAAGATCTGCCAGCTGGACTCTTGGGCTGCCAGCAGAAGGGGTGCAGTGGCTTAGCTGCTGTAGGTGCAACAAGAATATTTTGGGCAATGTGTCATCCCCTTGTGTCATAATGAGTCAACCTGGGTATGCTGGAGGTGATTAAGCTCTGGTATGAAAGTGTCTGTCTCCATATTCCCATTTCCTGCTATGAATGGAAAATTTACCCATCAAGTTCCTTAAAGAAGAGCATGATTTATTCTTTACTTTAAAAAAATAGAGAGGTGAAAAGGGGGCAATGCTAGGGAATGTTTGTTAAGGGCAGGTTAATGTTTGGCTGTCTGGACTTTAGACAGCAATGTTCTTGAAAGGTACTGCCACAAGACTTTGCCTCAGACCAATCTCATGACTCCACTGTTGTGGGACCTCACCTGGAGTGCTCTGTCCAGCTCCAGGGACCTCAACACAGGGTTGTGGACCTGCTGGAGAACCACAGAGATGATCAGGGTGCTGGAGTACCTCTCCTATGCAGACAGGCTTGAGAGAGTTGGGGTTGTTCATCCTGGAGAAGAGGAGGCTCTGGAGAGACCTCAGAGCACCTTCCAGCACCTCAAGGGGGCTACAAGCCAGCTGGGGAGGGACTTTTGCCAAGGGCATGTGGTTGAACAAGGGGAGGTGGATTTAAACTGAGAGACAGTAGGTTTAGCTTAGATATTAGGAAGAAATTGCTTACTGTGAGGGTGGTGAGAGACTGGCACAGGGTGCCCAGAGAAGCTGTGGGTGCCCCATCCCTGGCAGTGTCCAAGGCCAGGCTGGATGGAGCTCTGAGCAGCCTGGGCTAGAGAAAGGTGTTCTGCCCATGGCAGGGGGGTTGGCACTAGAAGATGTTTAAAGTCCCTTCCGACCCAAACTATTCTGCAGTTCTGTGGTATGACTTTCACTGGGTTCAGAGTAGAACGGTGTTATCTGCAGTTCTGGCTTCTTAGGGTGCTGCTGTATTCCTGCTGTTATTGAGAGTGCTTTTCTATTAGCTCTTCTTTCTTTGCACAGAACCCTCTGTGGGAATGACATTTAGTACTGTATGCTCAGGCTTTGAGCCTTTCTAATGACTTTGGTAACTGTGAACAGCGGATTTAAATGGTCATTTTGTAACTGTGGGAAATAAAATCAGTGAGATCAGATGTTCTTCCTGGAACTGACTTGTTGTAAGGCTTTCACATGGAAACTCCATTTCTTAGATCTGTGTGCCTCTGTTTGCACTCCTGTTCTTGTGTACAGGTCAGCAGTAATGCTGCTGCTGTAATAACCTGATTCATAGTAAGGAGTTTTGTCACTTGAGCCTGTGGAAACATTTCTTCTTTTCTTTTAGTCTGCTGTCCTGTCATAAGATCACAAGTTAAATTTCAGTGCCAACAAACCTTTTTAAGTCGGTAGGAAATCAGGTCTACTATGTAATATTTTGCTTTGTTTCCTGTGAACATCTTTGTTCTGTTTGTTTCTCTTCCCACTCGCAGCTGCCACAGTCATGCTGCCAGAGCCCCGGGTGCAGGCTGGGTTACACAGAGAGCACAGCAGTTGTCACTTGGGAGGAGCAGCAGCAGTGCTAGACAAAAAACATCCCTTCCTTCAGGGTATGTCACCTCCACGAGGAGGGTGTTCTGACAGTGACATGGACACACACAGCTCTGCATGTCTCCTCTCACTGCACAGGGCTGTTTTCCCTGCTGATGGAGGGTAAGGTGTGGGTGAAATTATCAGTCAGGGTCTGCCTTCCCCAGAGAGGACAGGCAGTGATGAGGGCTGGGTTGTGGCTTTGTGGTACCCCTGGTGGAGGGGGCCATATGGTGTTCCAGGGGGTGTCACAGCAGATGTTTTGATGGCACAGGAGTAGCCAGAAGCTCTGAGTGTCAGTAAGGTAGTGCTGGAGCTGTCCTAGGGGCGCAGTGAAGGAGGAATGCTCTTTAGATAACACACAGAACAATTTATTGTTTTCATTGGCAGACAAAGGTATAACAAGGCACAGAGGTTGGCCATTGAAGCCAGGTACAGATTTTTAATGTGGAGAAGAGTAACCAACCATTTGAATGCTGTACCTGGAGAAAGGCAGATTCCACATCAGTGTAAATCAATTGCAAGCCATACTTAACTTGAAACAAAAATGAATTTCAGGCTCTGCTTTATACAAAAGGCTAAACCAGATTGTCACAGTGATCCTTTTGGGCCTCTGAGTGTATAAATTTGGAACACACAGCCTGCCAAGTGAGAGACTTCTTTTCCTTTCTGCTGAAGTAGAATGGACAGGCTTGTGGGGAAAGAAAGGAATGTATATATCATGGGATGCTGCTGCACAAAGTACCAAGTGGCTATTCTTGTGTCACAGAGGAGGCCTTAGAGCTCTTGTGATGTAATTCAGAAATTCAGAGGGCTGTGCTCCCTCCTTATGTTTTGATGAAGTTGTGTTTTCACAGCTGAAAAAGCCCAGCCCAAAAAGCCCTGTAGTATTTTGTCATGGTTCCCAGGCAGCAAGAAGTTATTGCACCAAGGTTTTACTACACAGTGTGCTGAATTTACTGCTGGTTACTGTGAGCGATCGAAAGCTTCACAATTATTTCCATAGATTCTATTCTTATTTATCTATAAATATTATAATTGAGAATCCCACAAGGAGGAAAAAAAAGCTGGAATTTAGACAGTGAAGCGAATAGTTATGCTAAACTTATACAACTTTATGCCCAACTATTCTGTTTCTTGTCCAGATTTGCATTTCCTGAATACATTTGCTGAAATAAATAGCCAGCTCCCTTTGAGAGCAAACTGGGAACTGATTAAATGTAGGGCTTCAGAGTACTAACAAAGGGACTGAACTCTAAAATAGTGTAGTTATGCAGCCCATGTAATGTAAATTAAAACAGCAGAGAGGAAATCTAAATTTAAGAATACACAGGAAGAGCTAGTAATGTTTTGTGAGAGTTTATAAACTTATAGGCTTGTATTCTTATCCTTTGCTGTTTAATCTTCCCTTTTCTTCTGTTCCCCCAAGGGCAAATAGATATGGAAAACACACATGATACAAACAGTAGGTAAAAGAAGTTTTGTTACTTTTCTTGAGAGAAGGAGCCTATGAAAAGAGGAGAATTCAGGAAGGAGATCCTGCTGTTCTATTCTGTTCAGTGGAAGAACCTTTGCAGCTGACTGTCTGTATAGAATTGTCTCATTCACAGCTTCCCCAAAAGCATCCATAACATACCTTGGAAACATGCCATGATTATATTGCAGTTGGGTAAGAAACGTGTTTCAATTCTAGCAAAGATGGCTTGAGTTAGATATTAGGGGAAAACCTGTAAACAGCAGGAGGAAGCATTGGAATACATTATTTGAGAAGATGATATAGTCACTGGGAGCCTTTCCTTTCTCAAGGGTGCCCTAAGAGGAATTATCTGCAGATCTGATCCTACTCAGGGGCAGAGAAATGGACTAGCTGTACGAAAATATGATGTACAGAACAAGTGAGTGCTTGGAAGTCTTCCTCCTGTAAATTCCTGATGCTTTCTTCTGCAGTGCATTAATGGTGCTTATTTTTAGCTGATCCACAGCTGACGTCAAAAGGGCACAAATACGTGGAAAGGGGTATGAGGAGAGCAGCTCCGTAAGTTGTGACATAAGGAGTGAAAACTGCATGTAGCAATCTCTGTGAGTTTGCCAGATGGTGAAATCTGTCTCTGTGATTTCATCTATTTCCAAACTGCTGGTAATTGGCATTTGGATTCATGGGGGTTTCAGAGAGATCACCTTGGCAAAAAATCTGAACAGTTACACGTGCTCTTACTCTGTTAGTTTTTATGTGTTAAAAACGAAACACAAGTGTCTTCTGGAGTCTGTGATGAGTTTTCCAGGAATGTACTTTCTCTTGATGTCCAAAAGGCACCTTAGATTTTCAAAAAGAAAGCTTCAGATAATAGCCCCTAGTTTTTTTTCACAAGCTCCAAGTATGTGTTTCGGAGTGTAAAAATCAGCAAGAGAATGGATCTGCAAAGAGTTTCTCTGTAGTTTAATCCACTTTGTACAGGAAGAGTTAATTTTTATTTAGTTTTTGTGCATGTCACTCCAGAGACAAACCCTGCTGTCAGTGTAATTTCTGTAGTCATTACCTCCAGTGAGAAAGTGTGCCTCAAATCACAGGATTTCGGGTGGTTTGAGGGGCATCAGTTGTGGAGTCTGTGTACATGGTGTTCATCTGCTGCACTGGCAGATGGCTGAGGTGAACGTCTACTCTCTCTTCAGCTTTAAAAATCAGACTCGGTGGCAGCGTTGTCAAAACATGTCAGCATTTGAAAGGTGGTGTGCAACAAACCACTGGCTCCACTGCACATCTTGGCACACAAATTGGGGCTTTGAGACAAACTGTATTCTTACTATACAACTGTTTGGGGTTTTTTTGGTTGGTTGTGGGTTTTAGTTGCTGTGTACTTTGAGCTGCTAATCTGGAGCAGTCAGGAAAAGGGTATGGCACTGAAATGTTTTCCTTGATATATCAAGGAGTAGCTGTGCTTATATTGTGAATTATGCTTAACACTAATTTATTTTGATAGTCCAGGATAGGTGTGTCATGTGCCAGTGCTTGGTAGCTCATAACCACTGCTTCTTAGAAATAAAATGGTCAGAGATGGCAAGGGCAGAGCAGGAGACTGGGGAGAAGAATTTTCTGGAGTGCTATATCCTAAGTTTCTGAAGAGTCTGGAATAGCAAAAGCTATAGGTGATTCCCCTAGGGAAGAGAACAGGGGTAGTGGCAGCACTAGTAGCTTTTCTGCTACCACTCTCACATATGACTATAGGGGTGCAGAAGGTAATGTCATAAAACAGGGGGAAGAAATGGAGCAGGATGCAGGAATAAATACAAGTAGTCTCTAATGATATGCTGGCTTGGATTTACTTGATGGATGCTAAAAGCCATTCTTTTTATTAAGGGAAGACAGCACCCTGCCTGAGAGGACAAAGTTGGCATTTTGTCCTTTAGAGGCATAAAAGTACTTTCCCTGATTATTCCTGACATTTTGTCATTCATGCTATGAGCTTCCTCAGAGGAGCGAAGCAAAGAGCCAATGTGAGAATGAAGCATAAACTGAATGAGTTTAAGGGTGGAAATGTGCTAGCATTGGCACCAGATCCTAAAATGATGTTGGAATTCCAGAATAAGACAATGGAGAACAGCATGAGATACCTAGGGTGTGTTACAGAGGCAGACAGTAAACTTCTCCAAATATAATGCAGGAAAGTCTACATTAGGAAGGCATTGATAAACAGCTTAGGTTTAGGTTTAAGTAGAAGGCTGAACTTTGCCTGTATTACTCTATTATTCTCACACCCTCAAGTCCTTGCAGGACATCTCTGGTGGAGAATGTAGGTGACAAAAAGCTATTCCTGCATTGCATGCTTTAAAGTCTTACCTTGGCCAGAGCAGCCCCCTGGTGACCCCACAGCCTGTGCAGAGGTACAGCACACACGGCATTACAACCAAAAAGGGAGCAGCTCCAGTAGTACAGGTATTGGCCAAAGTATCTGCTCTGCAGGTCATTGCATTTATATGGAAATTCAAAAGATAGCTAAACACGCTTTAAGTAAGTATTTGTAGATTTTGACATCGCAGCAGTTCACAACATGTTGTATGTTTTAGGGAGGTTTTGTTCTGGCACTCCAGATGTTCATTCAAGTTCACTGTTTCCCAGCTATTATTCCCTGAGTCCTGTGCTGCCTAATTTTGGGAAAGCTTTTAACCTTGTGCCTCAGTTTCTCATCAACAAATTAGAGACAATTATACTTGCTGACATATCCTGTTGAAAAACTCTAAACTTTAGCCAGTAGTAATGGTACTTCCGTCCCCCCCTTTCTTTTAATGTTCATGTTAATTGTAGATTTCAAGATAACACTGTTTGCTTTGCCAGAACCTAAAGAACATTTCCTAAATCCTTCCAGAAAGGTTGTTATTGCTGTTTCTTGGATACTAACCTCTGCCTCTGGCAGTTTGAATGCCATTGTCAGAAGCAAAGCAAATGCAGTTGAACAGATGTGGTATAAAAACTATACAGGTCCCACCAAGGGGTTTTTTTTCCCTTGTTTTTCTGAGATAATCTTTAATCACGTTGTCGATTTCACTGCTCTTTTGAGTTCGTAATACAACAGATTGCAAAATCTGTGACAAAATTACAGGAAAAATTATTTTTTGGAGACAGCATCCAGAATGTTATGGCATTTAGGGACCAAATTAAGAATTCCTGTTCAGAGGTAACCTGGCCATTGTGGAAATGCAGCTGACTACTGATGGGCAGCTGGCATTTCATCAAAATGTTTATGTAAACTTAGAGCGAGCTCTACTTTTCTGAGAGAAGCAAGAAGAAGGGATTATTCAGTTTGGGGATTCTACCACCCCCCGTGATACAGTGCTCAATGTGATGAATCTTTTCTAGTGACCTTTATCTTAACTTTAATATTTCATAGCCTCTTTGGGGAAACTGTATTATTTGATTGTCCATTTCCATGTGTGAAAATTGACTTTACTATCCTTTAGTGCATTTTATGCTTTTCAGACGGATATTTATGTTACTAAATTAATAGTAGTGTTATGAACAGAAATGGCTTTTGGAGCATTTAAAGCACTTTTACAATATTAGAACACTACTTATTCCATTTTTGCATTGAAAACTTTTGTCAGTCACAAATAAAAATGGGATCAAAGAGGCTGTGATTAGAATTCCTGTACTGAAAGCCAGTAGTTTTAAATAATTTTTTTTATTGAGTGTTCAGTCGGTGAGAGAGGATGCACGAGCAGCACCTGTAGTCTCTTTTGAAGGTTCAGATTTCCAGTCCTTTCAGAATGAGGCAGAATAGGTGGAAATAATTGGAAAATAACCTTGAAGGTTTCTGTGCCTATTTGAGTGTGAATGGATGGATGTCAGACCTAATTAGGTCTACCGAGGAAAACATAAATGTCAGTCGGTTTTCACCAAATGCATCCAGCTACTTGGAGCTCGTGAATGGGGTGCAGTGAGCATACAGCCTGCTTAATGTCACCCTTCTATCTTATGTCTTTTAGTTCTGTCCCCTGTGATGTGTGGCATTTGATTCGACTGGAAAACAAAGTCAAAGAGCTTGAAACTAGGCAGTGCCACTCCAGTGCTTGTAACTTAGCTAATGCAGAACAGTTAATGAAAGTGGTGGTTATTTTACCTTCCAGTGGTTCCTAGGGTTTATTTGGTTAAATTGTGGAGCTCTGTGTATTTCATTTGTTGGGAACCTCATTACCCCTCCCGTGTCTTGGCTAACCTATTTTTTTTATTCTATAGCTATGATTTTATCAAATCCTATTAGAAGTGTGAAATGCACATCTGTTTTCCACCATGATCATATGTAAAAGGATCTTTTCTGCACCTGTTGTGCAGACTTGTGTCCTCTTTCTTGGTAAGTGATGTACAGATGGCTCAGCCGGGTCATGGTGAAAGGTGCTGTCTTTCAAGTCTGTTCTCTCTGGATGGGTTCTGCAGAAATATTCCTAGAATTCCAGCTGTGTGTTCCTGTAGTTTGTTAGAAATAAACATGTTTCCCTAGGGAATCCCTGAAGAGCATGCTAGGAATAAAAAGGATATTGTCTAGAAGCAGCATCACTGAGTGGGTAGAGTCTCTGACTGTGCTGGAGACAAAAGGATGCACCTTGGTTTTAAACTTGTTTGGGGAATCAGGAGACAAGTGGCAGTTTGATATTGTTCACATGAGAAAGTTTATTTAAAGGCATGAGCTGCACTGTGTAAGTAAACTTTTACAAATCCCTTTGTGGACTGCCTTTTGCAATGTGAAAGCGGCTCAGTCTGTTCATCTGAAATGCGTCCCTAAGAAAAAAAACTTAAGTAAAGCGAAAGTAAACCTAGTGGGAGCTGAAACCAGAGCTTTTTGCACAAATATAATTAAGTTGGTTGAAAATCATACCTTCCAGATACCTGTTCAGCATCAGGTATCTGTTCAGCATTTTCTTGGGGCCAGTCCCTTACTGGGAGTGGAGAGGTGTCAGGGTGCTCTTTCAGTTTCCAGTGCTAGCATTTATAATGTTGAAATCAATAGACAAATCCTAAAAGGTCTCATTTTGGCTCTCATTGGAATTACAGACTGACATTTTGCTAACTTCACACACGTGGCTTCTCACTAGCAAACTTAAGATTTGAGAAACTTCTTTCCTCATTTCATTGTCCCACTTTCTAGAGATCAAGAGACCCACAGAAATGTGTTTTGTGCCACAAAGATGTGGTCAGTGCTTGTAGCACCAGATGGTCTTGGAGATTCCTCCATACATTGTGCTTCTGCTATTACAGTTTATTATGAATTTGTTCAATTGTAGCCTTATTTTCTTTCAAAGTGATTTTTAAAAAAAATTCCAAATAGCATTTTTTATTAACTCACTGTAAATGCAACAGCTTCTTCAATATTTTGATACTTCTTATGGAAGCAAGAGAGAATTGAATCTCCTGTTGTATTGCAGTAAAACAGATATGGTCATTTAAGGTATTTCTTTCAGTGCATTTGCTAGAGCTACCCAAGCTCTTCATGGCTTGTTGTGTTTGCTGGGTTTTAAATGTATGCATATCTCCAATTAAATGTAATGGGATGCATGCTTTAAAACATCATGTATGGTAACATTATTATCTTTACAGCTGTTATTTAGTTGTTGGCACTCGAGTCACCTTGAATTCCATGCTTGGAGATGCTGGGTACAATGCCATGTGCCCATGCCTTGGGTACATGTTGGGTGGCATCACAGCTGGCTCAGAGCTCCTCATGTGCTGGCCAGCATCCTCTCAGTGTTAGTGGAATTGTGGTGATTTGTGGGTGAGTCAGGGTAGCAGTGTAACTCACATTTCTGAAGGCTGAGACTTCGTCCTGTGCAGACCTGGCCCCTGTTACATACACAGTAGATACGCAGGCTACCTAATCAGAATTAAAAAGGTAATTACTTGGAAAATGCTTATTCCTTTTCTCTTGAGAACACACTCTTCCACAATTCATTATTAAGCAATTATATTTTATACAATATTGCGGGTTTGATGATGTTATGCAGACAATGGCCCAAGTTTTTCAAAGGCTAAATTAGCAAGGGATGCTTCGAAGTGACAGGAGAGGGTATCATTATCTTCATGAATTGTGTGTTCCACAATTAGGGATCATTGCTTTTAGGATGCTCTGTTGCTGCTTTTCTTTTGGTCCGTTCTCCTTATTTCTGGACATTTCCCTAAGACATCCCACATTATCTTGTTACATTTTTCTGAGCACAAGGAATGCACTATTAAGACGTACTAATGGGGGCTGTGTGAAGCTAAATTAAAACTTACATTTGCATTGAAATATGTCCTGAAATATGAGGCCTCTAGGCTAGAGGGAGTTAGTGTGTAGAGCAGGTCTTATTCAAAACTGCTAAGATGCAAGAGCTAAGATAGTTGTGGTGTAAACTGTGAGAAAAGAGAGCAGAGAAGCACCAAGAGAAGGGGAGACGACTGAAATCAGCACCATGTGCAGTAACCATGGCATGCCAACCACTTGGCTGCCCTTCTGGGTCTGTGGTGTAGTGGCAGGAGGTGAATTTTGAGAGGTTCTTGAGGATAATACATGCTGAGACCGGAGTCTTCACAAGTGTGGGACAGTTTAACAGAAGGCATTGAAAATTCAAAGGGTGCCCATAGATCTTTAGAGCTGAAATTGTTGCAGGACATCCGAGAGCAAAACATTTACAAGATGTCAATGCTGACAGAGAGGAGACAGGAGGAGAGGGCAGGGACATCATCATCATCCAATAGTGAAGCCAGTAATTCAGAAACAGGAGGAGGGGAGGGGTAATCAGAGGATCTTCAGAGTTCTGAAAGAGAATAAGGAGTAAAGAAATGACAAAGAATGACTTGGAAAGCAAAATAAAAAGTGGAGACAGGCCCATGGAAGCTGCAAGTGACTGCACAGCAGGAACACACTGGCATTGGTGACCAGCCTTTAAACCAGTCAGTACTCTGGTTCTCTCACAAAAGCCTAACAAAAAGAGCTAAGGGGACTGAAGTGTCCATGTGCAGTCCCAGCTGGTGATGGCACTGACTAGGAAAGAATGTTAGTAGGGTGAAGTACCATGATTAGTCTGAACCCCCTGTTGTTTCACCCGGTTATGTGAACTGGACCAGTGGGGTAAGCAGAATTGGATATGGCACCTGTCGTGCTTGTGTGGCATCCCAACATTCTTCTGTGAAGCAATACAAGTTCATAGCTATAGATTCCACTTGCTGCATTGCTGTGTGTGACTGCAACATTTTTGGGAGAAGAAATGTTTCAAACACTACGGATTTTTCAGAAGGATTACCTGACTGCAGAGTGCAGCTTACTGCTCTTTCAGCACTCACTCTCTTTGCAATTACACCCATGCCTCTTAGTTCTGTTTCTGGCACCCATAAAATCTCTTTCTACTCTTAAAAAGTAGCAGAGCAACCCATGCCTGGAGGGGGATGGATCTTTGAGTTTTAGCATGTGCAAAAATGATAAAGTAACAGTGCATTTGGGTTCTTTATAAGTGCTGTGGGTTTGAATACACTGGTTTGGATTTTGAGCCTCTGAACTCTGGCCTTTTGTTTGATTTTGTTTTCATATTCATATCTTAATTTTCATTTCACTTTTAATTAGTTTCATTACATTTGATGGCAAAATGTTTGCTTTATCCTCACTGTTAATAGGCTAATTGTTTCTTTTGCCTTAAGTAATATCTCGTTAGCTTTATAAGCCATCTTTTACACATCATCTACAGAATTAATTTCCCGTGCATGTAGTTGTATTGTCTGCAGCATCTTTCCAAAAACTTTCTCAATTAACATTTTTATTGTTGGATTGGTTTCTTTTCTGTAAGAACTAAGCTCTGAAGACAGTTGATAAAAATTAATACTCCTAGTTTGTGATCTTTTCAGACATCACTAAAAATCTGTGTATTCCCTGTTGGTGAAAGAGTTTAGAGTTTAGAGGTGATGTGGGTATTAAAAAAACCCAAACCCCAAACAACAGCCAAAGAAACAAAAAGCCAAAATCCCCAACTACCATGTAATAACTGAGGGCTATTTTCTAAATCCACATTAAAATTGCCAATAAACTTTTGATACGCAAACAACAGATGTGACTGTTGGTTTTACAGGAGAAGGGGTGAGTGTAGTGATTGTTTCTCCTAATATCTTACTGCCACTTTCTGATGGTTAATGTTCACCAGAAAGAATCAGTCTGTGTACACAGGAAACAGGTATGTTTTAGCTTTTAGAATACGCTTTAATATTCCCTTCCTTTCATTGAAATTACATTGCAGAAATATAATGAAGTTATGGTAGACTGCCACATCTTCTAACATCTTTAATGGCAATATTGGGGTTGTGTGTGTGTCCAAGATGCATCAGAGAGTGTGACACACTTTGATTTTCAGATTGCAGTCATTTCAGCAGTGTGCCACCAGGGTCACCTGTGGGTATTGGAAGGATGGAGGTCATTTTGGGACATGCAGTGCCAGGAAAGTCATGAGACATTTATTCACTACACTTTTAGCTCTTTGTTGCAAGTTATTTTGGGAGGGATGAAGGACTGAGGAGTCAAGTTATTAGTGCAATAACACTTATTATATATGTGTCACAGCAAAAAATCCCATCTGAAGTGATCCTTAATGGAATTCTTGCTAAAAATGTAACATCTTTGCATTTTTTAGGGGAAGAAACCCCAAAAGCAAACAAACCTAAAAAAGAAGAGGTTCCCTGTCACCCAGCAGATCCAGAGGAGTTGATTGTCTGCTCTGTGGAGTTGTAGAAAGTCAATTCTCCTAAAAGAAAGCTGCTGTACTCACTCTGGGTTGTTTCCAGAACAGTAAGGTTAGATAAGCACCTGTGTTCACTTTGTGCCTTTGCTGTAGGTATTGAGTTAAAAGAAGATTCCTTTGTCCTGGAAAAATATGCAAATTTTAAAAGATGTCCATGTCCTAAATGAGGGCAGGTTGAATTCTTGGAGAAGTTCCTAAATTATGGCTAAGATTAACCAAAGCATTTTCGTTTAAATGATCTTAAAAGGTTTTATTTCAGATGTGACTGATCAAGTTTATGCTTTAATAATGAACAGTCTTGCTCAGTGAAATATCTGACTTGGAGCATTATGACTTAGGAGAGTTTAACAACTTCAGAGATTTTGAAAACAAGTTTGTTTATCAAACCTCATCTTTCCCGTGAAGGGTTTGTTTTAGTAATGAGTATTGATTCTGAGACAAAAAGATGTTTTCTCAAAAATGTCCCAGTTTGCTCTATTTGCTGCATGTTTTTTCTTCTGCAAACTCAGAGCCTCGTCCTACATGATAAAATACATGTGCTTCTTATAGAAATATTTTCATTCCAATGTGCTTTAATTTCTGCTTGTATTTCCTTGTAAGACAACCAAAAGCCTGACAGTCAAGGAAAGACTGCTTTGATAAATAATACAACTCTTATGTAAAATCTAAGACAGCAGTAGTTTATACCTGTGCTTCAAAAAGGAAGGTGAAACAATAAGGTAATTTAGATGGGCATACTTTTTTTATTCATGTTTGTGTGTTTACTGAGCAGTCCTGGCATACAGAAGATTACTGTGCATTGTAGAAACATTGTGGTGAATTAGAAGATGGAAGTAATTCTTTCAAACTATGCACATTTAAGCCTTTTACATTTCTTGTGAAGTAAGATGAATCTAATGACACATTCTCACATGACATGCCTTGGCATTTTGTCACTAATTTTGCTGTTGTTGTGCCCAGTCATGTTAGCACCAGGATGTATTTCCTGGCTTTTTTTAATGAAGGTGTGTAATGAGTTGGTGAAGTACTTCAAATACAGGTGCTGTGGCATGAACATAGTTAAGAGCCTGACTTTAGATGGCTGAACTTGGTGAGAGTTTTGTTTGGTGAGAGTTTTGTTTGCCATGGGGTCAGATGAAAGCTGGGTCAGACCAAGCTGACTGTGTAGGGCAAACAGGGGCAATTCTGTACAGCTGCAGTTTCCAAAAAAAAAGGATAAAAATAGGTAATGACGACTATCAGTGCAATGGAGTGTTTCCATGGAAAGAAGCTAAACAGACTAGAACTTGAGCTTGGAAAAGAGAGGACAGAAAATATAGTAGAAGCCTCTAAAATCATTATTACCAAAAAAAAAATGCAAACCAGGAACAAGTATTTTCTGCTTGTGTTTTTATGTTGTTTGGTTGGGTTTTTCTGCCAAAGCTGAGGGTATAAAATGGACCTCTTGCATTGAAGGTTTGGAGCAAAAGAAGTAATTTTTGTACAGATTGCAATTAAATTGTATCATCTCAGAGCCACAGATAAGGGGGCAATTCAGATGTACAGAGGGATTGAAGAAATGGATGGAGAACCAAACAGCAGTCACTATCACACACTCCAGGGCTGTTTGGATGGTGCTCTGAGGATTTTCCTGAGCAGGGCTGAGGGTTGGACTGAGTGATGCTTGATGGCTCTCTTCCAAATCAGCATATCCCATGATTCTCTGATAGCAGTAAAATCCTATCAGGAGAGTTTCTAATGCAAAGAATTGCATTATTTTCCTTTGTTACTTGAACTGTGTCACTATTTTTTCTTTTCTGTCATGGGTAAATACACACTATTTGAGATCTTAGAAGGCATTTGACTAGCACAGTGTTTCATATGGACCTTGTTTCACATGCTAGCTGTTCCTTGTGGAGCTAAAACACATCATATAGCAAGCTAAAGGGCAGCAGAGCTTTCCCTCTTGGATGCTTTCTAAAGAGCTTGAGCACCTTGCATGGAAAACTCTGTGTAAATGCAAATGCAATGCAAGTATATTGATGATAATGGCAAAGTACTGAGGAAGATGATGCAGGAAAGGGATCAGAGTCTTCTCTGCCTTACCAAAAAAAAGAAAAAAACAAGGCAAAAAATCCCCCAAAGCCAAGCAAAAACCCAGTAGTTGGTGGTATTTTTTTATCACTTGAGAGATGAAATCTATGTGGAAACAAAAGCAAATCTGGCTAGTAGTGTGGATATTTAACTTGCAAGAGTTCATTATATTTGCAGAGTCCCTACCTTATTACCTGAACTCAGAAAGAAATAAATAAAGTATCTGCAACAAACAGAATTCTACTTATATTAAAAAAAAAGAAAGAAAAGAAGCTGTAATTAGTTATAGACATATTAAAAAATAACAAGCTTACTTTGAGCCACGGAGCATTGCAGTTTGTAATACAAATTCCCCAGCAGAGCAGAGTGATAAAAACTTGTTTGATAACCAATCTTCCAGTAAAACCCAAGTAAATACACTGATAACTGTGTGTCAACACTGTGCATTATCTGTGGAGAAAGCTGTGAGTGCAGCTCTCCAGAGCACTGGTGACAGAGCACCGTGCCCTCTTTGGTTGAGTTACTGCTCAGCTCTCCCTGCAGTGACAGCCCATGAGGAGTTCCCCTGAACCATGGGATGCAATACTGGGCCTTGGGAAGGCAACAGAGCTGAATTTTGGGTTGTGTCTCCCTGGAGGGACTGACCCTTCACAGCCAGTAAATGGTTGGGGTTTTGCTCTCGGTTTTGGAAAGTCCCCTGAGCTTGTGTGGGAAAGGAGATGGGTTATTGAAGTGCAGCACCAAACAGTGGGCAGAGCTGGGACACAGGACCTTTATCTGACTGACTGGGTTGGATTCAATCACGCCTGATAGTTCCCAGCATAGTAAATATACTCTCCAGAAGGAGAAAAAGGAGTTGAACCATTTTATATTATCCAGTGTTAGATTATATACTGTTATAACCGGATATGGAGAAGGCAGTTTTGTACTTTGCAAATGCTGTCTGTTTTGGAAACAAAAATGCTGCTACTGAAGGTTTTAAATAATGTATTTCCTTGGATTTGTAGCGAGTGCAGCTTTTACAATGGCTTGGTAAACTAGAAGGCAGAAGTAAGAAGAATGAAAATGTCTGTGCGGGTTATCTAATGGTTGGCAATTTTTATCTCCCACAATGTAATCCTTTTCTTGCTTTCAAATAGCTCTTCTTTATATGTAACAGCAGGTGTGTTTTGTCTTTTACTCTCTCCTATTTTGCTGAGGCTACAAAACATCATTGTTCTGATCACTAGGAACTGTCTTCTAAATTCCCTTCTTATGGGCAACATATACCTGGTCATTTGTGTGTGAACATTCTGCACCTTCCGTAGGAGGTTTTGTATCTTGTACACTAAGTTTGTGCTGTTCTCTGTGTGCTGAATGCAACATCAGGTTACATTTATCATTTACACAGCTTTGTTGTCTGTGGGTGACTTGTAGTGACTTTTTTTCCTTCTTCTTGCTTGAGCTTCTGCATCGAGAAATTTGTTTCTGGAATTATTTTTGGCTTTAATGTTTTATGCCAATTGCTGTATAAATAACAGCAAGATTGAGAGAGAAGGGTACAGATATATACAAGTAAAATTTCAAGGAAAACCTAATGAGAAAGAGGACACTGAGGAAAAGTTCATTAAGAAAATCATAGATCCCAACATGTTATGGCTGTTTTAAGAGGAATGGGAAATTATGGAGATAAATTCTTTTATTGTTGGTTCATTTATGACAGAATGGAACTTAATCAAAAAGGACATTTCCATCTCATTCCCTGAAGTGAAAGAGGTTCATCAGTGATAGATTTAACTAACTGAGCTTCTCTAACAAAAGGCCCCTCTGCAGTGCCAAGGTATCACCTTGTAGTAAGAGGTAATATTCGCTGTCATCTCTTTCTATTACACTTTCCCCTGCTACAGCTATAGAAAAATAGCTCCATTTAAACAAGATTCAGTTCTTTGTCATTAGAATGAATAAAACAAAGGGACGTATTAGAGAGGAATTTTAAATCCACTAAAATTCTCTGGGAGGCATAATAATAGTAGCTTTGCTAATTCTGCAAAGGAAAAAGGTACTCTTCAGTGATGGTTTCATCAGCTCTTTCCTACTGAGAACGAGAAATTGCCTTTATCTTCAATAGTATCTCAACTCAGTGCAAGTAATCTCGTTATGAACACACCCTTTCTTTCTAAGCACACTGACTCAGCCCCGCTATGGCTTCAAATCACTCTCTGAAGCAAGGTTTTCAGAAAAGGCTTGGGAAGAATTTGCACTTAATCACTTTCTTTAATTAAAAGGCTCTCCTCCTCCATCAGACTTTGCGAGGGATCAATAAATCACGGATTTGTGATATTAAAAAAGGAGTCATTTGCCGGGTTTGTTGCAGAGCTGTCTCATGGTGACTTCATCTGGAATATTATTCAGTGCTTTGGACTAAAGCCTCTGAAATTGGCCACTCTGTTTTGGTTTGGTTCACTGGCTGTTTGAATCTGTTTTAATGTGTGTTGTCCATCTGTAGCATTTTATTTTTCTTTGCTGGAAAGATCCTCTGACATGTTCTGATTGCATTATCCTGTGTATCATGAAACTGCTTACAAGTCTTCCAAAGAGATGCTGGAAGGTTCTGTCACTGTTTCAGCTGTTTCCCTTTATTTTATTTTTCTCTTTTCTTTCTCTTCCCCCTGCCCCATTTAAAACTACAGAGTGCTTTGCATACCCTTGTGCTCACACACAAGACCACTGATGGCATGTGCACACCTGAGACTGCTTCTTTCTTGAAATCTGAATTATTTTTGCTTTCCTGATGTAAATGACAAGAGTAGCTTGCTCAGGGTGCTGCCTTTAATGAGAAACAATCCAAAATAAGAAACGATATGAAAAGAGTCTCATATGTCAACAGGGCATTAATTTGTGGCCTGAAATTTCAATCTTATATGTACTGAATTGTAGATAATAATTATGCTAGTATATGTGCATTATTTTCTTCTCCTTCTTTAAAATGCTTCTGCAGTGATTAGGGTTAAAAGTCTGTAGACTGGTTTTTGAAGTCAACAGAACAAATATGTTACGTGTAAGAAGGATAGCTATTTAAATCTGAAAGCAAATTGGCTTGAAATAACTAAATAAAAAGCTTAAGATTAGTAATCTTATTTTAGGATGAGTCAAGAGTATCCACACAATCACTTCAACAAAGTACATGTGAAGTGTGGTGCTTTCTCTTTTCTTTTTTTTTAACTAACACTGTAGGGGTCCCCTCTATCTGTGTTTTATGCCCAAGCCCTCACATGGCTTTAGCCAAAATTACCTGTCCACCAATTGTGCTTGTCGTGAGAGCTGTCACACAAAACTAGATATCTCAGGGCAAGTAGGAAAACAAACTGGGAAACATCCTACCATAAAATGAAGTTGCTAAGTACTTTCACTGGGAGAAAATGCTTATCCTTAAGGTCAGAGTTCCCAACAGCTTCGCCTGGATACTTGCCTCTGTCTTTTTTAAAAGCTAAATTTTCCCCCTAACGTAGTAAATAACTTGGAAGTTTTCTCTTTTGCACTTTGAGCAAGTAAAAAGCAAAAACCCCTGCGTAGCAGTGTGGCTCAGTAGTGCTGTGAACAGATGTTATTCAGGTGCACTCACTGCTGGGAAAGTTGGTTGAAATGGGAGGATGCAATAATGAGTTGGTTCAAGTGCTCTTAACTCAAACACTGCACTTCTGATTCACCTCGTGGAATCTAAAATTAAGCTCTTTTTCTTCTTTCCTCTTTTCATTTTTTACTATCAGAAATTTACTGAAACAAATTAAAACCTATATACTTGAATAGAACAGTAAAGAGAGCAGGAAAAAGAGCAATTTGCATTTGTTATAGGACTGTCTATTTGAACCTTCAGACAATAGTCTGTTTGAAACTGATTTAACATTTGCCTACACCTTCCCTTGCTAGAGGAATGTCCAAATGAAATTGAAATGGCAACATAATGCATTATTTTAGCAGCATCATAACTGCAAGAATAACAGAAACTCCCCTTTTCTATTTACCAGGAGGCTTGTATGGCCAGCTTACAAACCAAAATCATACATGTTTTTGTCATCATTCAAAATTGTCACCATAAGAGAATTAACAACTATGCAGAGTATGTTAAATGAACTTGCTGTTAATGCTGGTTTCAACTCCTGTGGGTGAGAAGTATGTCTAAGTGCAAGGCTTTATAGTGGGTGAGTGCATTTACAATTTAAATTAAAAAATTAAGCATTTTTAATATATATATACTGTGCTACATGGTACTCTTACCATGTCCAAGAGATACTTCTTCCTAAAAGCATCTTTCATTTGTCTCTTTGTATTAAACTGTATTTGTGCAACCTTAGTCTTTATCACAATTACAATCACAATTACTTTCCTGTTCTTTTTTCCTATTTTTTTCCAGTGGAAAGAACTGTAGTTTCCTTTTGGATCCACTTACATTGCGATTTGCATATTGATTGAAAGTGAGTTGATGACAAAGCATAAATTGTCAAAATAAAAATACTAGCATTTTGTACTATTTTTCCAAATACAGGGGGAAAATACTTTGAGTTGCCAAATACATTGAAAATGAGAAAAAAAAAAACAATTTGTGGGAGCTTGCAATGGCATGAGTACTGTGTATGACAAGAATGTACACTTTTTTACCATTGAAATGTCATGTATCTCATTCATTTTAGAACTTGCATTATGCTGCTAATGCATTTCTGCTATTAAAAATGTGTATTTTTTTTATGATATTATAGAATAGAGGAAAAAAGGGAAGTATGTGGAGAACTAACTGCAAAGGAAACAAAATTGGTGTTTTTTGAAGGATAAAGGAAAGGTGGTGGAGTTAATTGCGTGCAGTTCCAAGTAGCTTTGGAACTAGCAGGAGGAAATTAGCTGTTGTGTGAAAACAGCATGAAATGTAATTCAGAGAAGCTGTCTAATTTATCAGCAAGAACAAACTGCTCATGTTCTTAAACTGTACTCAATTACTCTATTCAACCTTCTTTGACCTGTTCAGCCTGGCAGTGTTTGCTTAAAACTAAAAGCTCAAGAAATTTTGCCAGCCTTTTAAAATAAACCAAAAGAATCCCCACGAGCTTCCTTTGCAATATACTCGTATTAATTTTTGAATTTGTATAACTCTGGGCTCCTTGCTTCTTTGCAAGGAGATATATGACATCCTCTGCTTAACACTGCAGAGTCAATAACTTACATTCTTTTGTGACTGATTGCAAAATATTGCCAAAGTGATGGCATCCAGCACCCAGCCAAGGGACTCTGTGCTGTGGGAAAGGACTGTGAAACCTGAAGATCACAATGACACTTGGCTGGTAGCCCGTGGGATTGCTGGTTTATTCTGTGATTGTAATATGATGTATGAAATATAGCATTGCATAATACGTGCTGATCATGGCTCTGTTCATACTGGTTTTCAGCACAATCTTTTAAGCTCTGTTCATTCTCCATTCTGGTTGGGAATTGAACAAGATGCATAAACCAGCTCCAGAACAGATGTTCAACCAGAATGAAACACTGCAACACCACCGGTTTTTAATCATACGCTCCAATTTAGACTGGCAGTCTCTTACAAAACCCCATCAGCTGCTGCTGCAAATACCTCTTTTCTGTCTACAGAGGAGAAACTGCTCTTTGCATTTTAAATTGTGGTTATACTTCCTTTTTTGGTGCAGATGAGACATTTATCTCACAGAGCCAAGGAAGGGTTGAGCTTAAACAGGATCCTTGGAGGTCCCGTGGTCCAAACCCCTTTGGTCAGGCAGGGCCACCTCCAGCCAGTGGCCCAGGACTGTCTCCAGGTGGCTCTGGAGCATCTCCAGGGAGGGATAATCCACCACCTCCCTGGGCAACCTGTGCCAGTGCTCAGTTTGGCAAATTCTGTTTAGATTATTTATTCTTCCTCTGATGAGAAGCACAGTTGCTTCTTCAGAAAACTTGTGTACCCTTGGTAATGCTGATCAGTGAAGCTTTTTGTTGCTCGACCTGTTAAAAACCCTTCAAGATGATACAATTTTTACAACCAAAATGTAAAAAGCAGCCTCTGGTTCTTTTTATAGTTTCCCCACTTTCCACATTTTTTCTCTGTAAATTAAAGATCTCTTTTGCAGTGCAGAAAGCAGATAACAATGCTGTTGGACTAATCTATTTCAGGTGTATTTTCTGTGTTAGTAATGGCACTTATACCTGTTTAGACATACTTTTAGGGCATTTTTACAGTCTTGGTAAAACTAGCTCTGTTGTGAAAGTATATATCTAAATAGTTATGTTCTGTAAGGCAAATGGAAACAACGTGAGGTTGTATATAGATAAAAACCCAAACGTTGGCAATAGTTATAGCCTTAAATCTACAATTAAACCAAATGCTTTTGAGAAAACGCCTGTCACCAGGGGCTCTGCACAAAGGGATTGTCAAGTGAACCAGATCCTGGACAGGACATTTATAGGGGCAGTGTATTGTTTGTAGGGTTCTGTAGAACACGTGTCAAGGAGCTTTGGATTTAGGAACTGGTGTGGCACACAATGAGTTGGTGTATCTGTATGGGTGGTTGTGTGAAGTACAGCAGTGTACAAGTGCTCCCTGACAAGTCCAGCAGGGTTTTGTGCATATTTTGACTGCAATGAGAGAAAATGCCAAGTCATTACTGGGAGTGGTTATGGGCACAAGTGTTGATGGAGTGGGAAACAGCAGTGAAGAGGAAGAGTGTGGTGTAAAATGGCATCCGGGGTTTTTTTGGGTGGACTCCTTGTAGAGAGGTAGGGTTGAGTGACTAAAATGAAACCCAATACAGTGTAAAATCTAGAAAAAAAAATGAGTTCAGAGTGGGGTGACTTTGGAGTGAGAAACAGTGATTCCAGTGAACATGAATTCCCAAAGAGGTTCTGTGCCAGAGCCCATTTCTGTGCAAGGGAAACTTTTTGTTACCTCTGTTTTTTCCTTCCAGTCCTACATGCCATGTCCAGTTGTGGTGTTTCTAAGAGTCTGTAAGAGAGCTTTGCTCAGAGCTCCTTGGTCCAGCAAAGGCAAAGGATGGAGTGTCTGCAGGGCAATGTGTGGTGTTCCCTCCTGGCTCGCGTCATATTCCATCTCCAGATTTCTCTGTGCCTTCACCGTGCACCAGGCTCCAGCTTCTTGTCACTGTGACCTTTTCTGACTCAACTCACGTCCCTTTGGTTTCCCGGGGACTCACCCACGTCACTGAACATTTTGCTGTTTGTCTCACCCTTTTTCATGCTTGGGATATCCTTCCTGGAGGAGCTGGGAGGCATCACACAGCCCTGGGGCTCAGTGCAGGTGATGGTGTTAAGCAAAGTTGATCCTTATTTGCTGCCCATATCTGTGCATAATGTGGGAATTTTGAAAGCACTGCAGGATTACCTGGGCTGGGCTAGGCTTGCTTAAAGTCTATAGGGATCGTGTTTTATAGGTGAAAAAAGACAAACATCAGAATTCAACCATCCTACAGTTCTTTAAGACTGCTGTTTGAGATGACAGAATGTCACAAATGAGCCTGATTAGTTTGGTTCCAAACATTTCTTCCTTACTCATGAATGTTTTTTCTTTTTTTTTCTTATACTGTTTGGGATTTTTTTTGCTGTTTGTTTGTTTTGCTTTGTGGTTTTGTGTGGGTGTGTTTCTGTTGTTTGTTGCGGGGCCTTTTTATAGTGGGCTTGTTGTGGTGGTTTGTTTGTGGTTTGCTTTTTTCCTTCAAAAGCCATCCTCAGTTTCTCTTCCTAGCTTTCAAAACTTGCCTGGGTCATGTCTTCCAGCAGGGTTATGTGACATATTTTTAGGGACATGAATTATTTCTATGGCCAGTTTTACTTTGCTATAGGAAAAACTTGTGTGAAGAAACTGAGGTGAAGGGGAACATGACCAGTGGGAAACCAGGAGCAACCTTCCTCTGGAAAAAAGGCATAAGTTCTAATTAATATTGCATGAGTTCTAATTTTAAATAACAGCATATGGAAAATAGTTGTGAGAATGTTTACATAATCTTTTAATGATGAGATATGAGCAGTTTTAAGTAGGAAAATACTTTTTCTTGCCAGTCTCCCAGAGGTGCAGAGTTTGAGACAAATGTTGATTGCAAGCTTTGCTTCAAAGTACCAGCATCTCATTTTACCACAGTTCCTATGGAAGTGAGAATGCCTGAGGAAGGTTTCAAGTCACCCTTGGTTCTCAAAAGAGCCTGTTGGTGAAGAGAGAGCAGGCTGGCCAGCCGTGGAATAATTCCCAGGATTTATAGATGAGAGATTCTTGAGGACTGTGGGGAAGAAGAAGGACCACAGTGGATTGGGAATGGCTAGTAAATTACAGACGACAGAACTGGCTGTCTGAAGTGTTGTGTGAAATCAAATTATCTTTGTCACAGCAATTCAGTTTTTAAGATGTGTGTAATGGGTTATTGGACTCAACCTTTGCTTATAAATACAGGGAGTTCATGAGTAAGTCAGGAATGGTCTGGAAGCAAAATAAAGTCAGTGTTTTGTTTGGACAAAACAGGCGTGAAAGCCTTCCTCAGGGTAGGGACGTGGTGCACAAGTGTACAGTGCATATATTACAGTGAGAACTCAATCATTTTGTCAGCAGGACTTCAGGAGCCAGCTCAGTAAATTGGTGATGTCCCTAAATCTGCAGGAGTGTGTGTGGCTGCATTGATCTGTGTTCTGAGAGAAACGTGGTTCTTGCTGCAGTCAGTTTGGAATCCTGAATGGAAGTGATCCCAGGGAGAACCAGGTCACAAATGCTTTGCCTTTGATTCTGGCTGCTACACAGCTCGTTTGGGATTATTCCTGCCCAGCTTGTGGGGCTTCCCCAGCTGATTTGCCCTCAAACAGATTTGGGAGGTGTTGTAAAAGGCTTCCACCAGTGTTTGTGTGCTGGCCATGGACTGACAAAGGAGCACATCAGGCAGATAATACAAGGATTATATCTCAGCAGCTCTTTGCAGGGTGACTTTGTGGTCGGTGACTTTGTTGTTGACATGTGACACGTTTGCCAAGTTTCAAATGGCAAATAATTGTCAGTTCTCTTTACAGACTAATGCTCACCATCTAAGCTTCATCTGCTGCAATTGGTGTGTCTGCATCGAGCCAGGGTAGTGTGACCTTTAATACATCTTAAAACAGTAGGAAAAACTGCAGCACTTCATTAGAAGTGTGAAAGCTTGTTTGTTTTTAGTGAGGACTCTCGGTGGAGAAACAAGTGGCAGAAAAATGTTCTTCTTTGTAAAGATAGCTGGGGTAGATCTGTCATCATAATTAAAAAAATGGTTTATTCTGATAAATGGATTTTTGGTTCCATCACAAAGCTTAGTATTGCCTTGCTGAGATGAAGAAAGCACAAATAAAAGGTTCAGTTGGAAAAGAAGAATCTGGCCTGAGAATGGTGACCACTGAGAGTAGTTATGGATAGAGCTGAGTCATGATTGTTTGGTATTTGTTCAGATGACGTTCAGGCATTTGTTTAGAGACAGTAGGATTAACATGCACTGTTCAAATGATTACTTGCCTTTGTTTTTTGTTCTTATAACTTTCTATGTGCCTGACCAGCTGCTTGAGAAGCATGACATGAGTTTGCCTTGATAGCCTCAAGGCTGGACTGTTTTTTAATGATCGGGCAATTGCTTTTTGTTTCCCACCTGTCTGTGGTGCTGGCATGAGTCAAAGTACGTGGCAAGTGGCACTTTGTTTCAGTGACTTGAGCTGCACTTCTCCTCTCTCCTTTTGGCAATTAGATCTAATTAGCAATCAGCTCTTTAAATCCAGAGCACCTGTTCTTATGTTCGTGGGCAGTACCACTGCAGGGAAACTTCACTGGAGCTCATAGCTGCTGCTTTAGAACCAGTCATAATACAGACTGAATGTGCAAAGAAAGAATAAAAATATACTAATTGTTTATCTTGTTGTCCAAAGGCTGTCCTGTCCTATAATCTAGAATGCTTTTATATCCAAGTACTTTATTGCACCATCACCGTTCCTGATTCCAAGTGGGTGACTTGTTAACGATCTCTCTGTCACTTAAGGACAGGGATAACAAGGTCACTGGGGAGAATAAAAATTAGAGCAGAAAATGTTCCTGGTGTGTGTTGTTTTGCCCACTGAAGTATCTCCCTAATCTTTATTCTCCATAAATTGTAAATAACAGGATTTGACAGAAATATAGATTGCCTTACTTACTGCACAGTAATGAATGCTTTAAGAATCATGATCATTTGGAAAGCTATGACAAGAAGCAGAGAATTTTGTCTTCAGTCATCCAAAAATGTGCATTACAGAGCTCATCTTCATCTTTGGCATCTATCAAGCAGGTTGCTGGAAGCAGCAGAGCTGGTAAACAAAGCACGTTGCGGTAAAATGGTCCCCTATGGGGAATAATTTAAAGTCATAGTGAAGTGTTGTTTTCCAAAGACATCAAATTACATTTCCACTGGAATATGAGACTTATTAAATGCGTGTGTGATGGAGAGTTCAGCTTCAAAGAGGCTGCTGCTTCTGCACACTCTGAAAAGCTCAACAACTCACATTTATCCCTCTCTGTCCCGTTCTGGCTCTGTACAAGCCCACAGTACTTCTACCAGTTTGGAAGAAGGTTATTCAAGATGTGTCAGTATCTTTGTTTTATTTTTTTATTGGCATGTTTTATACATACAAAACCAGAGGCTAATAAGTAGGTGCTGTTTCATTGTTTCTCCATCTGAGCTGTTTTCCTGTTTTCAGACATACGCAGCATATCCATAATATTTTGATAGACAGGATCTAAGGGCCTCTATTAAAGAAACAGGGAATTGCAACTGCAGTTTCCTAAGGGTTTTTTTTGTTTTCTTGACTTGACACCCCTCTTGTTTCTTTGCATGGCTGGAGATTGTGTTTGGCCCAAGCAGTGACTTGGGTTACCTGAAACCAGATTTCTGTCCAGGACCCTCCCCAAGAGCTGCTGCATTCTCTAAACCAAACTCCAGCAAGAGCTGGAGGTGCACAGACTTAGAAGGGGGTTTAGGAACAGGATGGGAGGTGGGTCACAGGCCAGATTTTGCACTTGCTCTCTCAAACAAACATATTATTTTCCCTCCTTGACATCTGCTTAGCAAAGGGCAAACTTTGCTGTGGTGAGCTGCAATAAACTGCTGAGCACTTGGCAGAAGGATAAGCAGGTCTTCAAATCCATCATCCTGCTTGCCACAGCTCTGTAGTATCTTACTGTTAATAAGCTCCTAATGAACACAATTTCCTGTTGTATTGTAGACACTTCCAAATAGCAGCAAACTTACCCATGTGCCTTTTAATGTTGACTTTGAGTAGTCTGCTCTTATTTGGATAATATCTAATAGTATTACTGAGAGTTAAGTTAGGCTGTTGGTCTGTAGCACCCAATTCTCTGCATATGATGATCTCCCCCTTGTCATCTCTACCATCAGGGCCCACATGAAATTACTTTTCTCTTCTTCCCTCTATACCCTGAATTCCTGCTTGCTGCCCCTTCCACTCCCAGCCTTCCTGTGAGCACTGGCTCTTTGGGAGTCGGAGCAGAATTACACCCAGGTGTAGTTACTCCCCGGTGTAACTCAGAGCAGCTGTGTCTGGGCTGACCCCTTGGGGATGCTGCTGGGCACGAGATGGGACGTTGTGCAGCCCAGGTGTTGTGCATTAGGGACTTTATAAAGCTCCTTCAAAAGCCAGGTGTGGGTATTCAGCTCTAAGGAAAGAAGGAAAGCTTTCCCTGTGGAAGGGCAGCCACCTCACCAGGTAACCTTGCTTAATTTAGTGGGTTGGGACAGTGGGATTTGGTTTGAAGGTGCAGAGCAGATGAAGTGATGTGCTGCACGCCCCCAAAAAACTACCTGATGTTCTCATGTGGGAAATGAGCACCTTCTCTGATGCCTCCATTTCACTTCCCTGGCCTGACTGCCCGTGCAGGTACTGGTTCCCTGGGGGCTTTGTGAACACTCCCTCTCCCAGAGAGCATCAGAGCTCCATTGTATCCTTATTTTTCAGGTGTAGCCAAAAAAGTATTAGAGCATTTGAAAATTATGCCTTAAAGGAGCACTGCAGTGTTAGTGCTTTTCAATTTTTGGAGGTCACACCATATTATAAGCAGGTTTTGTGTCGTCACTCAAGAATGTTCAGGTATTTATTCAGTTCAGATCCACGTTATTTTGAAATTCATGGCTTTGGATATTCAAAAAGTGGAAACACATTTCAGGTTCCTCCATTTCTTTTTATGATGATAGCATTTGGTGCCAAATGGGGCATTTTAATCACTTTTTTTTAATGCTCAAATGGTGTGGTGTTTTTTTTTTCCACATTCCACAACATGGAAGTAAGGTAATTAGAAGAAAATATTCATTTGTGTGTCTGTAAAGGTATACTTAGCAGTCCACTGAATTGTCATTTGAATTTCAAAATGCTGTGAGAAGCACAGGTTTACACTTAGTAAAAAAAGAAACAAACAGAAAGCCTCAGCAAGAAGTTTTTTTGCAGGGCAAGCACCATATGTAGTTTTATTGTATTGTATATGGTGGTGATTTTAGCTTTGTAAGGAAGAGAGAGCTGGAAGTAAACCTTCATCTGCACTCTGCTGTTTTGGGTTTTTTTATCATTGAAACTTCATTGATTTTTAAAACTACAGGTGTGAAACTTTGTTCATTAAATTGCATACCCCAGTTGATAGGGCACATCCATCTAAACCATTATCTCCTCTCTGGAAAATGAAAAAAACTGAGGTGTTGCTGACCTGTTTTATCTGAGCATCATTATAGCAAAAAACGAAATAAGGGAAGGCATGCTCTTAGAATGTATAAGATACAAGAATTCAATGCATCTTTTAAAACAGCAGTATTTAGGGAGACCGGAAAAAAGGGCTTTGTATTAATGCAGCTGTTGAAGGTAACTAGTGTGTGAACGCTCTTGTTGGTATTGGTTATTTCATTAAGTTTAAGGTAATAAACTGGAGCTAATAAGGCAGGGGGGAATTTTGGGATAGGATAAACCTAAAAGCCAACATACTGGGGCTCAAGGAAGAGCTGGAAGAGGGACTGCAATGTAAGAGCTGCTTTGGTGAAGATGTAGCTTGTTTTCACCTCGTTGAAAGTGAAATGCTTGTGTTGACACTTAAATTTTCTGTACTGATTTCTCTCCCAGTGCTCAAACCAGCCTGTTCTGTCACTGTGTGTCAGCAGGAATGGCACAGGGCAGGAGGAAAGCTGGTGGCATAGACTGTCTCAGCTGGCACGTGTTTACACTTTGTCAGTGCTTTTTAAAAGTCTTCTTCTAAGAAAAAGTTATTGGCCTCTCAGTTTCATCTGCTTTAGAGTGTTTATTTCTCATTTTGGCTCTAGGCACATGTGTTTTCTTGCACTAGCACTGCTCCTGTGTGCCAGAGCCACGCTGGCCTCTGTGGGACCCACTGCACATGGCTCCTCCTGTGCATGGCAGTGCCTCTCATTATTAAAGTTTCTCTCCTTTAAATGAAGGCTTTGACTTTTTTATTAGACCTGAGGGCTGTTAAGTTTTAAATGCCATTTGTTTTTCATTAAAAAGGCTTTTCTGTTTTAATCCTTGACTTATTTTTATTGGAAAAGTAATATTCAGCTTTTTTTTTTTAATTTATTGGTGCATAATCCATCAGCTAATAGGGAGCAGTAGACCCATATGGCAGATAGGCCTTGCTCTGTGTGTGGAGTGTATGTGCATGAATATTTTTATGCTTTTGTCTTTCTTTGTGTTTCTCCTTTGACTTCTGCTTCCTTGTCATTTGCCCTGATGGTTAAACATTTATATTCACATGCCAAACTGTAAAATCAGCTCAGTCCTGAAGGAGACTAGCGTTCATGCTTCTTCCATTCTGCCTGTATTTAGGGGTGCTCTTTGAGTGTGCTTTCTAAAACAAAACCTTCTGTAAGTTTTCCTCTGTTCATCTGCCTTTATTTGCAGTGCCACCTCCTGTCTCAAACTGAGGCAGATGAACCATCTGCTGGAGGCACAGGAGCACTGTAGGCAGGAGCAGACCTGTGGTATCAGCTCTGCCCTTGTTAGGTGTTGTCATATTAGTCAGTAAGGGTCTTTGTGGTGGTTTAGGGGGGAGTGGGAGGTGGCACAGGAAGCCTGAACGCTGTTGAGCTGAAAGGAGGGTGCATCTCCAGCAGATCTTGGATTTGGTGTTGTGGGTTTGGTGCATCTCCAGCAGATCTTGGATTTGGTGTTGTGGGTTTGGAGTGCAGCCACAGTGGAGCTGAAACAAAAGTAGGTAACCACAGCAAATCCATTAAAACAACAGATCAGAGTTTCTGCCACTTCTGGTGGCCTCTTAGAGGGGGTGCCACCCTCCCTGTGCCAAAGAGTGACCTGCAGAGGGGATGCTCCCAGGTGGTGTCAGGGGTGTCAACCTCAGTGGCAAAATCTTGAATTATTATAACTTCAGTTTGGCATCTTCTTTGTCTGACAGATCGTGCTCGGGAAAAAGCAGTTTGATATGTCTATTTTATACTCCTGTATAAAATTTACTAAACTATCACTGAATTAAGAATACGTAGCGTTTTTATTTGTTTGTTTCTTTTTTTGTTTAGGCTTTTCTCCTTTGTGTACAAAACTGGTTGTCCTTATCCTTTTTATATATACAGGCTGTTGCAGATTGATTTCAGTGACAACTACTGCAGGTTTTTTAAAATACCAGTTCTGCAAATACTTAAGGTCTCTGTTTATTTACAGTTAAAAGTCTGCTGGCATGTTTTTATTTCATCTTCTAACTGTGGCTCTCTTGGTATCCTTTCTTGAGCTGCTGATAGCTGGGGGGAAAAAAACTGGAGTAGTTTTGAAGCTGATGAAGATTCTTTTGACTTTGTGGGCCTGACCCTGATCTAAGCAGCTTTTTGAAGAATAGATAATAGTTTTAAGGTTGCAACCTCAGAAATATTTTTTCTACGTGTTAGCCTTTATAGGCCTGATTTTTACCATCCCCATAATTCTAAAAAAGAAAAATACAGTACTGCCTCCTCATTTTTAGCCATGAATCCAGTGTGACATTGGAAATGTTGGTTAAAGTTAAACCTAAGTGATATTTGAGAATCAAAAATATTAAAATTATTTCAGTTAACCGAGAAGATGTACTCGGTATTTTCCTGAATCCTTGGACAGTGGTTTCCATGATAAAATTTAAAATCCATAGGTAAGGGTGTTGCCCTGTGCAGGAGCTGCTGTCCAGAGGAGGAATTACGGAGAGCAAGAGAAATGTTGTTATGGGACATTGGGATCTTTTCTCAATAAGAGAGGAGAAAAAAGTGTGATGAGGGTGATTAAGGAGTTCCTCTGGCCAAACTCCAGGCTGTCCATTGCTATATCTCTTATTATTTCCTTTTTCTTCCCAAAAGGTGCCATTTCATTTATTTGCATGGTTTTTTGTGTTTGAACACTGTGATGACCACTGTGATCACCATCTCCCCAGTGGTCCAGAAAGTTAATTTTGAGTGGCCAGATCAATGTAAGGCAGAAATGTTTTGTATCTGTGTCATGAGTTTGTAGCCTGTTCTGCTGCCAATGCAGAAACCTTCCAATTTCAGATGGCCTGTGTCTGGTTTGGCCACGGTGAGTATTGGTGGAGTCTGAAATTTATATCTTAGCTGGGAAGAAAACCCTGGGGAGATAATTTCAGGCTCTTAACTTATTCACCAGAGAATGCTGCTTCTCATACAAATTGCTACAAAGCTCTGTACTTAGTGAGGCCAACTGTGAAATGAGAATAATAATGCTTATGCACCTTTGTAAAGTGATTTCAAATCTACAAATGGAAATTTAAGTTCAAAGCATTATTAACAACTACATTTTCCACATAGGGTAATGAAGAAGAGAGAGATGTAGTTCCTTTTCGCAGTATCTTCTCCCAGAATGTATTAACTTGCTGGGTGTGTTTTCTGTGCCTCTCTGGAGCTGATAAACAGCTGATAAAAGTCTTTTACAACTAATGTTAGTCTGCATAAATTATGCTTTTAGATACTCAGCCATAATTTCCTCTATAAGTTAGCCCAAGTGTTGTTTAACACATAAAAAAGTGCTTGCCAGGATAGAAACCATTTAAGTTTTTAAGGAAACTTTTGTTTTAAGGGGGCGACTGCAGACTGTGAGATGATCTGCAGTCCTGTAAATTGAACTAATCTGTTAGTCTGTGAAGATGAAGAAACCCAAAGGTTTCCTCATGCAATTATGCTGCAAAAATCATTATGTTAAGAAATATTAATACGCATGATACAGTTTTAATCACCCTTCTGGTTTAAGCCTTTAGGATTTTGCATTTTCAAGAGTAACTCATTTTCTGTGAAGTCCAGAAAATCACTTTAAATATACGAAGCTCCTTGGTAAGACTGTACATGGGACATTTTTAGCACTGAAAAAGGCAAAATTCTGGTCCTTTGAAGCTCTGTAAGCATTTTCTGTTAACCTTCAGTTTCTGGTTGAAAGCACCAATGTTACCCAGATTGTAGTGGGTTTTCTGAACTGGGCGTGTTCTCCCCAGGATGCTGATTTGGTAGAGGTTCTGCTGAAAGACCTCAGCACTGTTAAAATGTGTGGTTCCCCTGGAGTGAATAAGGTGGATTTAAGGTTTAACTCTGGGGCTGTGTTGGTGGATCTTGTGGAATGTTTCACTGGTGCCTCAGACTGGGTGTTGCTCAATGTTAAAGGTGTTTTTCAAGGGCAGCACTTCATGGGGCATCTCTTGATGCCTCTTTCTCAGCATCATTCTGCTTGGGGCTGGGGGGCCACGTGCACAGCTGGGCACACTCAAAAGCAAAGAGACTGTAGGAGAAGAATATGAAAAGGAGCTGTAGGGAAAGGCAGTTCTCTGCAGGCATTTCAGAGGGATCACAAAAAGCTATGGTGAATTTGGATGGAATAGCAGTGTAAGCACTACAATATGCATTGAGGTCCACTTTAAATAGTCAAATAAACCAAAAGACATCAGGATGAAATTATTTTATGGTGGTCTTTATATTCACTGCAAGAGAAGCACTAAAGTTATTTACATTACAAAGTTGTGTATAAGGAACCTAAATTAGGTCTCAGTAAGAGATATTGCTTATTTAAAGAGAGATGTTCACTAAGGCACTCGTATTACTTTTCTGCTGTATGGATTTATGGTTTTGAAATGGTTATGCCCCATAACTCTTAATTAAGCTTGACAGTTTTAGCATTGAAATGGAAGTAGCTGGTTGGAAAGACAGTCTGCAAACAAGGGCCTCTCTTAATGGTCCCAGAGCTTGTCTTTGTTTACAGGCTTTGCTCTATTGTGAGGGAAGGGAGAAAGGAACAGTTGTCTTTAATTATACATCATCTGCAGCGTGTCAAAACAAGGCACTATAAACAAGCACAAGTGGCTTATAATAAAAGCAGTTATCAGAGACTTTGTGTAGTGACTCAACCTGCCCAGCTTTATTGGTGTGACAGGTATCTTGTGGGAGCAGCTTGTCACAGGGGTTTGGACGGTGTGCCTGAGCCAGGAGTCTACTCATTCTGTGAGCCTCTCTTTGCTGAGTATGGTGGCCTGTCCTACCTGACTGCAGGGACCCCAGTCATGCCTTCACACCATTGCCCTGCAAGGGGCTTTTTCAATCATCTTTGAAAGTTATAGGAAGGATGAACAGCTCTCATTTCAAAATTGTCAACATTAAGTAATTTTTATTTGTAGACCTCTGAAAGAAGCACCAGTACTCTGGTAGTGTTCTTTATTCGTTTCTTTATCACCCAGGAGTTTTAGTCCAAGACACAGGTGTTGGGCAGTTTCTGATTTTAGTAAGCTTATTGGAGCTATTCAGTCCATAGAACTTCGATTTTAGGTCTTATTTTTCTGCCAGATGCAACACAATGACATATTACAGAATAAAATCTGAAGAGGAACTTCATCCAGGTTACATAAAAATTCTGTACCTGACTGATAATGTAATGCAATTTTCATTGCCTTTGTGGTTTTTATATCTCTTTTTGTTTATTTTACCTTGCTTTCTCTAAGTGTAGATTTATCTATTTATAAAATACATAGAAGTACATCTTAAAAATGTTTTGTTAAAAAAAGAAGCCAGTGGTGGATGCAAAGTTATACAACGTCCTAAAACAGGTAGCAGAGCTGAGCTGCCTTCATTAGGTAAAAACATCAACTCTAGAAATAATAAAATGAAGCTCATGAAAAGAGCAGACATAATTTTAGAAGTGAAACATTTGTGAAGGAGGCTCGAGGTGTTGCAGGACCTGCTGGGAGTCACTGGGAGTTTACTGGTCAGTCTCACCCATTGTATCTGAGGAGTGAATAACTGGTGGGTGCAGAGGGCACTCACAGTTTACTCAGCTTCTTTAAACTCAGTGAACCTAATAAAGGTGAAACCCAACCAAGTCCAAAGGCCGTGGCAGCCTGGTTGAATGCTCTGTGCAGTTAAGTGAGTGCTTAATTAGTACAGGAGTCCAGGGCAGTAGAAGATGCTGCATTTCACCAGGGTGGCTGAAGGGAAATAGGGAAACAGAAGTCTGTAAATTATCCAGACTAGTCTGACCAGAAAGCCACCTGTGATTTGTAATGTTTCTTTTGAGATCATGCTGAGAAACAGAAAAGAACTTTTGTTTTTCCATATTGGCTCATTTGCTGAATAGGAGTGGGATCTTGCTGCCATCACATCATGCCTATTTTCCTTTTTCTAAAAATGGGACATTTCTGTCTGCCCTCAAACCTGGAGTTTAACCCTGGACTATTCAGCAGATGGACATGGCTTTAGCCATGGTGTATTGGTCCTGAGCGTGGGAGGCAGGCTGTGCTGAGAAGGAATCAAGCTGGGCTTGTCAGTGGGAAGAATGAGGCATCTGAAATCCTGCGCTGTTGGATTTGGACATCTGATGCTGGGATGGAGAAAGTTATTCCCTCCTTTGGTGGCTGCAGGTGCTGAGTCTCCTGAACACAGTGAGAGAACCATTCTTCCTGCCTGAAAAATATCCCACAAAACCAGAGGTTGCCCTTTTCTCTGAAAGCATGGCACACATTAGGAACGAGGCAAGGGTGGATATAATATTGCTGTAATACCATGGTGAAGTAATTGAAGGGTTTATTCCAAGAGGGAAAGAGAGGTTTGAGTAAGTAAATGTTGGAGTGCTAACTGTATTCAGGTCAGAATTGGACTTCCCCAGGCTACTCCTGTTTAACTGTTTTATGAAAATAATTCCATTAATATATTTAATTTTGGAGCAGGGAGGGAAGAATCTGCTTCCCTGAGAATAATGAGGAGGAGAGTGCTGTCTTGACTGAACTTGGACGTGAATTCCCTCTGACAGAGAGGGAACCCAATGTGGGTCATCAGCCTCTAACTATCAATCTGTGCTGATTAAAAGCATAGCTCCTTCCCAGTGTTTAAAAAGGAGGTGGCTGACCCTGTGCAGCTGTATCCAGTGGGTACTCCCTAAAAACATCTGCTTCAACCCTGTCCTTCAGATGAGATCAGCAGGGAAATCTCTCCTTGGTGGACAGGGGTGGTGTTTTGCCATCAGAGGAAGCATCAGGTTCTGTCAGCCTCTTAAGGAGCATCTCAGTGCAAATAGAAATGAGACTTTCATGTGCATAGAAGTGTTAGTGCCAGTGACTGGAGTGTCACTGGAGTGCTTGGTGGGTTTAAATGCTGAGCAGTCAGGCACTTCTGTACTTTGGCCAGTCCTGTACTATGTGAATCATGAGATACCTCTGAAATTTTGTCAGTCCTGTAGAAAATGCCCAAGGCTATCTGTTGACCACAGATAGGTGAACTAAGATGGCATTACACTGTTTGCTGAGCTGAATGTCTTTTCAGGCTGGAACTTCCTGGAATAGTAATAGTGGTTGGGATGGCATTGAAGAGGTCAGCCAGCAATTCCTAAAGTTTTTGGGAAGTGAAGTTAATCTAATATCTTTTTTGAGGAGAGGAAAAAAAAAAAAGCTAATGTTGTCTGGTAATTTGTTTATTTTTCAGCCTCAAGGTAAAATGGAAATTTCATAGATTTTTCCCTAGATCCACTTTCATTTTCACTTTGATGTAGATTTACACTCCGATCCTAATGCTCCGTGCTTGGATATTTTAAACACAAAGGTTAAATTTACCAGAACACTATCAATACTTTTATAGCAAGCCTGCGTGTCTAATTCTTGTCTCTTGAGGGCTTCCAGTTGGTATCAAACTCGGAAGGTGTAAAATGGGTACTGTTTCAGATGACAACTTGCCTGTGAATAACAAAGCAAAGTATTTAGTATTTTTTTACAAGGTAGTTGCAGTGAAATTCGTACACTTTCAGAGCTTATCTGAAGTATGAAAGTTGTGACAGGTTCTGCAGCCTTGGGGACTAGACTTATTCTGCAGAAAATTGTCCCTCCTCCTGCTGTTTTACTTCCTATCCATCTCTTCAGCCGCAGTTGGCTATTTTTTCTATGCCACAGGGTGAAATACATCTGAATAATCTTCTAGACCCTTACTTGTCTGTGCCTGTATCAGAAATATATATATATTTTTTTTATTGCTGGACAATTTGAGTGCAGTCTTGCAAACTGGGAGAATAACATCTCCTGCTGCTTCCAAGCTAGTTTCTGGAATTTCTTTCCAGCTGATTCTGGCTTTTGTTGTGCTCAAGTCGAAACGAAATTCCTATTTGTACAAAGCAGGGAATGATGGATGTGTGGTCTGGCCACGTCCCTGGAGACCAGCAGCAAGGGCACGGGGCAGACCAAGCCAAAGGCCTTGCAGTGGCAAATGTGTCTCTAAAGAGCCTGCTAAACCAGGGGAATGTGCCTTGCTGCCTGCCCAAAGTGACTGGTTACTCTGTTAGGGTTATTTTCAAATGAGAGCTGATAATGGGGCACGAGCATCATTTCCAGGCATACAATAGTAAGAAGTGTCACTGCTGTGATTTCTATTTAAATAGACAGCTCTCATGAGTCAGTTGTTGAATGTGGCCCTAGAGAGCTGAATCCTGCCACGAAGCTTCTTTGTGATGCTGGACAATTTATGTAAAACTAAAGAATCACTACTGGGAACTATGAGATCTTATTCTGCTTGACCAGACTGAGATGTTTGACTCCTAAAGAGCAGAAACCCCGAGCTCTCAGAAATGCAGATACAGGAGTTAGTGTGGAAAGAAGTGTCCCATCTCATGCTGAGAGAAGGGATGCAGCTCTCACATCCTCCACAGGAGCACCAGAATTAATTGATAAATTTCCTTGCAAGGCGTAGCACCCTTCCAGGAGCAGCAGTGGCTGATGCTGGGGGGGGGTTATCCCGTGGGTACGTCCGTGTTTGTGACTTACTGTGTTAAATTCCTGGATTTGAATTCATCCACATACATTCTCATCGAGGGCTCTCCAGAGAGTGACACGTTGCAGCTTTTCAGTAAGGCTGTTTGCACAAATCCCCTTTTCTTCCCACTCTTCTTGCTGGAATTTGCCTGAAGAATTAAGAGCTGTGAAATATTTAGAAATCAATAGAATTTACATGAAAAAATTAACACTAAAATGCATTGACAGGGATAACACTGCCTTTGCACGAAAATCAGTCGGGTATGCATATTTGATTTATTCATTCAATAAGTTTGAGAACATGTTTGTGAGGTCTGTGATCCTTTTGCATAATGTGTGCTGGTTTATTATTGGAGTTGTCACTCTTACGAGGAAAATTAAATGGCTTGTTTGGAGGCTTGGGATTCAGTGTGGTAAAATGGAGCTACACAATGTTTTATAAGTAGGGGCTATAATTAATATAATAGTCCTAGCCTAACTGTTTCTCTGAATTAAAGCTGACAACTACCTTGTTAGCAAGAGCACAGATGGAGGAAGTGGATTTCACTGACTTGACTTGAAGTTTTCCCCTGTTCAAAGTAGTACTGCAGGAGTTGTGAAACATTTTAAGAGTGAGTCGTTTGTGTTTCAGAGTGTTGATTTGCCCTGCAGAAGTTTGAAATGATCCTTTTTACATTTGCTGGTATCACAGAGGAGTGTTGGGTTTCTTGCTGAAGGGAAGCACAGCTGGGGGACAGCCAGGGAGAAGAGCAGAATGAGGAGTGTTTTGGTATAAGGTGCACAGTTTGTTCTGAACAGAGGGAGGTTTTGGCCTGAAAGATAACTTTAAAAAGTAACATCGTAGGATTTGATGTGAAGTGCTTTTTCAGGAATTTATAAAGCAAATAAGCTCAAGTTTTGGGTTAACACCTCCCAAGTGTCTGTTTGTCTCTTAAGTACAACAGTCTAAAGTTGTAGCCAAATATTAGTGACTATAAGATTACAAAAATATCATATAAATTAAGCTGATCTTGTGGCATTATTCATCTTAGTTTGGTAAAGACATTGTTTAAAAAATAAAAATAAAAGTTGATAAGCCAAAAGCCACATGGCTATTGGCATATTGGCATTTTATTGTGGATCAAGAATACAATTTTGAAGCAAGCTCTGGGTCCTGCCCATTTACTGTGGTTTGCTTTACACTGCAGAGTGGCTTTTGGAGCGTGTAAGCTAATTCCCTTTTGGAGGAAAGAAAAATGTGGCCCAGGAGTGCACGTAATGCTATCTGATGGATATTTAGTGTATAGAACCAGACCAGCCTCCCCCTGAAGTAGCCTCCCTTTCTTCCTAAAACACATACATTGTGCATATCATACCTTCACATCCACAGTTTTGCTCTGCAGACCTGATTTTACTCTGCCATGCTGCTTGCTCAGGTAGACCTAAATAGCCCCCATAGTCAGGGAGTTGGCAGAGACACTAATTGATAAACCCAAACCCTTGCCTTGTGAGGCAGAAGTCAGCTTTCAGGGACTGCTGTTCCCTGTTAGGTATTGTATCTGTGCAGCAGGTAGGAGACTACAGGTGCTGTGCTTCCATATTCAAAAAGCAGACAAGCACACTGAAGGAAGCCTCTCAGGAATGGGGATTCTCCTTAGCTTGATGGAGCCACGTGTCTGTAGTTGCTGTCTAATCAGTCATTTACTCCATTTCTGGTGGGGACACTGTTCCGTCTGAGTGTGTTTGGGAAGTGGATGGCAGCTCTTTCAAAAGCCCTGGGTGGAATGGTCCATTTCAATAAGCTGGCAAGTAACTCTTCCCAAAGCATCATTTCAGCCTTAGCCCTTGGATACAGGTGCTTACTTGGCAGGAAAGGGTGTAGATTTGGTGCTGATCGCCCAAACTCCTTTATTTCAGTTTTAAACCCCAAAGTTACTGCAGTAATTTTGCTCTGGTGATCTGTAGCAACAGCCTTATCTACCATCATGCAGTTCTGCATGAACATTACCCTGTTACGTTCCCTGGTTTTGTGCTTTCTTGAGGGTTTATTAGCATAGGCTCCCACTAAGTAGGACTTATGTGGACTTCTTAGAATGACAGTTTTGGTTTTAATTCTTCTGCAGCAGAAGAAACTTCAGCTACCACACAAAGGTTGCCTCAGCCTGTTGCTTTGCTGTCCTATCAGTCAGTTTTGGAATGGTGAAAAAGTGCCTTGTCCCTTCCTCCATACTCTGACATTTAAGGAGGCAGTGACCGGTCATTTAAAAAAATTAATCTGAGGGGTAGGAATTTCCTGGTATTGTAAGGTACTGGAAGCCAAATATTTTTTGTTTTGGTTTGTTTTTCTGCTGTCATTGTTGGGTTTGTTTGTTTGTGGGTTTTTTGTTTGTTTGTTGGGTTTTTTTTTTGTTGTTTTTTGGTTTTACTATCAGGACCCTGATGTTAGAGCCGGATCACAAGCAGGAAGAAATTTTCAGTGAGATCATTCAGAGTTTTTCTCTCACAGAAGCCTTTATATTTGGACTTCCACCTGTGTGATTATTGTGAGTGCAGTATCTTTTGTGGATGTTGGTTAGTATTTTGGGTATGTAGATGTGTTTCTATCAGTACAAAAATTTTCTGGGAACTGATACCGTCTTCCCTCTTCCAGCTCTTCCCCCCTATTGCCTCTCTCTTTGCTACTTCTTCCTCTGTACTAAAGATGCCTCTTTGTAGAAGACATTTGATAGATCACTGGAAAGGACAGGACAGGAATGACTCCTCTTCAGGCAAGCAGTAAAGCACAAACACCAAGCCATGAATTGCTTGGTGGGAGCCCCTTTCTGGGGCTGATGCCCAGTCACACTTTGTTGGCACCTTGATACATGCCCGTGTTGTAGCACGGTGTATCCCCCTGGGTATCACCCTTCTATCATTTCACAGAGGCAGGCAAGAATAATTTTTCCCAAAGGCCCCCGTGTTTGAAGCATTAAAAGCT
Organism: Anabacerthia variegaticeps; assembly: GCA_035583185.1. Classification (NCBI taxonomy): domain Eukaryota; kingdom Metazoa; phylum Chordata; class Aves; order Passeriformes; family Furnariidae; genus Anabacerthia; species Anabacerthia variegaticeps. The sequence goes on along the minus strand of JAWWEW010000078.1, from coordinate 52,459,846 downwards.
TATTTTTTTTTTCCCCTTGGAAAATTCAATAACCAAGAACCTCACAGTATGTGGGATAACTCCCAGTGATGTTCAAACACTGAGAGGAAGCAAAGAAGTGGCATATATTATTTTACTGGCTACCAGAGAAAAGGTTGTTTTTAAAAATAAATATGCCTTTTGCATATGCTTTGTGACAGACATACAGCCTGAAGACTGGCATGTGACAAGGGGAAATCAATAAAAAAATACATAATGATATTATAAATATTTATAGAATAGCTAGATGAGTGTAATGGGACAGGGAGAAGCCAAGAAGGCTTTAGAATAGCAGAACTGTGCTCTAAAACATTGGAATTTTTCTGAGTGAGTTACAATGGGGGGTAAAAAGGCACTGCATAGGCTATCAGGGACATTCACAACACCTTTGATTAAAGGGATTTCTAAGCAACCCTAAGAAAAGCGTCCTCAAAGAAGTGCAGCTACATAAAAGTTGGAAAGCAGAGAAGAGAAAAAGTTTTCAGAAAGGCTGAAGTTATTCACTTCTGGTCCTTGTAGAAACAAGTAGGGATTGCTGATTGATTGATTTGTAACCTAGGAAAATAAAGAAAGAGTTCTCTGTGTTTCCAGCAGGATTAAAAATGATCCAGCTTTATCCAAAGACTAGGAATTTTCCAAGTCTTCTAGAAGATTTTTTTAACTGTGTTTTTGCATGTAATTGCCTGTTGATGTAGTTGTGCATCTGTTAATACATACATCTGTAACTTACGCCTGTAGGACTGCAAGGTTTATAAGCAGCAAATAGGAAAACAAGAGGGGGAACAAGTTTGGTTCCGTAAATGCAAGTAAAATTTTCTTATAGTCATCCTCCTGTGCTGTAGAAATCGGGCCTTGCTGCGTGGCTGATTTGCCTACAGGAGGACTTTGGCTGAGGGACTTGGCTCCATTTGCTATCTGTGCTGATGTAAACATCAGGAATTGGCTGGACAGTTTGCAGGGAGGGTTTTTTCTTTTCTGCTTGTGCTGCAGGTGGTTGAATTTGCTCAGTCTGCAAAAGCTGCAGGAGAACACAATGCAAGAGAAAGTTATGCTAAAAATGGCAGAAACTGTGCAAGAGACAAATTTGTCTGCCTTTAGCAAGAGGCCCACAAAACTTCTTCAGTGGAAATATTCATAGATGGGGACAGGTTATTTTTGCTGCTGAATTCTAGCTTATAGAATCCTCTTTAGCTTTAGGCCAAAGAGAGCACAGTGTCATTAATGGTTGGGTCAGGGTGCTAATTATCTCTGTGCAAAATGGATGGGCAGACAGTCCAGGAGATAGATGCTTCCTGATTTGTTAAGGGCTTTTAAAGATAAATGGCCTTGAAGTAGATTTGTTTTCAAATGAGTGGCCAGTAGAGTGCTGGGAGCAGTGGCACAGTGAGCTCTCATCAGTTTTTCTCAGAGTGATGGATGCTGCATATTCTCTCTGTTGATGTGGTCTTTGCCATCAGGTGTCCCAATTTATTAATAGCTTTTTAGGGCAATGGTGGGGAATTACTGAAGCCCAATTTTATTACTGTTTTACATCTAGCAAGGACTGAGCCCTGCGTGCAGCTTTACATTAACTCGGCAAGAGCCATTCAAATACTGACATTTGGGCTCATTTGGGTGGCATTAATCGTAGCATTAATCATGGCATTTTATCATGTGTTAATTGCATGAAATGACTGGTTGGAAATTACTGCAATGTTCACTTTTCTAAAAGCAGGAGAAACAATAATTTCCACTTTCCCACTTTTCTTCAAGCTATAACTGTGCTTTAGAAAACTCCCACAAAAGACAAAGAACCCAAAACTCACAATCCCCCCCCCCTATTCTGACTGTGTGTGTTTGAGGGCATCGACTTCTTGGCTTCCTTGCAACAACTGGGCATGTAAGAGCTCTTATGGACCTCCCTGGCATCTCTTGGATGTGTCATCTATGAAGTCTCAGTGCAAACAACCACAGCCAGGCCTGGGCTTCAAAAATGTACCTTAATACACAAAACAAGAATACTCCTGATGTGCAAAAAAAGCTGAAAATCTATGGCATTTCCATATGCTGATACAGCTTGAGGGTTTAAAAGAGGCACAGGAATGCCTTTTGTGATTCACCAGCAGGAATAGGCTTACAGCACCCGTGTCTATTTGTATTCTCCTGTGAGTAAAGGAGCCCGTGGTATTTGCTGGCTCTTTTCAGTGGAGGGCATCATGAGATGATTGTGTTTAATATGAGGAGCTGGCAGCCTTTCTCACTTAACATTATTAGGAGATCTGCTGCCGAGGGCTCATTTTGGGAGGCAGTTGGAAATTGGCACTTTGGTTGAACATATTGTTTTCTACCTCTCTCTTAAAGTTCAAGGACAAGGGAGAACTGTTCAGGCCACGCAAAGAAAACAGTTTTTTCCCTTTTCCTTTGTTTACTTGGTCCTCTGACCCCTCTGTTTATTCCCTATGAAAATTTATTCCACAAGTAAATTTGTTCCCCTATATACACGCCCCAATTAAATGGAAATGAGGATCATGTCAGTAAAAGTGGAAGTAGAAGGCACGAGGAAGGTATTTCCACATGCCATGCAGAAGATAGTTGTGATAATCATGTAGAGTGTCTCTTGGAGTAAAAAATACCTAGATCTTGAGTTATGTTTCTCGTGATCCTTATGGAGGAGGACAATATTGTAACTTCTGCTTAGCCATAGAATGTGTCACTGGGGAAACCCTCAATCACTCCAAAGGCAAGATGCAGAATAGTGCTGTCCCGGCCTCCTAACCTTCAGTACATCCTCCTAACCATTCATTTAATTAGTTATTTTAAATGCTGCTCCTCCCAACTCCCACCCCAAAATGTTCCTGCAGCTTCAGGACTTTGACCAGCTGTGTTTTCCCTGGTAACATCACATGGCTGAAGCCACAGCCTCACCTGTAGCCTTCTGCCTCCTGCTATACAGGATCCGCTCAAAAGACTTTCTAGTGATAGGGGTTTTCTTTTTTCAATTACAGTGGCTTCACGTGACCAAATAATACTTCATTAACCTGATTGCCTAAGGATATCAAGCTCCAGAGGAAACTTGTATTTCTATATGATTGGCAAGATAATTAGGAAGTGAAATAATGCAAATCCCACCACAGGCAGCCTTCAAAAGATTTACGTATTTACTCTTTGAATTCAAAGTGTGTCATACCATAAATCCTTTTCTTCTTTTAAGGCTTTTGTATCTGTAGGTTTATTATCGACCTTCACAATGCACATTTTGCTGGGGCAGGAGGCTTTATGAGCTCTATCAAGTTGGACTGGTAAATCCACTGAGATTTTTAGTCTGCAGGATCACCCACATAACCCGGGCTAAAGTACACTTTTGCTTTTACTAGCTTTTGATTTGAAGCTCCTGGGTCATGGCCTTTCATCCTGTGTTTAGAAAGTACCCATCAGAGTGGATCTACCACAGTTAGAGCTTTTCACATGATGTGAAAACGTGGGCATAGAAGCCACTGATGGCAGCGACAGTTCTTCATTTGCCAGGAGGGTGGAATATTGGGTGGAGGTCAGAGACATCTTCATATGAAGTCACCTACAGCCTTCCCTGCTAATAGAGGCCATGGGGAGGCACAAATGAGTATTTGTTGCATCCAGGCAGCGGCAGCAGCAAGCAGGAGATTAAATGAGAGAGCTGTATGGATGTGGGGTCCTGTTGAGGGTGGCCTTCAGTAAGTAAAAGTCACTTATAAATTAAACGTTTAGCAAAGCCCTACCCGGTGAAAGGTATCTAATGAAGTTCTGGCAGCTTCTCTATCTGAAGATGGTGAAACCTAAGAAGCAAGAAAATTAGTGGAGTTGCTCTAAGGTGGTTGGATTAAAATTAGTCTGGCAAAAGGAAAATAAAGGACAAAAAAAAAAATCAATATCCTTGCTAATGAGAATCAACATTTATCTTACAGGAAACCTGAAGTTTTGCCTTCTGATTCTGAACCAGCCTTTCAACAAAGGTCATTTTCATTGTCTGTGGAGCAAAGGTAATAATAACGTACATACATCTTCATTTGCTTATTTACTTAGCTGCTACCCAGCTAATGTACTTCATGTCTGTTGAATTGCAGTGTGGCAATTTCCTCTTTGCTGGAGCAACCTTCTGGCGAGGGAGTGAATTGGCAGAATATGCCCCTTGTTGCTGAGTGCAGCAAATGAGCTGATTATGCAAATTTTGCATCTCTGCATTGCGCACGTCAGTGGGAACTTTATGGACTGCTCGGTGTGAGGCTGGAGCTTTCCAGAGGCACCTTAGGAACCATCATTGTTTTGCTGACAAAGTGTAGCAGATCAATGGTGTGTTTAAGAGCCTGGAAACAAGCCTTCCTTTAAAGGTCATCAGTGAAACACGTTACTTTTAATCAAAATAAAATGGACCGTGTAGATAGTAAGTTGTGAGAGCAATGGGAATTTGCGTGCTTGTCAGAAACACACAAATCAGATTTGCCTTTGTTAAATATGCCCAGTGCTAATCATCGGCTCTGGTATGACAGCTTCAGGTTTACTGACGTGTTCTGGAGAAATGTAAATCTCTACAAGCTTGGCACTAATAACTCCTCCAGTGCAGGAATGCAGCCCTTCAGAAGCTTTCTGAAAAGCCACAGGAACTGTCTCTAGCTTGTTACCGGGATGGGAACCTTGCAGAGAGATTGCTCTTAACTGGCTGGGGCAGGCAGAGCCATTTGATTTCATCACAGGCACACGGACTGGCAGGGGGTAGCTGTACTGCTGAAAGGAATTGAAATAAGGGACCAAGTGGGCAGGATGTATTCATACCACTTAATTCCAGTAAACCCAAATTAGGTGGCTCTATTGGCAGAGGAGTGAGGAAAAAAGGAGAGAGCTGCACAGGATGATTCAAAGCATGTGAATGAGTGCTGTACCCCAGATGGGCTCTCTTTCATTTGCATAATCAGCAAGAAAGGGAAGTGGAAAGGCTGTCAAGTTATTTTGAAGATGTGATCCTACGTATTTTTTCATTTAAAAATACACACTGAGAGGCCAGTTCTGTATTAAATAGGGAAGGAAAGAAGGTGAAGTATTTTGGTCATATTTGTCCCACCTTTCCTGTTTTGAGGGTTGAGGTTAAAAAAAGACACAGCAAACCAGACATGCCCAGTTACTGAATGGCAGTAACTGGTGTCTCGTAGTACTTTGCTTTTCTGCTCTGTTCTGTTAATCAGACTTTTATTTGTCTGTCCTTTGGAATTGTAAGTCTTCCTCTTTTGACCTAGCCTTGTGGCACAAAGTGCTTCTTGCTGTAACACTAACGGGCTCTGAACTGTAGTGCTTCTGTAAGGGGTTGGGATGAGAAGCTGAATAAAATCGAGGAGCCCAAAGACTGCCTTGTGTGAAACTCCCCCAGTGGGTTCCTGTTCTCTGAGCATAATTGCCTTGTAAGTGATCACTGGTGCTGTGAATAGTTTTCCAAAGAGTTTGTGAAGTCTGGAGCAGAAGTCCTAGTTAAGCTAATAAGGCTTTTGCTGGTAGGTTACATTCAGAAATAGGTGGATTTTTATCAAGTAAAACCATGTTGTGAACCTGAAATGGTTTTCCCCAAAGTATCTTCAGCAAACCTTAGTGAATCCAGAAAAAGGTTTTGGCAATTCCTGGCTTACAGTTCTAGTGGACTACTGTAGGTGTCAGCAATCTTCTGGATCCTGCTTCTGGAGGGGTTCCAGCACTGAGACTGTTGCAGGACTAGGAGAACCTGGGGAGTCTGGGATGTGAACTGAGAGAAGTTCTGAAAGAATGAAACATCCTTAGAAACAGTGCTTGGTGACAACCTACTTGAGATCTCCTAAATGAGTGATGAGAAGGAAACAGTGGGGCTGTTAATCCACAGAATATTGCCAGCTACACAAGTTGAGGAGAAAAAGGAGAGAAAAATGCAAAGGAAAAAGATAAAATATTGTCCCACTTCTCTAAGTTACATCGGTCTTGGGTGATAGTGAGTACAGAACTCTGAGACATAAGTGTTATTTTCAAGTAGGTTTTGTCCTATCAAAATAAGTTGTTTCATTAGCCTTGTCAGTTTAGTGTCAAGTAAAAAGATGATGTGATGTGTCCTGAGTTGAAAAAAAATCCCTTGGATAAGTGTGGCTATTCTAGGCTAAAATCATCCCAGGTGTAACTCCTCTTGACCTCAAGAAGAAGTGGTTGCAGCTAATTAGCCTTTGTCTTATTACAGACTTGTGTGAAACCTATTTTTACTGACATACTTTCGAAAAGAACTATTTCAGTCTGTACGAGTCTGTGTGCACTTCCTTCCCTCTGCTTTTGAAGGACACGATCAGATTTCATCACTTCCAGAGGAAATCTTTTACCACTCTTGCCGTACAAGCTGGACAAGTGACAATAGTGAGGTAGTACAGGTTTAAGACTATATGATTTTAGCTTATTCTATTCATTATGTAGTAAATCAATCTAGAACGTGTTCCCTTTGTGTTAGGTACAGTCATGCAGTGCTGGTGCTGTCCTAAAGGATGACATTTCAGGATGAAATGCTGGAGAGGGATAGTTGGCAAAAGCAGGATGAGGAATAATATGGCAGAAAGCACTGGTTGTTCCCTGAAGGGTGTATTGTGTTGAGTACCAAATGGCAAGAGAAAGTGAATAGGTCAGTAAAGGGGAACAGGTAAGGGAAATAGCTCTCATAGTAAGTGATGCTGATAAAAGGAGACTGAATATGGAAAAGTGAGGTGGATTTAGGGGGTTGGGAGCAGACTGTGTGTAAGCAGAAGGCTGGGAACATCAGTCAAATCCATCAGAAGTTCTTTGACTGCAGCTGCAGTGATTGATACCTGTGGATAGTTGTATGGCTTCCTTCCCTTGCAGTTGGATCCTAAAGGTGAAAAACACATGCAAGGGTCAGGGTTGTGCTTTTCTCAGAGCTGCTCCTTTTTCTGTCTGTGAGGTTTCCGTAAGAAGGACTGGATCCAGTGGGGCCTTACCTTAACAGCACTACATTTCTGCTGGTGTGAAGTTCCTAGCTCCTGTTTGGAATCCTGTTTAATAAAAAAAAAAATGGTTGTGAAAAAATCCAGTTTGCAGTAGTCTCTAGGGCTACTTTGCAAGTGGTTTCAAATGTAAACACGTCTTTGGCAGAAATTACTGTGAATTGAAAGTCTGAAGCTGTATTTATGTTTGAAAAGTACAGAAGCACAGGTTTTAGAGGCTGAAAACAGAATGGGCTTTCTGGAGTAAATGAAAGCTCCCAAGGCTTTGATTCTGCTCTTTAAAGTCTCTTTAATCAGAAATGCAATGACTTACTTATGCCAAGAATGTCAGCATTGTCTAGTGATTGCAAGTGCTTCTGTTGTTTTGATGTCTCCCCAGGGAAGAGGCAGAATTATTGCAGTGCTGAGAAATCACCTCTGTAAAACTGTCTCAGGTTCAGGATTTGAAAGTTGTGTCTGAGAACATTGTCCCTCAAAGGTAGTCAAACAATCTAGAATTGCCTTTGTGTCTGTGCTTGACGATAGGATGTTAAATGACTGTGCATTGTAGAGTATTTTCTGCTCTTAAATGTTGACAGTGACAGCTGTAAAGAGCAAGGAATTATGATTTGAAAAATAAGATTATTATTATTTTAAGAATCAGAGTAAAATGGCAACATTCTACAGCAATCCGATGAAGTTGTGCTTTACAGTCAGAAAATGTGTCCGTGGGTATTTTTCAGTTCTTACAGTGGCTGTGATACATTATCCACTGTGCCTTCCTCAAGAGGGTTGTGATCTTTTTCTGCAAATAAAGACTTTCCATGAAAGCTTTTAATGAAACAGAACATGCCGAAATAGTTTCAATACCAGCCGTTTATGATACCAAATGTCTCTGGCTGGTGTACTAGAATAAACTACTGACATCCTTTTGCAATGGGCTGACTGAATCCTGACAAGGGTGCAGAATGTCTCTCCTTCAGATGTGCATCCCTAAACAGCCACTTTCATGGACCGTTCTCTCCAGTGAAGGAACTTGGGGTGTCGCCCTGTTCTCTTAGGATGCCCTCCTGACAACACTCCCAGCTACTTCTCCACGTGCACAGTATGTAGTCATTTGAAAGCCCTTTGGACATCATGAACGTGGAGCAATTCCAGAAAGAGGGATGTTGCTCACCCTGGAGTTTCCAGCTCTGTATTTTAGGGGGGAAGGTCTGAGTTAACAGCGAGCATACTTCTACAGCAGCAGTGTAATAACTCAAATTAACTCCGTTAAATTGTCTTCATGTAAATGCTGTTTTCTTACACTGCTTCTGTTGTGGTTGCTTATCCACAAACTGAGTTTTTTGCAAGTTTCCATCTCTATTAATACCCACACTGCAACAATCAAAGTGACTACTAGATTTTAAATTTCACCTTGAATCTGAGGCAAATTTCCTGTGGAGGTCAGGCTCCTGTGTGGTGCAAATGCTGCTAATGAATGGATGGTTGGCACCTGGAGGTGACTGTGCATTACAAAATACATCCTCAAGTCAGGAAAGGTGCTCCTTTGTGTCACCAATTTCAGACTCATCTCTCTTTGAATGCCATGTGCTCTCATGCAGTTTGTGTCCCATATGCTTTTGTCTGCCATCTAATCGATGACTGATCTTTTGAATGTCTTCTCTTGAGGTCCAGGAGCTGTGTGTAAAGGTAAATCAGATGCACGTGGGGATGCAAAGCTCAGGTAGATACACAGAGGGGAAGGCAGCAGATCAGTTGGGACAGTTGTATTTTCTCAGAGCAGAGGAAAGGATATTGTAGTTTAATAACAGAAGGAAAATAACCTGACTTTCCCTGGTGCTATTTTGTCCATAATTGATACCTTTTCCTCCAATGTCTTTAGTAGTTGAACTCACCTACCCTTCTGGAATTACTGGTAGGTACAGCCATTCACTTGCCCTTTGCCCTGTCATCAATGAGCTTGTCTTGTTGGCATATGGTGAGCTTTTTTTCTCACCTTTTATTTCCATTTCTAGCTGAACTTACTTGTAATATATCTCAAATTTGTGCTGGACCCAGAATTGGCAGCTGGCATAAAACTTGAGGGAATTCAGAGCAGCGCCTATTAATAAATAGGAAAATGTTCATAAAAATGGTGATTGGGATGTCTCATGGACGGGTGTGCTTTATTGCCCTTTCCAGCAGGCATCCAGACTGGCAGTAACTCTTGGTGTGAGCCTCAGCTAAGCTGCTCTGCTCTGCACTGAGAACAGGGAGACTCTGCTTGGTTACATTCTGGGTATGTCAACATGAAGTTCATTTTTTCCACATTTGGATCCAAAAAGGAATAGAATTTCTAGTTTGTATTTAGTAACTTTAACTAGCTATTCTGTGCCACTGTAATTAGATTTTAAATACATTTTGTTACTGTGGTGTGCCTGTTGTTGGGCTGCACGCAGTGAGTTAAGGGCCTTCAACTACAGGAGCCTGAGGGAAGCTGTTTCAAGTGTTCTTAAGGGTAGGGAATCTATGATACACTTCGGGAACAAGACAGTCTGACCCTTTGTAGGGCTGCTAGCCCTGTGCTTTAAGCTTGGAGTGAATCACAGAATCATTTAGGTGGGAAAATACCTCCAAGGTTGTTGAGTCCAACCTTTGACCCAACACCACCTTGTCAACTAGACCATGGCACCCACTACCACATCCAGTCACATCCTGAGTGCCTCCAGGCATGGTGACCCCACCACCTTCCTGGGCAGTCCATTTGAATGTTTAACAGCCCTTTCGATGAAGAAATTCCTCCTGATGTCCAGCCTGAACCTCCCCTGGTGCCCCTTGAAGCCGTGTCCTCTCCTACCTGGGACAAGAGACCGACCCTTGCCTTGCCACAGCCTCCTGTCAGGGAGTTGTGGAGAGTGATCAGGTGCCCTCTGAGCATCCCCTTCTGCAGGCTAAACAACCCCAGCCACTCGTTGTAGGACTTACCCTCTAGACCCTTCCCTGGCTCTGTTGTCCTTCTCTGGGCACTCTCCAGCACCTCAATAATGTCTTTGGTGTAGTGATGGACCCAGAGCTGGACACAGGACTGGAGGTGCAAAGTAGTATCTGAATCTTTGGACATGCTGGACTTTGCACCAGCAGAGATTTTGGGAGGAGAGTTTTTCTAGACCACACTTGGTCTTTGACTCCATGAATAGGCTTGATGCCTACCAGATTTTCAGTGCTCAACTGGAAGCTCCACATTTATCTTCAAAAAACTAAGCTTAAAACTCCAGAAATACGGTAAATTATCCTATTTGTGACTGATATTGTTAGTGCCTTTGTGGTTCAGAATTGGGGCTCTTGAGAGACATAGCCCAGGTGTGTGGACAGTTTGGAAAAATGGGTCTCATTGATTTTTGTGAATTTGTAGGGCTATTGGCAAAGCTGAGAACAGAGCTGATCTTACAGGCTTTTTGCATAGTTCCAGTCCCCTCAGGACAGTAGAAGCTGTGATAGAATGAGGTCTGTAGATAAAGTTTGAGTCATACTAGCCTGCATTTTTTGCATTTTTTTGCTGTTGCTGATTTTAATTTTCTTAAAATCCCACAACATGAAATTCTGAGATCTAAAAGGATTTTTTGTTTGCTTAATGGATTCGAGATTTTGTTTGAAAAAATAATAAAAAAAAAAGGGGTAATTAAGATTCCCCTCTGTGATGCTTTGAAAAGCTAAACCCCGCTGAGCTGAAGTTCAGAGTAAGAGAACAATGGAGAATTACTTTGAAGTACTCGCGAGAAGCATAACAGATGCTTACAACACAAATGAAAAATGGGAGGTTATTACAGTGCCTTTTTTTATGAAGCCAGGATGCAAATCCCATTAGGGGCATTCTATTGTCACAGGATTTGCTGTATAGATGCCTTTGATAGCATCATGCCATATATCTGGTTACCACGATGCTTCCCAGAGGGCCTGAAAGAAGGAGCTTTGGAAAATATTGTCAGGAAAGTGCTTTGGAGCACCCCAAGCAGAAAGAGAAGCATAAGGCAAGAGGAAAAAAAGATGATTCATAGCTCATTTTGGTAGTGATTCAACAAGAGAAATGGGGCTGGGAATGAACCCAGGGAGCAGGGGTGAATGCATGAGGTTAGCATAAGTAAGACCTGTGGCAGAAAAGAGCAGGTTCTTAATCCCATAAAAGGAACGCTTGGATTTTCACTGCCTCGAGTTACACAGTGAAAAGCATTTAAAAAGATTGTTTCTCTGGGAATTACTAGAGGGCAAAAGTATTATTTTCATAGCTAGAGCTTAACATGAATCCACTGCTAGGGTGAAGTGTAAGGTCTTGTAAAAGATGGATGTTATCTAGAGTTGCTGGTGTCAGGGTCTTCTCACTGGCTGTGATGGCCTTTGGATCAAAACACTGTGTTAGTCTTCCTTTTTCCCTTACTCTCCAGGGTTGCCTTAGGGCAGACAAACCCTTTTTATTTCAAAAAAAACCAAATAAACCCAACAACAGGCAA
>JAWWEW010000078.1:52426583-52446528 GCA_035583185.1 Anabacerthia variegaticeps | reverse complement strand
CCCAACCCCCCCCCCCCCCCCCCCCCCACTAAACCACCAAACCCAAAAACAAAGAACCCCTAAAAAAACCCCAAGAAGGCTATACTGGTCCAAATGGCTCTCCTTGGTCCAGCGGTTATTTCAAACTGTGATTGCTTTTTAGAGGTGTATCTTGTCATTTTCATTTGCCCAAATCTAGTTATATCTCCACATTTTGAGACTGAAAACTTTTGATTACTTTATCACGATGATTAGAATAATGAGTAACTTAATAGAGAAGAATTAAACTGTTCACTGCCTATGTTGAGACTGTGCTAGTGTTCATTAGCTCCTTGACTGCCTGAGTGTGCATCCCTCACTGTGTTTGTGCCTGAAGGCACATTAGTAGTTTGAGGATGTGGAGGGTGGGTTGCTGGCATTCACATCTGAATGGTTTACACACTGTCCTGTGCTCACCCATATTATCAAGTACTGAAATTGAACTTTAAATTCTTACAAGTCAGAAAATAGCTAACATCTCTGCTCTACTCATTATCTCTGCTCTGTTTTCTTAGATTTCAGCGTTGTATAAATGTGTTACTAAAAACAGTATCTGCATTTGCATTTTGAAAACGGCACAGTGAGATTATTTTTTTTGTAATGTGTAATTGGTTAGACTTTAGCCAAAAATTTAGCACATAGAACTGGAACAAGTATTGCGCTATTAATACCTTTTTTTCCCTCACAAGTTAACAATTTTTATCTAATACACTGAGGAAACAATGGTGATGTACATCAGCCTGTCTTTGGTTTCATTGACAGTGATTCACATTGAAATGGAAACAAAAAAATTGCCATGTTTCTCGTTGTGGAAAATTCCACTGACCTCAGAAATAATGTGGACAACCTATAATTTTTAGGGTTGTTTTACTATCATCTTTCATTGTTGGAAGCTTTATGACTAGCAGCCTGATGTAGAAGCTCTAGATATCAATATTCCTTCAGTTACTTTGAATTAATTTGGTTCAGACTTTCATAAAATTCTTTCTGCCTCTGTTTTCACTGAAATAAACCTTAATGTTAACTTGGATGTCCTGGACAAAGTGTAAGCAAAACAATTAGTGTTGGTTCAATGTAACCTGAACTAATTTGGTACTTTAGAGTGTGAATATTCCTGGGAATATTAACATATTAAGGAAGTGGGCTGGTTCTTCCAGTTTGTCTGTACGTTGTCCTTGGTGGAGTTCTAATATAAATAACTGTGATGTTATCAACTCTTTGAAAAAAGCTGCAGTTTCCCTTTTTTTATTTCCTTTTTTTTTTATTTTTTGTGAATCTATCTTTCTCTCTGCTTCCTTAAAGAACAAAGTGTACGAGGGTGCATGTGGCATAGCAAATGTCCCCTAAATCTCACAATGACCAGATTTGAAGTTGCTTAAATAGTAGTGTACTGGGTCCTCCAGTGACATCTCATTAACTTGGGACATGTAGACGAAGTTTCTTAGTTTCCTGGGTTGGTGACACTGTGTTCCTCCCAGTCTCAAGAGACCTGAGCTGCCTGCTGACTCTCCACAGAAATTTAGATATGTCTACCTAAAATTGAGGGGGGGTGTGGGCTGGAATAGGAGCCCAGATGTTGGGTTATTTCCTCTTCTGTTTCCTTGGCCAGTTTGCTGCAAAACCAAGAGGCAAGTGAATTCTGTGGTGGCTGTAGCTGATCTGCTTTATTTAGTCTGTGTATTTGTCTCCTACCTTCAAGTCCTTCCCCATAGACATCTCAGACTTCCCTTCTCTATTTAGCAACAGGGAAGGACAATGGGGTGAAGACCCTGGGGGCTGCTCAGTTATCATCTAATGTCGAACCTGCTTTGGTTGTCGTTTTCCTTGGCCACCTCTTTTTCTGTGGGCTGATGCACCTTTGCCATAGAGCAGCATTCTCATTAGGACTGTGTAAAACCCAGATACATATTAACGAGGCATCTGGAGCTGACCTTTTGTCTGGGAGGCAGATTGCTAATGCTCTTGGCAGCGATTTGGGAAGTTTGCTTTCCTGGGTGAATTTAGGATCAGTTTAGTGTTTAAGCTTACTTCTACATCATGCATTTAATTTTATTGCTTTTTCTTTAGATCTCTAGATTTGAGTGAGCATTAATGCATTGGCCATATTTCATTCAGTGATTATAGTGCTTGATATCCTTTGTAGTCACCTTATAGAAACGCCTTGGCAGCGGAGCTGACTATGCCAAAATGGATGAGAAAGGGTAGAAATAATAAATGCATTATCAATTTGGCTGACACAGTTGAACATTTTAGGTTTTGTTTGTGACCCACTGTTCATCTCTGGCAATTTGAATACACATATGCAGTGCCCTTTTTTAAAACTGTGCAGGACAATAGGTAGGCTCTTGTGCTATTACCATAATAAATCTTTACTAAAAGGGCTTTCTTCTGTAAGAAGTGCATGCTGCTGCTGTTCTCATTTAGATAGTAAGTTTAGAGGCAGGCAAAATTTGTTGAAGTTTGCTGCAAGTCTTAGCAGTATTTTTGGTGTGGAGGTTTTTGGGGAGTTTTTGTTTGGTTTTTTTATGACTGTGCTGTCTTATCCCACTGGGACTGCTTATAATCACATGAATAACTACACATCGAACCCTTGTCCTTGCTGATGCAGTAGCATCACGCTGCCTAGGCCACTTCTTTATCAAGGTAGTGCAGGATGCTGTTCTTGTTAACCCATCTTAGTAGCTGTAAAAAGCTGGGGAAAAGGATCTTGAGGACACTTCAGGGCAACAAATTCAATATACATTTTATGTGTCATGTTTGCAGTAAAGACTATGCAGCTCATTCCCAGGACCAGAAGAACGGCACGATCATTGCATGCAAACTCAGTGCACTGCTAAAAAGAAACTAGAAAAGAGTTTTGTTTGGAATGTTTTTGGGGTGTTTTAAGCCTGGTAATCTTCATATTCCTGGTTTGTTTGTGATACATTTCCTAGTATTGTATCATAAAAGAAGGCTGTTAGTGTTTCCTGTGAATTAGTATGGTGGTTTGAATGGTTAGTGATGTGTTTTTCTTCATTCCTGGAGGCAGTTGTTGAACTTGCAAAAGAGGAACTTGTGTGGATGTTCCTTTTTTCTTACTGAGGCTGCAAGACCACTGTAGACATTCAGGTGGGAGGTAGAAGTCTGTGTTAGATTCTAGTAGATAGTGGATTTGAGAATTTCATGCTGAAGCCTTTAGAATTGGAGAATGATAAGAAATAATGCTCTTGTTAGAGACAAAACCCACTCTGGTACAGGCTGAAGAATTTTGAGCTTTGATTTGGGAAACAAGTGTATTTCCCCTCTTCAATTTTCCTCCTTGTGGAGAGGTCAGAAGTCATTTCAGTCTCTGCTCCCTTGGGAGTTACCTTGATTTCTACAATCAGTTAGGAGCTATTGGTCCTGCCTCAGGGAATCTGGAAAAAGTAGGACATGAAAGTGGGGCACAGATTTGCAGGAGGGCACTGAGTCCTTCCCTGATATCTCTGTGGAAGAACTCCTCTCTGTCTAAACCTGGGTGATTGATTGTGTAGGTACATGTTTCTAGAGGTGGCTTAAGAGGTTTTTCTGGGTCTAGAGATGTTTCTTGTTCTCACGTCTTACCTCATTTTCTGTTTGGGAATCACTACCGGAATCAGAATTGTGTTTCAAATCATACTGCAAGTACATCCCCTGCCTGTGGTCTTTGTGAAGTGCTAAATGTTTCCAGACACTGAGGGAAACAGCAGAAAGGAGGACCTGGCACCACAGTCAGGTTTGAAACGTCCGTGTTCTGAGCAACCAATTCTGTGACGGCACGATGTTAAACCATTTCTGGGATGTGTCCCAGTTCACTCAGCCTTTGAAATACAGTGCTAAAATAAACAAATTATCCCAGGCTTCACCAGAGGCTGAGAGCCAACCATTCATTTATTTGTATTAAAGCAACTGGTTTTTCAGATTGTGGTTTCAGTCTATTGGTGATTGCGTAGTGTGGATTTCTTTTGTTTAGGAAAGGCACTCTGCATTTGCATTAGAAACAGCCGAGAGAGAAGCTGAGTGTCAAGATTGGCACACTCTGTTTTCACAGGGAATATATGGCATATTTGGGCATTCCAAGAGAAATGTCGAAGTTAACATATGCTTGAGCATAAAGAAATGTAACAAATGCTTTTTCAAAGTAGCCTGGAGAAGTTGTGCCATTTTGAATTCACGAGTTTAATTGCCTTTGATTCCTTGGAAAATCCTCCTCTAGTCATGTAAAAAATACATGTTCATCTAAGATCCCCAGACTTTATTTCCTTGTTTATAAAAGAAAGCTGGGAGAGATGCTGTTGTGCTAAGGTGTGAGTATCCACACAGCACAGGTCTTTTTGTGCATGGTGGTTGTGGAGGTCCAGTCAAGCAGTGATGATTGTCCGAGGTGCTGTTTCCAAGACTTACAGGGAGAGTTTGGGTATGACAAGGCAA
Source organism: Anabacerthia variegaticeps (assembly GCA_035583185.1). NCBI lineage: Eukaryota > Metazoa > Chordata > Aves > Passeriformes > Furnariidae > Anabacerthia > Anabacerthia variegaticeps. The sequence goes on along the minus strand of JAWWEW010000078.1, from coordinate 52,442,082 downwards.
GAGGCCAAAAGCCTTCACCTTGTGTATGGCTCTGTGGCAATGCACACTGAACACTGCCATCTGCCTTTTTTGTATGATTTTTTTAATGCTTAGAGAACAGAGAGGGATAAATCTTCCTTGAGCTCTTTTTGGCAAAACGCTGCAAAGTGTTGAAACCATTGGTTAGCTTTTGTGTGGCTACTGGTTGCCTTTTCTGTGACTTCATTACGTCTTGGCTCGATGCCTGTCTCCTTGAAGGGTGATGGGCCATGGATGATGAGCTGGCATACCATTCTGGGTGTCACTTGGTGTAGGAGAATCAATCACAAACCCACAAGGTAGAAGAGGCTCAGGGTTCAACAAAAAAAGACAAACCCCACACAGCAATACTTTCCCAAGTAATGCTTTCCTTGGATAAGTATTCTTTGGGGAAATGCAGTCAAATGAATCCTGAATGTTAGGAGCCATTTTTCAACCTCAACTTTTTTTATCTGCCAACTTTCTGTTGGAGTTTAATCTATTAAAGTTCCAAATGAGTGTGAATTCCAGTTCATTGCGCACTGATATTATTTAGGCCATGCTTCTTGCGAAATGGATTTTATTGACACATTTGTAAGTTAACCCTCTCCTGTGCTCCTGTGCAGGGGACAGCCTCTGAAAGCACAGGCTGCCACATTTACCTTCTCAAAATCTCTAATGTAAAATCTTCAAAAATGTAAACAAATACCGATGGCTTGGCCTGCAAATAAATTACACTTGTCTCTCTCAGAATGCTTTTCAGTAGATTCACAAGGAAATAATAAACCAATGTGTAACACTGAGGTATTTGTTCAGAAGTTTTATATCATTAGCATTTCTGTGCAGCCATAGGCACTTGAGACAGAGCTGCTGTTCCTAGCTGTATCAACAGGAGTTGCTTCCTTGACCGCAGCCAGAGCTTCAGAAGGAAGGATTGTCCTCAGCTGCCCTTGCTGGCAGACCTCATCCCTCCCCAGAGCAGTGAAGTCTGTGTCAGAGTTGTCCTTCCCCAGGAGAAGAAGGGAGAACTTTCCAATAGGCTGAGCTGTCTGTGCAGAGTTAATAAGACACTCTATTTTTTCCCTCCCCCTGCCCTCTAAGATGCTATAATGGAAAACAGATATGGACAACTGCTTCATCTGTTTCACATTCTTTATCTGAAAGTTGCATTTTTATAAGGAGCTCATAAAAGAGTAATAAATTTTGATTTGCTAAAAGCCATCTGGTTAATGGATTGCTTCAGAACTATTTATAATAGCAGCTATCTATGTAATTAACCATTATAAAACATACTCCTTGGGCCCGTAAGATGCATACTGCTGTTGTTTATTAACCCTTTGCAAGCAATGTGTGGCTGCATGCTAAAGTCCAGGACACATTTGGTTTGAAGCAAGTGTGTAATACTGAGTTAGTAATCTCAAATAGCATTTGTGGCTATATCACTTCTGCAGAAATTGTCTCCCTTGACAAATGTGTGCTGCTTTGGAAGGCTCACCCCTCGGGTTTAAATCTGGTGGTTGATGTTGTCTCAACTTCAGAGGTTGGTGAAGGCAAGTGAAGCGATGTGGTCTGAATTTGGTGAGCCTGGGCAATGGGTGGCAGAATGTACAGATAGAAACCTCCTCTTCCATTCACTTGAAAGGACAATTGTGTTGGCTCCAGATGTGTGGGGCTGAAATTCAGGTGCAGTTTTGGCAGACCTTCCCCAAGCCCAGCCTCCCCCCTCCTGCTGGTTTTGGCATGCTCTGGCAGCCCACTGCAAATGTGGAGCTCCTGTCAACTACCAGAGTTGTTACTGACTAGTGAAATGAATGCGAGGAAGTGTAACTCAACTACTTTTAGAAACAAAATGGAAAGGACCTAAAGGTTTCAAGTGGCGTTAATGTCCTTCTCAGTGCTTTTCAACCTGTTCTAAGAGAGGGAATGCCAAATGTCAGTTGTGGTGTGCATCCTCCTTGTGGTGCTCAAAAGTCTCCTACTACTTAACACTATTTTCCTAAGTGTTTCTTTAAAAGTCTCCAGGGACCCAGCAAAATAAAAATGCTTAGCTGATCTTGTGTGAAAAGAAAAAGACTCTGAACATGCAGCAATTTCAGAGAAGCTGGCAGGAATTTTTAATGTGACTGAAAGTGTCTGAGTGACAAATTAGTAATAAAAATGTCACTAATTAGACCATAGTAGAATCTTGATAATCAAAACTACTTGGGTGAGACTAAATATATTCAGATGACTGGGAGCCCAGATAATGGGAATCAGCTGAACAGAAAGGCAAGCTGGCAGCTTGTTACAAAGGGAGGCTGAGAGACATGGTGAGTGTTTGGAATAAACAAGCACCTAATGTAATTACAGAACATAGTCCAAAAGTAGTAATGAAAGGACAGCTGGATGAAGAATTTTAAATAGCAGGGAAGCATCATCTCCCTTGAATGAAGGAGGACAAAGGCAGTGCTAGAACTTTGTATTGAGACAAGTAAGTCTGACTTAAACCAGACTGAAGTCTGCCCTGTTCTAAAAAATTCTGGTGTGCTCAAAGGAGCCTTTTGGGTCTTCTCTTCTGCCACAGCACAAGTTCATGACATCAATAGGATTTGAATCTGCAGTGGGATAAATTACCTCTTTAGGAGGGTTAGGGCTAGCTGATCTCAAGTAACAGGTTACTTCTGTGGTAGGAGCTGGTGAGACACCTGGAGAAAGGGAGGAGACATGAGAATATTTGCTTTATCCTTAGGGCAGCCGGTTTAGAAAATGCAGTTCAGTAGGAAATATGCTGAAAATGCAAGCAAGAGCCCTTTGCAGCAAGATGAAGGTCTGACAGGGAGGGAACAAGATGTCCACAGAAGAAAGGAATAATGCAATGTCAGTATCAGCTATTGTATGGAGAAGAAAAAACGTTCAGTCTTAGACAGGGGAAAGTCTTTTAAGCAGGAGCTTTCTGATTGCTTGGTTGGTAAGTTGAACTGACTTACAGGGATTCTGTGATCCTTTAACTCATTTGTTCTGCTGGTCCTAATGCTGCGTTTTTGTCATTCTCATCATCCCTTCTCAGGTGGGATTGTGGGAGCAGTAGTACATTAAGTACCTAGTTTAGTGTTTTCATGTGAAACAAACTTATGGTGTGAGGTGAAAGGGCCTCTGGTATGGGAAAGAAAACAAGCTTAGGAAAGAGGGCTATAGAACACGTAGGATGAAATGGCTGTGCTAGGAATGTCAGCTTTTCAGCTGGCTTGGAGCTCCTCAATCACCGTGGCATTGTGAAGGGTATTTATTACAGTGGGTGTGAGTTTTATTTCCAGCTTGAAGACAATACTTACACCCTCCAGAAAACAGACTGGGTGCAAATAACCTCATTCTGTTTTATTGGTTTGGTTTGTTGTTTTTTTTAAATGTTCCTTGCTGCTCCAGCCATGTCACACCATAGCAAGACTTAACACAAGTGTGATTCCCTTTGTCCTTTCCAATTTGCCATTGTAGTTACTGCACTGAGATGTTACTGAGCTGTCCCTTCACTGTTGCAGCAGGACCATTTGTGATGATGGCAATCACAAAGGACATTCCTGCTATAGAAGGGCCGATCTATTTCTGAAAATACCACCTTTCAGCACCTGCATTACCTGTCTGGAGGTTCTTCCTGGTGAAGGGAGAGACAGAGACACCTCCAAAAGGTGACTTGGAGTGCCAACACTGAAGTCCTGACCCAGCCCACCCTGTTGAGCAGTCTCCTTTCCTGCCCTTCTGACTGCTGTGCAGAGATTTTTAGGATCAATTAACAGGATGATCAGGGCCAGCTTGTGTATTTGAACCTTAGATCCCTTGATAATTGTAAGCCCGAGGTTTTCTTTCTGCTTGCCTTCCATCTGACACGTAGAGGTTTGCAGAGCATCCATTTTCCACATCCCCTGCTCACTCTCAGCCTTGCTTCTGACAATACAGCTCTTTCTCATGTAGGGCCACCCTTTTATTCACATTATGCCTCGTAAATAGTTAATATCTGGATGTTTCAGGCTTCTCCCTGGAGAGCCTTGCATTCACTCACCAAGAATTTCCTCACCAATGGTATCATGCTTGAGCAGTCAGTGGATGCTTACACCAGAGCTGGCTGTGACTTCTGCTGAAGGTCACATCCTCCTGCCTTAACTGATAATTGGAGAACAAGATGTGATTCAGATTTAAGTGAACTCCTCAGGAATGTAGTCAGCTTTCCAACTAGCTTGTAGCTTCTCAATAATTATCATTGTGAGGGGTATTTATTACAGTGGTTGTGAATTTAGTTTCAGTTTTAACATTATGCTCACACCCTCAAGAAAGGAGCACAGTCTTGCTTCCAAAAATGAACAGATTTCCCACAGGGGAATCAGGAGTGAACTAACTGGGCTTTTATAGTTGTTGCAGTATATGCAACCATAATTACTCACAAATTTGCACCTACCTTACCTCCATGATGAGGAAAGAGTATACAGGTTATTTCTGCACCTGGTCTGACTCAGTAAAATACTAAATGAGCTTGTCTGATGCTGGTAGATGACAGTCACTTTTACACAGGAACATGGTGCTGGTGATAATGACAGGCTGGTTGGGTTAAGACCTGCTCATGCAGAAGAACTGCTGTGAGTTAACAGATCAAATTTACACTTCAGGTCCCTGTTGCACCCGTGTTGGAAGTAAAGAATCAGTTGCAGCTCTTTTTTGGCAGGTGCTCAGGTGTGAGTGGGAACACTGGCAAGTCAGAGCCTGTGCAGGTATTCAACACAGCACCTCATAGCCCTCCATTCATGAAAAATGTCTTGGTAAAGGAGATACACTGGGTAGTCCAAACACTTTTTCTTATATCATGATAAGGAGTGCAGTAATTCCCTAGAAAATTTCTAACTTGGAGTAATTTCTCTGCTTACAAAGCCAGTGGTACTTGGAAATGCCCAGTATTAAAACCCCATGTATTTCAATGGATAGAAATGTAGGGTTTCCATCTACATTTTCCCCTTAGGTCAGTATGGTGGCAGGATAGGTTAAGGCTCTCCATATACCAGCAGTCCTTATCATATGCACATGTGGGATGTGCTTTCTAAAGTGCTTCTTCAGTGGGTCCAGGTCATTTCCATCACTAAGCAACTTGTAGCCATGTGAAATTTCTACATATATGTATATATTAGCCATCAACAAATAAGAAAATAGCTAAAACTATATAACCAAACAGGTGAAATACCTAAGACAAGAACTACAAGATGCTCCCCTTTTAATGATGTTCAGTTTCTGGAAATGCTAATAATTTAGATACTTGTATTTTGGCTAATGGTTGCTTAATGCCAAAAATAAATTTTAGTTGTGAAAGGCACTAGGCAATACATTAAAAGATTCTTAATAACAACAAATAAAAGTTGCAGTCTGGGACAGGCTAATGATAGCTGAAATCAAGCAAATGAGCAGGCTGTTAAGAACCCTAGCTGGTTTACGTACAGGGACAGGGCTTTTTCCTTAATTGAGCGTTATTAGTAGATGTCAGTGCAAAATTAAAATGCCTGGCAGCACGGGTGTTTTTTGAATCGTGGTTAGCACTGAAATATGTTAAAGAAAAGAAAATAAGATACCCTCACAAAGCTGGCTGTCAGGAAACACTGCAGTTGTGGTGAGCAGGACAGCATTGAATTGTGCTGGTCACAGCACAGTGCAGAACATCAGCTACAACCTGCCCTTGAGCTTTCACAAGGTTCGTGCTTTCACAGAACCTTTTCACACAAACACCTCACTGCCCAGCGCTGGGGAAGGTGCCCAAGCCAAGGTGCAGTGTGCCTGGGCACGAGAAGGTGTTGCAGTTCTTTGTGCCAGCCTGTGTTTGCTGCTGAGAATTAACAGAATATCCTCTCTGTTCCCTCTACATCCATGATAGCCGAGTTCTGTCATGTAAAGGACATGTGACTGTGCTGTTTTTCCACCAAAACAAGTTTTGAATTGACAGACCAGCTTTTCTGTTGAGAGAGGGATAGAAGGATCACCAATAATGAGAGACTGTGAGAGCGACTGATGTTCCTGCTGTTCCCGACCCAGTGTCTCACTGAAGTTACAGCATAAGCTTTCAGGTGGAGCCCAGGAAACCTCCCCTGTGTGAAACACTGAGATTGTCAGCCACAGAAAAGAGAGCTGGGAAGTTTTATCCCTTCAGAGAACTACCAGTGTGGCAGGGTTGCCATTTGTCCTCCCCGCACTTGTCTGTAAGAGTTAATGACCAGTCCCTCCATTTCTCCTCAGATGTTATACGTCAATATTGATGAAAATAAACAAGGCAGAGCTTTTCTTTAAAAAGATGGGGTGAAATTCAATGTGTGCTAAGTGCAAGTGGATAGAGGGAGAGCGGCAGAAGAAAGGAATTGGGGGGCAGGGGTTTAAGCTACCAAGCAGCATTGCTCTCAGGGCAAAGTTAGAACAGAATGTCTTCCTTTTTGTAATGAAGTTTTGTGTAACCCGACTAATGGCAACAAAAAGCCCTAATGATTATGTGCATGTTCTCTTTGAAAGGAAAAGAAAGAAGAGGTTTCTGTTCCAGAGATAGAGTGGAAAGCTCCCCTTTAAAACCTTTCTAGTCTAAAAGAAGACTGATCCACCTTTTAGTGAGCCTTGCATAGACTGGGTTTTTATGGTCTATGATCTCATTAGCGTTTGCTGGAAATAATTAAAACGCACAGCAGAAGATCGTAATGGAAGGTAGGACAAAATAATATAATTGAGTACAGTAATGTAGGCTTTTAGATATTGTTGCCTGTTATAGTACATTATCTAATTTATTCTTCTCCAGTGTACAAAAGGCTTCCTTAGCAAAACCAAACCTTGTAGTACAAAAAACCAAAGCAAAAGAAACTGATGATATCCCTGATTACTTACTCATTTTCTTTCTAATTCTGTGAACAAAAGTGAGAATTAAAGTCAGGGCACAGAGAATGGAGGGACTGAAGCCCATCCTAATACAGGAAATACCTTGGTATTGCATGCACTGATGTGATCTGTATTTTTAACTAAAACTAAGTATACCTTTCTAGGAGTTAAGTTGGCTCTTCCTTTTTTTTTTTTCCTAAATGAAAGAATTTTTTTTATTCCTATAAACTCTTGAAGTATTTTGGATCAGTTTCTTCTAGGAGTGAACTTCTAGCACAGTAGAAAGTATGGGCTGTGGTTACTCTGTCTTTTGTGCCTAATACTACAAATATTACTATATATGTGGTGGTAAGAAACTGTCCAGGAAGATGTTAGTACATCTAGGCTTTGTGCAAGGTTCTTTTTAGACGTTTTAGGCTGAATAAGGTCTGCAAAGTTGCAACTTCACAATACAGTGATTTTATCACGTTTATCAAGATGTTATCACAGACTCAAAACCATAGGAGAACTTTCAGTCAAGGGTTTTTTTCCTTGCACTAGGAGTCATCTACAGCATTTTGCTTAGTGATAAGAGGATCTGAATGTGGGATATAAATCAATCAGTTGTTCTCTGGCAGTGTAGAAGAGACCTCAGCCAGAGCAGCAAATGGACTGTTTGTAGAAATGCAACTGCTTTTCAGATTCCTTGGTTTAGCTTACACACTTTTGTGTAGGGAAGTGAATACTGAATGTGTGTTAGGTGTTATCACTGAATAGAGTGAGACAAGAATGACAAAAGTTAATCTGCAAGGAATAAACTGTTTTTAAATAAATATATGGGCTGAAAGAGAGAAACGGGAGAGAGGAGAAAAGTTGTTGTGTATCTACTAAACAGGCCAAAGTGTGGTAGTGCAAGAATGACTAATGCTAGTTCTTCCTTCTTATTCTAGTCACTGAAGCAGCTAGTCACCATCACCACTGTTGGTTTGACCTTATTTAAGGTGATTTCTTGGCAGCAGTGCAAAATATCTTAGTAATTCTTCACTAATGTTACTGAGTATTGAGGGCTCCTAGTGTTCCTAAAAAAATGAGGGAAGCCAGACCTCAAAGATGGATGCTTAACATGCACAATATCAAAATACGCATTCCTACATAAATTAATCCCATTTTGTGCTAAAGGTGGGACTGCAGTCTCCTGGACATGCCTAAAGCTCACCACTTCTAGCTACTTTTGTGGGCCATCTACTTAAAGTTGAGTAGGCAATACAAATTCCACTAATTGCAGTAATACTGAGTTCTCTGTGTTTTCTCTGGTTTCAGGAGGAGGTTTATGCCTTTACCATTTCAGGAGGGTGAATATCTCAGAGGACAGTGGGTGTTTGTGTACACAGTGCCTATTAAAGTTCATGGGAGTTTCCAGATTCATATTCAGCCCATAAATTGATGGAGGGAGTTGTGGAGTGTGCTGATACCCTATTGCTTCCACTTATGTTGTCCTCTTTGTGGGGACATCTTAATGGCTGTGCAAAGGGACTCAATCACAGCTATATAAAAAGCCAGTGACGAATAAGTGAGTACGAGATTTAACTGAAATGTACTGAGGGACTGAGACAATCTGATTTGTGTAGGAAGCAGGCTGAGTGGATCTCAGATCAAAAAATGTCTGGCTCACAGATGTGGTGTTAACTCAAATGGTCCATTCTGCAGGAAATGCAACATAGAAGGCAGGGAGTCAAAATTTTAATGTTTCTCATGTGACAGAAGGTAAACATGCAGGTTCTCCTTGAAACAAAAGAACTAGAGACATCTTCATCCCACTCCTGACTTAACTATATAGGGGAACTGAATTGGTTACCTGATTCTTCACTGATGCCATTCATATGAGTTTATGAATGGCATAAAAAATAGTAACATCAGAAAATATGAGCATCCATGGGAAAACTCTGCAGTACAGCTGACAGCAGCAAACAAAAATTAGAGCCTTTCTCTTCTAGAGCTAGTCCCTGGGTTTTCAGCTAGACACTAAATAAGTAAATAAATCCTAGCCAGCTCTGTAATAAAACATGTGCAGTGATATAAGGAATAATCAAATCAATTCAAACCTCCTAATTTATGCCAAGCTCTAAATTTTAATTACTACAACATATAAATATTCATAGTGTAAATAGCATGGCAAAATTAAGGCAAACATTTATAGTGAGACTAGGACAGTGCATTCCTTTGTTAATGTTTATTTCACGCATTAGATCTAGATTCTATAATTCAAATTGCTTGAAAGCTTTAATTGTAAACTGTCTTCATTTGGCTTATATTTTCCATAATTCTCTCAGCAGAATCTTCTAGGGTATTTTGTTGTTGCATGATGACATTGTAATAAAAGATTTGGTCGTAAGCATTCAGCAGTGTTTGAAATACACAGACAATCAGCAAAAAAAAAAAAAAAAAAAAAAAAAATGGTACCCGCTATGAGGGTTTGAGAGTTGTTTCCCAGAGCTGCGTATCCATCCCTGAATTCCCTCAGCTGAAAGAACTAAAGACAGTAAAGCATATGCCAAAAGTGCAAGCCCCACAGGGAATATTTTCTTCATGCTTTTACCTGTATCTGTTACCATGTAAACCCGTTTTTCTAGCTGGGCATAGTATAAAAAGTGATAATGCACTATTAGTGTTCTTCAATTTTGAGCAGTAAGAGGACTAGTTGCCCTGTTCCTCTGCAAGAGCTGCTTCAGCTCTGGATGGCAGCTCTGTGTTCCTCCTCCTGCCCTTTCCCCTGACTCAGATCCATGTCATTCAGCATGCAGAAGGGAAGCCTTCAGGGAGCCTCACTGTGCCCTCCCAGTGCCTTAAGGGGGCTTATAAAAAGGAGAGGAGGGGACAATGGTTTGAAATGACAGAGGGCAGGTTTAGATTAGATTTTAGGAAGAAAGGCTGTACTCAGAGGGTGATAAAGCATTGGAACAGTTTATCCTGAGAAATTGTGGATGCCTCATCACTGGAAGTGTTCAAGGCCAGGTTGGATGGGACTTTGAGCAATCTCATCTCATAGAAAGTGTCCCTGCTCAGGGCAGGGGGATTGGAACTAAAAGATCTTTAAGGCCACTCTCAACCCAAACCATTCTATGATTTTATGAGACTATGATTCATTCAGCAACTTGGGTGAATACCTCTTGCCAGAAAAACAAAAAGCCACCCCATATTTCATAGAAAGTAAGAAAATTAAATCTGCAGCGTGCCATTGGGCTGCCTTCACTTGATATGTGACAAGTGAGAATGAAAAAACTGCCAGTGTCTCAATCAATAATTTAGGTAGATGATATCTCCAAAAGGATCAGTGGATACTAAGTGCTCTGACAGTTGGGACAGAAGAGCCTCAGCTTTAAGCTCCAAGTATTGGCCTCCACTTAGGAAACTGTAGGTCTCTGCTAGCGTTGATTAGGGAAGATTAGTACCTATCAAGAAATTATTAACAGCGAGCTTTGAGTTGAGTGTCATTAAAAAAATTAATATGGGGCAAGGGAGAGGTTTCATTAGAGATTAGTATGTCAGGTTTGAGACAAAGAGCTTCACTGAACAGCAGTCTCAGCCTTTTCTATAATCAGACTGTTTGTTTTCTAGTTCTGCCCCTACAGCTGCTCCCTTACCAGTGTAAGCCCTCCTGAAACTTTCTGTGCATGCTCTTCTTGCTATTATCTTGTATCAGAAAAGGAATACAGCTTTTAAAGCTGTCTGCCCTGTTTCAGACTACACTTCCAGTCCTAATAAATCCCAATCAATTGCTAATAAATCAGAAGGTAATGGGGGTATGTTCATATTGTTTTTGAAATGAACTGAGTGCTGATTGATTAAACCTCTTGCTGTGGTGGGAAGAGTGTAGTTGTGTGTGATGCTCCCTTGCAGAGAAAGCACAGCTTTGGCAATTAAAGAACCTTCCAGAGGTCTCACACACCTCTCTGCAGGCTCCTCCTTTGCCTTGGTGTCCTCTCAGCAGCACTGACAGGAGTGTGCTGGCTGCTGGTTTCTGCTCAGGGTTTCTGCTGTGGATGTGGTGAAGGTGCAGGGCTCAGAAGTCTGGGCTATGGCACAGAAGTACAGTGTGACTAATTTGTAGGCAGTGATAGTACATGGCAGTGTTGTGCTGTCGAGGGATGCACCTTGGGGCTCTTGCATTTTCATTGTCCTCGCAGTGTGAAGTCAAGACAGCAATTGCTGAGGCACTCTCAAGGATGTGGTTTCCTCCCTCCAGCAGAGTTTCAGCTGGCTGGCCATGTCTGAAGCTCTGCTTTCTTTTACAGCTATGGATGAATTTGTTGGCCTTTCTTTTTTTCTTAAACACTTGACATTTTTTAGGGTGAAAGTAAACAGGCATGGAGGCTAGGTGAGAAAAGCCATATTGCTTACTTCTGAAGCTTGGCTGCCAGTTCTTCCCCAGCTGACCAAACCTCGAAATTAGGCTGTGTATTTCTGCCACAGCCTTCTCCCTGCACTGCCCATCGCTGTGCAAGGAGGCACTTGTGGTCAAAGCAGAATGCACTGTGGGGAGGAAGAGAAATCAGACTGCTTCTCATCTCCCCAAGACCGGTGAGGGGTTTGTTTTGAAGTGTTTTGGAGGATTGTTTTGTTCATTTATCTTTAAGGAGAAGCTAGAAAGGAGCTCTGCTGTTGCTGTAGGTCCAAGGAGAAAGAAGAAGCATCTTGCTCCTTCAAGAGCAATGGATCTGCAGTGCTATTGCTGTGCAGGGATCAGGAGGGGGAGAGAGGCAGGAGCAGCAAGTGAAAAATGGCTTTGGGATTTCAAAATAAGCTTGGAGCAAACAGGAAGATGGAGTTTTGAATTGAAGGATTTTCAGAATGGCAAAAAGATCTTCCAGCTTCTCTATTTGCCACTCCTGTGGTGCTGGCCTTGAGTGGCTGCATCCCTGGAGCTGCCTGATAACAGCTCAGAGCTGTGCATGGCTGGATCAATAAGGCACATCCAATAATGTCTGAAATCTGCAAGCAAAGCACCTTCACCCTTTCTGTACCGTGCTTTCTTTTGCCATGTTACTGTCCACTGCTACAGCATGTCATGAGACTTGGGAGCACACAGGGGTGACTGAGAGGCTGAGTTAGACCCTGTTACAACAACGTGTGAAAACCTGTTGTGACATCTCAGGGCATTCTCTGAGGGAGAGAGAACGCACCAGGTACGGCTGGCATAGGAGGGGATGTGAGTTATAAAAGCAACCTTGTCTCTTTTTGTTTTTATTTTAACTTTTTCTTCTCTTCCACATTCCTCCATTTCCGGAAGGGAAAAGACAGTAGTTGCTGTCCTCTGGGTTTGTAGCTTTGTTTTACTCACACATGGCCTGTGTGAAATGGGAAGTGTCACAAAGCAGTCGGTTTGGTTTGGGCAGCCACGGGTTCAGGGCACTGAGAAGAATGACAAATGAAGTTTGCAGCCATTTGTCATTCAGATGATGGGGGAGTGGTAATTTGTGAAGTCTGTTCCTGATTGTCTCAGGGGAAAATCTTGCATTCACCTGACAAGCAAACCCACAAATTCTCTCTGCAGGGTGCCACAAGGTGCATCATCAGTGTGTATCTGAGGGAGTTAAGGGATGATGAGACAGAATATGGCAGTGATCCCTCAGTAACTCTGCAGACAGGACTAAGGAGGAGTGCAGCTTTTTGGAGGGTGACCTAACAATTTGGTTTAAGCAGGCATCACTGGTTCCTTTGCAGCTGGGGGTGTATGTGAGGTGTGGTGTCACACAGGAGCAGCCCTGAAGCTGCTGTGGCTGACAGGCAGAAACCTCAGGTGGGAGAGGAGTAGCTGAATGTCTGCCTGAGAGTTGCCTTGGGATGCAGCAGAAGGAAGGGAGGACTGGAATCTGCTCAGCCCCTGTGCTGTGTTTGCTGCAGTGCTAATCCTTCACAAGTTTCTGGGCAATGAGGGCTTGTTTATGGCATGGTATATATTAAGGTCTATTGTGTATGTGTCATCTCAAGGGTAATATTACTACATAACAGTGCATATTAGATGACGATCATTTGTTATTACTATTTAGGATCCTGTCTGAGGATCTTCTCCCTACAACAAATGTCATTAATCTTATAGTTATTGTACCTCTTGATTCAAGGTGTTGGATAAGCATCCATGCATCTTTGAATATATCTGCTTGAATTTACACACTGTCTATAATGTAGCAGCATAGCAACATGATGTTCTCTATACCAAGCAGGGCTATTTTTGTAGTGCTTTCCTGAATGATTTCCTATCATCATCTTCCATTTACCTGTGTCATGGTTGCAGACTGTTAATGATGAACAGACCTGATTTGGGTGAGAGTTCACTATTAACTTAATTATCTTTTATTCAGGTCCACTGGGTTGCTGCAATAAATGCTGATTGCTATCTCAGTCTTTCTTACCCTGAGCTCTGCATTTACACTGCAGATTGGCTGCTAAAAGTGTGCCGAGGTTTTCTTTGGTTTGCTCTGAAAATCCTGACTCCAGGATTCGTGATTGACTGTCGGGTCCTTTCAGAAGTCACAGTGTGGAGCTGCAGTGCTGGTGTTAGAGCAAGGAAAGGGCTGTGTCAGACAGGTGCTTCTGCCTGAGGCTGCACATCCCCAGTGCTCCTCCTGCAGGACCCTTGGCGTAGGAGAGCACTGAAGGGCAGTGTGGTGCTGAGCACCAGCCTGTTACCTGTTCATCTCAGCTCTGACCCCTGTGGGCAGGAGGTGCACCTACTAACTCTGGTCAGAAAGTACCTCTCTTCCTTTGGGGAGTAAACCCCACAGATCTTAATCTTTGCTTTAGTTCCAAATCCTAGATGCCTCTCAAAGCCACCTTCCAGATGCTGTCCAAGTCACGCTGTTTTGCCTTCCTACCTCAGCAGCAAGAAGGGGTTTCCTTGACTCACACTGTGATTTGTACTTGTGCCTCTGAGAAGCCAGACCTGTCTGTGCTCGGGTGCTTCAGGCTGGGAGATTGACCCGTGACTGAAAGTGGTTGAGAACCGTGTATTTATTTACCCTCTCATGCTGCTGTCCAGGCTGGCTTTCATTTCTTACGTGAAAGTTAACTTGAAGTGAATTTACTGGGTTGTACTGTCTGTGCCATATTAGGAACTTAAGTACTTACACTTTGCTGGCAGAGAAGAATACTCTGTGGCTCTGTTAGGCTTGGCTGGTTCTCAGAACAAATCTCCCCTGGTATGTTGTTTCAGGTGTGAAATTCATGTTTATAATCTCAGTGTTCCTCTAAAGCAGTTCTTATTACACCTGTACTGTTTTCAGTGTGCAGCTGAATGTTGCATGACCAACCTTTTTGCTTTTCAAGTGTCTTTTCTAAATCATGGCACATTGATATACTGTCACATCAATAAATTAAGTGTAGGCACTAACCTAAACAAATGCCAAAATCATTAGCAGTTAATTAACCTTCTGTATTTCTCTCCAAATTGACTTTGGTTTAATGGACGATGTGGGCTCAGTTCACTTGCTGTGTGCTCATACAAACAAACAAAACGGAATTGAATGATGGAGAGGGAAGAGGAAAGTAAGGAAAAGGATGGAAAAGGTGCACGAACACATCTCCATCCCAGAGTATGAGCAGCCAAACATCAGCTGTGTGGTTGGGCAGCAGAACTGGGTTAGAATGGGTGATGTGTAGGACATTCTTGAGCTACCCTTGTACCTGGCACCCAATAAGAGAACGTCTTGTTGGGCTGGCTGGCAATTTCAGCTTACTAGGGTTTGTTTTGGAGTTATGGTAATATATCTTTATTTTTTTTTAACACTAACAACAAACACTCAGTTTCCTAAACAGGCATGGTAGCTCATAAAAAAAAAAAAAATACCTGCTTTCAAATCAGCAAGGGGCTCTTGGAGCTGTGCTCATTCATGTGTTTTTATTGAACTTAATAATAGATGGGGTTTTATTTTTGTCCCTTGTTCCCAAATCACAGATGGGAAGAGCATAGTTCATCTAAGCTTGCTGGAGAGCATGAAAATTACTTTGTGTTGCTTCTCTGGCATGACCTTAATTTAAGATGGCATTTGTGCGATGTGTATGGCCAAGTGTGGGATTACTGTGCTTGCTTAGGTAGTGGAGGATGTTGTGCCCTCATCCAGAAGCCTGTGTTGGGCACTCAGCCTCTGGGCCACTGTGCTCTGGGCAGGGTGTTAGCAGTGGACCACAGCAGAGGTCTGTGCTTACATCCTCCCAAGGATCTGTAAGTGTGCATGCATTACTGGTGTGAATGATTTGCAAGATCTGCCCCGAATTTGACTCGATGGTGGTGGCGTTTTGTTAATGCTGTACTGCCTTTCCCTCCCCATTGCAACTGTGCACCTTTAACCCAGTCCTGCTGCCTTGCATTATGGAGAAGTGTCTTGTTCTGGTGAAGCCACAGCACCCTGACTCTGACTTCTCTGGGTGGGATTCTCTTTGGACTCATGGTTTAAAGCACTTGTTAAAAACCTTAAAAAAAGCTTGGTCACAAAGCCATTTAGGTTGGCAGAGTGTCCAACCTTTGACCCATCACCACCTTGTCAACTAGACCATGGCACCCAGTGCCACATCCAGTCTTTTCTTGAATGCCACCACCTTCCTGGGCAGTCCATTTGAATGTTTAACAGCCCTTTCGATGAAGAAATTCCTCCTGATGTCCAGCCTG
>JAWWEW010000078.1:52387171-52425508 GCA_035583185.1 Anabacerthia variegaticeps | reverse complement strand
TGGGCACTGCTGGCCCTTGTCCAGCTGTTGAGCAGCACCCCCAGGTCCTTTTCTGCTGGGCACCTTTCCAGCCACTGATCCTGCAGCACTGCCTGGGGTGGTTGTGGCTGAAACAAAGGACCTGCCACTTGGCCTTGTTGAACCTTCTACTGTTGGTCTTAGCCCATCTGTGTAGCCTGTCCAGACCCCACTGCTGAGCCTTCCTACCCTCCAGCAGATCAACTTGGTGTCATCCACAAAGGTACAGTCGATTCCCTCCTCCAGGTCGCCGATAAAGGTGTGAAACAGAACTGGCCCCGCTATTGATCCCTGGGGGACACCACTGGGGACTGAACACCGAAGGCATTTAGTGCCATGCCCCACTCTCTGGGCCTACAGAATATGGATGATTCAAAAATACTTGATTTTAATTTAGTAGTGTATGTTGTATATACCATGTTAATATGCATAGAATCAATTTTTAGGTACGTATATAAATAAAAAGTGCTCGGCTTGGTGGGGTTTTGTTTGTTTTTGTTGGGTTTTTTAGCACATTCCCTAAAGGTTCTAGTAGATTAAAAAGACTTACCCTGCCAAAGAAGGGGATATTGGATTTAAAGTAGGAGGTCCCAGTACAGATGATAATAAAATATGCTGGTAGGTCTACTTGAGCTGTGAAATAATAATTTCCATTTTCTTTCACTTTGAAAGTAACTCGTGCCTGCTGAACTTGTCTGGATTATCTTGTTTCTTTTGGAATGGGTCTCCAGTAATGTTGTGCTTAGTCTAGTTCTGCTGAAAATTACTTACCGTATGTATTTTTTTATTTTCTTCACTCAGATGCTTATATTAAGTTTAATGACTTGGAAGCTGTGGTAGAAATTGTACATTTAAAACTCACAGAAAATAACATGCTAAAGCTGTATATTTAAATCCACAGGAATTTGCTTGCTCAGTGACTATGCTAAATAACAAAAATTTATGTGCATAAATGTACACATAGAGATTCTCTCACCTTACTTATTTCTGCTCGCTCCTTCCCTTATCCCCTTTTCCAGGCTGAGCACTCCTTGAGGGAATTGGCTTTCAGTGTGCTCTGGGGCTGCTGGGAAGTGGATTTGTGTGTTAATTTGAGAGGGGCTTTTAAGCTTGCTGGTAACTTTTCCCTTCTGTGATGAGATTTGCCTTTATTAGTTAATGCTGACTTTGCTGCATTTGGGCTGCGTTCTCTGCCGCTCTTTATGAGTAGCAAAATTACAGCCACCGTAAATGCAGAGAGCATGGAGGAAAAGGAGGTGGAATAAAGAATTTATTTTCATGTGTTTGGGATTACCACATCATTCTTAAATGGCAGAGGAAAGTGGATTTTAATGGTCCCCCCTTAAGTTAGGGGTGGGGGAAAAACCAAACAAAAATAAAATTATTTACTTAGACTTCCTCTGTGTCTGTATTACTGTCATCCTTGTTTCAGACTAATGATTACATGATGCCTTTTTATTTCCTCAGATTTGATTAGCAGGAGCGAGATGTAAATTGTATTTTCCTTCTGCATCCATGGTAGTTTGGCAAGAGAGGGTCAAGGTGAGCTGAATAAAGGGAGTGTTGGAGCATCCCTGTGAAGATTAGAACTACTGCAGTGCTCACATATGGGTAGTGTGAGGATTGCAACATATTTGTGTTGAATGGGGAGTAGATGGAATTTGGATTAATTTCACTCTTCCTTTATCCGTTCATATCCCACAACTTGGTCCAAACAACAAACTCTGTAGCTTAGTTTATCAGAAGAAATTGAAAGTTTTGGTTAAAGTTTGATTCTGGCTGTTTCCCAGATATTATTGTTCAGCTTTGCATTCAAAAGACATGAAGTGTAAGTGTTTTTCATTGCTCAGTTTCAGGTGAAAAGCACAGGAAAGTTTCTCTAAGAAAATTTGTAACATTTTTTATTTTCCAGTCGCTTTCAATTTTGTAATAACTCGCTTGTTTTAAAATTGTTGTACTTACCCAACTCTCCTGAACCTGAGGTGCAGTATTATTATAATGCAATTTAAAGACTAAGAAGAAATTGCTCCATATCTCAAAAATGCTTGTTCTGAGGGAAGCAGTGATTTCTGGTGCTTCTTGACTTCTGGCTCACAGTGCCATTTATGTAGCCTAGTTCTGACACCAACTTCAGCATTTGATGTGAGTTAATTCTGAGTGAAAGGAGTACATGCTTGCTGGGAAGACCAGTGAATGTGTGCAGAAGGCACAGCTGGAGATACTGATCTCAACTGAGCATAAATAACATAAAAACATCAATAAAGTTACCATGGGTGATACCAAAGACCACACTCTGATGTTCATGTCATGCAGGGGATACAGCTTTTTGATACAGATGATGTATACCCATAAATTGAGATGAGCAATTTATTTTTTTAAATGGATATCTTAAGATGATTTTGTGAATCTTGTACCTTGCTTGTCCTTCTGAATTTTATTACCATGCTTTTCAGGCTAGGCAGGTATCTTGGAGATGTATATTTATGGACTTTTCAGCTGTCTTTTGTTCTGTCTTTGATACAAAATCCTTTGGATTTTGGTGTGATAACAGGTGGTTTAAAAATGAGGGCTGAGGACATACAGCAGGAACAAAAAGTGCCCCTCCTGGCAGTGGGATTCTGACTGAAATATCCCTCTGCCACCCCCAAGGCATATTTCTGGTATTATGGCAATTGCAGTAACAAAACCTGGTTTTGCTGCTAGGGCCGCTTTGCTGTTTGATCGCTTAAAACTTTAATTGTTTTATAAAAGTGTCCATGCAACTAGACAAAAGGGGAGAAGAAAGATATTTTTCAAATGATAAAACTACTAAAAAGGCTGGTTTAATGCTGCCATGAAATAGTAAATAAAAACCTAGGCGAAATTTTAACAGTCTTTAATACTTGAAGCTGCAGAAAAGAACATTTTGAGCAGTGATCTTTCCTTGCTCATTGCACACATTACGCTCTCCTCCTTTTTCTTACATTGGGATTGCCTTTCCATGTATTACCACAAACATTTCTTTAAGTCATGCCTTTTAAAACAGAAGCATTCTGTTTGAAAATGGTTTCTGATTTTACTACTAAGTATGCTTTGAAACAGATTTCCCTGAAACTTGTCTGTCAAAGGGATATTGCAAGCCATAAGTTCCTGTTACAGACACAAAAGCTAAGCCCAAGGAAAATCCAATTTTAACAGGCTGTGCGGCTCTATAACCTTTAAAAAAATGGGAAGACAGTCAGAACCCAATATTTAAATAAAATTGAAGCCTGTTTGGACTGTAATCCCTAACTTGACGTTATGCTTTATGGGAAGTGAATCCTTTTACAATCTTATTCATGCCTGGCTGTGGTCTGCAGGATTGTCTTGCCTCCTCTGAAGCTGCTTTGCAGTGCAGGTGTATAAGCTGCTGCTGTCTGCCCCCTGGTTCAACCTGTGTTTTCAGCCTTTGGGCTTGGCTTCCAAGGTGGATGTGGCAGCCAGGTGTCCCACTGCCCCAGCCCTGGTGTAGCTGCACACCCTGCTGCTGGTGACCATATTGAGCCTGTCACCTCCTGCCAGCTGATCACAGCCAGGGAGGATGGGGCCAGCCCACCCCAAAGTACATAACTCTGGTGCCTTTTTTCCTGGTCACAGCTCAGGATCTTTGCTGGCCTCATAAACAGGAGGTCTTGCTTGCACAGAGGAGCAGAAGGAGATAATGAGTTCCTTTCCCAGAGGTTGCATTTTATTAGATCTTGTACAGACG
The DNA here is from genome assembly GCA_035583185.1 of Anabacerthia variegaticeps. Lineage (NCBI taxonomy): Eukaryota > Metazoa > Chordata > Aves > Passeriformes > Furnariidae > Anabacerthia > Anabacerthia variegaticeps. The sequence goes on along the minus strand of JAWWEW010000078.1, from coordinate 52,421,763 downwards.
TAAGTAAGAGACTCCCACTGCATTAGGGACAGGCACTGGCAGCCTGCAGGTTGCTTCCAGTGGGTATTGTGTGTTTGGTGGATATTATGTTATCCATTTTCTCCCTGCTTTCTCTGTCGTCTTTTTATTAAGGCAGTGCCTGGAGAGGGTCTATGATGTGCCAGTCACTGTAAGCACAAAACCTCTTCGGCCTATGTCCTGCTGATATTACATTTAAAAAAATAATAGAGGCTGATGAATGACAGGGGTAAGGGATGGGGTGAGGTGCTTTGCTTGCCTGATGCCCTGCAGTGCCCTCATTCACTTGTTCAGGAGCTGAGTTTGCTGTAGCACCCGGCAGGCGTTTTGAGTCTCTGCACATCCTATATGGTGTAAATCTCCTTTCTTAATGTTCTTTTTAAACAAAGTCAGCACCTCGACTAGTAGATTTCGGTAGCGGTGACAAAAGCTCTGACTTTTATACCCCTGGCTTAAAGCCATTAGGGCAAGTCAAGACCTTGTGGGATCTGTTCTTGGCAGCACCGGCCCTCTTTTCCATCTGAGTAAATCATGGCACTGTAGTTGTAGCAGTCTCTGGACAAGGAGTTAGTATTTTTCTTGCCTTGTCATTATTTAAACTACTCCCCTTGCCTTGTCAGGCTTTGTAGTGGAAGACTAGTTCTTAATTTCGCTGGCAGTTTCTTTGTAAAATGGCTCAATGCTGTGGCAGAAAATGGCTTTTTTGTGTCAGTGGCAACTGAAGGCTAATATTTCAGGTATGAAAGAGGAGAAGGGAGAGACTCCTTGACAGGAGGCTGAAAACACTTGTGAAAAAAGCTTTCTCCTCCTCTCAGGGAGACATCAGCCTGTGCAATTTCCAGGCAGTGTGGAGGGAAACACATTGTAGAATCCTAAAGGACTTGAAGACAGTCAGAAATGGTGATCTTTGGTACCAGCCCCTGGCTGAAACGCCACAGAAGTGAAGAGCAGAACAAACTGGTGCCTGACCCTTGCTTTGGGCTGAGCATGACCCAGCTGACACTGCTCCCTGGGAGATGCAATATCCAGAACAGAGGTGTGCACAGCTACCAGCTGTCAGGAATTTGCATGTCCTCAGTGCATCCCACAAAGCATCTCTGCCTGCTGGTGTGTGTGTGTGTGTCCCAGTAATTTGCTAATTGCTGTGCCTCTGCCATACAGTGACACCTGCTGCTGTGGGCAGGCTTGGCAGCAAGCTGCTTCTCTGCCTCAAGGTGCCCTCTTCTGCTCCCTAGGCGACTGCCAGGGGCTTTTCTAGGATATATTCAGTTCCCTATTGTCTTCCTGATTCTGGTGTTAGTGCAAAAGGAAAAGAACAAGTCCCTCAGGGCCAGCAGTTGGATGCCACATGGTGCACTTAATGCCCGTGCTGCTTGCTGCATGAATTTTGTTGGTCAGCTTCCAAACCCGTGCAGAATGCACTGGGAATGGCACATCACTCAGGGCATTAAGGGGTGTGTTTGGAAAAGTACTTGAATTGAAGTAAATATGTGGCTAAAGCCTGGATTTGGCTCAGTCGGGGTCTTGATCCATTAGTGAGGGACTTGATTCCTGGCCTGTCTCTGATAACCACCCTAATTCATATCTGGAATTGTTTGCAGCTTATACCAGAGGCAGTTTTTATCAGATAAGGTGACTTCCCTCTATTCCCCTTTTAAATCCCTGTTAGAGCTCATTTCTTCCATACCCTGACAAGAAGTTGGAGGGTTAGGGCTAGCTGGTGGGTGCTCAAGGTGACCCATCAGCGTGCAAGAAAGGTGAATGGAAACTGGTGATCCCACATCTTAAACTGGAAACCGAAAGTTAAGATGAGGCTGAGTGCTTTGGAAAATGACAACAGTAAAGTACAGATGTGTTTGAATGTAAATGTAACTGGGATTCCCCATTTCTTCCTCTCTTCAAGCTGCTGTGGGGCTCACTTCCTTAGGGTGCAGGTAGCCAAATGGAAAAACTGAATCAAGAGAGCTCCTGGGAGGAGCTCTCCTCAGCTTGCCTGAGTTTTGCTCAGAAAGATATACATGTGTCAGCTGCAATCCTTTGTTCTTTCCTCAGGCAGATTTCCCAATGGTTTGGTCAAGGATTGAACAGGAGTAATTGGACTGGACACACTAACTTTAGTGTATGGTCTCACAGGTGTGCTGCAAATCCAATGAGTTTGTGCAAAAAAAAAATTAGCAGAGTGGCTGCTGGCTAGGAATTGAAAATACACCAGGAGAGAAACGTCAGTGATATCCTCTTAGATGAGAGATTTTGTTAGTTTAGAGCTCAGTGAAATATATTTTCTGGTGTCAAAATAGATAACTTATTTCAGTAATAGAAAAATAACATTGTTTTTTCCAGCATGAAAGTAATCCCAGCAGGGGTACACATACTGTACCATGCTAATACAATTCTGCTTTAATACAAAGTAGAAATTTAATATCATTCCTGAGATGTTACTATTGCATTATCAAAAATGAATTTCAGCAAGAGCAAAATGACTGATGTTCCAAGCAATATTACTAAAGTTTGCAGCGTGTCTCTTATAGACTGCAATAATAATTTAAAGGTTACCTTTAATTATTTGTTGTGGGTTGGCTTTTGGGTTTATTTTTATTTTTCTGTATGGCTGCTTTAAATTATTTCCTCGTATACAAGCATTTCCTTCTCAGTATTCTTATTATTGAACAGAACAGTGGACTTGTGGTTCTCTTATTTAGGTTTGTTTGTTTATTTTCCCAATGCATGGTTTTACTGTTGAATGGGTGGTGTCATTCCTCTTTAGAAGAGGAGAGACTGGGAATGCCCTGGTGAATTCAGTTGTGATGGGAAGTAAATGTTTCTTCAAACATCTCTTGCTGTTTTCACTCCCTGCAAGGAAATGCACAGGTCACACTTGAGGAGGAAAGAGGTATAATGTGATTTCCTATTTGTCCCCATTCTTTACTATCAAAGCCAGGTGCCTGCCTCCCAGGGAGCAGGGGTTGTCTCCTCCGCCTGCAAAGGCTTTTCCATGGATTGACATGGATTTCACGGACACTCCCTGAAAGACCTGTTTGCCTCCGTCCTGCTCTGCCCGCAGCGTGATACGGGCTTTGAGACACTCCCGGCATGGAAATAGCTTGGCTGGGTCATCTCATCCTTGGTGGAATGACAGGGCAGGGCATGAGGTTATTTCATGTTAATTGCATCACCTTTTATTCTTGCTTATTTTGTGAGAACCTGTCCTCTCCGTTTTCAGATTCTTTTTTTTCTACTAAACCCCAGGAAGTCCATTCTGGTTATACTTTTTACTTTGCTCCTTATACTTTTTACTTTGCTCCTTATACTTTTTGCTTCGCTCTCACAATTGCTGGACTTTAAGCAGAGGAGAATAACGGAGTGGTTCATAAAGCAGACCCTGAAACAGGAGGTAACAGCACTGGGGAGCAGCAGAAGGGCAGAGTGGAGACAATCAGTGAAGAAGGGAGATGAGATGAGATGAGATATGTGTGGGAGGAAGAAGGAGGCTGACAGGGGGTGTTTGTGTCTCTCCGAGCTGATGAGATGCTGTGTGCATTTAGAAGCCCAAATAGATGAAATGGCAAAGAGGGCGATACTAGGGATAAAAACAGTGAAGAGAGAAAATATATCTAGCATTGTGGCTAGAGCTGTTAAAGGGGGCTTGTGTTTGGGCAGAGCACTGAGTCTGGTTTGAATCTGACACTTGAGGAGGAGAACTCTCTGCCCAGCAGGACCAGCTGCATGCAGGAACCTCTTAAATTATGGCTTAAAGCAAATACTGTTTTATGCTCCTCCAGATAAGCCTTTTAAAATTGCAGAAGTTAGGAGTGGGGTTGGCTACAGGAGGAATTAATCACATAAAGGAAAATTTAACCTACTTCTGTTAGTCACAGCTATTGATTGTGGTTTGCTGAAAGAGCAACAACACCAAATGTTTCTGAGACTGGAAAGCCAGCTGTTAAACCAAATTTCTGAAGTTTTTTCCCCTGCCAAGGGACTACAGATAGGCTGAACTGTGACTTGATAGTACTGTTTTACCTGTGAATGAGGATATCTAGTTGTCTCTGGTTTTTAAAATCAGGTAGTAAGGATGGCATTTTGGTCATGTTGTAATCTTTCACAGAGAAATCATTGCATCATTAGGCAAACCCCCCTTCATACTGCAAAACCCCCAGCAGCTCTGCTGTCTGTACCCTGTGCAGGTCTGTTCTTGCCCTGTGCTTGCTGCCCTTATGGTTCAGATGTACCTGTGTAGCATCTCATGAGCCAGAGATGTCCTTCCAGCTGCTACTGCATGACCAACACAGACATGGGGAAGGAAACTGGGAAGAAACAATGAGGAAATAAATATTTTAGATGCAAGTCCTTTCTCACACGCACTAATCTGTATGCTCTCTGTGCAATTGTATTTTTTGTTTTGTTTTGTGGGTTTTGTTTGTTTTTAACTCTCTAATGTTCAACATTTAAGGCTTAGGCCCGGGAATTCCCTTGTGTGTTTATCAAGGGGTGCTGTCAGAGCTCTGGTCCAGGATGGAGGTGGGAAAACTGGGTTTCTGGGAGAGACAGGAGCTCTCTTCATTTAAAACAGAGAGATACCAGCCAGGTGAAAAGACTGCCCTCTGTATAATTGTTGTGTTCAAAGCCCAGGAGGGTAATGACACTGTGGGCACCAAGGGCTCCTGAAAGATGAAATTCAGACTAAACAAGTAAGGGGTTTATTTTATCATTTTACCAGCTCCTCTCTAGCAATACTGATTTAAACAAGGTCAAGAGCAGGATCACACTATTTTCAATGAAAATGCTGTGTACTAATCTGATGTCTCCAGCACATCTGGCACACTGGGTAGCGTGGGATTGGTGCAGTGGCTCAAATCACATTTCAACATCCTGTCTTCTAATATTTTCTGTTCCTGGTAATGAAGTATTTAGTATGGACAGAGCTTGTAAATTAAATGGAATATTGATATTCTTTTTGGCCAGCACTTGGCTGATTTAAATATGGATATATTAGATAGACTTAGGACATTTTTCCCCCCCCTTATAAACCATGTTTCTATGGAAATTTTAATGGGGTGATAATTTCCAATTTCCTAGCAACATTAAAACAGAATACTTGTCGTAGTAAGATTTGCAGACCTGTATAGCTCTTTGGTTTTTTTTCATTGAACTATTTTGAGAACAAAGAGCAACAGATACAATATGTAATGTATTACCATTTGAACAAGGCTGTGTCTTGGGGTTTTGCTTGTTTGTTTCACAGGGAATGTGCTCCTAAAGCAGATTTTCGGGATAAGCTCAGGTGTGCTAAATCTAAGGATTTATTTATTGAATGCACACATTTCAGCTACAAGAGGGAAATGGTCCCAAAGAAGAGGCCGATATTTTGGGTCAATAAAGATTAAGTGGTTTGGCTTATGCTCAAGGGATGGCAAAATGCTTCCATATTAGCATTAATTTAAAAGGGGATTTAATACAGTTGGATAGGAGGTAATTTAAACAAAACAAAGAGTTCGTACCTGGTTTCCACGAATTCCCTTCTGAACTCCAGACTTCAACGTATGCTAAAGCCTAGTCTCTCTTTGTCAAAAAGAGAGGGGAAAGTTCTTTAATTTTGCACTTTCAGGGCTATTTGTCTTTGTAAGCCATTGAAATTGAAGGCCTGGAGCAATAATTCTGTAGCATTTTGATAGAAATCGTGTGCAATGCGCTGATCATCTTTGCAGCTGGCAATTACACATGGACAAATCTGCTCCTAAGAACAGCTTCTGAATAGTCCACAAGCTTGCAGGTTATTCCAAAACACTGAGCAGTCCCAAATTGGTTTGGTACAGTAAACTTTAGATTGCCTCCTACAAATATTTTTACTTGGAAACTTCATCTTAAGGTTCTTTTATAGCCGTAATAAAGAGAGGTTTTGAAATCAATGCCCTTGTTTCTTCATCACTTGTATGAATTGGGAAACTACGGCTATGCCATCCTCATTCATAACCACACTGCATGTAGGGGCTGATTATTTCTTTCATGGATGGCAGCATTGATTTTGCATCTGCATTATGTAGGAGAATTCAGATGAGAAATCCCATTCTGCTCTCAGAATTGCAGTTTCTAGTCTAGAAACTGTAGCTGATTCTGCCTGTTCAAATACGTTTTCTTTGTGTCTTGTGGTGATTCAACATGTCGTTTCACCAAGACAACTAAAAACTTTGCAAAAATTAGTGTTGGTGGTGATTCTTTCTTTTGAAAAATGCTAATTCACAGCTTCTGTATTATTTTAAGAATGAAAATGTCCTCTTTTGGGTGTTTCTACTATTTTATCAAATACGAATAATTAAAGAAATGCGTTTGTGAAAATTCTACCATAGATCTGATTTTTTATATCATGATGTTAGCTTATATTAGCTGACCTTTTTTCTTGACTGTTGGAAAATTCAGCTTAAAAGAAAGTGCCTAACAAGAATATTATTTCAATTTTAGATTTCTTTTGTGTAGAAAGATGTTGGGGATCAAGATTATTAGGGAAACGTATGTGTCATCCTAATTTTTTCCTTCTCTGGTTTCTTGTTTGTCCCTCTTTTTGCTACTTATTTCCAAACAACTTTTAGACCAAGATTGTTCTTTTGAACGCTTTAAATAATTTTTCAAGAGGGTGTCAGAGCATGGTTGATTCATTCAGAAATTTATGCATTGTAGGATTTCTTGTTCTCTTTTAAAAAATTAGAGTTTCTGACTTTGATGAGTTCTGAAATTTCCTTGCTGCTTAAAAGTTGTTGTTAGACTGTGATATCAAATGGTTGGAAATGTGGAAATCATTCTGGGCTGCTGAGGAATGGAGTGTGTTTTAGCAGCATGAGAATTAATATATTTTGTGCAATTTAAAATAAGTGTATGATTAATTTTTTTGATGAGTTGCTGGCTACCGCGAATCCAATTTAGGCAAACAAAATTTGAAATATAAATGCATTAGCTGAAAATATTTAATCATAGGACATGAATATGAACTTATCATGCTCATTGCTTCACACTTGCAGGTTGGCTTAAATTATTAATTTAAATTATTAATGCATGTTGTTGACTGGAAGCAGAAGAGACAGCAGCACTGACTGCTGTGATGGGGACTCTGGTCTTGCTGCTGCCACTGGTAGTGGGACACTATTTCTCCTTCATGCAGGCTATCATTGCTGATACAATCCCAGATTAAAAAAACCCCTTCTTTTCCCCTCTCTACAGTGTGATCCTTTGTGCAAATGTGGATGTTTTACAGCTAATAAAGGTGATTGGTTTTCTTGGTCAGGTTTTTTTTCCATGTAGGAATAGATTCAGCTTGTTACTGAAGTTTGTCCGATAGCAACGGTGGCCAGCAATTAAAAATTGGGTTATTCCATCATGTTTGTAGCTGCTTGATTGCCTTCTGTCAGAAATCAATGCTGCAGCAATGGAAAATAGGAACTGAGGAAATAAAAAGCTGCATTCAAAGCTTGACGTCAATGGAGGTTACACTGAATTATTAAACAATAGAAGTTCAAAACTTTAGAAATAATATTAATGTTAAATGCTCTGCCTAGCAGAAAAAGCTAGCTGTAATTCAGTTCTTTACCCTGAATTACATTTCCATGGGTGTTTTCTGTAGGTAGGCAGGTTCTGGTAAAATGTAGTTAGTGAGGCACACTGTGCCTAGGAAGCAATGACAGGAGGTGGTGTTGGAAAGGCAGCCCATGGGATGTGTTAGGAAGGACCACCAGGGCTTTGGATCCTCCATCATCCACTGGGCTTACCTGGGCAGGGTCTGGATGAGACATTTCGGGTACCAAAATGGTCCCTGGGGCAGAGTCACAGCCCAGGACGAGCTCCTGGGCACTCTCAGGGTAGTCTGAAAAAAAAACCCAAACAGGATTAATATGTATTTCTGTGCATTTTTCCCCTTTTTGTAACTTTTTTTGTTGGTGTGTGCCCTATCTGTGTCTTTTCACTGTTCCCTAGTAATAATAGATGTGTGCTCGGGGCAAAAATGAAAGCTGATTAAATGTTACATGATTGCCTTGGCTGTCATTTTTCAGAGAGCCAAAAAAAAAGAAAAAAAAGGGAAGAAAATGAAAAGAATAAACTTTTTCCTGATTCTTCCCCCAGTGGCATTGAGCCATGTGGCCTTGTCATGCAAAGGTCGCTTGGATTTTGGTTGAAATGATGGCAGCAAGAGCTTGGTTTTACCTCTGAGCTCTCTCCTCCTGGTTTTCTGGCTGCTCTGCCTGGGGAGCCTCTCACAGCAGTGGGTTTAAGGCAACACAGCGAGTGCCAGAGCTCCCAGGTTTGTCAGAATGGGAGAAGAATGACGGGAAAGAGAAGAGAAAATCATATCCTAAGTGAGACTTGTAGGAATATTAAATCTAACACCTGACAAGAGATTACTCCAGACCCAGCAGCCCTGAATATGAATCACTGTAATGAACTCGGCGTGGAAGTGCTCCTGATGACAGTCCAGAAACCCTGTGAAATCACAGCGCTCTGCTGCCTCTGTCTCTGACAGCACATTACTCCTACTGTATTTACTGGTACTCAAGGTTTTTTCTTGCAGTCATGTTTTTTGGTACTTAAGAATTCAGTTTTTAAAGGGTTGATACGTTCTTTTTATTAATTTCTCCCCCCTCACACCCCCTCCTCCCCGCCCTGGGGTGATCATTGAGATATAAATGTTTTTAGGATTTTCTTTTAAAGCAGGATTTTGTTTGGATGACTCTGTAACAGTTTCTGGCTAAAATTCAGTGGTGGTTTTTTTCTGTGGGAGTAATTGTTTAATTCTCTCTGTGTTTCATTTCCAAGTGAAGCTTTTAGAGAGACGTTGTTATCTGTGTGGCTTTTGCCAATATTGAATCAATGCACTGAAAAAAGAATAGTGTTCCTAATTCATTCTCACATTGGTTTCTTCCTTGTCTTCTCATATTTAATTGCTTAATGAATTCTGCCTCTGCTTGGCTGAGATCTCTGTGACGTTTACAGCTCAAAGCAGAGTGATTAAAGAAGCTTTATAGGAAACATATAATTACCTTACTAGAGATACAGTCGTTTTTCATCTGAGATCCACAGTCCAGTCCATACAGAAGCAGCCTGCCAGCTCCAGGGTTGGTGATGCATTTCCTCCGAGGCTCCTGGGTGTCTGTGTCCTCTGTGCGAGGATTTGATGTGGGCATTTCGCTGGTCAAAGGGGAATTTTTGGTAGGTGCCTTTGCACAAATAGAAAGAGGTGTACACGTGGTTTTACCTGTGTGCATGGGAATTGATTATGGTGTGAATGTTAGTACCTCAAATCTGTAGTTAAGTCATTGTTATAAATGCAGTGGGCCCTGCTGAATTGCTTCATAAATGTTAAAGTAGTCAGTGATTAAGTGCTGTTAAACCCTTTTTGCATCCTTACCTCCTTTCACATTCCCAGCTTCCATGGAAATAATTTCAAATTGCCTCTTACTGGACCTTCCCTTGCACCCTTTAATCTGTGTAGTCAGTAATAGAGGGAACTTTGCCATCCAACTCTGCAAAGTCATATTTTCACAAATTGCTATCAAACCCTGCTTTCACCAGTACCTTTGGTGTTTCTTTAAGTGGCCAAACCACTCATTTGAGACACGAGAATAGGCCTATTTTAAAGAGTTCAAAAGCCTCCTTGCAAAACCAGTGTGCAGAAATGTATTATGGGCTGGTAGGTGGTTTGCTGAGCAGAGCTGCAGCTGACCAGGAGAGGGATGTCTGCAGTGCTTGATATGTGATAGCAGTTGCATACAGCCCTGATAACACAGGTGGAAACACAGGGATGGGAGGGAGTTGTTGGAGATGCAGTTAGATCACCTAGCTAGCAATCTGCACCTGTATAAAGCCACGGGCTTGCTAAATTTATTTTTGCCTTTTCTGCAGGACAAAGGAGGAATTGAGAAAGCACACAAATAGTGATTGTGCATTTTGTTGTGGGTAACCACTATTTTTTTGAGCAATGCTGGGACAAAAACATGTTGGCACAATGTATCAAACAAACCAAGCAATTCTCTGCATACCTCCCATTATATCACATAGGTGTGACTACCAGCACTCCAGGTCATTAATTAAGCAGAGTTCTCTTATGCATAGATTATGCTGGCTGGTTAATTATGGTTACCAGGCTACTGAATCAATAAAGAAATGAAGGAAACAGATTGCATACCTAGAAGAAGTTGTGTGCAATTAGTAAAGGAACAGAGATATACACTAAGGTAATTTAGGGAGAGATGTCATAAATTTGAATTCAGGCAAAAAACGTGGGTTGATTTCAAGATCTGTTTGAAAATAAAAAATATTTTAAATGCTAATTGCAAGGAATAATAGAATAGGAATAATAAGGTTCTGCTTTTCTTCCTCGGGTATTGCTGCAGCGTATACGTGTATTCCCTTTTTTTGCCCTCATCTTCCTTAGTCTGCAAGAGTTGCATCTGTTCTGTGGAGTCTTCCCCTGCCTGAATTTCCAGGCCTATTGAATATGGTAATATGCTTGCTTCTTTTCTGCAAAAACATCAGGACTAGTTAGCTGAGAGCCAAGACCTGCCTTTCTTGTGTTTGATATGCTATTCATATCCTGTCTCCCAGGGACAGGGAGTATTTGCCAAAGGGGTAAATAAAAATATAATTGTTTGCATTATTGTTGTTGTGTTAGGATCGTTTTTGTAACAACTAATAATGAGCCCTAGAATTGGTGCTTTGACTTCAGTCACTGAAGGGAAATAGTTCACTGGTTCCTGTAAGGGGAGGCACCATTTAAAGTGAAGGGCATTGCTCAGACAGACTTTGGTTTCTTCATCCACATTGCCTGGGAGACACCCTTGGGTATCCCGGGCCGATGATGTGCTCTTGGTGTCACTTGCCCTTGGCTAGCTGGAGATGAGGACTGTTCACTCTTGCTGCAGTTTCAGACACTGCTGGACTCCACATATGCTGCTCCCAGTAACTGGGGCAGCAGTTCTTGGCACTGGCATTGAGTTCTGGACAATGAAGCAGTGGATTTTGCAGTTAGTTCTCACAGAGGCAGGGTTAAGTACAAGCCTTTAGGTAGCGTTTTTGGTGACTTAGTCCTTTCTGACATTACAAGAGCTGGAGAGTACTTCTGTGTGCAGCTCACCTGGCAAATCTGAGGGGTCTGCAGTAATGGGATGGTGACTTTTGGGCCAGAAAAGGAGGTAAGTGGGAGACCTTCACTGTTCTGATTGACCACTTGGGTTATTCTTTACTCTACAAGCCCCACCATCCACTTTGGTCACCCTGGAAGACAACTTGTCTGTGACTCAAGTGTGGCCATTAGCCCTTCATCCCTCTGTGTCACTTTCCACGTTTTAATTTTTATTTTTTTTATCTCCTTGATCATAAACTTCTTGAGAGACACCTTCTTCCTTTTCAGGATGCCAAGCCAAGCAGAGCTCGTTCAGGTCCTTCAGCTTCTGCTGAAATAATTAATGAGGTTTCCTGTGAGCTCTTGCAAAGTGCCTAGAGATGCTTGGTTTGCCTACACAGTTGCCATGATGCTCCTCGGCCAAATAGCTGTTTGTAAAGCAATTTTGGCTCTAGTATAAAAGGCCCTGTATAAAATCAGCTCCTATTATCTTTTCATGGAGAATTTCTGTCCAAACTGTAGGCTTAGAATTGCTGACTGTCTCCTTAAACGCGTCCAGATAATAATGATACATGTTCTTCCAGCTAATATATCTCATTACTTTTTATCAAGCAGGGCTTGGGTCATAGCTGTAGAAACAGTGTGATTTACTGGCCTCCAGCCAACCTGTTAATTACCTGCTAGTTCCTTAATGCACCTGGGGCTTTGCTGGATTCCAGTGTAAGTTATTAACTTGCTGGTAAAGGACAAGTACCTCATAAATAGATTCTCTAAATAACTTCACAATGCTGCAGAAGTGCAATTTTTAAGAATAAATACGTGGGGGGCAGCTTGAAATTGCAGTTATATAAGGCAACTCTTTTGATTTGATATGTCAAATAGTAGCTCCATATCCATGTGAACAACATACGAGTGTCACAGACCTGTTTCTTAGGCACTTCCGTGTTTTTTGGGAGAATCTTAATAGTTCTACGTGCATTAGACTGATTGAAGACTGATTTGTTTTGTAATGCATAGATTGGTTTGGGTTTTTTGCTCATGCTGTTTTAAAACACTGAGATCAGATGAAGAGATCTTAGGCCAGGCTTCACTTGTGGTAAGTCCATTGAGAGAATCTACAATAGTTAAAGGCAGTCTGGCTGTCTTAATGTAATTGAGACAGATAATAGGCTCTTTAATCTCTTTTTCTCTATCTCATCCCATTTTTTTTCCCACAAGTTGTAAGCTACTTATTTGTTTTAAATGTGGGAGAAAAAATGTAAAACTCACTGTTCTCAGGAGGAAAAGCCTGGGACTGTCCCTGGCCTGGGAAGCATCCTTTAGGCAGCTTATATACATGAAGTTAGACAATAATTTTTCTGCAACCTTCTTATAGTTTTGGTTATAAAGAGTGTCTTAGCTGATTAATTGCTTTTGTAGGTCACAGGGAGAAGAGAGATTCTGTCACTGTCTGGGTCCCAGGCCTTGCTTAGATGCCTTCTGTCTGCTAAATAAGCCAATGGACAGGATAGCTAATTCAAGGACAGCTATTACTCTTCTTGCAATGGGCCATTAGTATATTCTGTGTGAGCTGAACTCCCTGAGAGAACTTAACAAATATGCCCAAGCTAAAGGAAGTACATCAACCCCTTTTCTGCTGTAACCTCAAGAGAGAGGAGAAGTCAAAATCACCCCATCAAACACAGTGGGCAAAAAGTGCTGTTCTTGCCTTGTGTTGTTTGTATTCATCAGGATGGGTGAGGAACCTGCCTCAACCAATGGGTCACCGTGCTAAGTGGCTGGCCAGCTACCATAATTTGGAAATGATCTTACCTAATAAGATTTGTCAGGGTCAAATCTGCTTGACCTTGGCTCATTAATATGGGTTTGGGTGGAGGCTGTAAGGAGTAGATGAAGTAGGACAAGGAGGCAGAGAAGAGCCTGTGAGTCTCAGCCCTGTCAGGATTCCCAGTCAGTGTCTCTCTGCCAGGAAGGAGCACTCTGCTCTGGTGTGGAAGCGACAGCTCCTTTTATCTTGTGTGCTGCAGTTATCTGGCTTGTGCATCTCAGAGCACAACTGATAAAGACTGCTAAGACAAGATGGTCATTTTCAATCTTTAATGACTTATCTGCTTTTAAAAATCTCACAAAAGAGCTGTGTGTTAGCTAAATGATGATTAATAGGGATGCTTATGAATAAAATATACCAATTTATGTTTGATTTTGTAATAATAGTGTTAGACTTGTCTCTTTTCTCTGTCTTAAGTCTATATAAACAAAGGAATCACAAGAGAACAGGATGTCTGTGCTTGTTTAAATCAACTGAAATTGTTTAATTCCACTAGAATTAGTAGCACATCCCCTTTGAGGTCCCCAAGGTAGGGGGGAGCACTGCAAATTATTGTGGTTTTGTATCAGGGTAGTCCGAGATTTTAAAGCCAAGACGTAACCCACCTACTTTATATCAGATGATTCAAACAGACTGTGGAGCAATATAGGAACTGTAATAGAGTTAGTATTTTTGTGTTATTGATGGGGGGGAAGAGAAAATGGGTATTGTCATGATTACCTCTTGGTTATGATTGTTTTCCCCAGTTGTTATGCAGGTTGTAGTGAACTTTCTGCCTGGGTGAGAAGATAGATTTAAAGTCAAGTTCCCACTTTGTGCCAAGTCCATGCCATAGATGGAGGATGGGCCCTTTCAGATTTTGGATACTTGCCCCTCCTGTATTTTAAGATGGCTGGGCAGTAGTTAAGGACAGATAGAGATAAGCTATTTGAAAGTGCAGTGGCACAGTTGGATGAAGATTGGCACTAGTCTGATCAAACACTTCAAATTTCTATTTAGAGAAACGGGAAGCAGTCAAGTATAGGAAAGCAAAAGCCTTAGGAGATCTCCAGTTTATTCCCCAGGCCAGCATGTACAGCTGAGCTTACACAGCATTGTCAATAATGAAGTAACTGGTTGTGTGGTTTTGTTCCTGATGCAAATGCATTGATGTTCTCTTTCTGTGCTTGCAGCTGCCCTGAGAGCTTGTGCTGATGGAGGTGCCAATCGTCTGTACCACATCACAGAAGGGAGCCAGGAGAGGTATGTCAGCAAACACTGATGGCATTGAACTCATCCTCTCAGTGAAAGTAAAATCCAGGGGAACAGGAGCTGCTCAGTCACTGAAGGAGCTGCCTGCTCTGCCCATGCTGCTCTAATGAATTGTGGCACACAGAATAACATTTTCTCCACGTTAACTTTTATTTTCATTCCCACCTACAATTTTTAAAAACACAGGTAGCCTAAAATACCATTTTCCCTGAAGGTCACTGGTGGTTTGTCCTCGTGAAAGACCCGCTCTCAGTCTGTCTTGTTTTATGCATCCATCAGAGTTAGGCCTCTGAAAAAATGTGCTGTGCCCCTGGCAAGGGTTGCCTAGAGGAACATCTGATACCTGCCACCGTGAGCTGAAGCAAAGTATGTCCTCTTCATTTTTCCTCTGAGGCCTTAGAGGAAATCTGCTTACTTTGTGAAGTGAGATGGACAATAAAACAGGAAGTCTCCTTTTTGAATTATTTCTCAATTAGTATCAGGGCATGATAAGTGACCAAAGGAAAGTACAGAGGTCGTCTATAAATGTATGTACCAGGTGAGGAAATATGACTGAAAGAATGTGTTGTTGTTTTCTGCAATGGTATTTTATGTTGTAAAATACCCCAGGCTTCTGCCCCAGAAGTGTTGAGCTGGGGTTGGGATGCAAAATACTGCATTCAAATGCTTTCTAATTTCTGTAGTGCAACCAAGTAACTCTGTGCAAACTCAACTTACTAAGGACTCCTTTTCCTTGTCTTTAGGATATTCCATTGTTTTGAGCAAGAATTCTTAAATAAGTAGTTTCATAAAAGCAAATAAATTGATAGAACTGACTTGGCACAAAATAACGAGACAGGTATTTGGTAGAATTTATGAACTTATGAACAATTTTGTTCACAATCTGACACATAGTTTGCTTTTCATGTCATGGCAAGTGTATGATAGAGACCAAGGGAAGCTCAGATTCCTCCTTTCCTTCAGAGTAAAGACCAGAGTTGGAGAGAAAGACTCCAGTCCAAATGTAAAAATGAACCTGTGAGAAGTTTGCCTGAAGTTCTGCAATGGCTACCACTGAGATTGGAGTTTAGCAAGCACTACTGTCATAGAATATTCCTTCTGTAACCTTCCATTTCTCCTTTCCTAAGAGCTGCTTGTAGAGCCACGCACAACTTAAATAGGTGTCTGTTTGAATTCAAGACTGACTTGCAGCAAATAGTTCTCTTTGATAATGGTGATGCTCTCCAAAGAACATTTCAGAACTTTCACTTTACCTTCTCCTGTACCCATTCATCTCTTCTGCACACCTTTATGTTTGTATTAAATAAATATAATTCAGGGGAAAATGCATAATTATACCTTGACTGAATAGTTCTTTCAGTCTTACATACTTGGCCCTTGGAGTATTCTTTTCCTCTTTCTTCTTCTCATCTTAATTGCTTTGGGTAGGTATATTTTACCTTCAAATTGGTTCTTTTGAACCAAAAAAAAAACAAAAACCCTGCATAATTTGGATTTTATTCTTTAAAGAAATCATTCTGCTGGAAAGAATATCCGTTTCACTCTCTGAAGTATTTTCCTTTAAACTCCCTGTCCAGTGTTATTAAAGAGCTGTCTACTCAGACTCTCCTGACATGCTAATCATTTTTTAATGATGTCTTAACCTTCTGTTTAAAACTACACTTTATTCAAAGTCCTGATATCTAATTGTGTTGTATCAAAACCTAAAACACTATAGTCCTTTAATTTTAGGGAGATTATTATATCCAAGAGAGATAAAGAATTTGATTGATATTTTGGGCTTGATTCTCAGTGTCACTAAAGTGTGTGAAGAATCCTTTAGAATGGGGATAAATGATAACATTTTGGGAAAAGAACAGCTTGCAATATGGGACTATTGCACAAGTGTCTTCCTTTGGAGATAAGTTCATATCAAGAATCACAGAATGGGTAAGGTTGGAAGGGACCACAGTGGCTCCTCAGGTCCCAGCTCCCTGCTCCGGCAGGGCCATCCCAGAGCACACGGCACAGGGTTGTGTCTCCAGTGAGGGAGGGAGACTCCACAGCCCCTCTGGGCAATCTGTGCCACTGCTCGGTCACCCACACAGTGAAGAAGTTCAGGTGGAACCTCCTGTGCATCAGTCTGTGCCCTTTGCCTCTTGTCCTGGTGCTTGGCACCACCCAGCAGAGCCTGGTCCATCCCCTTGACACCTCCCTTCAGGTCCTTATTGGTAAGTTCCCCTCTCAGTTGTCTCTTCTCCAGGCTGATCAGTACCTCATACAGAGAGAGGGCAGCTCCACCACTGAGCATTCCTGCTCTGTCTTTCCTAAACAGCAGGTGGCCCTTGGTGACAGCATTCCAGTCCCATGGGCTGTCCCCCTACAGCCCTAGGATTGCAGTGACACCAGTGCCTGTGACTGCACACAGATCTCTAGCTCCTCCTGTGTGTTCCCCATCCTGTGTGTGCTACAGAGGTTTTTGATAGTGTCAGTGTCCCAGTATGGGTGCAAAGGGATGCTCCATAGTCCTGTCTTGTTGTTGTGTGTTTGGATGCTTGTGCTTGATCAAGGTATTCCCTCTTAAACCTCCTTTTGCTACTTGGGTGGGCACTACAGGTTTCCCCTGCCCTCACCTTGTCCCTGTCGAGCCTGGCTTTGTCCCTGTCCCCCTTCAAATCTTGTTTAAAGTTTCTCAACGAGCCCTGCTAGCTCCTGAGGTATGATCCCTGAGACTAACATATGTAAGATGTTTTAGGTCTTCACCTGTGTTAGTAGTGTCATTTTTACGATGTTTGATTGGGTTTGCCGTAAATGTGTGTATAAACTGGCTCAGTAAATCTGAATCACAATTATTTTTGTTCAAAAACAAACCAATCCAAGAAAACCTTTTTGTAAGCACTGACAAGGAGAAACCAGGTTCAAACAAATTGCCTTTCTAGAGAAGGAGGGCGAGGAAGAGTGACCAAAAGGGCAGGATAGCTTTCCCTCAGAGGGGCTGGTCCTTGGGGCTGTCAATGCTGGGGACAAAGGAAAAGCAGGAGTGGAAAAGGAAGGAATCCCCTTGCTTTCCTCTCTCTGGCTCCACAGCCCAGAAAGGTTATTTTCCTTAGACTATGTTCAATCTTTGTTAGCACCAGTTCCAACTTAGAAATAAGGATTACTGCAGCACTGTTCCTGATTGCTAAATGCTTGCAGCTAAACAGTTAGAGGTGAGTTACTAATCTTTATGGGATTTTTGCTCTGCCTTATCCTGTGTGCCTTGCCCGTCCTACTGTGTATTTCCTTGAAACACTGGGAAGCACCATTCTCCACTTGAGAGTTAGGCTGCTACTCATCTCTCTCACACTACAGCAAGTTCTTTCTCCACACTTTGTGATTAGATCTTGAGGCATCGATTAACCTGGGTGTCATTGGCTTCGGGGTGGACGAGGGTGAAAATGCATTGGAAACTATCCTTGTATTGGCACCTTTAAAAACCATCATTAATACTTGTGTCTTGGATGCTGCTTTCCAGAAGGATGTCAAATCCACTGTGTACTCAGATTTTGTGATGCTAAGAGTGTCAGGTTAAAGAGGGGAGCAGTGAGCTCTGTAAGAGGAAGGATAATCCTCTCATGACAAATAGTGCCTTTCTGAAGTTCTGTTTAGTCTTTCAGTATTTCAGATTTCCTCTATGACACAAGTCACTGAGAACATGCCTTTCACTACCCTTCCAGGTTTTTTCTGTGAACTGCATCAAACATAAGAGCAGCAGTGAAACTGGAAAATGGTAGCATTTTCTACATATTAAACATACATGAGGTGACCTCAGGTGTTGCTTGAAAATGCAGCTGCTACTCTACAATCCTCTGAACTGGGCGTGCATGGAGGCAGCTTCAAGAAGCTCTATGTGTGTGTTCCAACACTGGGGACAAATTTTGTACGTTTACAGTGGATTTGCCTAATCTGAGAACCAGTGTCTCCATTGTCGAGGTAACCAAAAAAGAAACAGCCAGGCAGCAGCTAGCAAAACCCACCTGTAAGATGAGATCATCTGTCTTGTTTCCTGAATAACCTTCTTCTCGTGGCAAAATGGGTCCCTAAGAGGATTATTAGAGTGAGCAATTCATACATACTTTGCTGTGTTCCATATTGGATTAGAAATAGGGTACTTATGAAGGTAATTAGCCATTGATGTAGCTTAATGTAGAGTTGAGAGGAATTCTTTGCCTGAACTCTTCAGATTGAACTGGGTATTGTTTTTAAGCTGTTTTATAGTCAGGCAAAATTTAGGGCACTGATGCAGAAAACCCTGAATGAGGTTGTCTGAGTGTAGAGTTGTATTAGAAGAGTACAATGGTCTTTTCTTGTCTTTAAGATCTATTCATGGCATGTGACGGGGTGAGATAGTTATACGTGTGAAGCTTTTGCTTTGTTCACATTGATATAAGGATATGTTTCAAAAAATATTTAGCTTCTGCAACTGTGAGGTCAAAGCTGGCACCTTTGCTGCTAGTGGTGAAGGGTTCTTTGAGTAGAGGGATTACAGTCTGAAAGCCAGGAAAGTTGAAAGCTCAGGCAGTGCTTTATTTGTCTAATGGCTTAAGAAGATCTTTTACATCAGACATCTTTGCCTGACCTAAAAACTATAGCAGTGTTTAAAGATCAAAATTAGGATCTTGAGTTTATCCTAATAAATTATGCAGCAGTGTTCAGGAAAACCACCCCTCTCCACAGTTTCCTGCTTTAGCAAATACCTGACTTGGGATCCACTTTTAAATATTTAGAAAACAGCCAGGCCTTTACTTTGTTCCCAGTTTTCTCAAAGTCATCCCGTGAGTTACAAAATCATCTCAGCTCCTCAGTTAGTCATCTTTAAGATATGGGAAAATAGTTCTTAAAAAGGGCTGCTATGCTGTCCTTGTTTCTGGGATCTCATCAGCCTTTCTGATGTTTCCTTGTTAAAAGGTGAGCCAGGTATCAATGCTCATGAGAGCAGTATTTAATTAGGAATAGTAGGTCCTAGATGGAGGCAGACTTTATCTCCATGGGCACCCCAGGGATCTGCACACTTTGGCATAAATCCACTGATTTTTTTTCACTTTCTGGATACCTCAAAATATTCAGAGATGACATTAGCACCCTGTTGTTTCAGCCACATCAACAAATATTAAGTGTGAGACTCTGCTTTTCTGGAATTATTCTAATCCTGTTAAAGAGTAGATGGGAAGGACCAGGACAAAAGTTTGGGGAGATGGAGTGATGAGCAAATACAAACCAGATGTCTTGGCTGCCAGGGAGGTGCTTTGCCCATAAACCTGCACTAGTGAGAGCACCATAAGCCAAGTTTAAATTACCAACCAGTAACACAAAGGGTCCCAACTTGTCCAGAACAAAGTTCTAGGAAAAAAACCCAGGGAATAAAGGGGCTGAGGAAAGGAGAATATAGGGACACTTTCAATTAATCCCAAGTCTTTTAATCAGAGGGTTTGTACTGCCTTGGCTTCTTCAAATAGCTGTCTCTGTGCCTCTAGTGTACTGTAAGCGAGCAATGTCATTGCCGTCTGGGTGATTTCTGGCTTTATGACATGGTAAAAATCATTTATGGCCACCCCAATGCTCGAAGTTAGGACTTTGCAGTGATAAAATATCCGTGCATTGAGTCACATCTGGAACAAGCAGCTTGGAAAAGACTCCTGGGCTGGCCAAAGGGCACTCAGCACTTTATAGTGGATTGTTTGTTGTGCCCAAGGAGCACTTCCCTGGATCCAGGACAAGCTGGCTCAGTGTGGAGTGCTAGGGTGAAACGTGTGCCTTTGTTTCTTTTGCATCCCTGAATATCAATAGAAATCAGGGATGAAGCAGTCAATGCTTACTTTTACAGAGCAATGCTTTTTACAGGTGTTTGGGGTGGGAGATTTCCTGTGCTTGAAAGAAAGCAAAAGCAGAAGGTTCTTACAAGCCTCGAACCAGGCTGGGTCTTTGCTCCAACAGTACTTGCCATTTAAAATTGAAAAATACAAATTTGATTGCACATGGAAAGAAAGATCTGAGATTTGAAAGGAGCTCTGTTAGGACTGAGGAGAACACCAAGAGCATCATTCAGTCAGGGAGCACAGAAATCCATGTGCTATCAATGCCTGCAAATGAGTGAATGTTAATAAATGCCCTTGGGTGTGACTGGTCTGCACTGCTGCACTTCAGGGATTTGGGAAGGGATTACTAATGCTGAGCACCTCTTTGCTTTGTCAGTTTGTGGTTGTCTTTTTTTTTTCAATCTGGAAGATTCCAGGGGAGAGCAGGCATAGTCCCTTCCAGGTGCTTTCAAACCACAGAATATTACATAATGGGACTGAACACAAAAAATACCCATAGATAAATTATTCAGATTAGGTTTTGCTGTCTCTGAAATGCTCTTTCAGTAAACCTATTAGTGATTGTTGGAGTATAAACATATTCTGGGTGTTTATTGTTTGGTTTTCTTTCCTATTGTCTTTCTTCAGGAGACTCTGCTCTCTTTTTACAAGTATGTGAAATCCAGAATTTCTGACTTTTAATGATTTGCATTCAAATGGGCACCTTTATTTTGAGAGCAGATATACTTCAAATCTCCTTAAATTTAGTGTTAGTGAAGCCAGAAGCTTGTGAATGGGGAGACTTAATGCATTGTAGAATATAATGAGAAATGAAACTTCAGAATATAAATCCATTCATCTTTGAACTATTTTTCCTAGTTGTTCTGCTAAGATTTGTTTCTAACTGTCATTGTATTCCAAGGGTGTTTCCATTTTACAAATGGACTCTTTCGGCTTTTCATTTAGAAATGTTTTGTGCCACTGTTGTTTTCACAGAAAATGCTCTCAAGCGCAGAGAGCTGTGTCTCAGACTGTGATGAGGGCTGCTTATTGCAGCTGATAAATGAGACTATTTAATAAATGCACTGTTTAGGGTCAAGAGATGAAGACCCTGTGCCTCTTTTGACAAGGACAAACCGTAGAGCAAACCCTGCAGAATCAGTTGCAAAGCCATCTCCATGAAGGGCTAAGCATCAATTACTCCTTGGTTGATGGAAAGTTGGCCGAGTTCGGATTGCCAGGCAGATTTGCAAATTCCATAATTTAAGACAAGAAGTTTAATCCTGGTTAAAAATTTAGAACTCTGAGACATCATAGAATGAGTTTTCTTCCGCTACCAGAAATAATTTACTCAAGCATGTGGATAATGTGTTCAGTGGTACCTCCAAAGCTGCTTTTGGACATGTTTATATTCAGAGAAACTTGGATCTCCTCCTTCAATTCATATTTCATACAAAAATTACATTCCTGGCCATGCACACACCTCTGCAACCACCACACTACCTGCCTTGATAGTTGGGTTTTGGTTTTGCAAAACTGGGGAGAAGTCTTGTAATGCCTGGCTTAGTTGTATTATAAAAAAAAAAAAAAAGGGATAATTTGCAGTCTCTGACTGCCATGCAGACTTTTTTTTTTTAAAAGTTTAAGTCAATATATCTGAAAACCATAGTGACTGTCAGTTATAGGGAAGTGTAGAGAATTCTGATTCTTTGAGCAAAGGAGGAAAGCTCTGTCTTGGCTAACAAATGAAAATACATCAGCCTTTAATATTAAAAGATAGTCAAAAGGCAGTTGGAAATTACATCACCTGTATAGAAATATCTTGCCTACCAATCCCAAATACCTGAGTGGAATGATGTCTGATCACATGGCAGAGAGACTGGACCCAAGGTTACAGAGTGTCCTAAAATAAATGGAAATACAGAAAGGTCCACTGGGGTTGATTCTGATGCTTCTTTACCTGTGTGGGCCATTCTGCACCAGCGAGTCCCCAGTGTGTTTGCAGCCTGGTTTGGTGTCTCTGCAGCACCTGGACCAGGCTCAGCACATGGTTCCTCCTTAGCTCAGCTGGGAGACAGGCAGTGTTTGGGCTGGAACACGCACTGAGGCACTAAGGGAGCATCTTCTGTGTGCTAGAAATGCCTTTACTTGCAAATATTCTCCATTCTGCTTATCTTTTTGTAAGCAATCGCGTTCATATCAGCAGCCCAGGAACAGATCAGCACTGCAGGGATATGACTAGAAGAGTGAACTTCAGGGAGATGAGAGAAGGGAGCAGTAGATAAAGGGCTGGATGACAGCTCCAGAATGCCACCAAAGCACTGTGTGTTGTGAGACAGTCTCATCATGGGCACATTCACAATAAACGTGCATCTGTGCTGCAGTAATTGTTTTTGGCTCAAATGGGGCACATGCATGTCCCGTATAAAGGAATTACTGAAATGGGCTAAGGAAGAGGCACATTCAAGTAAGAAGCTCATGGCTTTTATTTACTGTCCTCGCTTATTCCTCTGAGTAGCAATGGACATTGAACCGATTACAGATTTAAAAGGGTCAAACAAATAATCCTTGAGAATGAATACAGCTGAACACGGTGAAAATGTATGTTTCGTTCTAGAGAGGAAAAGCAAAGCCAAACTGATCAGTGACTGTCTCTGTGGGCACACAACATGGAGATGCTGCTAGAAATTAGGTTGTTTTCCTTAGGATTTTGAAATGCACGAGGGGAATGAGGGGAACTGAGATTCCATGCAACCTTGTCAGAGCTTTTAACCTGTGTTTGGTGGGTTTTTTTTTTATTTTTTTAATTGTTATTTAGGTTTGTTTTTTCTTTATTGTCACAACACACGAATAGGTGGGGCCAGTGCTAGCTGAATAGGGACCCACATCACCTTTTGTACAAACTCAGGCTGTTCTGTTGACTTAGTTGGGATGATATTAAGCTCTAGATGTGTAAGCAGTGACACCCTGCCCGTGCATTGCCCTGAATTCTTGCATTGTGTGTGCAGACAGGTAAGCTGCCCCAGCTGAATGCAGTGCTTTCAGCTACCTGGTATTGGTCCAGCAGCCTGTGAAATGATTGGAGCAGGAGTGAGACTTACAGGTCTTCCAGAGCCTGGGACATCATCCATTTTTATCCCTTGTGCTTTCCAAAAAATCCCCAAACAAACCAAAAAACGTTTGAGCTGCGTAAATATTGTTTGAGCATCTGTTACTCTGATTGCAGCGCTGGCAATAGTTGGAAATTATTGCTGCCTATTGTATTGGGAATAACTTTGGAGTGCCCACACCGTGATCAAAATATTTAGAATGGTAACGGTAACACCAGGAGTGAAATTCATCCTGGGAGCAAGAAATTATTCTTGGACTACTAACTCTTGAGAGATATCCCACCTACACAAACGTCTTGACTCTTAAGCTGTCTGGCTTTCTGTGATGGTTAAGAAACTCCAGCTGGAAGGAGTTTCTTTCTTTTGAAATTGAGTGGGCAGTTGAAGGTAATCACATCAGGTGAGGAATGGGAATGTGTAGATAAGATGGTTTTTGGATCAGGCAGAGTACACAGGTGCTTGCAGTTTGCTCTTAATTTTCTTCAGTAAGTCTTAAAGTATTTTGATCTCTCTGTGAAAGGGGTCTGACATATTAAAAAAAAATAGGAGCGATAAGTAATCACATAGCTGTTCCCCTTCATTTATTCATTATAAGCATTGTGCATAAATAAAAGTGACTGTCTAAGTGAAAGCAGTATTAGGGATTTACAGCGTGAGACTGGACTAACTCATTAGTGTGGCCAGACCTAATAGGATACCAGTGAAGAGGATTGATAAGGATCAGCAGGGTTAGAAAAGGTGCATTTTTAGAGTGCCTGGTGAAGGAATCAATGACACAGGTGGTGGCAATTGCAGCAGATAAAAGGCACCACCTTTGGGGCTTCCCCTTTTTCCTCAGGAGAAAAGAAAGGGTGGCGCTCAAAATATTTATCATGAGGCTTTTTCAGGTTGGCTTTTGTTCTTTGGGTTTTTTTTTTAAGCACGGGAGTGGGTAGTAGAGTGGTGGATTGATTATTGATTGATTACTGATTGATTGTTTCTACAGTTGGTGTGTGTTACAGTCCAGGGACACAGTTCAGAGTGCTGGGCATCCAGCTGTGGGCAGAGCATGGAGAGCAGTGCCCTTGGTTGTCCCCCCTCTCTCTGCAAGGGCTGGGAATTGTAGAGTTTTTAGGCACTGATGCAGCAGAACTCTCAATATCTCTGTTTCTTTGTCAGCAGGGCTTTTGCCCTGGTGGTTGGAGGATCTGAACAGGTAAGGCATGGACATCATCTAAAAAAGGCAAAAATTGGAGGGGAGGGAGAAAAACAGGTTACAAGAAAAAAAGAGGGGAAGGGAATGAAAGTGTTTTTGATACTGAAGCTGAAAAGGAGAAAAATCTCTGGAATAAGCCTAGCTAATAACTCCAGTGGAGCTCCTGTTACTCTGTAACGAGAGAGAAAGAAAGAAAAGAAGGCTTTATGGTAGTAAAGACAAAAATGTTATTTTCCTCTGCAAGTTCCAGCAGTATCTGTGGGAGGATTGATGATTTCTAATTCTGTATGCTGCAGCAGGCATGTTAAATACGGGTGACAGATCAGACTGGAGTTGTGCACATGAAGGTATTTTGAATGCTGAGAGACAGACTGTCCCAAAAAGACTCCTGAAAAAGAGTCAGTAAAGAATTCAGTGCCTTTTTTTTTGTTGTTGTTTGCTAAAACATCATCTGTGAGATTTGACAACAAATACTTGTAATTAAAGAAGTGACAGATGTGGGTGTCAATATCCCTACCTTCTGATGCTTTCAACTGCAGGAGAAAATAAAGCTGTGGATAGGTGAGTTGGGGGTGGTTTTGCAGAGGAGGGAGTCGTGTGAGGAGATTGATGGGGTTTTTGTAGAGGAGAGAATTCTCAGGATGGTGAAGAATCCGTTCAGGAGGGTTAACATTGCTGGGCAATGAGTCGGTGAAGCAGCAGAGTGCTGCGATGGGCACCAAGGGGCCAGCACTGATCCATCACCTGGAGCTTTGCAGCACAGCAGTGAACACGACTACAGGAGTGTGGTGCTGCCTCTCATCTCAGGGAGAGGTTACTGCTTCTGCTTCCCTTTCTGAGCCCAAGTGCTTCAGGCTGAGCAGCAGTTTCTGACACACATGGGAGCTGGAGCTGTGCTGCACCACGGTTTGGCTTGCTGGGACACTTCAGCTTCTGCTGGCTTACACAAAGAGGAGTTTAATGGACAGACCCATTTCCTCCCTCCCTCTCCTCTGCCCCGCAGTGAAAGTAATAGGGAAGGGCATCCATGATGGTGTTTACTGGAACGAGCCTCTCCTCTAGGGAAACCCTTGTGGCATCTTCTAATGCTAATTTAGTATTGATTTATGATTCTAATTGATATGCTCCAGCTCTTATTCATTAAGTGACCACATGCAGGGTTCTCGTGTTCTGTGTGTTTCCTGTAAAAACCTGTGCACTTCATTAAATCTCAGCATTAAGGGAAGTGTTTCCAGGCACAGCAATAGTCGAACAGCACGTTGCAAGTGCACAGGAGGGTCCCAAGGTCACAAACTCCTTTCAGAGGTTAATTAAGTCTGAAAGAAAGGTATTCTGCTGTAATTAAATAGTAATGAATGAGAGGCCAGTAATATTTGGTGTATAATGCAGTAGCGTGAGGCAAAGCCAAAATCATCTGCAAATTTATTGTTTTATTTCGTATTCTATTATAAAATACCCTTGGGTGGCCATGTAATTTTTATTCTCCAACTTGCCTATGACAGAAAGGGGATTAAGTGGTCAGTGCTGTCATGCATTTATGTGATCATAATACACCTCAGGAGTGGTTTCAAGAACTCTAATAGCGTTCCCAGTATGCCGAAGAGGGCTTTCATCAGGAGGGTGATGCCTTCCCCATTCTGCAGGATCACATTTTTAATCACAAGGGAAAGTGCTTTCTTTGCCATGTTCACACTTGGGAAAGCTGGGGCAAGTTTGACTTCTTTTAGTAGCGCCATCAGAAATACAGTCGTGTTCGTGACCCTGTTTAAGAGCTCATCAAAATTTCCCTTTGAGTTCTTGTGCTTCTGGAGTTTAATATTTCTGACTGTTCAAGTGTATTAGGCAGGATCTTGGCACAGGACCACAGACAAGTTGTCAATCCAAGTGTGGATTTTTCTTGATGGTTTCCCCTGACCTTCCTTGTAAGTTAGCCCATTTAGATGTTCATACACTAGCTTGCTTCACTCTGCTATCTCTGAAGAGAGAATTATTTTCATCCCTAAACATACAGGAATCTAGAATCCAAAAGCATACTAGTAGGTTGTAGCTTTAATTACTTCAGTGTTTTAAAAGTGATTTTATTTACTTTCTCATCTGAAAGCTCTGCTTGGAAACTGTTTTCCCCACCTTGTAAAAGAAAGAAATGGGGCTAACTTCTCATACCTACTCTTTCTAGGGGCAGAGAAAGCACAGGTGGGCATGGTCCAAAACCTTGGTGCCTTTTTATGAGCATGTAAGCCCAAATTGCAGTTTGCTGCAGGCTTGTGGTGCATCAGCACTTAGCCAGGTATTTAACAGCCTAGGATTTAGGCAGTGGCTTTTCTTACAATGAAACAGAGTCCTCTGTTAATCTCCAGGAGGTCTTCCTGTTTCTCTCCAAGGACAATTACAGAAGTAACCTCAGTGACAGTTTTTCTGCCATTCCAGTAAAATATGGGTCTCTTACCTCATTAGCGGGCAGATAGGTCTAATCCTCCTAACTTCAAGAATTTATGAATTAATATCCTGCTGGTATTAAAACGTGTTGAAAAAATTACCTAGCAGTGAATTTGACACTGAAGGGACGGGCCACACTGTCATTCAGAGCCTTGCTTTTCCATTGAATGGCACCTCTAATGATGGCTCCGTGGTCACCTTCAGGCTGCTCCCAGAGCATCTCAACCTACACTCAGTCAGAGGGTCTGGTTCACATCTTATCCGTGCCCAGGCTTTTCCAAAGCATTTCCAGTGCTGCATCCACTCAGTGTACTTAGCGCAGATGGCAGCAAGGATATTAGTCCACTGAATGTCTTCCCTGAGGAACAGCTACTGTCCCTGTATGGAAAGGGAATAGCTTTTAATAAGAGCTCATTGTCACATTTGTATTATTTATGGGTAGGTCTTTGGCCTTAAGATCTGTTTCTCATCCTGTAAGAAAAGTTAATTAGTGTGCTGAAATTTAATAAAAGATTAAGTCCAAGTGATAATGGCAATAATAGAACTTAGTAGGATAGCAGTTAAGGATTGTATAAATATTTTTTTAATCATAATAAATTGTGAAGCTCATATGGGGGTATTGTTATTTTTTTCTTTTTAATAATAAGATGGGCACCAACAGCATCCGACTTCACATTAAATTTCTTTTCAGCCACTCTACTTGATAGAAAATTACCTGTACAGCGGCCAAGACAGGGGTGTTTTGGACTCTGTGTTACTTCTTGAGAATGTGGTGTTTTCTGGCCGAGAGCCTTTTTATTCCTCATAGACAAAAAGAGGAGGGAAAGGAGGAGGAGTGGGGAGGGGAGAGATTGAGACCAGAGAGCTCTCTAAAATCATGTGTGTGTTTATAAAGCTTCTAATGCCTCAGTCCTATGTGCAGGTTTTTTCTGAGATTGCCATTTATAAATCAGCACAAATCTATGCACTGACCTGCCTGCATTTGATACCTGTCAGGTAGGTAGTTATCTACGCCCTATCATTTGTGCGCTCAGTGGCAGGAAATGAAATGCTGCAGGTACATACAGGAGGACTGGCTCAGGCTCTCTCCAGACCTTCCCTCCACAGTATGATTGCCTTGCTTTTGGTGGAACATCAGTAAGGACAGCTAGCTAAAGTCACAGGCAGTAGGAGTTTGGTAGGCAGGTCCCAGCCACAGCCTGGGCATCAAAAACTTAATAGCAGTAGTGGCACAAGCCTCCTTGCTCTGCTGAAAATACACTGTGGCACCCTGCTCTGACTAAGGGATGGGAGAGATGGACAGACACACATTTGTTTCTTAAACACAGTTAAGACTCTCCTGTACAAAGCTGGTGTTGTTCTGGAAACGAGCACAGCAAGCACTGCCTTTGTAACAACTCTGCTGCCGGTCTCTGAGCTGTTTTAAAGCCAGCTCAGATTTATAGACACTTCAGTCAGCTGAGTTCTCACTGTAGCCTTGTAGAGCCTTCACAGTGCCCTTTTCATTTCTCTTGGTCATGCTTGCATTTTTGGGGGTTTTTTTGGGGAGGGTGTTTTTGGTTTGTTGTTGTTTTCCTAGCAAAGTTTGTGTGGAAAATGGCTCAGTATTAAATGTAGTAAAATATAATGAATTAATTTAATTTTACATCCTCTTCAGATCTACCAAGCCTGAATGTAAGCATGAATTTGCTTCTGAGCTTTGAGTTTTGCATGGAACTCCTTGTGGGTTGTGCCTCAGCAGCTGTGGTGGTTTCACAGGGAGCTGATGCAGAACTTGCCTCTCCCTGGAGAGGGGAGATGCTGGTTATGTGTGCCGGGAGAGCCTGGATGTGTCTGGATTTGCAGGATTGGGACCTTGCAGGGCTTTTAGCCCAGGCATGCAGATTCCTGGTGCTTATTAGTGATAACCTATAGCTGAGGCTTCACAGTGGTAGATGTCTTCTAACACGATCTGAAGGAAGTACTAGTTGCTGACCTCAACCTTGCAGAAATTTGCTGCCTTGATGTATTTGTCATTCCTGGAATTGTTCAAGGTCAGGCTGGATGGGGCTCTGAGCAACCTGACCCAGTAGGAAGTGTCCCTTCCCATGGCAGGGGCTTGGAACTAGATGGTCTTTAAGGTCCCTTCTAACCCAAACCACTCTGTGATTCTGTGATTTGCTGTTAGTTCTTTCTCATGGCTTTGGACTGCCACATCTGTACCAGAGATAAAAAGCAGCACAGATTACTCCTGTGATTGTGAAAGCCATTGTCTGTTGTGCCTAGGATCAGTGTTGCCTTGGGAAGATGAGTTTAATAAGCAGCAGGTGAAATCTCAGTAGGTCAAATGAGTGCAGTGTGTCCTTGGGAGCCACTCCACACCTCGGAGAGAATGTCTGAGAGGAGATGGCCTGCTTTGTGCTTTATCAGCTGTGGGTGAAATTGTGAAATTATTAAAATCAACTATATTCTTAGCTTCTGTAAGCTGTCTTGGCTTGCTTGGCTGCTGGGGAGTTATTGCAGCCTTAGAGAGTAGCTGCAGGTGGGATGAGATGGTACCTCTGAGTATCTCTGTGGCAGCTGGAGCTTTCAGGAGGTGAAGGAAGCTCTGGGAAACAAGAAGGACTTCAGCATGTGACATGATACTTCAGCCAATGCAAAATATAGGATTTTTGTCCCTAATGAACCTTTCCCACCCTTATACTGGATACCATAGCAGTGTAATTGCTCTTCTCCTTTTTAGATTTAGGGAGCTTCCCTATGGTGGTAATGACTAACTTCTAAAAAGGCCTTTTTTTGGGAGGCACTGGAAGCTGTGCTCACTGCCAGGAGGAGGAACCTGACTGCATTTAACCTAAAGGAGAATGTTAACAGCTAGAACAGTGTTTCCTTGTACTCAGGAGTCTTTGGGAAAGCAGGCAGCCATACAGTGGCCAGGGTGACATTGCAGCAGGGTTTCTTACATCACTGGATTTCATTACACGTAGGTTTGTTCACTAATGAACAGTAGAAATAAATAAAAATTTAGGTTTGGCAAGTCCCTGTCAACCAGACATCCTTTTGTATCTCTTAAGGTATGAACTTACCCCTTTAGTATAGCAGTTTAAACATTTTACAGAAGAAAATGTTGAGAGAGCTGATTTTTCATTAAATAACACATTTAATCAGTCCCTTATTCTTTATCCTTTAAAAAATGTAGAACAAATACAAGCTTGTTAGAGAAACTATTTCAATTAAGTACATCAGGCTGTGATCAGAAGGCAGATTTATTGATACATGAGAGTAGCAGCTTTATTTTGTTTGCTAATTTCATCCATATGTCAGGTAACTATAAAAGGTGGGTTTATTCTTTAATTAGAGCTTTATCAGAGGCATTTTAATTGCAGCTGTGCTCATGAAAATGGTCTTTGAAATGCTTGTAATCTTACTTGTGACAGAGAGAGCTGTTTGTGTGTATTCATACCTGCTGCCTTTGCTCACTGAAATATGGCACTGGCACTTTGTAGAGTTGGCGATACAGAGAAAGGTAAAAAAGGGATTAAAGTGAATAGGATCTCTGCCAGCTGCAGGAGCCTTACCCAGCTGGGATGCTCCAGCCCACTGCAGACAGGGACATTGGTATATTAGGTAGTTTTCCATGACTTCCTTCAGAGTTCAAGGTCTACCTTTCACCTTTTCAACCAGCATGAACCTTAAAACAATTTCCATTAAACTTTGCAGCACACTGTTGTTCCAGAAAACTAAGTAGGGTCACCCATTGTACAGCTGAATGGTGTAGAGATGGGCGAATCCTCCCTTGAGCTGATCTGATGGAAGTGAGGCTGCTTTCTGCTAAAGGTTACTCAGGATCAGATAGAGCCCAGCTCTCATTTTCTGTGCACATTTCTCTTCTGCTGCCTCTCTAATTAATGCTGCTGGCCTGGGCAAGTGGTGCAGGGGCCTTTTGAAATGCTGATGCTCCAGTGGAATATCCAGGTTCTCTGTGAGCACTGGAGAAGCTACAGCAGAGCTCAGCAGCAAAAGCTTTAATAAAACTTCTGTTTTACCTGTGATTTACCTGAATTCAGCCATGCAGAGCCAACAGGCTGCAAACAGCTGTCTGTGCTGTGGCTGTTCTCCATCCCTTGCTGCTTGGGCTCACATGCCCTAAGAAGATTAAGTAATATGTTTTGTCCCTCTGTGTAGTCTCAGTGTTTTTGGGATCCTCCGTACCTTGTTTCTCTGCAAAATGTTATGTACCTTACCAGTGAAAGGGATGGAAACCATAGGAAGTTGTATGGATGTATTTAAGGTACTCAAACACATCTTCACCAAAAATAGAGCCACAAGTGACTGCTCTGCAGGCAATCAGAGCCAGGATAGGAAAAACTGTATGGAGTCAACTTTGCCTTTCAGTACTTGTGTTGTGATCAGGGGTTCTGGTTTCCTCCTGAAGACTTCTTGTCTTCTGCATAGGTGTTCTTTTAATACATTTTTATGTGGCAATTCACCTTTTATGGCTGCTCTTCCTCCTTATTGATAAGTGTAAAGATGTCTCTTTTCTGGCCATGAAAAAGAAAATCAATCTATGAAATGATGTGCAGGTGTAAATTAGAAAAGGAAATGCAGGCCCAAACAGAAACACAGTTAAAACTTTTGGCAACCTCCAGGTTTCTCCTTGCTTGCTTGGAGCAGGTTGCTCAGTAAGGGGATAAATTTCTCCTTGCACTCACAAGTGATTGCATAGAAAGGGCTCTAAAGGGTTTCTGCTGCAAGCTTCTTACTGCAGTTTCAAGGCCTGAAGAAGCAAGGGAGTTCTTCAAGCTCAACCAGGTCTTCTTCACTGGATTTGGAAGTCTGTGAGCAGGTGCTAAACTCAGGGAGAGTAAGTAAATGAAGGGAAGTGAGGAAACCCCAGTGAACATCTCTGAGGTGGAACTGCTTGGCTGTGCTTGACTTGTAAGTGTTCTTAGGGCTGTGAGAGTTCACAGAAAGGACACTCAGAGTTTCAATCTCATCATCAAAACTGACTTTTAAAATTGTGTGATGCTGGCGTTGTTAGGAACTATCTGATTAGGTGGGAAAATGGAACATGCCTGTTTGCAGTTCTGGGAAGGAGGAGAAATTGTTTGTCTTGTCCTGGAAAAAGTCTGTGCTCCCCTTGGAGCATCAAAATCCAACTTTGGTGGCACTCCATGAAGAATCCCTGAGCCAGCTGTGGCTTCCAGTGTCACCTTTTTGAGAGGAGTTTCTAAATCTCAGTTTGTGACTGCTTTGACCTAAGTTTACCACACTTTAGATCCCATCCTTTTGGTTCTTCATCTGCGGTATAAAATGTTAATAAACAACCTACCTTTCTCTAATGCGATGGCTGACTTTTCTCAATTTTTTGAGCAAATTCTGCCATCTATTGCTTTGACATGAAAACAGGGAGAGCGGTTTTGGATGTGTGTTCAGCCTCTACCTTCTCAGTGAGTCAGATCCCCTCACCTGTCAGAGGTTACAGTGCTCATCTTCTCTCCCCCTTTCCCCTGGCCTTGAGTCCTAGAAGACACTTCTGGAGAAATATTTGTGCTTTCCAAGCACTCAAAATGGCTTGTTCTGCCATTGAGTTAATATGCTGCCCTGAGCCTGGGTGAAAACTCACAGCTTAACTCCCTTTTTTAAATCCTATTTGGCAAGGATCCAGGAGGAAGAGCCTGTGCAATGCTGAGTTGTGCTCAATGCTTTTAACTGGCTCTAAGATCATACCTTTGCAGCCTTGTATCCTTCATTTTATGCAACACTCAGTGTGTGAGTAATAAAACCAAAGGCACGGGGATTTAGCAGCAGTCTCAGAGTTGCTGGTGCTGTGCACGCTGGGTCTTTGTGAAGAGGAGCATGGTCAGGACCATGGAAAACAAGGGAGGAGTTCTTAAATCTTGGAGCATGACTTTATTTTGTGCTGCATCGATTGTGACTGGGGAAAAGTTTCAAATCTTGACTGCTAAAAAGAAAAATACAACAATTGGAGCTCTCATCAGCATTCCTCTGTGCCGCTGAGGGGTGAGGTTTTGAGGCAGGGTGTCAACTGCTCCTTATCTGTAGTGATAATGGGACAGGGTTGGTGTCCCCTGCAGAAGGTGTCCCCCTGATGTGTGCTTTGCAGAGCAGCTCAAGCTGAAGGGAATATGGTCTCCAATTTATTCCAGGTATTTTTTTATTATTTGCAAGGTGACACTGCATACCAGGCGAGCATAAATGAATGCATTACTGCCTTCATATCTGCACACGCTTTTATCTTTTCCTTTAAATCACAGGCTTTGCAAATGAAATAATACTTATATGCTCTTAATACTAACCTCTTTAAAAAGTAAGGAAAAAAAGAGGCCGTTCTTCAAGGTTGCCAAATAATCCAAGTACTTTTAACCACAGAACTATCTGAGTAACACACAGATTTGCTAATAATCTGTGCCTAGAATTCTGGTTATCTCTGTGTGATTTGATGTAAGCATATACTTGCTTCCTGTGTTAAACTGGGGTCTGCACTGCTGTTGTGCCCCCTCCCCTTTTTTTTTCTTTTTTTTTTTTTTTGTTGTTTTAATCTTGTTAAATCTCATCAGGATTTATTGTAGTGTGCAAAATGCTGTTTGAGAATTGTGTAAGCAACTGCAGGATAAACATTAGGGTTTATTAAGGTCTTTGAAAAAGGCATGGGCAATTATTGAGGGTTTTTTTTATTGCTGTTTCTGTTTGAAACAAGCACGTCCTTGTCAGTGTCACCCTAATCTAAATATTGTGTAGTGGTAAGGGTGGCTTTGGGTGCTGAAATAACAGTGATGTGAACCATGGAGGCAGAAAAATTAAACTCATTGACTCCAAAGCAGTCTTGACTGGGGAGGGGAGAGTGGAGGAGCTAAGGACTGTGTGTTAGATGTTTTTTTAAAGGCCTGATAATAAGTTATGGAATCATTAGTGAGATCTGTTCAAGATGAATCAAAGCAAACCTGTCTTCTGTGGTCAGTTTGAAGTTCTTTATTTGTAATGGCATTTACTGTTTGGCTTCTGAGCTTCAGGTGTGACCCTTGCTTGTGGTAACCTTGAAGGCAATACTGTGGAGGTGTTTCCAATGGAATAGATGTTCACTCTGAATACATCTTGCAATCTGGCCTCTCTCCTTTCCCCAGGAGCTCACCCTCCTTCTTGTCAGGAGGGCCAGCTGAAAGTGCACATTAACAGTGGGCAAACGTAGATTTGGGAGAATTAATTTCTGTTTGCTGGTTTTTTTTGTTAATCTGTGATTTAATATTTATCCTGAAGTAACGCAAGAGAGTTTTATCTTCTGTACTCCCAACTATTAGATGCTTGCAAAGGTCAAAGTTGACTTCAGTTACTTCATGTTCAGACTGCAGCATTTTCTCTTCAGTGAGCCTTTTTTCCTACAAGGATGTAGCTTGTTAGTCCAGCGTAAAAGGCACCCCTTTTGAAATTTATTTTGAGTAGTGAAGAAAAAGCACAGGGAACCCAGTCTGTACCCTCAAGTGACACAGCTGGGACACACATATGGCTTGTGTGAGTAGGATTGTTTTCTGTGCTGTAAATGGAGGGACCAAAGGGTACGCAGATACCGCCTTCAAATGTTCGCGTCTCTGATGTTAACATTTGTTTAAAGAAGGTTAATTGCAGGCAATTATGTGCTAAAGGAGCTACATCACGAGAAAAGTCAATAGTACTAGGAAACTGTAACTTTGAATTAATGATAGAACGGAGCAGTTACGCCACAGCATTTTATTTAAGGAGGCAGCACGCGGTTTTTTATTATAAACTATGACGCAGACCTTTCCAGGGGCCGCAGAGGAAGGCCCACTCCCCAAGAGGCGTGAGGTGAAATGGCCGTTGATTG
>JAWWEW010000078.1:52313281-52377522 GCA_035583185.1 Anabacerthia variegaticeps | reverse complement strand
CTCCAACTCGGTTGTTCTTCGGTGTAATTTACTGCTTATTTTGCTTCCATCCTTTATATCCCCCTTGTACCCCGACAATAAACCGATGGCTTTGCATGAGTTTTTGGGTTTTTTCTTTCTCATAAGTGTGCAAAAAGGCATATTTAACACTCCACGTTGAATTCTTAAAGGGCGTGAATAAAGACCCAAGTATTCTGATGTTTTACATTTAACACACTGTTCATTAGTGTGGAATATTTAAAAATAATGCTGCTTCTTGAATTAAGCTGTGGCTGTCAGATGGATTACTTGAAGGCATAAGGCACAGTTGTGCTTACTTAGCATGAGAGCCTCAAGAGTTCAACTAGCTTCTATTTATTTTCTAATCTGTGTCTATGATAAGAATCAATTACTGCTTTATGGTACTGGTGACTAAAAATTTATTGGTGTATCTTGAAACTATGTCAAACTTGCTGGAGTCTCTTTTTTCCCCTCCCTGCTTTCCAGCCCAGTATGCTGGGAGTTCATAAAACTCTTCACTTAATATTCAGCCTTTATCCAATTTGTATAAATCCTCTGGCTGGGATCTGTCTCAAAACTGCTGAGAAATAGTGCTGTTTTTTCCTTGGTAAGCCACCTAAACCTTTAAAGGTTTCATATTGAAACTATGGGATTTTGTAAAAAGAAAGTTATATAGATAAAACATGAGCAGTCTGCTATGGAAGTGCCTTTGGGTCCTTGTCTGAAGGGAATCCTGGTGCTCCTCACTCCATACTTGCTTTAGGAGGCTGCAGCATGACTCTAAAATACCCTGATGAGGGGAAAAAAACCCCACCATTCCAAACAACAACAAGAAGCAACATCCTAAATCCAGACAAAATAAACCCATCAACACCCAAAAGAAGGATAGAAAATGAGAAGAGGAAGAAAAACTCGAATTGGCCCAAAGCCTCTGAAGACTCACTGTGTTGCCCAGAGCCTGGTGTGAAGCTGCTTGATGGCTCTAGGAAAGAATAGGCTGATCTCACTTGAATTTTAGACTTTCAGTCCCATTAGGATTAAGGGGTTGGTTTGCTCCTGATAAATGTCAATATAAAGCAGCAGAGAATCAAGCCAGCTGAGCTGGTCGTGACCTTATATGCATAGTGACAATTAATAGCTAATGAGACTGGTAAAACATGGGTCTGAAATGCAGTAGACTGCATCATCTGGACTGTTTAGAAATTAAAATTTTTAATTGCACTTTAAACAGGAATTAAAGACATCTTCTACCATCATGGGCGAAAAAGTAAGTCCCTCACTAAAGGATGTGTGCCATGTATGTCACTGAAATGTGTCATCTTCAATACAGTTACGTGACAGAATAAGAATTATTCATGCATTTGAGGTCAGAGAGTAGGAAAACATGGGTTAGACTAATAAAATACCTGTTTTTAATCTGTGCTTTAAATAAGGGCAGCTGTTTTAAATTTCATGGAGAGGCCTTTCATGTTCTTGCTCCTCTTTTCCCGAGATAATTCCTTCCATTCACATAGCAGGAGGCTTGATCTGTTCAAAACTCAGCCTTACTTGTTGAAACATTGCAACCCTCTCCCCTGTCTTCTTACCTGCCTCTTAAAACTAAAGGAATTGTGCCAGGTGGAATACTGAATGTCTTTGCTGGGGTTTTTGGGTTTTAGGTTGGTTTGTTTGGGTTTTTTTGTTTGTTTGCTGGTTTTTTCAAAAAATATTCTTAAACTGTTCTACTGCACAGTTGAAGTTTCATTAGGTATTTGATAAGAATTTATACAATAAATGTTTTTGAAAATTCTGCAACTTAAAAACTGCAAGAAGCAACTTGAGATAAACATCACAAAATTCTTTCCGTGTGCTTTGCAGGAATAATACTGCATGAATGATGGTTAGGAGTTGAAACAGATTTCATACACATTTTGTACATCCAAGATGAGTTAAAAACCACTGAGCATTTGGCTCCTCTATATTTTTGGAGCGTTTTCAGTACTCAAGAAGAGTAGAAATGAGATGACATCACTAAGAGCTAAAATACAAATCCTTGAAACATTTATGGCATACCAGCTGTCGAAGAAGCAGCAGCAGCAGCATCATCTCTTGACAAATTATATTCTCTGCACTCAGATATACATTGCTGACTGAATGATATATTTGAAAAATATTTGAGTTTTCTTTCTAGAACCAGGCAGATACAAGTCTTGCCTTACCGACCTGGAGAGGTAGAAGTGATGTGCAGCTCCCTCAGCAGAGAAGGGACAAAAGATTTACCAGCCTTAGCTCCTGTTACCTTATTTCATATCACCTCATATCAACTCTTGTTTTAACATGCTTTTAAGGAACTCCTAGGAAGATTAATGCTTGTACCCCTTAGTACTCTTGAGAAAATTGATATTAAATGTAATAAGATGGATTAATTTTTCATTTCACCGCTCGTTGCTTTCCTTTCAGCTTCTTGCCTGATTACATCAGTGGTGATTTTGATTCCATTCAGCCCGAAGTCAAGGAGTACTACAAGGTCAAGGTAAATTAAATCTCTCTGATGAATTTTTGTGCAGTAGAGCACTGTAAGATCGAACCATTAGAGCCCCTGTTGGTCATTAAAGGCATGCCACTGGTTGCAGTTGTGGAGCACCTTACAGCCCAGGAGTGGCACTGTGCTAATGATTAAAGTGAGCACGGGAGGTGCTGCCCCAGTCCTGCCTGGGGTGACTTCTCCTAGCACCAGGGGAGCAAACAGATCCTGTGTTGCTGGAGCTTGCAGCAACTGGAAACCAGGGCAAAGCTTCCTGCAAAATCTGTGGCTTCTTCTGCATGCTGAGATACAGGGAAATAAAGATTCACTTACCACGATTCCCACCTGGCTGGCACCCACAGACTTTCCAGAGAGTTTCTGTGTGTTATTTGTATCATATGATGTGCCTTTTCTGAGGAAAGCTGTGCATGGAGACATCTCTTTCTGTCCTCACTCACTGACGGATTGTATTACAGCTGACGAGTGCCCTCCTTAGTGTTCTTGGATAAATTCCTGCAGATATTAATTTATTGCCACGTGTTTCCAGAGAGCACCATAAATGTAAACTCACTTTGCTTAGGCATTAGTGCTCAAAGTTCTGTTAGATGACTGTTTGGCATTTAACACTTCACCTGCCTGCCTGTTTAGGCATGTTGTCCGTTTGGGAGAGAATAAGTCAGCATGCATTAGAGGTTATGCCGCTTTACTCTTTATTTTCTGTGGTCTTAGTTTTGCCTCATTGGCTTGTCAAGGATGTACTTGTACTCTTTTATTTTTTATGTTAAAAGATTAGTGATTATTTCCCCCATTTCTTAGAGTTAAATAATGTTGAAACTGGATAAAACTGCACCGCAACTGGAAATGAAATGTCATGTTTAACATTGCCTTTTAAAG
This sequence comes from Anabacerthia variegaticeps, assembly GCA_035583185.1. Classification (NCBI taxonomy): domain Eukaryota; kingdom Metazoa; phylum Chordata; class Aves; order Passeriformes; family Furnariidae; genus Anabacerthia; species Anabacerthia variegaticeps. Next base: position 52,374,125 of record JAWWEW010000078.1, on the reverse strand, counting down.
TCATGTTGCACTATAAATGAAGGATAAAGAAGAACAATTCAGTATTCTTTATTCTGTGTATTTCCTGTCATTGTTAAATAGATATTGAGAAGAGTTTTTGTACTTTCATGATAAATATGCATGTTCATATGATCCCATAATAGATGCACTGGCAATTTTTCCCTGTACAGTCTGAAGTGCATTGGAAATGACACTGCACAAAGCAGGGAGGATTTGTGGTGATATTTCTGTCATTGCAGTTTCATCTGTTTCTTGCTTTAACTGAATGTTTCTATTATGGAAACCTTTTAAACATTTCTTTGAAGTTAAAGCAGCCATTTTTATTGTTATGCCTCAAACAATGTTCTGTTTCTGAAGTTTTGAGACCAAAGACATTATCTAAAATTACACCAAATCTGTACTTATGGCTGGGAGCAGAAGGTTGAATCCAGTGCCCTTTGAAATCCAGATCATGCTATTTATTAAAAATCCAGTTTGGCTTTTCCACAAGGCAAACTTCATGTACTTTGAAAGGCTTCTGCAGACTTAGTGGGCTCTACTTCAGAGCTGTAATTAAATGCTGTGAACTTATTTACAAATCCACTTCTTTCCTATTCTCTTTCCTTTTTAAGTCCCATAGAGCTGTTTATTTTTGCAGGCAGTTGTGCAGCTGTAGCACTTTCCTATTTCCATTTCCAGAGTCTAATGGTTATCAGGGCTGTAGAAATGCTTAATAGGTTGTGTGGATATTGTCTTTTTGTTCTCTGATGATGCCCCTGTAATTAGATTTACAAACTGCACTGTTGCAGTGCTTGTATGCCTCTCTAACCTCTGCACTTTGCTGCCACACTGCATGTTTTAATGCCATGTTCCCTGCTTGCTTTCCAAGGCCAAACTTTTGAATCAGTTTGTGAAATCACAATGTTAGTTGATTTCCCGCAGCTAAATTGTTATAACTTAAAACACACAAAACCATGGAGTTTTGCTGTGACTATTTTATCTTTCATCCCTGAGTGTTAGTATTGCTTTCCAAAACTATTTTTTAGTACAGGATGGGTCTTCAGATGTTAAAACATTTGACTCATTTAGAGCATTCCTGTTAGATTGAATAGGTTTCTAAGAAAAACATGGTTCAAGTCAGGATAATTTATGGGGTTGGGATGGTCCTTTTGTTCAAGCTGTGTATGACTGTATGCACTTTAGGATGTTACACTGGAAGCTTCCTGTATGCCTTAGACATGTAATTGCTTATAAATGGTCCCATTGTTGCAGACAGGTTTTGTCAAGGTTGTGTTTCCAAGGGACTTGTCCAGGGGAATCTGGTTATGTGGGTTTTTACTCATGCTAAATGAAAGCAATATCACATTGTTCCAGATGTGTCATAAATCTGGAGGAGACTGTGCTTGAGGGCACATCTGTTCAGGTGAACATGACAGACAGTCACAGTAGGGCACATCATAGGCTCATTCAGCTATCTGGGACAGTACAGAATACCTTTGAAGGGATGGGAATACACAGTGGAGCTTCTCTGATACACTTTCACCTCCCTGCAATGTATGGCTTCAGGATTTCCTAAGTCAGAGGAGGTGTCACTGTGTTTAATAGCTTCATAAATTGATTTTATTTCCCCCAAAATTAGTCTACTCACTTTTCTTCAAACTAGGTAGGTGAGATTGCAAGTAGGCACAAGAAAAAACCCTGGCAATAGGTTTCCCAGTTTAAGTGTTTACAGAGAAGAAAAAATCTGTCTTTTGGAAGTTATTTTGGTTTTGTGCTTGACTTTTGATGGTTATGTTTGAGTCTCCTGAATTTCTGGGTTGTGGTGGAGAGTGGATGAACATTCTTCCACCACCTTTTCATTGCTGTTCTGATTTTAGTAGAATTATTGTGCCTAGCATTCCTGGATGTGTGCACAATGGAATATTGGATATGCCATCAAATTTGTGGCCTAAAATTATGTACAGCTTGTACAGATGGTTTGTGTCCTGCTGAGTTAATACATGTATAATGTCTGTGTGATGTCCTGTTGAAAAGAATCTTCCTTAAAGCAAAGGACTCGAGGACAAACAACGCCCAAAAAATCTCTGTCCAGTTCTAAGATCACTCTTTACACTTGGACTAAGGTAGCAGTTGGCAGGAAATAGTATCTGTTTAAATGCAGGTGAGATTTGGGACGGGGGTTGGAGAAATCACAAATCAAAACAAGTTCAAATACACAGACCTGAATCTTCCTCTGCGTGTTCTTTGCATTTGGGAGTTGCACATCACTCCTTTTGGACCTGAAGAAACAGCTGAGACCTATTTGTGTTGTAAGATCAGTACAATATCATTTTGATTCTCAGAGTATCGAGGTCACTGAGAGTGGCTCTGTAAGTTTATTAGGGCCCCAGTCAGTGCCTAATTCACCCAGGAGGTTTGAGAATGCAATTTGGTCAAGTTCTCATTCCTTAAAAAAAAAAAATGGTGCTCTATTTTCTTTTGCAGTATTTTGCTGCTTGTAATGTAGCTTTTGGAGACAATATATAGAAATTAAGAGATCAAACTTTTATTAGAGGTGGTTTGTCATTCTTTTACTTAGGTTTGAAATGAAAACTTGCAGGTTATGAGTTGCTTGCTTTCTTCTCACAAATGCTTTAGCTGAAGCTCAACTGCTTGACAGTGGAATATGCAAGAAAACAAGGCCCCATATAACAAAAATGATGCTGGTGGTATTTTAGTCTTGCATCCAATTTCAGTTTAATATTATGTTGCAGTATGAGATTTATTTCTCCCTTCCATTGGTTATGGCCCGAGGAAGGGAAAGGGTAGAATCTATATTGCATTAAACATTTGAGTTACTTTCAAGAGTTTTAAAAAATTTAATCTGGTGTTAATCTCTGAGAGAAGTCATTACTCTGGTCTGTCAGCCTGTGATGGAGAAAATAAAAGGGAGGTTTGAAAAAAATAGAAACGCATTGAATTAACTTCATTTCCAATGCAGGGAACAAAAAAGGAGATTTAAACAATGACAGCTTAATCTGGAGAAAGAAATTGAACAGTTATTTTGTGATTAAGCCTCTTCACACAAAAGAGATAACTTTGATATGGTTCTAGTGGTTGAAGACTCAGATGATGGGTCCTTTTAGATGTCAGTGGGATTTCTCCATCCCTCTTGTCTTTCTAGAGAATTTAAGAGAACATTGTGCCCAGAGCCCCTGCCCATGGGCTCCTGATTAGAACAGCCTGCAGTGAAGCTGCAGAACCCACAACCTCACACTCAGGTTCAGCCCCAGTGTCCCGTCCTGTCCTTGACTCTCATGAGCTACAGGCCAGCCATTGATACCAAACCTCATCAAGGGACACGAAAAGGATCTCCCCAAATGCTGCTGCTACGATTTTTAAGCATTTTAAGAAGCAGCTTGTCAGCCTGTGCAAAGGATTGTGCTGTGTGTCCTGTCCCAGAGCTGGTGGCTCTCGGTGAAGCTGCTCTGCATCCTTCAGCCCTGGTGCCACCCCAGTGACCTGCCCTGGCTGTGGGTTGGAGCCCTGGGCTACCCACAGCAGCTGCCACAGAGCCATTCCCACCATCCAGGAGCAGGCCAGCCAAGAGAGACAATTTTACCATTTTCCCCTTCAATTTTACCATTGCTGTGGACTTTCACATGCCCTGAAATAGCTGCTTGTGGCCAGACTCAGTTTCTTTCTGCTTTTGCTCCCCTTTTGTAGAAGAGCACCCTTCTAGCTGTGAACCTTCTAGCCTGTGGCCTTAGAACAACCTTCTTGCTTCACAGGAAAGTCTTTTTTTAACCCTTTTTCATCCAAAAGAGCTGGTTTGTCCCAGCTGACTGTATTCCTTGGCTCCAGACTTCCAAAGGCAGTGCAACAGGTCTGCAGGAGGCATGGCTGGCTCATGTCCTGGTGGGAAATGCTGTTCCCATCCAAACCCATGGCAGTTCTGCTTATTGTGACAGGATTTTTGGGATGGGTCCTCCCCAGGGCAGCCATCTGCAGAGAGGAGGCCAAAAGCCATGGTGATACCTCAGTTCATCTCCTGGAGTTCATAAAAGGAAGTAATTGATCAATTTGAAAACTTTTCAGCTTATTTAAGACTATGACAAATGGTGAGGCTTTCAGGATTTTGACAGGGAGAAAAAAGGGATTACACAGTGTTTAGAGTGAAAGTCAGTGATTTTCCAGTGATTGTGCCCTCCTGGACAGAATCCAGGAGAGTCCTGTCTGATGGTTTTGTGTGTGATAATATGCCTGAGTGCCTTGCAGCCCTTAAGTGTGAATGGATGCATAGGTAGAGAAATAAAGGGATATGGGAAAGAGAGAATAATTGCATTTGATATTTTTGACAAGTTCTTTTTGAACTTGGCTCCGTATAGTGTGAAAAATGAAGTATGGGTTGGCAGGTTATAGTTGCTGTGGAACAGCTCAGGATTCCCTGTGGCAGGAGGAGAGTGTGATGGAGCAGGGGAGAGGCACCAAAGTCCAATGGGTGGTTAGATTTGGGAAGGAAATAGTATAAAAAGTTTAGGGTCCCTTAGGGAGCACGACTTATCACTTACATGATGGACTTTTTGTGGCAAACCCAAGATGCTTTGAAGGGTTGGACTAAATCTGGTGTGGTTTAATAAATGCTGGGAAAATTTGTAAAGATGAACTGCCCCCCCCCCCAATCATATTGTTGTTTTTTCACTGTATCTCCTTTAGTTAATTCACTTTCAAAGAAGTTGCACAAAAGGTACTGTAAGGGCCAGTGCCTTCCAGTCCTGTTATCTGTTAAGAGATCATTTATTTCTTCCCCCTGCAAGCCACTCTCCTATCTTTTTTTCCCTCACTGCTTTCAATGATTCACTAATTTAAAATGACTGCTCCAGAGCCTTTCTTGCTGAGAGTTTTGTCTGAGGTACAAGCAAAGTAAGAGCGTTATGGTTGGCCCCAAACTCTGAATTAAAACACGATGGCAGAGCCAGACTTTGCAATTGCATTCATTGAACATGTCTGTGTAATAATGAGTGGAGCAGCACCCAGATATAATTTCCAAATGGCAATGATATTGATGGGGCTACGAAATCCCAGGCATTTCACCCCCAGATTGTGTGCCAGATCGCAGTCTTTGGTGATTCAGGGGAAGGGTGTTTAGGGTGTAGTTAATTAGGGCTGCAAGCAGCGAGTGTGATGAGACAGGACGTCTCTTCCAGTTGTGATGTTGGCAGAGAAGACAGTTTTTGAAGTCTGCTTGTCAGACGCTTCTGTGAGTATCTGATTTAGAAACATATACTGTCCTCTGCCTGCCTTTCAGCACTTAATAAATATTTAGCAGCCACCTTTTGTGTTACTATCACAAATTTAAAACAAACAAACCTGATTTGAAAGATAAAACCACAGGATGTGTATTTCGCTAAATTCAGACCTTTCTTTTAAAAAGTAGGCCTAATTAAAGGGAATAATGTGGGACTATTTTAATAAATGCCTCGGTTGGGTTCAAAATCATGCAAAGTAAATAAGCTTTTTTAAATATGAACTGCTGAAAGCTAAGGGGAACAGACAGAACTGCCTACCCTACTAGTTCAGGATTTGAAGCTCGAGTAAGCTAAAGAAGCTTTTGATAGGGGATTGCCATAGAGTCAGAGATTTTTTTAGTATATTTTATTGTAGTAATTTGACTCCAATGCTTAGGTTCAAGGAAAAAGTAGAGTGATGAAGGTGTTGAAGAGCACAGGGCCAGGGATGGAGTCCACTGGTGACAGGTCCCCAGTCTGACGTCACCCCAGTCACTCTTTGTGCCCAGCCCATGAGCCAATTGCTGACCCACCACAAGATGTGTTTATCCAGCTGTGGGCTGGGCAGCTTGTGCAGAAGGATCCTGGGAGAGACAGGATTGAAAGCTTTGCTGGAATCCAAACAGATCTCATCAGCTGGCTTCACTTGATCAGCCAGGGGGGGCACCTTGTCAGGAAGGGAAATCGAGTTTGATAAGCAGAACTTTCCTCTCATGAAGTCGTGGTGAAACCAGTTTGACTCTTAAAGAACAGAATCCAGGCATATGGTTTGCAGGTTGTAACTCTAATCATTAAACAGTGCAGGTGATTGTTTTGTTTGCTTCCTTTTAAAACCTCCTTAATCTGCTATAATAAACAGTCCAGAAGCAAAACTGGATTTTACAATCATTGGGTTATTTTTCTTCTGCATGTTTTTAATAGCCAGTTTAATGTGGCCTGATGTGATTTGCATCTGTTGTGGAGAGAGCTTGTATTTCATTTTAATGACTTTATTGGTAGATTTGACAATAGATAGATTAAATCTTGTTTTAAAATACAGAATGAGAATAGGCTTAATTTGAATCTTGATACCAACGTTCCTTCTTCAGTATTGGCAAATTAAGTTGATTGTTGCCACTAATGCTGTTCCAGGACTTTTCCCCCCACATCAGATAGACCATTGGAGAGTCAAATATATAAAGATCCTCTCCAGAGCAAGAGTTTTACAGGGGCATGTATTGGTAGGACGAGAGGTAATGGCTTTAAAGTAAAAGAGGGCAGGTTTGCATTAGATCTTAGGAAGAAATTCTCTCCTTGAAGGTGGTGAGGCACCAGAAGGGGTTGTCCACAGGGGTTGCAGGTGCCTCATCCCTGGAAGTGTTTAAGGCCAGGTTGGATGAGGGTTTGAGCATCCTGCCCCATGGCAGAGGGGTTGGAACTAGATGGTCATTGAAGTCCCTTCCAACCCAAACCATTCTTTGATTCTCTTGGTGATTTCTAAAGAGCACAGCAAAAGCTAAAATTAATAGAGAAAAAGCATATATGTCCTGAATTTTTACATCAACGTATATCTGATTTGTAGATCCAGATCTTGGGTGGTGTTGTCTAAATATTCAATGAACTGATAAGTTTAAAGCGTATGCTTTTTTTTTTTATTACTATTATTATTATTGCCCTGCATTTTCCTAACTGCTGGTATGTGTGTTGTAAGGCATAACACTGGATTTTTCAAGGCAAATAAGCACCTTCCTATTTGCAGAGCTGATGTTTGCTTTTCGCTTAACTGTATGCGCTAATCCGAGCAGGCAACTGCGACAGTGAGTGTGTGCTTTGCAGTGGAACTTCAAATATTTGTGCCTTTGAACTGCAAAAAGTGCAAACAGAATTTGCAGATCAAATCTTTGTTTGACCTCTAGACAAACCAGCCACCACGTTTCATGCAAATTTTAGGTAAGAAATTCAGACAATCCATCACAGAGGACAGTCCACAGCTCCGTTAATCTGATTAGCCTGGATAAGTATCCTGAGAGGACTGTACTCAAACTTAAGTGGAGATGCATCTTTGCTGATTTTTATCTGCTCTCTTGTGTCCTTCTGTATCAAGCAGCTTCCACATCAAACTTCTTGTTTGTGCTTATGGAGTGGATTAGAAACCTGTACTTGTGACTGATATTCTATTGCTATTTATAATTTGTGTTTACCTTTTTCTAGGTACTGTAGAAATACAGTGCAAAAGGAGGGGATGGGTTTTCCTTAACTAAGACAGGACTTGTTTATAGAGTCGTAAGGAGGATAAGAGTGACAACGAAAGAAATCTTGATTTTGACCTTTTTATGTCTGCCCAATCAAATATAGTGTTTCCTTTCCATGCTGGTTCCAGAACCAAATGTCTGTCTCATGGCTCTGGATTCTGGATTTCACTTAGGGTGATTTCACTTGCCATGTGCTGATTAGTCATAGATTTGGAATTGTCAATAAAGAGAACTTCTTAATGCTGAGAAGTACAGAGTGTTTAGAATTGAAAGTACTTCCACAGCATTGCCATGCTCTTGACAATTGGTTACTATATGTAATTACAACATAATGCAATTACTCCACTAGTCATCTTTATCATTCTCTAGTATAGGAAGTAATAAAATCTGCTGTGATTAATTTTTCAGCCAGAAAAGCCATCTCTTTAAGTGTATTACTGAGCCAGAAAAGCTACTGTTGTGGCAGGATCAAAGGGACAGTGCTTATTCTCCCCACCCCTCTGCCTCCCTAGAAAGTTACTAATAGCTTACTTAAAAGCAGGTGCTTGGTTTAATCTTGTCAGTGCTATTTTGCATCTATGTACAGAAGGATGGCCTAAGATATGTCAGTAACAGAGGAAGGGATGATGTTAGTTTAGGGATAAGGAAATGGGATAATACAGATTATCACTAGCATTTCAGTTTATCAGAGATACCTTGCAAAATACCTTTGTCCAGCATTGCAAGGCCAGTTTATTAACTCATTGGTCCGTGCCCGTGTGTTTCTGAATCCTTTGTTTCCCTCATGCCTTTTGCATTATTGATTTCCTTGTACATCCTGCACTTTAGGAGTCAAATGTATGATGTGCTTGTAATCATTTGTGGTGTCACAGGACCTGAGAGCCACCTTTGTTTAGGTTTTCTTCCCTGGCTCCCTGGTTTTAAAAGAGACTATACTCCCTTTACAAAGACTGGGCAAGCACTCTCCCCTTCCCTGTGCTGTTCCCACTCGTTTGCCTCATTCAGTGCTACTTAAGGTTCAGTTCATGCATTGATGTTCTTTCACAGTCACTAGGAAAAAATGAGTAAAGGACATCCTCGGGGCTTAGGTAGAATGGATGAGTCTGTGTGTTCTTCCCTTTTCCCCTCCTTGGACTGTGATGTACAGGTTCAGTACTGTACTAATCAGTTGCCTCCATCCAGCTGTTTCCCCTAATGCCAAGCCAGAGGTTGGAGGCATCTGCCAAGGGTTAAAAGATTGTCTCATTTCAGAGCTAATTGTGAGCATGGGTGACTCTCCTGTTGTTGTTGTGGTGATGGGAACCCAAGTTGCTTTCCGAGCCAGGAGGGAACAACATGGGAAACTCAAAAGGGAGGGACACCTTTCAGCTGGAAGCCAGAACAGAGTATGGATTTAATTATACTGATGTTTTGTTTTGCTTTGGAATGCAATTGTCCAGCAGAGGGGCTGGCCTTTGCCATAGCCTGGCTGGAGGGCTGAGGCACTGATCCTGTCCTGCAGCAGCTTTTGACCAAAAGGTTTAGGCAGAGAAACTAAGTTATGAAAGCAGAAATGGGTCACTAGAGAATAGGGAAAGGTCACAGTTGGGAAGAATTGCATGAGTTGCTACTTTCCTAGCAGTTTGTGGTTTATGCTGTCTTTATTTCTTCTTCTGAGCTAGAAATCTGGGACAGTGGTTACTGAGTTGAAACATGGGGAATGAAATAATTGAATGTTTGGAACAGAAGAGGAAAAAGTGCCAGCTGGGTGATGTGGCAAGAATTTCCACTCAGACCATTTGCTTCTGTCTCAGTCACTGGAGATTTTCAGGGGAGTTCAGTATTCAATAGCTGTTTGGTTCCCTGCTTTCAAAGGCAAGGAAGCTGGGTAAGAGAAGCAGCAGTACATCAGCCTTCTCAGAGCTGGGCTGCTCACAGCACTGGCAGGGCTTCCATTGAGATGAATGTGGTATGTAAAAATAAGTATCTGAGGCAATAGTTCATTATTTATTCAAAACAGACGAGATGCCATGGAAAGGGAAGCAGAAGATAAATATGGAATGTTGCAAATCTTGGTAGCCAATCCAGCTGTAGTGTTCTGGACTCTTGTGCCTTTGGGTGTCCTTGGTTCTGTCTGCTGCTTTGCCAGCCCTACCCAAGTGTGCCCAGCAATGTCTCCCTGTGCATGTTGCTGTTGTCTGCTTATTGCCTTCCAAATTCTCTGTTTATAGGCATTGTTTCTAGTCTTCAGAAAGAAACAGCTGAATTCCTTAAGTATGGTCGTTTGGCCTCTAAGTCTAAGCATGTCTTTTAAGGACCATGGACATCTCCTGTCCCCTAGACCTGACCCTGCTCCTCCCATCAGTGTTGGCATAAGAGCCAGAATTACTGTGCCCTCTTTGCAGCTGGCTGTAGGTAAAGCAACTGAAATAATATGGAGAAAATGCCTTACTCTGCTGAAGCAAAGGGAGATCTTGCTCTTAGTTCTTCCAGCTGAGCAGGAGAAGGGCTTGGTCCAGTGTTGCATGGTGCAAAGCGTAGGAGTGGGTTGAGTTTGAGTTGCAGACAGGGGTGGTGATGGCAGGCACTCAGGATACAGCACAAGGGTTTGATTTTCAAGGGGAGTTGCAGACTGTTAGAAGGTAAGATGTGGCTTGAAGTTGAACTTCATGTGATGCGAGTGAAATAAGATCCTCCTCCCTGTTCCTCGTGTCAATTTAGTTTTTTGCAGAGATGCTTTTCTGAGAGTGCAAAACAAGCAGTTTGAGGGATGGAAGCCCTGTACAACTACATCAAACATCCTAATGTTGACTAATAACAGCAATCTGTCATACAAACATATCAAAATTGGCTGTGCTTCGTTGGTAATGTTGATCAGGCTGCATGGCAGTACCTTCTGTCACCAAAATGATTTACAGTAAGTGTGCAGATGTTATTTACAGTGACCCGCTAATTCTTCTTGAATGAGGGATCCTTTTTCTTCTTGCACATGATAATCTTGGCTCCTTTAAAAAAGAGCTCTGTTCACTCAGCTGAATTATTTGGAACAAATAAGTAGTTAATTAAAATGTCTGGTGCTATAGGGCTGTCATGCGGTTTAACATTAGCTAAATTTTGGCTGAGCTTGCTAAGAATAAAGGAAAATGCTCTGCTGTCAGAAGAGATGTGTTATTGTCTTTTGCAAAACATACTGAACACAAAGTTTTCTCTTAGTGCTGTAGTCTTCCCTACTCTGGGGTGGTTCTCTTCTACTTCCATTCTTACAGTCTAGCAAAACCCTTTACTTGCTGAATCACAGTTTGATCACAGTGGTTTTAGACTTTTTTCCCAGTGAATCCATTAATAGAATGTATTTTACGCTCCACTGGACTGCATTCTGATGCCAATTTTAGTGTTAGACTGTCACATTCAAAAAATATCTCATTGCAAGCTGCTGATTTGAATTTCATTTTCATTACATGCACAAAAGAGGTGAAAAGGGTTAAAGTATCTACAGACCACATAAAGTGTCTGGAAGTGCAACAGTAGTTCATGAAGGCTACATGAAGGAAGTATTACATAACTGTCTTCTTTTACTTAGTAATAATATAATTTAGTAATAAAAATCCCCAGCTTTTGCTTTACATCTGCTGCAAAATCATTTCCACTGTGTGTCTGCAATATGATTCATTCCAATGAAAAACTAAGCATGTCACAGACTTCCTCTGTTGCGGCATTTTTATTTTTACTTGATGCAGCGTGTCATTCTGGAGTGCTTAGTTTTTGAATTTCCAAAGGAAGCAAAAGCCTCTATGACAGACAAAACGGGGAGGCAGAATAGATGATGATTGCTGCCTTTTTATGGTAACTTCTTTGTCTAAAAGTCAAGGTAAAGAAAATAGGTATTTAACGAATGTTAGTATATGAAAAGCACAGATGTACCTGCGTGGTTCCGTCTTCAGAGACTGGAGAAGAAGGAGGTGTTTGCCTTTAGCAGTTGTTCATCTGGCTAGGATTATGGTTCCTCTCCATGTGTGTGCTGTGATGGTTCTTGTGCTCTAGATTTTTGCCTCTTGAATGCTCACTCACTTGCACAGTGCGTGCTGGAAGTATTAATTTATTGCACACTTGCAATAAATGGACCAAACCTTGCAAGACTGAAATGGAGAGAGACCGGATCCTGAGATGGAAAGAGACCCAAATCAAAGCCTAACACACACCCCCAGATGGCGAGGAACCATCTAATACCCAAACATGAGGGTGGGGCTGTGCTCTGACAGCTTTGCCAGAGATGCCCATGGCAGCAGCAGTGCTGCACCTTTACCTGAGGAATGTTATCTCAGGGCCTTGATCTCGAGACAGTTTCCTTGGGAATCTTATGGATGTGGATCATAAAACTGGGGGTTGCAATGCGTAGTAAAATAGGGCATTGTCTCCAGAAGCCATGGGTGAACAACCACTAACTAGACAGATATAGAATAAAAGGAGTTGGGGGGAGGTTTTGGTTGTTTAAGAGAAAACTATCAAGTGTCTGAATGTAATTGGCATTAAGAATATGATCTGCAGCTTGAAAAGCAAAGCCTCTTAACAAATAATTCTTGTGGTCCAGTTCAGTTGCCATCCCATTGTGTAAGGGACAATAAGGTCCTGCAAAAAGCAGAGCAGCTCTAATACCTTCTGTCAGTAGAGAAAAGCTATTTTACATGTGCCACAGGTATTGCTTGTGTGTTGGCTTTACCTTTGTTTTATCTGGATGCTGGGAATTTTGAAATGTGAGTTTGAAGGAAAATTGGGGAAGAGAGTGTAACTGGACATCACATGGACTGGGGAGGTAAACTTGTGTAATGCCTACATGTAGGGTGGGATGCAGCTGAATAAAAGACTTCAGGAAATATCAGGAGAAACACCTAAAGGGATCAGTTGTGGTGTGGTGTATTAATTTTTTTTTTGCTGGAAAGAAGCAAAACCTGAGGCTTGAAAAATCTTTTGATCAGACTGAACACAACACTGGAGAGTGACTGGAGAAAAGCTTTTTCTTTAGAAAGATGGACAGGATAACTGTAAAGGTTAGTTTAATCTCCATGTTTTATCACCTGATTAGTGTATGTATATATATATGTATATATATATATCTATATAGCCTTCTCACAGCAAATCCAGCCCTGGTAGATGTTTGGAAAGACTTTTTTTTTTCAACTGCCCTAATAGTTTCAGAAGTGTCTGACAAATCTTTAAGAGAATGAGTTAAAGGGCAGTCACTGGGGAACCCCCCCTGCTGGGAACCAGCCAGCTGGCCTTGCATTTTGATCTTTTTAGCCTGTGGAACCCACCAGAGAAAACAGGCTTTCAGGCTGAGCTTCTCTGCCCACCAGAGCTTGGTTAGGTCCACTCCAGTTTCCAGCCAGAGCATTGACTGCAGCAGAGATGTAACCATCACCTACAAACCCCAGCTGGAAAAGAGCCAAATATTGTGAAAACTGCAGAATTTGGAGGAATATGTATCTGCGTGTATTGCTGTCTCCATGTGGCAAAGTTCAGTTAAAATAATATGTGTGGAAGACTTGCATGAGCTAAAAAAAATTGGAAATTGCCCCTTCAAAATGTGCACATACAGCCTTGCTGAGCTGCTGATGCTTCTTCTCACAGCTTTTTGAAGCTGTAAGCTTTTTTTTAGATCTCTGATCAAAATGCACAAGCAGGGCTTGACATCTTTTCTTTGCTTTCTAACAGCAGTCGTTTAAAATAGAGATGGGCAGAAGGAAGGCAAGCAGAATAGGAGCAGCTCAGAGATGGGATTGTGTGTTGGAATTGTGCCTTACTGCCCTGAGTATTGGTATCAGTGACTGTTCTGTCAGGGTCACCCAGCAATCCTGTCAGCCTGGAGAGCTCATGGGAAGCTCAAAACACAGCTGGATGTTCTGGAGCCTCATGCCTTGTCTAGGCAGGGAATAACTTGTCTTTCATCCTTGCATGTTCCACACAGTCTGTTAGGCCAGGCTGCCCTTGTGTGTGCACCCAGCTCCTTTTGATACTTGTGGTTTGGCCCAATATGCAACTCTAGTTTTTCGCTCCTGCAAACCTGGTACAGCTCTGTGCAGAAGTGGCTGTGGCTTGCATTTTGGGTTGTGACTGTGCCCTGACAGTTCCACTGCCCTTTGGCAACAGCAGGGGCAGGCGGCCAAATTCTGCTCCCAGTCGTGTAGGGCAAGGTGATGGGATCTGATGTTTCATAGAGAGGTCAGTTCAGGGTAATTCACTTTAGGCATACACTACATCATTCATAAACATCAGAGTGGGCCCCTGCTTTCTGGAGATGGATATTCTGAGGTTCTGTGATACATCCCTCAAAATCCAAATGTCCAGTGGACTGTGACTCCTCCCAGCTTCCAGGATGGTTAGTGGAGTGGGTTCTGAGCAGAGCCCTGTTAGAACAAGAAGATGCCTATATAGTGCCTTTGTAGTACCTATTGTACCTATTATGTTGTGTTGGCTTGTTTGCACCAGGGATCATAGCTATCCATAAGAAGAGCTAGAAGTGTTGGCTTCAGAAGCCACTCTTGTGGTATAAAGCAAAGGAATATTCTACTAGGAGATGCCTAGGGTGTACCAGTGCAAAATATCTTAGTGCAAAGCCCTGTATTACTTGCAGAATAATCTGTTAGTTGGCTACACGCTATTTGTTTTGTTTGATGTCATATTTTTCACCCTTTCAAAGCTTGAAGCATTTCACATGTGTAATGGAAATATTTTCAGTACAGTAAGCTTGCATGTTCTGGTATCTAATTGAACAGTCCCCTGAGTAGTTTATATATCATGTGGAAAAGAGAGATGGGGAGAAGGATGTACAGTCCACTTTCAAAGTGTTCTCTTAAACCTGCAACCTCTGCCTAATAAAATGCAGGCCTTGAAGATGAATCTGGTTTCCAGCTCATCAAGTAATTAAGTGCTCTCAGATCTAAAGACGGAGTGTTTATTTAGCAACCTCATTTTTCAATTGAGGGTAGTTGAAGCCCTCCACAAATGAAAAATGCAGTGACTGTGTGAATGTGATGTGTGACCTTTTATTATTCAAGAATCTACCTCAGTTATGTAGGAATACAGCAAGTAGCCTGAATTTCACTTGGAAATGGGTTCGTCCTCAGTGGAACACTTGGTAGTGATGAAGTCAGAGCTGCTCTGCTGGGCAGTGATTTAATTTCCCAAGCTTTCCCTTCTGACTGTCAGAATGTCAGCATGTCAGTTATTTCTGTTCATTGCTCCCAGATGATGTGGTGATCTTTGATGGAAATGGATTGTAAAGCTGACTGGTGGTAGTTGCTGCCGCTGTTGTTATTATAATTGTTATTGTTGTTTATTTTCATTGCTGTTAGCTTTGCAATATCACTTGTTAAAATAGTGAACAATTTTGTTTTGAATCTGTGAAACCTGTTGTCACTGGTCTGCATTAAGATTAGGCATTTGCAAAACTTACTCAATCTTGGACCTATAAAGTTCTCTTCAGTACAGAAGACCATAACTAAATGAACAGCAATGTGCCTTTGAGTTTGGCACCCTTTACAGCTTTGTTGCTTCTGACACCTCACTCTGTTGAGATGTGGCTAAGAACTTTCCTTCACTTACTTCCCAAAAGCAACAACTCTTTTTTCACAGAATCACAGAATAATATATTGGGTTGGAAGGGACCCACAGGGACCATCCAGTCCAGCCCTCAGCCCTGCCCAGGACCATCTCCAGGAGTCACCCCCTGTGCCCCAGAGCATCATCCAAACACCAAGTGCCCTCCTCAGTATGTGTTTTCTGGCTGTAGTTAATGTTGAGGATGTATAAATTACAACAGATACTTGCTTCATTCTGCATTATTGTTTCTGGTGTCCTGTAAATATATGAGCAGGATATAGACCTGCTGTAGCAGTGCATGGAGATAACCTGTTCTCAGCAATATAGCCCACCTGCCTTTCTCAGGCACCAGCACGTATTAGACATGTTATATAATTTGCTTGTCCCTGATGATCTGCCTAGAGAAAGCAAGAGACATTCCATAAATTTAAATTAGCCATTCTTTGCATAGAGAAGGAGGAATATGACTGGAAAGAACAACTGGAGGGGGAAGAAGAGGGGACAGGCATCTAATTTAAAGTGTTGAACACAGAGGCTGATCTGCATTGTGTTAAGGATCTGTATGGTCTAGCATTCTCCTTTGGATCTGTACGAGGTGATCCTGAAATGATGGGGTGTTACAGACAATGAATAAACTCTCCCCATGCAAGGTTCCTTGTATTCCTTGTGACACACTGCTCTTCCACTGAGGCTGGGAGGGTTTAGAAACTGTCAGACAGAACAATAAGAAGGGAAAAAAAGGAGTATTATCTAATCACATACCTAGCCAAGTTAGAACTTGATACACAAATTAAAGGCAGCCAGCAGCTCACAAGAAAACTGACAAGCAGTGGGAAGTAATCAGTGTCTTTCCTAAAGGATCTGTCTTGGGACTAATCTTGCTGTTTTCTTTGTTACCCCAATACCAAAAAGAAAAAAGGAGCTACTGAATTGTGCTGATAGTGGATATTTTGGAGTTTTATCCACAATAGAGGGATATCTCTCTTTCCAATTGCTGCCCTTAGGTAATCAAAACCTTCAAGTCCCTTTGTAGTCATTGTGTACATGTAGACATTTGTGTAAGAAAGTACCCTTTTTTTTCACGTAGCACACATTTGGGGCCTGGTCTCAATTAATTCTGCCCAGTAATCAATATCTGAAATGCAGCTCACTCTCACAATCCAAATTCCTTTCAGAGCAATTACGTATCTCTGAAACTAAGGGCACACTGGTAGATACTGGCCAGCAAACAAGAATTGTGTTGCATAAAGCCTGTCTGAGTGCAAGAGAGAGGGACTTGTACTGGTCACATATATTTAAATAAAATTTGTGATTGGAAATGCTTTGCAGGGAATTTTATGCCATCCAGATTAACATCTCTTTTGCTATTTTCTCTGCATTTTTCACACTCACGGTGCTCTTGGGTCCCTAGGTTGCTGGCAAAGGATCACATTAAGGCAGTGCTTAGGATGTCTGAAATTTGTCAGCCCAGATCCTTGAAAACACTTCAGTACAAGCCTTGCTGTTTCCTCCTTGTTTTTCTTACCTTGAGATGATCTTGAGAATTGGCAATTAGTCTGGAAACTGAAGTCAATTCAAATACAGTGTCTGGTTATTAACTTTAGTTCTTTGGAGTGTCTGTCATCCCATGTGGTGAAAAGCAAACGTTGTTAATCTGGAGCCCCTTTATTATTAAAACAAAACAAAAAAACCCCAAACCGAACAAACCCCTCCCCAAATAATAATAAAAACCACCAAATAAACAAAAGAAAAAAAGGCAAATGATAGGAAAAGCCACAAAAGCCAACACAAACCCCTGCTTGGTTCGTGTGCATAAAGTGGTGTGGGCTATTTGAAGTGCAGGTGCATCTCTTGCTCCCTCCCACCTCATGTGGTTGGATTAGAAGGAATGCTGCCTGCCCTATTTCCCCAGCTTTGTGGGCACTGGGTTTGTGGCTGGGCAGCTTTTCTGTTCCCTCTCTTATTTCAGGAGTGTGCTTGACTCTCATTTGTGTTGTCAGTGGTGCCAAAGATAGTGTTTGATTTTAATACGTGGCTAAGTATAGTTTTGCTGCATTTCTGAAAAGGACACAGCTCTTAGTCTTGGTTCAAAGAGTGTCCAAGTCCCCAAAGGTGACACAGCAGGGTGGTGGCTCATGCTGCCCACAAGCAGTGGCACAGGATTCCCTTCTGTCACAGACTGGTGCGATTCCAGCGCTCTGATTTCCCTTACACCAGCTACCCCATCCCTTCATACCTTAATGCACACAGAGAGAGCAGCAATTCCTGCTTCCAGGTTATTTTCCAAGCAAAGCAAGGTGCTGGAATCAGCCCTATCAATAGGTTCAGATCCAAAGGGCCTAATGAGTTTGGTAGACAAAAACTTTTCACAGTGCTGATTACAGAGGGAGCCTGACCATCAATTAAAGCTTCTCTCTCTGAACCTTTGTTTTGCAGACAAGGAAGGGAGCATAAGGGAAATTTCAGAGAAGATCCAAAAATAGCAGGTGGCTGTCACTGCTGTGCTGTGCTCAGTTCTAATCATCAGATTGGAAAAATAACATGTTTGGGTTGCACAGGGATGTACAAAAGTAGGTCTGCTGTTTAAATGCCAGAAATGGGGCATGGAGTGATAGGAGTTGTGTATGTGAGACTGCAGCTCCTGACAGACCTTTCTCACGCAACACTCTTAGCATCCTGCTTGCTTCTTTAAAAGTTCTGAAGATGTTCGTGGCCTTCTGATAAAGGTGTTTCACTGCTGTGTGTATTACTGCACTTTCTGGCCTGGGGGTGACTACTCAAGAGATTTGCTTTCATTCACCAAACTTAATACAGCAGAACAATTTGCGCCAGTATAGATAAAGAGTGGGAATTTTCCCAGCAGATAGAACATCAGCTGTATTGTTTGGATTTTGTTAAGTTGTGGCTTTTGCTGGTTTCTTTTTATTTTTAATTTGTGAGGGTTTTTTGCTTAGGTTTGATTATTTTGGGTTTAGAAACCTTTGGTTTTCTGTTTTTCAGTTTCTAACAGGTAGCAAAGAAGACGTTATTTCTTCAGTTGGTCAGATACCAACTAAACAGACTCATATTGTGTCCATTTTAAGTAATTGCTACGATTTCATGAGCGATAGACTTTTCTTTTGAAAGGGGGTGACTTAATTAATGCAGAAGAACTCTTTCATCGCTATTATCTCAACATAAAATGTATGGTATCAAAACAACTCCCCTCCCCCAGAAGCCACACACTGCCTCGTTAAAAACAAAAACAGGAAACGTTTTATTTACTTTGAAAAAGATCCTATCAAAATAGAAATAGGGGAAGGGAGGAGAGGTTGCAGCTGTTGCAGTCAAAATTTCAACTACAGAGCTCTCTTTTTTTTCCTTTTTAACGCTTGTCAGATTTGACAAGTTCATGTGGACAAGTTGTGGAGCTGTGCATATATCTACATATATTTACTGGGTTCCTTTCCTGCCACCAGGTAGGACTTGCTTAATAAATCAAGTCCTGTTATCTAAGGTTAGAAGTGATGGTCAAACCTGAACATTCTTGGTTTATTTCTCAGTGATGGAGCTTTTCACTTGAGTGTGAGTTGCAGTTATTTGGCTTCTGTGCATGTACTCCAACATGATTAATAAGTTATTTTAGTCCATCTGAATGGCAGTGTCACTGGAAGAGTCAAAACATCCTGGACCCCTGAATTAAGGGCCAGGCAATCTGTACAGTATTAGCTTGGTGCTGATGCCAAGCAGTCAGCCAAATTTGAGTCCAACAACTGCAAGAAAACACATTGCACTTAATTAAGTATTTTTGGCTATTTAAATATCCAAAATAATTTTCGCCAATTGCACATACTTGATTTGTTCTCCACTACAGAACTGAAAAGGCAATTCATACAATTAAAGAGAAGCTATTCAATACTTGTTATTCGACAGTATTTGAAATTCCCAAAAGAAATCAGGGAACCTCACTGATTTCCTGCTCGTTGTAGTTCATACACATACCCAGCTCCATTGGTTTGGGTCCATGGTCCTATAACAGTCTCCAGGAGCTTACTGCCTATAGGAAACCCATGCAGCTTTTATGGTTATCAGCAGCTCAGGTTAGAGGTTCTTGCTCTGTCTCTCTACAATTTTGTCTCTTTAAATCTTTTCAGAATAGCCTGCTTTATATTTGTCCCGTGCTAGACTTGGGTTTGATGCTGTTAGAGTTGTTTTGGATCAGCTGTGGGACACTGGGCCAGCAATAAGGATGACCAATGGCTGGGTTACTGCCATCTCTGCAAAAATGTTCCCCAAACTCATTTTTCCTTCTTTCTGATACTGATTGAATGCTCTGGTCTCACAACACCACTCTCCTATTACAGACAACTGGATGTCTGTTGTCTATTAAACTTGTTTGGTTATGCATCCACATGTTTTATTTTCTTTGTTAAGCCTCATCCAAGACCCACAGTCCATTTCTGTTCATCACCCTGTGCAGAGCAGCACCTCTTGCTTGATTCCATGTATGTTTTTCCCTAGAGTTGTTTTGGGGTATCAATTGCATTGTATCCAGTTCACAGTGTAAATAGTTGTTTGCACATCTGGATATGAAAATGTTTGGGGCTTCAGAATGTTCAGGTGACTGAAGATGTATATGGAGAATGTGGAGGTCTGGACTTACTCTCTGAGTGGGCACAAGGGGAAGAGGATACCGGAGGGGTAAAATGAAATGCCAGAAATTTACATTAAAAGGAAGAGAAAACTAGGAACCCTCTGCTTCCTTGTTGTTCACTGACCTCTTCAGGCTCTCTGAGCTGGGAATACTGCATGAGGATGTATGAGAAAAGGCTGCAGTAGTTCAGCCTCCAGAAGAAAAGCTGAACAGCAGATCATTTGGCTGCCAGATTTCCTAGTGGGAGGGCAGAGAGGAAACAGAAAGACTCTTCTTTAAGGCAAGTAAGGTCAGGAAAAGAAGCAACAACCCTTTTGCAGTACAGGAGATCCTAATGAAAGACACTGGGAAAGAAATTGTCACCACAAGAGTGGTGAAGAGGTTGCCCAGAGAAGTGGAGTCTCCCTCTTGGAAGATGCTAAACCTGGACTGGAAAGGGCTTCAAGCAAATCCAACCCACTCTGAGCAAGAGGGTGGACCACATGGCTTTGAAAAGTCCCTTCCACCTGAAACAGTTCTGCCAATCTGTAGCTCTTATTCAATTGATCAGTGACATACTAGGATTGAATGGGTGCACTGCTGTTTGGGTAGGTGAAATCCAGGGGAAGGAGAGTGTTTAGAGATAGCATTTCATTTATAGGGGTTGCTTAAACTTTATTTGTATGTGCTGTGATTTTGAGAGGCTCCATTGGTTGTCTCCTTTCTTTTCTTTTAGCTGGAGGATATATGGCTTTTCTGTGTCTGCTGTTAACACTATGCATACTATACACTATGCATCTGTTTGAGATTAGTACCTCCAAACTGAGCCTCAGTGCTCAGGAATTGTTAAAGGACTAAGCTGAGCGTCACTGGTACACTCAGTGAGCACAGGTACAGGTGTCAAAAATAGTCTTGGATGGCTTGCTGTTTGAAGATCTTGGAGATACAATACACATTAGGATGTTTTATGTCTTCTGTCCTATGTTCTCATGCTCAGAAAGATTAGAGAAAGAGCATGCTTGACTTTCCCTTAATAAAAGGGTAAGAAGGACTTGGGAGAGTGGACAATGACACCCTGCTTTCTCCAGACACACAACGTGCTGGATGTGTAACATCTCTCAAAAAGGAAGAAAGGCTGGGATGTTCAGATTGGCATTTCAGTGCCTGTCTGAATTCAGTGTCTGTCTGAAATATAGGGTTCAATAATCCTATTATGTGTGTCTGACACACTGCTCCTTCTTTAGCAATGTGCCTCCCGTAGCTGCTCTAATAAGACAGAACAGCCAAGGCCTCATCCTATCATTCAGCAAAGCTATATCGTCATCAGATGCAATCTATTGTTTTCTTTCCTGCTGTGTGCTATTGATTTTTCTAACCTTTCCTAATGTTAAATTTGTTTGGCTTTTTAACTTTCTTACCAAAGGTTAATGTTACCAAGTTGAGCAGGTAGCTATAAAACATTACTGCCTATCTAGCCATTGTTATACTGTCCTTTCATTAAACTCTGGCTGCAATGGATAGCTCTGTCTGGGAGATTTTTGTCATTCTAGAATAATACAGTGGAGGTTGAAAAGAACTGCATTACAATTGTCATCCAATTTCATGGCGTAAAATACTGGATTTGATATATCAGGAGCAAGAGATTTATCTGAAGCCCTTATATTGTGGGTGAAGATGAACTGCACAGACATTAATTCCAGCAGGGCTGCAGAGAGGACCCAGGAAGATGTGAGTGCTGCTGCCTGTCCTCTCCCCCAGTCCAGTCTGACCATGCCAGTCTCTCTGACACTCTGGCAAAAGGAGCAGTTCTAAAATCACTGCCAGCTCTAGACCTGGCTATCTGCTTGATGGGGAAAGAGAATGGGAAATCACAGTTCAATTTTTCCCTCTTTACCCATGGAACCCTCTTGGTATCAGTATCACGGGTACAGTAACCTACCTTTAATGAACTGTGCATTTGACATCCCATTCACATATTTAGATTGTGTTCCTGTGATGGGTATTTGAGGCCTTTTATTGTGAGTATGTGCAAAGGACAGTGACAGGGCTGAACACACGTTTTCTGTGTCTGGTGCATCGTGGCTTTCTTCTGGAGCTGTGGTAAATGACCTTCAGTGCTCTCCAAGCACCATGCTGATGTTATCTTGCCTTGGCAGTACCTTGTAGTTGCTTTAGAATATTTGTCTTATCGAAGAACATCCTGAGAAGCTGGGCAAGAACAGAACTCAAGTGAAATGTTCCTAATAGTAGCATAAAATAATAAACAATAATTTAAGCTGTTGTAGGTCATCACTTTAAAAAAGAGGCTTAAGCCTTTGGTCTTCCTGATGTGGAAAGCAGAATTGCAGCATTCCTGCAGCTGCCAAAACCTGCCTGTTCAAGGAGATCAGCCTTCCTAATGAGTGCAGGAGGATTTCAAAGTGCTGAGGGAGAGGGGGAGTTAAATCACTTTTTTAAATCAGAATCTTGAGGAGGGAGGAGAAGAGGTAGAATAGAAAATGCCATTAGCTTCTTCTTCCTTATCTCTTCTCCTTCATGCAGATGCCCTTCTGCATGATGGCTTTGGTTGGTTTGCTGTGCCTGCTGGCTGTGTGGGGAAGCATTGCAGAGATCACGTGTGGCTTCCTGCTGGAGCCTTGTTACCTTGTTGTGTGCAATTCACAGATCTGGGAAATTTTGTCTTTTGCACCTTCATTTTTACCGCTAAGGTAGAGGCAACTTCAACAGTTTGGTGTCTATTGTTTTTTGGAGGGGGTTTTGGTGTTGTTTGGTTTTGGGTTTTGTTTGGGTTGGGTTTTTTTGATGTAACAAAATAGTGTACTTTATGGACACAGGTACGCGTACAAAAATTATGCAGTCTGAATGCTTTTCTCTTATCAGTTGTTATTGTGTGTAGCAGAAACTTAAAACCTGTCAGATAAGACAAAGATAGGACAAAGCTTTTAAGGAGACCTTGAAGTGATAGGAAAGGGAACCTCTAAATCAAATGTGTGTGGTTCTTATTTTAATGTACAATGCTTTATTTAGTATTTTTGATTCTTGCAAGCTCTTTGAATAGTGACTTTATGTGGTAGACACACGCCAATTTTCCTTACTTTTTATCAGAGGCTTAGGAATTGCTTTAGTCCTCCATTAAGAAATCAGAACTCCTGCTCTTCTCTACTTTAACATGCTCTTATCCATCATACCCACTGCAAGAAAATCCTTGTTGGCTCATTGCAAATGAGCTGGTACAACTGCACTGGCTCTGGGAGGCTTGGACACCTCTGTGTGCTCACATTTGCACAAGTTTGAGTGTTTGCAGCAGCAGCACCACAGGGAACAGTCCTTTCCCTGGGCATCACTGGCCACCCAGGACTCGCTGCACCAGAACTTGCTCACCCAGCAGAGCGTCATAAAACACATTTATCCAAACAACAAATGTGCTTAGCGGGTTCTGAATATCAAACTGCTGGTTCATAGTAACTTGGTCAGCTGGGACCTACACTCTTCAGGCTCTGTAAGGGTGATAGTCCTTTACTTCATTCTGCATCTCCATGCAGAAACTCTGAGGTGCTGACTGCAGTTAATTCCACCAAAGACATCATTAGTTCTCAAAATTGATACAATTATTGACTTTTTTTCTCTCTCTCTCTCTGTTTTACTGCTTCTTCACTAGGGATGTGAGTTAATTGAGACCATGGATCAGGACCTCACAGATTTCACCAAATGCCTTCAGATACTACAGAAGAAGATAGAGAAGAAGGGACTCCAGGTAAAGACAGCACATCTTTTGTCTCTGCTTCTTAGCAATTACTCTTTCTCTCAGTGTATTTAGGTTTCTCCTTTAAGTTTGCACTGAAATGTAACTAGTTTCTGTAACCTTGCCATTCTGCAGTTTTGCCATAATTTACTGCCCACCTTGTAAGCATTGATGCTTCTGCTAAAAGGAATTACAAAGTGTGTCGATGAACAAGTGTTGGCTTTCTTAAAAGGCAGCTTGTATTGATTTCTGTTAATGAACTACCCAAAGTACAGAAGAGCTGTTGTGGCTGGTGTTCAAAGAAAGGGTCCCACTTCAGCATGTAAATATATTTTCAAGACTTGGCACACTGAGCCTTGATGTTCATCTCCTTTCTCTCCCCATCCAAAGGTGAGATGGAGAGGGGGAATTTTATCCTGCTGATATTACATATGGTAAGCAGCACCTCCTTCTGCAAAAGGTTCCCCTGGATTCAAAGGGAGCCTTGGCAGAGCAAGCAGTGCACTCAGAAGGAGCCATATGGAGTTGTCAGCAGCTCATTTCACTGGAAAGGCAAGGAAGGCAGTGTTCCCCCTCCCCTTCTATCTACAGCTTAGTTTTGAAGGCTCGCTGGTTCTCTCTCTCTGAGATGAAAAGTTCAAATTCCCTGGGAATTTCAAACGTGATGGGTCAGTGGCAGATGTGCTCCTGGAACTGCTGCCCTCTCCTCCCCACGGAACAGTCATTGCTAGGGGCTGACTTCTCTCTTCTGCCCTTCACCTGTGGTGAGGAGAGGAAACAGCTGCTGCATCCTCTTACCCAAAGGGTGGACAAGAGATGTAAGAAAATTAAAACAGCACAACATGGAAGGAGTTGTGTAAAGCTCCCTTTTGGCCATTTTCATTGTAGCAGGGTAAGAATGTTGCCTGGTTTTCTGAGACCACTGTACTCCAGCAAAGCAACAAGGGATGGAAATGCCAATACCCCTCCCTCCTTCTTCTTTCCTCACTTCAGGCTGATAAAAGTTAACCAGTTTTTGCTCAAGGGGTTTTGAAAGGTCTTGTTCTTCTAAAGGGAAAATATGTCCATGGGACACTTTGAAGTGCTGTTGCACAATGCCTGTCTGCAGTTGCATCTCAATATGCACTGTTGCTCATCAGGGTGTTTTTCCTCACTGATATGGACAGAGAAGGGAGGGTTTCACCTTACACTTCTCTTCTCTGTCAGGCTGTGAGCCAGGAAACTCTTTATATGAGAGTTTATTTTCTTTTCCCCTATAATTTATCATCACAGGAGTACAGAGGGCTGTCTTCCCATCTAGAACAGGAATGGTAATGAGCACCACTGGAACAGAGGAGCACCTGTGCCTAGGATTGGTTTTGAATTTGGCAAGGAAGGTGCTTTCCCCTTAACAGAAATACCCTTAGAATGAAGGAGAACTTGGCTGTTTCCTGGATTTGGTTCATTATTGCTGCAGAGGGAATGTTTTTGAGCTATCTCCAGAGGTTTTCTAACGAATAATCAACCTGTGGTTAAAATAAGAGCAGTGGGAACATGGCAGCTACAGATGTGTTTCAACAATAAGTAGTCTGCTTGTAAAACTTGTGAGTTCCTTGGTTGCTCCCATAGTAAATCCATGTTAAGTTGGCTGCATTGTGATCCTGGATGGTATTTCCTAGAGCACAGAGTGTAATTGCAGTACTTGTACAGTTCATGCCAATGAACTAAACATAAGATTTCAGTTCAGTTATATTTTCATGTAAGAGATGTGCTTTAAATAGTCTGAGTTTTTCAGAGGTGTAGGAAGTAACACAGAGAAATTTTCTACAACTAAGTGGCACGTTCATTAACTCCTCCCTGCTTCTTGTTTGCAGTGTGTGTTCCCTCAAACATAATAAGATGCCATCAGCTGATTAATGCACACTGGCTAAAGCATCAGTGCATTTCTGGTTTTGGTCTTCTGCATTCTCTGATATAAAGTCATTGACTCGACTTAGGCAGATAATATGTGAAACTTAAACAGATGGAAGATACAAACTGTATAAGTGACAAGTTTAGTTTCCAATTTGCCCTTTATTCAGAAGCACTGGGTATAATTCATTAGCAGGAGGTTTGGTGGGTCTTCAGAATGTCCTGACAATGCAGGGCATGCCTTGATGTCTGATCTCCCAATAACACAGAGATTCTGAGCACCTCAGTTTATGGATGCACCCTCTTGGCTCCTCTGAAGCTCTAGCCACTTTAAATACTTAAATT
Source organism: Anabacerthia variegaticeps (assembly GCA_035583185.1). NCBI lineage: Eukaryota > Metazoa > Chordata > Aves > Passeriformes > Furnariidae > Anabacerthia > Anabacerthia variegaticeps. The sequence goes on along the minus strand of JAWWEW010000078.1, from coordinate 52,348,484 downwards.
TGCACTTAATTTAGGTTTCCTTATGGGTAACATTCTGCCATAAAAAAATCAAGTGGTAAGAAAACAGGCTGTTCTAGCTGTAGATCTAAAGTCTTTGAGGAGAATGCAAATTTCTTCAGAGAAGAAAGCTGCCACTGGGTTCTGTGTTCACCTGGGAGTTACATACAGCTGAGAAGAAAAGAAGGTCTGGGCTTGGAAAATTAGAACTGGGGGTTCTTCATCTGCTTCTGTGTTTTTTGACCTCAAGTACTTGCATGTCACAAAGTGCAGTCTTCTTTCCTTGTAGAAAAGTTATCATAAAAGCTTTCCTTTTAACTGAGAGTGTTAACCAGGTGGAATATTTCTTCCTAGTTCCAGGAAAAGTATGTTTGTCTCCAGGTTTGATTTTTTTTCCCCGCTCTGTCTGACTTATTCAAAGCACTTTTCAAAGAGGAATAGGACAAAGAGACAAATCTTTTTTCTCATAATTGATAGTTGAAGTTTCTAAACAAGGAAAGTATGTCTTTAAAAGCTGGATAGCACAGTCATGCTGTGTGTGCTGTTCTTTCTGCGTTGCCATATGTTAAGCTGGGAAGTAAATTCCATTCAGTGTTTACCGCAGATCCACAATCCTGTGACACTGTTTGTTTGCATGAGATTCAGCTGTGAGCAGCTGAGGTATTTGACATGGATGTTCCTTCATCGGGCAGAGAAGAAGTTCTCATTTTTCTGCTATACTGAATGGATACAATTTCTGCTCTGATTTATCAGTCACCTCTGCAGACATTCTGTGTCGGAGGTTTTTGAGCTCACATGAACATATAGGGGCTATATTTTGTTCCAGAGGAACTAAGTTTGTGTAATTTACTTTCTGTGTCTCTACACCTTCATCGTCCTCCTTCTCTTCCTTCCTGATTATCCAAATAGCTTTTGAAGAAATAGTTTTGGAACAGAGGAAAGAGAATCATGTCAAACAGCTTCCTTGGAGGTCTCCTAAGGGGCAGCTGGAGGTGAGATACTCAGTGTCTGTCTGGAGAGAAGGCTGCAAAAGAGTTGGCTTGGATTTTACTGGTGGATAGAGAGTTCCATTTGAGAAGAGGCCTTAGAAATGTCTTTACAGGGAAATAAACATCTAGAGTTGATGGTCAACCGAGACACAAATCTGGGAGAAAAGCCACCTTGTTAGTTCCTGAACTCCTTGTTTGGTATGAACAGCAGTATTTCTGATTTCTAGCACAGTGAGCCAAATTCCTGTCTGCTTTTTCCATATTTCTCAAATCAACACTCTTAGCATTGTTTTTGAACCCTCGGGGTCATCCATTTCTGGTTCACGTTTTGTATTTTGGTTGCATGGCCAAGTCATGCAGAAAGCAGCATTGGGGTTATTTTGTGAGATCTAAGTCACCTGATGAATATGTATTTATAGTTACATAAACACTGCAGTGAATTTTAGAACAAGCAGTGCCCTTTATGTGTGCAGGCTGGAATCAGTCTTAATCTTCCCTCTCCACAGCCCTAATTCATTTGTGAGTTGCATCCTGTGGGATGGGTGAAGCAGTGAAGTCCCACCAAGGGAATCTGACTCCTGAAGTCTCTTTGCATCCTAAAGGCTGTCAGATATTTCTCTTTGTATGACTGTGAGTATACAGGCACACACATGCGTGGGCATAAATGCACACATTTTCTGGCAGTGCACCATCCTGCCCTAAGTGGTGCTTTTTTAATGTCTTAATAACTGTCTTTATTGCTGCTCTGTGTTTCTTTCCCCTTGTTTGTGGTCTATTAGGTGTGCACATTTTGCTCTACTGTTTTGATCACTGTTTTATTCCTTCTGTAGTTATGTGAGTACTTTCTTCTCTTCGTTGTTATAAGGCCTTCAGATAAGCTTATTTCTGCCTGGTACCACTTTGTGTTCTTCGTTTTCTCTCATCTTACCACAAGCTGTCTCAAGACCCCAACTGAAGTGTCAAGATGCTAGGCAAGCCCACGCTATCTCTTATTTAGGGATCAACAGACCTCACATTACCAGAGTACACTGTTACCTTCAGTTTGCAGATTGGGAAGCAGGAGTACAGAAGCAACTTGTCCACAGTCTCCCAGTGTCCTCGTGGTGCACTTGGGGAGGACACTCCAATTCCCAGTCTTCATCCACTGCTCTTTCCATGGCATTCCTCTGGTCTGACTCACAGGCAGCTCCCACCAGTGAGAACTGGAAGTGTGTTTATCAACTGTGCAGCTCCAAGAATCCTCGTAACATAAAGACAGATTTAAGCCATTACCTTTATCTCAGAGTTACAAACTCTGCTTTCTTTAACTGTTTCATCTAAAATGCCATTTAGTCTTAAAACTAAGCTCTGGGACTTTTCATTTAACTTTATTATCTTTTCTGCTTAAAAAAAGTTAAAGCAGCTCATTTAGTTATATGGGCTGAAGATATAAAAAATGAATTTTATTGGAACCTACATGCCTTTTAGTGGTTTAATGTTAGTGTATTTAAATTGATAAAAGCACCAATGTCAATATGAAAAAGGGAAAATATCCAAACCAAATCTTCCTAAACCCCTTTGGCAATAAAGGCATACTATACTAACATTTCCATTTTAAAATTACACTTTAAAGGTTCAATCAGTCAGCAGTCTAGGGTATTAATTCTTTTAAGTGAATGTAAGCATTCTTCTCTTTGCACTTTTAAAGCAAGTGTGGAATCAGTGCCCTTTCCTCTCCCCTGAGGGAGGTTAAACACGATGTTAGTGGAGTCCTGTGTTTGTGAAGTGCCAGAGAAGACAACAAAGTGATGTGCACGTACCACCTTCAGCTCTGCAGTGTCCAGACAGCTTATTAAGCCCTCTCTGGTTTGTCTTACAGGAAGAAAAGGCCCATAAAGGAAAACAGAAAATAGTCTAAAACAAAAATTAGGAAATACTTCAAAAGAGAATATTTTTTAACATAAAAGGCAGTCCTACAGAGAAAGGATATTATTACTGCAAATCCTGTGCTCTGTTTGGCTTAGGTTTGGGTTTTTCTATCAGTTGAGGTTATTCCTGATGATGTGGCTTTTTTTTTGCAGTAAATACATTGGCTTCAGTTCTTGACTGAATCGTAATGTTGCTGCTTTTGTTAGTCGTTGGTCATTTCATGATGGACCACTACTTGTTCTCATTTCTGAAGACTCTTGGGGATCCAGAGCAGTAGTGGGAAGGGCTTTTACAGCCAAGCCTAGGAATGAGGGAAGTCATACCAGGGTTTGGGAACAGGGAAGGAACTAAATACCAGAATAGGAGAGGCAGATTGGAAGACATCAAAGCTGACATGGAGCTGGAGTATGAAGCTTGTACAAGAATCATATAATTGTTTGGGTTAAAAGGGACCTTAAGGATCATCCAGGGACACCATCCACTATGCCAGGCTGCTCAGGGCCGTGTCCAGCCAACCTGGAACCCTTCCAGGGATGGGGCGTTCAAAACTGCTCTGTGGAACCTCTTCCACTGCATCACCAGTGGACCTGAAGGACCATGAGGACCCTGAAGTTTGTGGCTTTGTCTCCAGGGTCTATACAGAAGGCAGGACTGGGAATAGACCTGTTCACTTCTGGTGGTACCATTTAGTTTTAATTCTTAATGCTTCACAGGACAATAAAAAGTGCAAATGAGATATATTTTTAGGGGACGTTAAATACACGTAATGAAAAGGTTCTTGTACTGTCAAGTGCTGCATCAAAAGATTTCCATGAGTTATTAATAGTATTTCTCATAGAGCTTTGCTGTCCAAAAGAAACAAATGGATCTAAAGTGCTTCCTGTTAATTCCCAGTTCTAAAATGTAGAATTTCATGCCTTCCAACCAGAGCAAATCCCTCCTACAGGGTGTTCAGACATATCCTTGAGAACTATTTAAACTCCAAGTGCACCTTCCAGGAATGCAGTATCTAACCCATCTTTCCTACTGGTGAATTATTTTAACGCTTCCCATTGTAAATATATGATAAAATGCATTTTTAATACAGGATATCCAAACCTGCCAGTTGCCAAAGAGAAGCAGCCTAATTTCATGCCAAGGAAACAACCTGTCTACCTCTTCAAATACATCTGTGAGCATCAACACAGAGTAATTTCATGCAAGAACACAGGGCATCACATACCAAGGAATTTTCTTATGCAGTCCTTTTGTACTCTACTGGGGCTTGTATTTGATGCAGGATGCTCATTTTAAAAAGGCACAAGCAGAGCAGAGATTCTGGAGAACACATGGGGCAGATGTGACTGTCCCCATGCTGGGGAATGCTCAGGCCACACTGACATTCCCAAGGGACTTGTCACATTGCACTGGCAGAGTCTTGGAGGTGGATATTGCAGTTGGAAATCTTGGACAGCTATAGCTTTTGACACCAGGAATTCTTCTGCAGTTCAAGGACTGAGAGCTCAGAGCGTTGCCTGAGATTTTTGTAAATAACTTGGGTTTGGTTTTTTTGGTTCTGCTTGACACAGGAATCCTGTGGTGTTATGAAAGCTCCCATAAGTTAGGAGTGCTTTTATTAAATTCTTTTTAGGTAATGTTATGTGAGTTTATCGTTAAGAATATTAAGAACTTTGTGCTAATATGGTAAATTTTAACAGCAGATTATAATAGGGCATTTTTACATCTCAAATATGGTTTCTTCCTACTGAATTGAGGTGCTTGTCAAGAATAGATGACAGTGTTTTGGCTATTGACATAGTTTCATAAAAACTTTGGCAGTTTTCTACATTTTAAGTGTAAGAAACACTGGCTTGAGAGAGCACACTTTCATAACTTCATGAACTGCAGAGATCTGGTCCTTGAAGCAGTGGGTGAATCAATCAACAAAGTACCTTCTCCTGTGGCTTCTCTTTTTACCCTCTTCAAGGAAGCTTTTTTAACCTGTATAGTGCATGTAAGAATGCTTCCTTATCAGTTTTTGATTGGGTTTTATTCCCCAGGGTGTTTTCACTCTTTTTATAATATTGCCTGGTCTTTGGACAGCCAAAAGAAACAGTGAAACTGTAATACTGGGCAAAGCATTGGGAGCTGTGGTCGCTCCTCCTCCTTTCTTTGGCTTTTCCTTATCTAGAAAGGAGTTCTGGGGGCAGAGGGGAGAGGAAGTTGGGAAGCAAAAGCATGTGGCTGGTGCAGAAATAGTTCTGCCTGTGGTCCTGAGGCCTCATTGACCTCTGCAAGTCTTTGATTTACCCCACCATCTCTCTCTGCACCTCTCTGCTGACACCAGCAGTGTTCCTGAAGGGGGGGAAAGGCTTACAGAAATACTTGAAAGGTATTTTTACAGTATTGCCACTGTAAAAAGGGGCAGTGGCACAAGCACAGCAGAAGTGGGGATAGAAGGGTCTTCAGAGCAGAGCCACAAGGCAGCCAGGCTTTGCTAGTTATGTTTGTTATTAAATCACCTGCTTTTTACTGTGACTTTGTCTCTGACAGGGGTTGGTCTCTTCAACTTGCTTAAAGAACCCCTCGAGTTTCCCTTTTAAACTACTGAACAACTAAGCACTGAACAATTAAAGCTCAATATTTTGTGCAAATTAAATGTGAACATAAAATGTTTACAGCTTTACAAGGGCCTCCAGTTTAAGAAATCATGCTTCATTTCTTTTTAAGTGTGTGGCTAAATTTATATGGTCTAGAGGACAGTGTAGAAAAATAAAATAGATTCTGTAATTATTCAGGCTGTGTGTAAATTATCTGCTATAAATACTGAACCTACGCTGAAAAGGAAAATTGGCATCCAAATTGTAACCTACTTTCTCCAATATAAAAATATCTGCAGCCTCTTATAAACAAAGGTATAAATTCAAAGCTTCTTTCTGCAAATCTGTCCTCCCTTTGAAAAAAAAACTAATCCTGTACAGCCCAGGCATTCAGTGAAATCACTCAAAAGAGGAACCATTCACAGAATAGGGCCTGAGAGACAGGGAGAAATTTTCTGTCTTTAGTTTCAGGTCTTTTATGTGCCCCTGGAGTATCATAGGATAGGCTATTATCCCCTTGTTCGTCATGAAGATTAATGTTCAGACCAGCTGAAAATATTACTGTTCTGTTGGGACCTACTGGGAGATCTCCAGACCTGTGTGAACCTGAGTTTAAACATTTTAAATAGCAGAGCAAATGCCTCGTCCTGCCTAGAAACAAGTGCCTCTTGCAGTTATGTCCTCTCCTGTGGCAGAGTGAAGGTCCACCAGAGCTCTGCCTTATTTGTGGCATCTTTTAGACAGACTTCTCTGTTAGCAAATGCAGGGAGAGTGCCTGAGCTGTTACCTTGTACTAAGGTGAAATAATAAAAAAAATATTCCTTCATATATATATATAATGAAAATGGAGATTTTAAAACTTTCTGTATTTTGTATGGAATGCTTCCCCTTAAAAATCTGTGCTTGCTGTGCTTTGAAGTCTTCAGTACTGAGGCTCATAGAAAGATTAGAAAAGATACATCTGGATTTTTAAACCCCATCCTGAGTTGACAAATTGCCTTATGAAGGCAAAGATGCTTTTCTTGTAAACTGGTCAAAATTGATGAAGTGATGAAGCAAGAAAGCAATAATAAATGTAGCCTTAACACTGCTACTTGATTGTTTGCTTTTCAACATATTATATACATCAATATATATGTATCTCAGCATTTAATGCACTTCCAACATACTGTGCATGTTGCTACAATAATTTTATTGTCTTATGTCATATTCCTTCAAAAATTAAAGAAGTAGGCTTCTGAATGATAGAAAATAAAGAAAGGCTGTGGAAGATGAAAGTCTTTCAGTGAAGTGAGGTGATAAAAGGAAGCTACGTTGCAGTCAGACATCTGACCTGTCATTGGCATAGTAATATCTTGGGTATTAGCCGTGGGTGGTCTCCATGGTCTCGGAGGGAGGGAGGTTTGGTCATGACTCCAGAGCATTTTCAACATGTTGATTACTGTTACTTTCCTTTTTCCCTTCTGAGAAGGGTTTTTTTTGCAGTTCTTCCAGTGCTGTTGTCAGGAAATGTGTTTCCTTTCGCCTGCCCACCTCTCTTGTTTGCAAGTTGTCTGGCTGAAAGTGAGCTCACGTGGAAGAAAGTCCTCTGAGTTGTTTGTTCTCTCCCTGGGCAGAGTGTTTCTTATCAGAGATAAAGAGCATAGTTTTGAAGAGAGTGGGCATCCTTTGTGGTCAGTTTGAGCCTTGGACCTCACTCTTAGTATGTCGTGGTGAGGCTGACATTACAGTAAATGATCGTACCCTTAGATCTTCAGCTCTCTCTAAATTAAAGCTTCATAGTCTTTAAAGATGCTGTGCATTACATTTCAGTCAGATAGTGCAAGAGAATGAGAATGTGCCTGCAATGATCTGGGCTGTTCTTTGTAGTTATTTACGATGTTGTATCCTTTTTTTCAGGAAATGAATGGCACTGTGTGAAAACAAATTGTGTGAGGGGACTGGTGATGGAACATTTAAGTGAAGCATGGACATTTCAATTGAAGTACAGTGTGTTAGTGCAATGCCTGCTGGGCTCATTAGCAGTAACAGGATTAATTCTGCAGCCTGTGTTATACAGGAAATCATAGTAGAAAAATGAATGGCCTTCCCTCTCCGGGGTGTGGGAATATATAAATGTCTTGTGCTTTGGTATTCGCTTTGTCTTGGGTTCTGGAATTGCCAAGAGTCGTGTATGTGCTTTCATGGCACATCCATTCTCTTAAGTGCTTGGCAGAGTGAGAGGAGCAGTGATTGCAGGGAAGGAGGTGATTGCTTTGTTAGTTTGTGATTTTTTGTGGGATTTTTAAAAGAGGTGACAGCATTAGGATGAAAAGGCTCTTGAGGGTTTTGTTGCACTCTGGTTTTGTTACATAAACAAAGTGTGTGCACACAAACCTTCAAAGAAGGGCTCTGAAAGTCCTACAATGCCTGCCTGCTTGTCACTTGTGCAGGATCAGGCAGTGAAAGGCAGGACTGTCAGCTGTCACAGGCGTGCAGAGTTTCAGCTTTGCTCTCTGTCTGCTCCTCTCCTACTCCAGCTGGGTTTGTTTGCGTGCCTGTCACACGCTCGTGGTTTTCATTTTCACAATCCATACAAGCCCTAAACAACAGCTACAATCCCTTTTCAGATCTCTTTATTAGCCTTCTCCCAACACACCTCAAACCCAAACCTCTGGTTTATGAATGCCTTTTCAACAGATCTCCTCCGTGCTGGATTGATTTTATTTTCTTAGTTTTTGGGAAACAATTCACAAGACTGCACCATTGCTGTTGAATAAGGAGTAGGACTTTGGGATGGCTTCTGTCATACTGGAAAATACAGGGGTTTTTTGTTGTGTTTTTCTCCAGTTTGTGTGACAATCTCTACCACATAAAGCTGCGGTCACTTCCTCGCTTTGAGTTAGGTCCTGTATTCACAGCGAGTACATGTGTGTGAAAAACAGGGGTGTTCTGACATGCTGGCACTTTTACAAGGGAAAGAAGACACATTCAGAATGTTACTGCATCATTTTAATTCCAAGTCAAAGGAAGGCTGTGTTTCCTTCATTCTTCCCCTTCAAACTGTACAAAACAGCAGAGCCAAAAGAAGTTCATGTATGGTGAGACAATACCCACCAAGGAGCTACACAGTAGGTGCTCAATCTGTTCAGGACAAGGCTGGGCTAAGATTTGGTGCTCAATTCCTTCAGGACAAGGCTGGGCTAAGATTTGGTGCTCCATTTCTTCAGGACAAGGCTGGGCTAATATTGGATGCTCCATTTCTTCAGGACAAGGCTGGGCTAAGATTTGGTGCTCAATTTCTTCAGGACAAGGCTGGGCTAATATTTCAGTTTCAGTCCCACTGCATGGAAGGAAAACATCATGTGGATCCTGATGCTTTGCTTAGACCTTAACTTCACTGAGGTTCCAGGTTAGGGTAGCAGATTTTCCTCATGGCCCCTAGAGGGGCAAGAGGGGAGCATTTTGCTGCTCTGGTGGGGAACTGGTGTTGGTGGGTCTCATTAATAGTGTTCTTTTCAAGGAACTGATCTGCACTTTTAAGTCACAGTCATCACCAGTCAAACAAAGGCACTTTGCTTCTACAGTGGAGTCAATCAAAGGGAAAATGTATTGTGGTGTTATGGCTGAGCTGGGAACACATGCTTTTTACCTTTTGTTATTTTGTCTTCTGTTTAAGGATAGGTTTTCCTACCATTCATATTCTATTGGTGGTACTTTAGGTCTGTGTGATCTGCAGCCTGCACAGAAAATACAGGATGTCAGCAATACAAGGAGAGGGTTTTTTGTTTCAGTGTTTGCTGCTAATATAATGTGTTATATCGATCCTTTCTGGCCTCTCAGGTATTTTCCTGGTGGTGTTGAGAAAAATGGTGTATTTCTTCAAGAAAGGAAAATACCTTAATTTTCATGCAAAACAATATTCAACAGAATCATAAAGGCCTAGACCTGGTAATAAAAATAGAAGCTGATGCTATTAATACATCCTTCTAGATCCACAGAGCACCATTATGTGGCTCCTGGGATGAGTACAGCTTGGCGTCATCACAGTAGCCACAGACTTAAGCTCTGTGGAGTTGGGGACTTCACCAGATGGCCATTGTCAAGGCAGCTTCTAAAGGCTTTGGAGCTGCAATGTGCTAGGGCCCTAGATATGACTTAGTGGTAGCTTTTTAAAATACAATTACTGACCATAACTGATCCACATTATGGAAGTAATTACAATAATACTTTGCACTCAGTGGCCTTTAATCTGAGACACAAAAGCTCTTAACCAAGGCTTTTAAATACTCCCTTTGTGCTTCTAGGAAATAGTGTTCAAAGACTAGAAGGCTTTTGTGAGAGAATTGAGCAGGGACAGTGCAGCTGGTAACCACATTACCTGAGGAGCTTAGATATGCAGTGGTTTATCTTAGGCTCTATATATTCAGGGCAGACCTTCAGAGACTGGCCTGTATTTTAGGGAGAATTCTTATGTCCTTATAAAAAGTACCACATGTTGGCCATGAATTTACTGTGCTTTAATACTCAGCCTCAAAATGACATAATGGTATTTGTTGGTAATGGGAGCAAATAACTGTATTTGACATTTCCTTTTCTGTAGTCAGTAGTTATGTTTTGCTTTCCCCCCCCCCCCCAGGTGATTTTATTGTGGATTTTTTGGGGTCTAGAGATCATTGCTGAGAGTTTTCCTGGTGACTTTGTTTGTTCTCTCTTTTAGATCGATGTGATTGTGACTTTGGGCGGCCTTGGAGGACGCTTTGACCAAACGATGGCATCAGTGGAAACGCTTTTTCAGGCGACAAATATCACCCCCTTTCCAGTGATAGTTATCCAGGAGTGCTCCCTGATTTACCTGCTTCAACCTGTAAGTGTTGTGAGAAGTTACTTCATCATAAAAATGACCTTGCACACCCAACCCTGTCACCACAGGTCTTGCACCACCCAGTGCTTTTTTTCTCAGTTGTGTTCTGTAGGGTCAGGGCCCCATAATCTACACTGCAGGCAAATGGACAGCAAATGATGGGCTTTGCATTGCTGCCTTGGAAAAGATTGTGTTTGATTTGTTCAGGATAGAGTGTTTCTTTTAAAGGAGAGAAAGAAGAAAACCAGGAATGAGGGAAACTGATTTCAAGTAAATACAGGATTTTGATTCTAAATGGGGAAAAAAATAAAATTAACCTTTTTAAGTTACATTCCAGTAAGTTTCAATGTAGCACACAGTCCCTTTTCATGTTGAGTAGTATCTGCAATAAGAACAACAAAAGAAAGACACAAGAGGATGATATGAGGGAGTTCCTGACATGCACAGTCCGAGTGGTGCAGTTCATTATGATGGGAATCCATCTACCATCAACAGGGGAATTTATTTAAGATGTGTTATTTTTGTGGGTTTTCAGGTCTGTTATTGCATTTATTGATCCCTAAAACAACACACACAAAAAATCTTGCTGATCTTCGGCTTCTAAGATTTAAATTAAAGGCAAATCTAAACATCAAACACTGTTCTCTAACAGTGATTCATGTGTTTGTTTGGAAATACCTTCTCTTGCCAAGGGTTCTAGCAGCTTACCTAACTTCCCCCATTTCTCTTGGAAAGCTTGTTGCATTAAAATAAATACCATTCACGGGTAAATTTGAGCACAGTGGGCACCGGGTGTGCTTCATTGTAATGTGAGAAAAGCCTTAATGAGGTTCTGTGAGAGTATGGATTTAAATGAGCAGTTTGAAGCTCTGTGTCTGCAGGAAGGGTGGGGGGCACAGGGGCTCTTTGGTCACTGTGATGAGGAATTACTCTCTCACTGCATAGAGGGACAAAGAGGATAACTGTGGTTAAAATCTGAAAGTGAGGAGTAAATTGCTTGTGAGTGATCCGTGAGTGCAGTACTGGCCACTGCAAATTTATTTTAGCTTGTTTTAAAGAACACATTGAAGAGCTGAAATAAGATGGAGGATTCCCAGTTTAGCTTACAAAGATCTTGCTTGGACTGGAAAGACTTTTAATTATTTTCATTCATCTTTTCCATAAGTGGCTTTAAAATGCTATGCCTAAGGTTGCTTTCACAAGAGTCTTCCATGAATAATTAAACCCTTTATAACTTGAAAAAAAATCACAGTCTGTGCATTTAAAATAGAAATGGGAGGTTGCTAATCATGTTTGCTGCAAACTTCTTTGTTCTCTTTTTAATAATGCCAAACAGGAAGCATTTAATATTTTTTTGTAGATGGGCAGAGTTCCACATGACTTTTTTTTTTCCCCTGCCATACCTTGTTCTCAGGTTGTATTGCCAGTGAGTGACTTGTGTAACTTCAGGCTGTTTGTGGTGTACAGAAATAAAGGGCAGACACAGGGGCAGGCCATTTAAACAATCTCAGTGCTAATTTAGACACCAGATTGCTTTGGATTGTTGGTTTAAAGCTGTCACTGTCAGCACCTTCAGTCAGCTGTCATGGTTCCTCCAGATAATAACATTAATCCTGCATAGCTTAGATAAAAATCAAGTGAGTGGCTTATACACAGAAAAAAATAAGGATCCTAAGCTTGGAAGTACTCTTTTTTTCTCTTTTTTTTATGGAGTTCAGCCTGGTATTTTTCTCTTGCAAACAGCCACAATCATGACAGTCTCTCTTTCCCCCTCTCTCCTCTTTGTAATTTAAAGTAAAGGTAGGAGGGAGTTTAACACAGTGGGAGACCCACTGACTTTTCCAAATGTAAGTCTGGAAACTGTGCAACAAATGAAGCAAGGTTTTGAGATTCAAATGCTAATGCAAATGAGAAAGTTAAAAGCATGTTGCTTTTTCCATAAAATGTAGATCTGAAACCTTTCTCTCTTGGGGAAGAAGAATCTGATCTTTATTGGATTCTTTGGATAAAATATATGAGTAAAATATACTTATGGTTTTGCTTCAAAATAACATTAGCCCTCTGTTCACTCTGCCAGGAGTGTGGTTCTCTGTCACTGGGCAGAGTCTGAGATATTTGAGGACAGCAGGTAAACTGGTGATCCCACAAGATCCCTAGGAAGGATACTAAGGGGAATAACAAGTCTAGCTGCTGAATTTTTAGTTACTAATGCAGAAACTAAGAGGAGGACAGTGTATGTATGTAAGTTCATCATAAAATCTATTAATAATTGCTTTGAAGAGAGTGATTTCACATTATTACAATGTCGATACAGAGGGTTACAGTAGAAGAAATATATTAATATGTAACTCACTTGAAAAGGGTCCACAGTGTTGTAGGAAAAGTGTTCAGAGTGAGAAGAGGAAGACAGCAGGGACAAAGTCTGATTTGGGATCCACTGCAAACCACCAAGCAAGGGGGACCAGGTCAGCAAAGCCTTTTTTCCTCAGCCAATAAAATTATCCAGGTCCTGAATGTACCAGTAATTGGCACTTGGAGTATTGAAGCATTTCTTGGAAAACAGATGGACAGACAGTGCAAGTGTTTGAAATATATAGGTAGAAGTGTTTTGGCATGGAAAGTGAAGAAAACTACAAGGGAGTAAACTCTCTTGTGTTTATTTCTCACCTTTAAGGATGAGCTCCTGTAAGGAAAAGAGAAAAGAAAAAAAGAGATGGGAATAATTACACCCCATAAATATCTGTCTCTGTGGAGAAATTGGGTGGGAGGCTGAAATCTAGCTATATCCACTGTAGGTATCTAAATTTAGATAGATGAATTCCAATATATGTCAAATTACTAAACAAGCATTTAAGAAAAGAAAGCAGGCATGAAATGAGCTGCACCTATGGAAGGGCCCAAACAATGAGAACATCATTTGTGACTACAGAAATTATAAGTTGACAGTGAAAGATTTCCTCTTGTCTGACTGGGAAAGGAAAACTAATAACAGACAGCCTAAATGAGCACTTTTGCTCAGCCTTCACTAAAGCAAAATAACCCTTTGAGCAGATAACCAGCATAGTTAAAATCAGTGCCAAAGGCTGAAGACTTGAAATTGCTTCAGAGAAAAAGCAAATAAAAGATTGAGCTGCCTTTGATTTTGCCAGCTCCAAGGGTTGTTACTTTTTGGGTGCCATGCAACACTAATCAGGGTAGGGGTCAGAAACAGGGAGGATTTGTAGGAATTCCAGGAGGTGATGCTTGTTCTGAAGCATTTTCTAATGTGCTGATTGGAATTAAAACAAAAAGTAAATTAAAAAAAAAAATGTCCCTGTATGCTGAATAGATGTCATATTTCTTCCTGTAGTGGGCAAGAAAGGAAAGCCTGAATTTTTAGTGAGTAATTACTCTTTCTAAGCAGGATATTTTATGGGACAGTCCCTACATTTTATGCTTGAAATTTTGGTGGTATCAATTCCTGTTAGACTGTCCCCTGGCTGAGGAGCTTTAGGCCCTCTGAGTCACGTTTATCACGCCAGCCCTGCTCAGTAGGAATGGCTGAAGGTTTCACATACATACTTTCTCATTTTCTGCTTGTGTGCTTCTCAGGAGTACAGAAACGTTAGCTTCTGTACACTGAGCATAAATTATCTTTTATCTCTGAGTTTTATGGCAGTTTGTAATACAAGGTAATAGGATTTATGGCCAAGAAATGAGAAGATGTCCAAGAGTTAATGAGCCCTGCCTTTTACATACACCGAGCAGTTCAGTGTTCCCCACACAGGATTCCAGCCCTAGGATGTGGAGAAGAATTGCTGCCTACACAGGAAAATGTGTTACAGCAGCACATTTTTGTCAGTTAACTAACTCTTTTGAAAGAGTGTGTGACTACTTTGATAACCCTTTTTCTTGCATGCAGCTTTTCTTTTGAGTGCATGCCTGCCTTCCCTGGGAGAGATGATGAATAATTTCACCTCATAGATAGTGCTCCAGCAGGTGAATGTGAGCAATAAGAATCAGGAATCCCATTCCTTATCCCGTGGCTCTTCGCTGCCATTTCCTTGAAGGGAAGGATATTGTTACAGTCTTTTGAGCTCACAATCTCCTAGTTTGGCAATTGGGTAAAACCCACATCCTTCTCTAAGTGGGTGCTGGAGGGCTCGTTTAATTCTTTCCAAAACACCCTTGCACCCTCAGCTCTGCACTGGGGTGCAATGTGCTGTTATGGTGACAGTAACAACTCTCTTAGTGAGGCCCTTAATGAACATAAACGTTGCCATGCAGGGGGCTGTGCAGATCATTAGTGAGCAGGGTGCCAGGCACAGTTCTAGGGGGAGCCAGCTGTCATTGTCACAGGGGTAGCACGAGCCAGGAGCTGCTTACTCTGTGTTTGGAAGGTCCTGCCTTGCCTTGGGGACAAGAGAGAACAGCCACATGCTTATGAGCACTGGGTTTGTTGCTGCAGTGCTCTGTGCTGATGTTACTTGGCTTGGTTTGTGTCTGTGCTTTTAAGGTTTAATGGGAAGCTCAGGGTAGGTACCTCCAACTTCTGGAGGCCAGAAGTTGGTTTCCTGGGGGCCAGCTTCTTGAATTTTGCAGGAACTCCAAAAATTAGTAATCCAATCACTTCTGTGCCTTCTCGTATGTGTAAGAAGCAGATCTGGCTTGTACTGGCACTCAGTGGAGAAAATCCTTCGTGAACGTGCCTCTTCTGGGAGATGACTTTGGAATTTGGAAATTTAATGCCTCCTCTTCCTAGATATATTTTTCTGGGGGTAAATTCAGTTGCAAGAAGGTCACAGTTGTAAAAGAAGGCATTTAAACAAATACTTAATATTGAAACATGTATTTAGTACTTCAAATACTGCCCTCAAAGGCTCTTTCCTGGTTGGTCAAAGAGTGCTGTTGGAACTCAATGTGCCTGACAGAGCAATGAGTCTCTGTGCCTCAAGTTCCTTGTAAGTTTCTGGAATTCACAAACATACAGCTTCTTGTTCTTTCATAACTACATCTTTTTGTGACTCTCTTTGAGCAAGCCAGCCCTTGAGCTGGACAGAAACACTGCAATGTCAAAAAGAGTAGCACTGGAAAAGCCTTCATGAAGCCCTTCTCTGGGAGTCTGACTCCTTCAGGCTTGCTTCCAGGAAGGGGGTTTGTGCTTCCAGAGCTTTAGTAGCACATTTAAATATAAAATCATATTAGAAAAGTATTACATTTAAAAATAGTTGCTATGTTGGTAGTTTAGCTGCCTTACTTTCCTTCTTTTGTAAGAAACGTTGAGGATTTGGTTACAGCTCAACTTCTGTTCTTAAAATAAGACTTAGAGTCTGTGTTTTTCTTCTTCCCTGGGCAAATCCAACTGGATTAGTGATTATTCAGTCATTCTTATCATGTGTTAATGTAGTTCAAAAGGCTACAGGTCTGAAAAATTCAGGTTTATTTCATGGTAATCTGTGGTTATAAAGTGGTGAAAACACATGTAAAATATGGTTTTTTACTAAGTCTCACCCTACAGCCTTTGCTTAGACAAACAGAAGACCACAAATTCATAAGTCAATCCACTTTAGCAAAAACACTTAAGTTTCAGAGGGGAAAGGAAAACACCAAACCATCATTGTGAAAAGGAACAGTCTTTACTAAATGCGATTTTCATCTGGTTGTAACTCTTAAGAAACAAGTAATACTCTAGAGCAGGGTATGATAATCACACAGCTGGTTTGAAATTCACACCCTAATGTGCAAGAGGAGATGATGTCAGGACTCTGACTGGACTACTCAGGTATTTCTAAACTCTGAAGTCACCCAGTTTGGTTCTGAATCAATACCTTGTGCTTGGTAAGTGTCAACAGTTCTGCTCTCAGGTTTTTTCACTGTTTGTCCAGATTTTTCATTAGTCACCACAGCAGCTGATGGATGGTCATGTAGGAGAACCTTGACCCTAAATAAAACTCTTCCAGTGAGGTTCCAGCTCTCTGTTGTTGCCCCTGGCTGTCGTAGGAAGCTCTTGTTAATATGATAATACCTATTTGCTGCTTTATGGAAACCACAGTTCTCTACAAAGCTAATTTTCTTACAGCTGTTTTTTTTCCCCAAAACCTGTTAATTACTTTTCTTTCCTTTGAAGTCTTAATCCCTTCTTTCATCCCCACCCTTAACAAACTTCTTTCTGATGCTTTGGGGGTTGGTGTACAAGGCAGTATTAATAATTTTGTGTCTTGTAAAGCAATTCTTCTGCTGTCCATTAAATGGTCAGCAACAAAACATACAGTGTTTCTCTTTGACATTTGCCTATTGGTGGGAGCTGATGCTCGAACTGGGATCAGTAGGAAGCTGGTAAAAGTTGTTCCCCTTTGGATGATACCAGTAAGCTGAGGAAAACCACAGCAGTATTTTCATTTGCTGTTTATTCATTTATCTTTATTCTGTAACTGAGCAGAACAAAGCTGGAGTGTGTGGGTGTGTTCATTTCAGTTTTGTTTGGTTTTTTTCCCAGGGAGGATTGTGTAGAAGCTAAAGAATTCCCAAGCTTTTTGTGAACAGATTTTTGAGTCTAAATATTAGATACTTTGTACATAATTTAATAAGCTTTCTATTTCTACAAGTTGTCCTATTTTTGTACTTTAAAACAGAAAAATTTTTCAACTGCTTGTCTGTATGATGGTCTCACAGCCTGGTACTTTACAGATTGATTTTTTTAGTGTTTTTATGATTATTGCTGTGGTTTAAAATTTTTATCTACCATCGAACACCTGGAAGGAGTAGTGCAATGTTTTGAAGTTTCAAGGTCAGCCATTAGACATGAAGAACTAAGGGGACTTAGAGGAATGATTTGAACCCTTTCTGTGACTTGCCTTGTGAAAGGCCAGCCCCCGTACTGTTTAGTCACCATACAGCAAGATCTGACTTTACTTTTCCAATCTCATTTCTTCTCTTTTCCCCTCTCTGGATTTGCCTTGGGTCCCATCACCTGCTATTTCTCAGCACATCACGTTATCTTGATTTTTTCAGTTTAGTTTTGTAGAAAATGTTGTGCTTTAACTTAAGCAGCCCCTGTTGCCCAGGATTTGTCTCCCCCCATCAGTTACAGTTGTGTGCTAAAGCATTAATTCAGCAATGCCCAGTCATTCTGCCTTCAGCTCTTCACAGAATCCCATCCCTCTTGGGACTCACAGTGTTTCCTCTTTGTTCTGCTGTACCAGTGACAAAAGGGGCCTCATCTGTGTAGTGTTGGAAACTGCTGGGGTGATGTCTTAGTGCAGTGTGCCTGTGAATCCCCCCAAAATTACTGCTGCATTAGAACTCTGTCCATGTTTACAGTGGGAGCCCAGATTTCTCAAGTCCTGGGATTCTGTTCTACCCACTAAGTTGCACTGTCTTTCTGAAAGCATCTTAGATTGAGGTGAATTTCTCCAGAGTTTTGTAGTAAGAACTTTTCTCTTTGATTTTCAATGATTGTCACTGATAGTTTGGGGGTATGGGATTTTGACACTCCCTGCCCGAGTTAAAGTTCTGTAAGGAAACCAACAGGTGTCAGAAGTCTGTGATCTGTGCCAGAGCCTCCTCTAGAAAGCAAATATTTAATTGCCTGCAATTAAAAATATAACAGGGAAAATCAATATTATTGTTCCTAGACCGGATGTAAATAACAGTGAAAATTGAGTGACAGTGGGTGATAAATAAACCAAAAAACATCTGAATGCTGAACACTTAATGGTTGACCAAGCCTGAAGGGGTTATAGAATCCTTTAGGGGTAGATTTAATAATGGTCCTTTTGCTCACATCTGAGTACTGGCAGTATCTGATGTTGTAGAAGGTGAACATCTGTATTCTGGCCTCAGTTAGATTTGAAAATATGTTACCTCCTCAATTTAATCCCTTTGGGAAATGGCTTAGGCTTTTCCAGTCCCTTACAGTATCACTGTTGGTTCTGCATCTGCAGGGGTGGTGCTGTCAACTGTATGGATTTTTCACATTTATTGTTAAAAAAGGGTCAGGGAAAAAGAATGGTAATATTTGGTAATATCAGGGATTCTAGGGAAAATGCTGAACTACACTGATAAATGAGATCTAGCCAGAAGTATTCAGCTTTGCCATGGGAAGTGACTGACTTGGAAATCTGCATTTTTTTTTTGTGTTGGTAACTTCAGCACTCTCTGTCTGCTGTAACAGAACATCCCAAGAGCAGATGGTGATCAGGGATGGAATTCTTCATTGTCTATTAAGACTGTAATGTGTCTGCCACTCTCATGTCAACTCCAGTCAGAAATATTTGCCAGCAGTGCATTTGGGCCGGCAACTCTCATGGGAGTGCACAGTACTAAACTCAGGATATTTGGAGTGAATGTAGTCCTATTAAAAGCAAGAAAAGGAGTCTGGATACAATCTTCCAGGATCTGCGAGGAGGTTATCAAGAAGATGAAGCTAGGCTTATTCCTGAGGTGCACAGCAGGAGAATCAGAGGCAGTGCTCCTAAACTGAAATGGAAGATTCTGGGTAACTGTAAGGAAAAATCCCTGCTCTGGGGTTAATTACACACAGGAATAGTGTAGAGAATCTCCACCCCTGGCAGCGTTCAAAACCTGATGGGAAGGCTGCACTCAATGACCTCCCATGTTAACCATTCCAGGGCACTTGTGGGAACACAGGGAGACTGGCCAGGTATGTTAAAACCTCACAGAAAACAGCGCTGAGAGGAGAAATGATGGCTGTCTCTAAATGCACTGAGTAAATGGCACTGAATAAACTCGAGAGGTGAGTCCACAATGTGCTTTGTGGAGTTCAAAAAGTCCAAGGTGCTGTCCAAGGTGCTGCAGCCGGGCCAGGGCAATCCCGGACATGAGTGCACAATGGGAGAAGAACTTTTTGAACAGCCCTGTGGAGAAGTATGTGGGGCTGCTGGTGGAAGAGAGGCTGGACATGACTCAAAAGTGTGTGATTGCTGCCCAGAAAGCCAAGCATGTCCTGGGCTGCATCAGGGTGAGGGAGGGGATTCTGCCCCACCTGCAGTGCTGCATCCAGCTCTGGGGTCCTCAGCACAAGAAAGATATGGACCTGTTGAAGAGGATCCAGAGGAGGATCATGAAGATGCCCAGAGGGCTGGAGCACCTCTGCTACAAAGGCTGAGAGAGTTGGGGTTGTTCGGCCTGGAGAAGGGAAGGCTTTGGATAGACCTTAAAGCACCTTCCAGCACCTAAAGGGACTTATAAAAAGGAGAGAGGACTTCTTATTTGGACAGGTAGGGCTAGGACAAGGGGAAGTGGTTTTAAACTGAGAGTAGGTTTAGATTAGATGTTAGGAGGAAATTCTTTACTGCAAGAGTGATGAGGTTGCTCAGAGAAGTGGATGCCCCATCCCTGGAAGTTTTCCAGGCCAGGTTGAGTGAGGCCCTATTGAATGGCATCCCTTCCTGTGGGATTCCATGACTCTATGAAATTAGGAAGAGAGTCCCTAATCATTCATCTGATGAGATTCCACAACAGCTTTCCAAATGGGAAAAATGGGGAGCAGTGGGACAGTTAGAAACAGAGCTCACTGTGTTGAATTTATATCCCCAATTATACTCCCTCATAAAAAAGTGAACACCAAACTTTCAGAAGTTGCTAACATGTAGTCATTGTGCTTCCAACTGTCCTCAATGAAGCCTGACAACCATGTTAGTCAATTTGAAGCATCTCAAGTCAGTGCTGCCATTCAGGGGGACCTTGATAGACTCAAGAATTGGGTGGAGAGAAACCTGATGAGGTTCAACAAGGGCAAGTGTAGGGTCCTGCCCCGGGAAGGAATAGCCCCAAGTACCAGCACAGTTTGGGGGTGATCTACTGGAGAGCAGCTCCGTGGAGAAGGAGTGTGCCAGCGGCGTGCCCTTTGGCCAGGGGGACCAGTGAGTGTCCTGGGGAGCATCAGCAGGTCCAGGGAGATGGTGCTACCCCTCTGCTCAGCCCTACTGAAGCCACGTTTGGAACACTTTATCCAGACAAGGAACTACTGGAGAGGGTCCAGAAGAGGGCCACAAAGATGATGAGGGGTCTGGACCATATCACTTACGAGGAGGTAAGATCCTGGGCATGTTTAGTCTAGAGAAGAGAAGACTGAGAGGGGATCTCATTAATGCCTATCATTATCTAAGAGGTGGGTGCCAGGAGGACTGGACCAGACTCTTCTCAGTGATGCCCAGTGACAGGACAAGGAGTAATGGCTGTAGATTAAAACACAAGAAGTTCCACCTCAACATGAGGGAGAACTTTTTTACCTCGGGGATGGCAGAGCTATTGAACAGGGAGGTCATGGAGTCTCCCTCTCTGAAGACACTGAAAACCCACCTGGACTCATTGCTGTGCAACCTGCTGCAGGTGACCCTGCCTTGGCAGGGAGGTTGGACTAGCTAATCTCCAGAGGTCCCTGCCAGTCCTAATGATTCTGTGAGTCTGGGAGATGTAGGCATTGCTTTGGGGTGTGCCGTAAGAAATCATCTAAAGGTGGTTTAGCAAGCAGGGAAAATGTACTAGTGTGAAAGTGAATACCTTTTGGCTGGTATTGCTACCAGCACAGGATAAATTCAGGCATATGGTAAAGCAGATTAATGAAATCTAAGCATGTGCTTAAGCACTTCACTGAATGGTGGTCTGCAGATGTAAGTGTAGTTATTTCATCTGGTGTGTAATTCTTAGTTAAGATGTCTCTGCATTTTCCCATCCACATGACAGCCACTGATGCTTCCTGAGGTGTATCTGCATTTCTGTGGCTTCAACATCTGCTTCTGAATGGTTAATTTTCATTCAGAGCCCCCATCCATTGCTAATTCAATTATGGCCTTCAATTGCAGCAACGTTGGGTACCTGAGGGAGAAGAAGGAGCTGCACCCAGATGGGAATCCTTTTATTCTGAAGAAAGAATAAATTATCAGATCAAATAATAATCAGCTTGCAGAATTGTCTGCTGGTAACCACCGTGTTAGCAATGAAATGCACCCTCGTGTTATGAGTCTGAGGTCTTCCTGCCTCACAACTTAGAGATTTTTAGACCTGAGCATCTAGAAGCTGCATTGCAGCAGGTATCTCCCTCTCAATAACGAGGTCACCTTGTTCACTTCTTTCTTAGCTCTCCCTTTTCTTTTGGGGAAAAGCCTCTCTATTAAAAAAGAAAAGAGGATATTTTTTCCATTTTTCTTCTCTTCTCTCTGTAACCACCAGCAGTTTTTGCCCAGCAGGGGGGAGGCACTTCAGAGTGAAGTGAGAGCAGCTGAAGATCTGGAATTAGTCTTCTGTGGCAATGATGCCACAGGCAGACGGTCTCATTAGCTGCGAGCTCGGTGATTTCTTTTTTAAGGAGGAGCTGCCTGTCCCCTTTAAGTTAGAGGAACCTGAGAACAAAACTGGTACAGTTTTCGTTCTGCCCCAAGTGTTGGCTGAAACCTTAAAGCAGCCCCTGCTGCCCATTCAGGATTGTGTGGGAGTTGTTTCCAGGTGTTGTAGGTGTGCAAGCCTTAATCCACCCCTGCTCCCTGGTTCCTGAAATCCTCCAGGAACGTGGAGGGGCTGCTGTGTTCCTGCTGTGCCAGGTGGGGGGCACAGGCAGAACTCTCGAGCTCTCACAAACAAATCCAGCCACTCTGGGGTGCCAGGTGATGTTTGTCACAAATGCAGGTGCACCTCAGAACCTCTGCACTTACAGGAAGCAGCTCATCATCCCTCTTACACACACTTTCTCAATTCTCTGTAAGCTTAATGATACCAGCTGAATTAATAATGCCATTCAGCCCGTGCAGTTTCTTGGTCTTTCATCTGTCTGACTTCTGGATCTCCTTTCCTGTTCACAACCACTCAGCGATAGTGCAGAAATATCAGGGCAACGTGTAATTTCCTTTATAATTTATCAATATTAATGCTCTTCATGAACGTCTCTCTCTCTTTTTTTTAATTCTCTTTTTTATTTCAACCTAGTTCCAGATTACAGTACTGAATGCATTGTGTCTCCTTAGGGAGGTATTATGAAGCTGTTGATTTAGAAAAAAAGGTTCTCCAGCAATAGTGTGGGAAATTTTGAAGTGCTTCCAGTATGGAAGCCCATTGAAATGTCCAACATATTCCTAGAAAACTTATGAAGATAAAATATTTAAACATTCATTTTTGGGTTTTTTTTTCATTCCAAGCCACCTAGGAAAGCAAATCAGTTTTAGCTATTTAGTTATTTGTGTCAGCAAGAGCGTACCTGGATCTGATTGTTTTGGTAACTCCTGCTTTGTAGTCATCTTGGAGAGGAGAAAAGTGAAGTAAATCTGAAAAGCAGCTTGGTATTTGGACATGCTTTATACTGGCCTCTGACAGTGTTATACTGTGCTGTAGTACCATGACTCCTTCCCTTCAGCTTGTACACCTAAAATCACATTGCTGGGGCTCTGTGTGTTCTCCATGTTTTCTCTCGTGCAGGGCAGCTGCCATACAAAGTCTGTGGTGGACACAGTTCCTTTTAGAGGGATCCATAAGATTAGGAGTAAAACTTACCTGGCTTTTCCTACAGGCTCTGCTCTTCCATTCGTGAATCCAGCCTAGGTGTCACTGTTCAGCTGGACCCCAGGGCACATTACACCTATATTGCAGAGGGACAGGGAGACAGAGGCATGAGCAAGTGAAATCATTTGCTCAGGTACTCAGGGATTCAATACCATATTGAAAATTAAATCCAGGTTTCTTCCTCCAGTGACCTGTCAGCTGGGACCTTTCTCCTTCTTCTTGGGGCTTGTAACTTTATTAAAAGTGACCTTTAGAGATGATGGAGATTTTTACTGAAAGTGCTTAATCCTCTCAGAAAAATCACAGAAGCTCACTTTTCTGTAGCAGTCAAAAACTCACCCTAACTTCCTTAGGAGAAACTGTGGAGAGAGGAATATGTAGAAATAATCTCAGTTCTTAGGAAGCATGAGAAAAAAATCTCATGCTTGAATCTGAGAATGCTATGGCTTAGAGTGGCCAAATATATATATATATATACCAATTATAACAACAGCTCGTTATTTCTAATGAACAATATATCCAGGTAAAAAAAGAAACAGAGCTAGTCAGAGCATGACAGACTATTATTAGAGATAATAGTTTCTACATTTTTACATCTTGTAGCTTTCTGCCCCCGTGCATGGCCACTGTGCCATCCAGTAAAACATTTCTCATCTCCTCAGAATTGTATACGTTCTGTTTCAGTTGTCATAACAAAAAGCAGTTCCCAGGAGACATCCCAGGAGTTCCCTCTTGCCTTTTTTCATGTGTTAGAGATGTGTAGGTTAGAGATGCAGAAGGGAAAATGACTTAGATTTTTAGAGAGGCCAAGTTTCTTGAAATTAGTTTTAAAATACCAAGTTGAATTCCCATTCACCACAGTTGTACAGAACCAGCAGAACTAGCATACATTTCTTGAGCCTTGATACTCATTACCTGTAAGTGAGTGCTACATAGGAAATGTGACTTCTTTTCTTCATCCTAAGAAATATTGCAGTCTGTTCCTTGCTATTAAATGGCCCTGGTTGAAGTAAGTGAGGGTCAAACAAAACCAGAGTGAAAGATAGAGCTTCTCAGGAGTAATTTCATCTCTGAGTAACTGATGTGATTTCTGTGAATTATCATCACATAAACATGATACATCACGTAATGCATAATGAGGGTGGTTTGGTTTAAAGATTTTAGGTCTGTGTGTTTAACTATCACAGTTAGACATGTTTGCAAAAGACCGTAGGACCTTTCCTCTTCCAAAACTCCTGACACTTTTCCTGCTGCGTGGGTGTCTTTCTACACACCTGGAGAAAATTACAGAGTTCTAAAAATTGAGTTCTCTCCAATAAAGGACATTTTGCCTACTTTCATTATAGACCCATAATATGTTCTCAAAAATGGGACGTGATTTTTGAAGGGGAAGTTATTAACCACAGTGTTAGAACTGTTATGCTCCCAGGAATATGATGGATGGGTGGAAAAAATATGCTTATAAGTCATTTGGGGACAGTGTGCCCAAATGTGCCACTTTTTTATTGTTTTGGGAGAGAAAAGCCATATAATGATATTTATTGGAAATTGCTTGAAGGCTACTCTGTTTGAACTGATTGATGTTTCTGCTGGTTAAAAGGGGTGTTTCCATTTTATGATATTAAGACAGATCAGATGAAAACTAAGTGTTTTAGAACCCAGCTTTCATCTAGACAGAAGTGTAAAGATGAGTCTGTTCTTATAATCTGTAAAGGAACAGAGCTAACACACTCTCAGAGTCTTCTCCAGCTCTCAATCTATATGTTTTTTAAATGGAAAAAAATCAATACAATACTTGCTTTACAGCAGAACTATCCCAAAGACATCTGTCCTAGGAATACATGCCCAAATTCAGGATGGTGTACACTGCCATTTACTTCATTACAATTTTATAAAGGTTTCTCTGGGCTGTGCTTGTCCCTTTTTGCATCTCAGGCCTTGCTCAGACTCCCAGTGGGTGGAGCTGACATTGCTGCAGTGGGTGAGAATGGATGAGGATGAAGTTTGACTCCTTATTTCTCTCCCAATTGATATTTATGGTGGGTGGGAAGTGTGGGTGTATTTGTGTACATGGGTAATAAAACCACAGAGACTTTTATAATAAAGCAGGGAGTTTGAGAGCGTTTGTGGGTTCATCAGTGGATAACCAGCCACATTTTGAGAGGTTACAGGCATTCTGGTAGAAGAACATCCTATTAGGCAGAAAAGACACACTGTATATGTCATGCATTTTTATTATTGCTTCCATATTCATTACAGTTTGAGGCCTTAAATGACTTCTCAAAATGTTCTGCCAAGCTAAGAAACATTGCCTTGATGTGCTGTAGCTTAGCAAGGCTTTTTGGCATTTCTAGCACTCTGAACAGTCAAAAATAAAGCCCTACACTCCTCAAGCCACTTGCATGCTTGTCTCCATTCTCCACTTCTCATTTTTCTTCATTCTTGATGTATTTTTCAGAATTTGATACCTTTTTTATGTATCTCTTGTCTAATATGTGATGGGTTTTGCTTATGTACCGTCCTGATTAGGGAAAGTTATGGTAGATCTGAACTTTCCCCAAGTTCTGGGGAGGTCAGATTAGAGGTCCAAGACCATCCCTACTGTTTCTTTTATTTATGAATAAGAGGGCTTTGTGTAGGCCTGAGTCCACTTGCTTATTACAGTGTGAGTAGCCAAATTCAAGCATGGTTTGACTCATGTTTTTCTTGGGACATGCTGCTTTATGTACAGGAAAATAGAAAAATATCCTGAGGATAAAAAAAAAGTAAAAAAAAAAAAAAAAAAAGAATGGGGAGTGAACAGAACAGGAAAATAAAACAACAACAAAAAAAAGAGAATAAAGGTGTGGGAAATCTATGCTTTGTGTGCTTGTGCATAAATTACATGCCTGTAAATTAGGATTTGTCAGCAGGGCACAGGAGTTTGGGATGCTTTATAGATATGGTACATTGTGAGTAAGCACCTGCCTCTAGCAAATGAACTTTGAGTGTGCCAGTTTCTTAGTTCCTAAAAAAAGTGGAAAAAGATCTTTGAGGAATTTTGATAGGCTTGAGTCAGGGGTGGAAATGGATGGGGAAAGAGTTGTATGGGCAGAGTAGCATATCGTGCCTTTATGTATTTATAACATTACAATACAAATTCTAAAGTGATTCTAAAGATCACTGTTATAGTTATCTACAAACTATTGTATTGGACCAGATGGGAAACCAGTGGTTTAGAAAGTGGTCAGTGCATCTGAAATTAGAAAGGAAAAAACACGGAGCTGGGTGGGCACCTGGCACCTGCCAAGGTCAACCCACCCCATTAGCAAAACTTAATTTAAAAGTGAAAGTTATTTTTACCAGACTTGCTGATGTCAATGACTAAGGAGCGCTCCGACAAGTTTTTATTATTCTGAAAACAAACTAAAAGCATTAACTTTTGTTTTGTGCTTGTCTGTGCCCAAAGCAAATTTTTATGGTCTAGTTAGGTTCTCTTGAAAACAGGCTTTTATAAGTAAATACTCATGGATGATTAACCATCCTAAAATAAAACTGTTGTCAGATGGTTAGAATGTGTGGTGCATGAGAGAGAAGGTATGTACATGTTGGCCTGAAAGGTAATTTCTACATTTCAGTGCATCTGCAATGATCAGGCACCTGCAGATGTAATTCCAAGGGCTTGGGGAAAGCATGTCGCTCTCATTTAGTTGATTCCAGAGGCTGGGAGCAAAAAAAGTCGTGGCATGGTTTTGTAGAGTAAAGGAAGGGTGTCTTAGTCTTCCAAGACCAAGACTTTTTTCAGAAAGTTTAAGTGGAACAGAGACTGAAGGAATGGCACATGGAGAAAAACCTGTCAATGAGTCTGCAGAAAATGGGTTTGTTTGTTCTTTTGCTGTACCCATCAGTAAAATACCAATGTACTGCTGGCTGGTTACTTGGCACTGTAGGAAAAAACAACTGCATTTTGTAAACTGATTGTCTTAGAAAAGCATCTTAGTTTCAAGCAAGATCTAAGGTTCAGGTAAGGGTTTTGCATATTAATTTCACTTTCCTTTTTCATTCTTATTTCAAGCAGTTTACAGTCTGTAATTAATGCAATGGACTCAGTTGAATAACCTTGTAACTGACAAGAGACTGTCCTTTATGACCTTCATTTTAATACTGAAAAATGAGGCAAAATCAAACAACTTCTGCCAAAGGACGAGTAAAAGATGGTTTGGAAGGTGTGCTTTTTCAATAAAATAACAATATTCTGTTAGATGATCCATTAGTCACTGATAACTGGTTGGGTTTTTTTGGTGAGGAAAGCAAATAATTTTTTGTGACCTTTTGTTCCTGTTCAACTAATCAGAGAATCTTTTTTTTTTTTATATAGTTTCTATCTTCTTCTTTAGAAGTATTAGATCTCCCTCAGGAAGATATAAGAGTTCAAACTGCAGTTTTTCCTCTTTATATGTCCCAATTTCACGAGCCTTTTGTCACTGGGGTGGGATGAAAGCACCAACCCCTGGGGTGCAGGGAGGGCTGGGGCTCCCTGGGTCCCAGGAGCTCTGGGGAGGGGACCTGGCAGCCCACCCTGTCCCACACTGCCTTTTGGGAAAGGGTTTAATGTTTCAAATGAGTGATGTGTTTGTCAGTGAGTTCACCTGAGAGGGAGTTCCAGGTGCTTTCCCTTACTGTGTGAGTAAGGTCCTCCCCTGTGCTTTCCCAGCCTTCCCATAAAAGCCCTCATCCCAGGAACTGCTGGAATTATAGGTGACTTCTTTTCCCAGCCTTTCTGAACGTTGGAGGACAGGCAAGGTGCAAAAGCTACTGAGATGTCACACTGCCTCGACAACAAGTATGTTTTCAGTCTGCTGACTGACATTTTACTTGCTTCCCTTGCCTACGGTTTCATGAATCCTGCTGGTTTTCAGACAATGGAAAGAGATTTCCTCAGGAATGTGAGCCCTGGGCCCAAAGAGTTATTTATACATGGGACAAGAGGTGTGAGGTGCAGCAACAGCATGTTTTATGGCATGCAGAGGCAATTACCCATAATCTTGTTTGAATATGAAAATGAATAGTCATTTCTGTTTCTCAGGGTAGGTTTGGGTTGGTTTTTTCTCATTTTCCAGCGGGTGAGGGAGCTCTCCCCACCAGGCAGGCATTGTGGAGCTGATCTTTAGACAGCTACAGAGAAAGCATCCTGGGGTGCATTTTTCAGCTTCTGGTTAATAATAGCTAATATGAAAGTGAGAACAGATTGAATGGGTTATCCACATACCTGTCACACTTGCCAGCTGACTTTCTGCTTTATACAGACCCTGTGAGGCTGATCCAAGGGAGGGGAAATTGTGTTTTGAATGAAAAGCAATGAGCAGCTCCTCTTTGGGCTAGGCAGGGGCTGCCAGAAGTAGAAACATAAATGCCACTTAAGGATCTAGGATGTGTTGACTTCCTCATTCTCCTCAAGTTAACAGAAGCCTCTGCAGCTTATTTGAGTGGTGATTCAAATCCGTGATTGTTGGATGAATCTGTAACAAAATAGAGAATAAAAACTCCTATCTTTCAGTCATTGAAATTGATGCTAAAACATTGCCTTGCAATGAAATGAAGCTTTGGCCCGTAGCCTGGTGGGGTTTTGTTGGACCATGTAATTCCGTGCAGTGCTGCTCACACAGACTGAGCCTGACTGCGTGCCAGTAATTTGCAGAAGTCATTAACGAGGTTTTTGAGGAAATGGTGGAAATTAAACATTATCAGCTGGATGGTTAATGGGCATTTACTGCGTAGTCTAGTCACTGAAATGTAAGATCTTTCATTCACAAAGTGGGAATGCATTTGTTCATTTTGTTCTGGCTCTGCAGATGGCAGTGTTATGAGATTATGCATTTTGGGAAATGTCTTAAAATATGTCTGCATTTTAATAGATTATGCATATTTAGAAATATCTTCAAATGGTTTTGCATGATGATATGAAGGCAGCAAGACGTTCTTGAGGTACAGCAGGGATATTCTCTACCATCGTTTACTGTCTGGCCTCTCAGTCTTACAGTCACCCAATCTTTTTCAACCAAAGCCAGAAGCCTTTGTTACGGAAGCAAAAGAAATGGGCCCTTATTTCCCCCTTGCTGAATGAGCCCACAGTGAATAGTTACTCATCTCTCAGCTCTGTAGGTGTGATCAACTGGTGGCCTGCTTTAGGAACAGCATTATCACAGAACATATTCCCAGTAACATCCTGGGTTTGCTGGTCAGCCCACATCTGTGCTCAGATTAGGCTTCAGTGTACAGTGAACCAGTTCAAGAGGTAGCCAGAGTTTCCTCCTTTTACACAGCAGAACAGCTTTGCTTTAATTAGGATTTATCTTTCTGAGCAAAGAGTTTTTCCTCTCCATCATGGGAGTAGTATTTAAAAATGTGCATGATGTGAATGGGATCATAGATCTCTGTCTGTGTCATACAGGCAGGGGCTTAAGGGCTTTAGACTTCATAAGAATCTCAAATCACATTCCAGACATCTTTAAATTTTTAAAATTGCAGGTTAACAGTATGTATGTAGATGTATTTACCTCTGATCTTGGAATTTAGGGAAAGGGTGTGGTTATTCCAAAACCCTCCTGCTTTTCGGCAGTGGCAAAAAGATGTGTGCATGATTGCTGATGTACACAAACCTTCCAGTAGGGAAAGCAGCACTGCTTGTCCAGAGACTGACATTCCTTTCAGAGGGAGTTGGAACAGTTCATAAGAATATAAGATAGGCAAATGTTTACTTGAAGCTTTTCTGATTCTAATTTTCAAAACCTAAGTTTGTACTTAGGCATTTCACAAACCATGCAGATGAAGTCTGAAAATACCCAAATCCTCTGTCTACAGTAATTGATATTGACACAAGTATGGCAAAGGTAAAGGGTAGGCAGCAAAGCTGTGCCCCAAAGTGCCTGGTGTTTAAGACCTCAGGGTGGAGTTAAGGCTAGCTCAGCTGCCAGCATCAGGAAACTGTGGCATCTTTCATGTCACCCATTAGTAGTTTAAGATGCCATATCCTGAAAGCAGGCTTGCTGCTTTGAGCATGAGGCTTTAACTACTGCCACATTTCTCTTGGATGTGTCTGCAGTTACTCTAGGTTAGGGGTAATAACTCAAGTTTAAGTTTTGTCAGGCCTTGATTTTGTTCAATCTTTGTTTTCCAGGATGGGGGCGGAAAAAAAAAAAAAGTGAAAAATCTCTGGCAATTTGTAAAATTCCTTGAGAATATCAGTAGGTACTCTGATGAAAACTTCCAACCAATTACACATTGGGAAGCGGAATGTAAGGATTACACAGTTGATAAGTGCAAAGACAGCAGGTGGAAAAGGGCAGAAGCAGTGAAGCAGCTAGTAATTGATGTATGGAAAATGAACCCCTTTGCAGAACAGAGAGACCACTGAGTTCGTAGCTGGAATTCCCAGCTGCTGGGGGGCCCTCAGAGACAGAGCTGTCTCTTAGGAGTGATGGCTGAGCTGAAGACAGTCCATCACCTCAGGAAATTGCAGGGCAGCTGTTGGCATACAGGGGTTGTTTCAGATTCAGCAGCTGGTTAAGGAAAGGGAGGTCTCATACACCCAGCAGACAGGCAGAGAGGCTGTGGAGAAGCAATGAGACACAGATGTGCATTTTGGTTGTGTGTCCAGAAATCTGGAATAATGGCATTTTCCCACTTTGTTTCTGTTCTGTTAATTTACTTGAGAACCAAAAATAGATGTGTGTGTCCTCCATAGATACTCCTCCTGTGCTGGTCTGAGGGCAGGTTTCTGTGATGAGTCACTTGTTGCAGTAGTGGAAAACCAAAACTGTATTTTAGCATTGAAAATGTTGGGGGGAGCTTGGATTTAAAGTTGGGTCTGAACTTTCTGATTGCTCCATGTCTGTTTTTGTCTTCCCTTGCACATGGTGTAACCATTTCCCAAGAGAAAAATGTTTCCTTCTAGAACAAGTCAGTACCATGCACACTATTTTCAAACTGAAGAAACAGGTCTGGTTATAAGCTAGGAGGAAATGGGAGGGTAGAAGTTGAGGAAATGGGCTCGTAATTTCTTATTTGGTCTGATTATTTATTAGTTCCTTAGTTAAAGTCGGTGTGTAGGGAGTGCAGAACAACACTAATTTTATTAGTTAAAGCTATATACACTCTCTAGATATGAACTAGAATGGTTGTGTTTTGCAGTGTGTCTTAGTAGCCATGCCCAGCTTTTGTAATAATGTTGAGGGGAACCAGCTCAGGCAGTGAAGAGGCTGCAGATCTAACAATGTGCTGCTGTTGGTTTTCCCCATGTCAGTGTATTTTGGGGTTTCCTTTGTTAGAGCAAGAGAGTAGTTTACATGCAGAGGATGAGAAAAGACCAAATGGAGCAGAAATACAACGTGTGAGTTGTGTGTATTAAGTGGTAAGCAGGTCACAAAATGTTGCATTTTATCCATTTGGTGCTGAGAAGATTAAATTTCAGTTTGGGGACGTTGGGTGTTGTTTGCTGCTTCTCATTCTGTCAAATGGTTAGCCTTGATTTTCTGTCTTTGGAAAGACCCTCAGCATCTCCTCCAAAGTTCCCCTCTCCCTTGGCCAGAGTGTGACAGGTCCTTTCACACAGCCAGAACCCAACTGTTTGCATCCAGAATTTTATCTGGCAGCCTCTGAGCAGAGATTTTTTTGTGCAGAGTTAAAAAGTCAAACCCCTGCAGTGGTTCATCCCTTCCCTGCACTCCAACAGCTTACTGTTCCAGAAGAATTCATCCCAAGTTGGGGTTTTGTTGCATGCCTGTGTTCTGTAAAGTGTGCTAAGATCAACCACAGTATTAGTGGAGTGTTTTGTGCTGCTGGGCAGCATTTAAAAATTCAAGTCTAGTAATATTTGTGTTTCGGTTTTACACCTTTAACCCCTGTGTTTTCCCTCATTTTATGCATGTAGGTGTACTTTTATTTAGATCTGTTAAAATGCCTTGTGGATTCCTTTTTCTCTCTGAAAATTACTTCTGTGATTTCAGCTTGCACCTCCTTCATTTCAACTCCTAACTTTTTGTCTTGTCCTTCACTACTGGATTCAAACTTACCTTTATTTTGCTGAAGTCTCTGGCAGATGTCTTTGTCTGACCTGGGTGCTCCTTGGCACCTGTCAGCCTCCTTTCTCACTCTTACTTAAATTCTCAAAAGCTTTATCAGTTTTGTTTGCCAGGAGTTTCACTCCAGCTGGATAAAAGTTCTGATGCCCCAATAAAACTCTGCTTTAAATTCCCTAGTCTTACTTAACACAGTCAAGTGTGGCATTTCTGCTGTCTAGCTATGTTTGCATTTGCAAAGGGAAGCATTTTAGAATTCCTCATTCTTTTCTTTTTTTATTCCTGCATGAAATCGAAATGTGAGCTGCCAGTTAGACTGACATAAAGCTGATGGGGAAAGAACCCCATTTCCAATTTGCCCACCAAAAGATAATTTAGTTACAATTGCAGGTTTGTGGATTTTACTGAGAATTGAGCCTGGCACTTGAGGCCCAGGTGTGCCAACAGGTACCCTGAGGAAGTTAAACACGTGTATTTTGATGGGCTTTTACAGTGTCTTTACCAAGAGACAGGGGAAGGATTTGAATGGCAGAAAATTGAACCCCACTGAGTTACAGCACCCTCTGGGTGTTCCCAGGAGCTCGGGGGTCTCCTGGCTTGGTGGCTGAGAGCAAACAGCTGAAATGGTTCCCTCACCAGCCACAAGGGATGAGACAACAATGACTCCCTTTGATCAGAGGTAATGTTGTCTTGAAAGTACCAGAAAACACCCATCTCAGGAGTTTATTAGCCTTGATGAGTTGATGTCCTGAAACTATCCTAAGAAAAGTAAAGGAGGGAAGGAGAAATTGAGAAAAACAGGCTGCGCAAATGTAGAAGGCAGACCTGTTTATTTTTTTCTTCCTTGTATGCCAAAAAGACAAGTTACAATCCTGTGGTCTAAAGTGGAGATGAAGGCCAAGAATACTTGTTAAGTACAGATTGTTCACAGTTCAACATTGTCACAAACAATTATTTTCCAAAGCTAAGACAAGCACACACAATTTTATTGTCCACACATGGGCCAAATTAATAGTAACATATTTCATTTTATATGTCATCTCAGATTTGCCTTCTGATGAACTTAGTTTGGAAAAAAAAAAACACAAGACATTAATCTTTCATATTAATTAGTTAAAATGACACAATTTTGGGGTCTGGACAAGATATGCTTTCTAAATTAAGCTCAAATATCAAAAGTAATTTAGATTAGTAACACTTTGTAGACAATATAGAAACCTGCAGCACTAGCTGAATGAAACAACATATTAGCCAACTTAACTATGCTAAAGCAAAACCAAATTAACTTACCTTATTTATTATTTAAATATCCTTTCACAAAGTGTCCATATAAAACCTCCTGGTGCATTTCATCCACTGTAGAGATTCAGTAATTTTCTAAGCAAGTAGTTAGCAAGGGTCTTGTATAAAAGCTCTGGATTGAGTCCATGTTATTGTGGATGGGTTTCTCCTTAGAGTAACATCAGATTAGAGAAGGGTTTTCTTCTATTCACTTCCAAAAGAAATGTGAAGTGCCTGTTTTATTGTCTGCAAACAAAAACATACTATTTCCCCCCAGCAGTCAAGGTGAATTGCATTATGTGACTGGAGCTGTTGGAGCTCATCTCAGTCCCCAAAGTGTTCCTGGTGGTGGTGTGATGTTTCTCACTCCAGTAGCCTGTTAGGAGTGAATCTGAACTTTTCCCCAAAACCTCCTTAAAAAACAGCCATGAAAGGGGTTAGTTTTTATCTGGAAGGTTGAATGACTGTCCTTCCAGTGAACCATTGTAGGCTTCTCTATAGCTGGTCTCAGGTCATGGTTGGTAGGAGGCAGGTTCCTAAATCTTCACTGAGTAGAAGAGAGGTGTTGGAGATGAGGGAAGTCCAAGACCCATATCTGGAAAATATTTCAAAAGAGCTTCATATCCTGAGCTTCTCTCATTTGCAAGAAACAGTGTAGAGTAGTAGTCTCTGATCCTGGAAAGGGTCCCTCTGCAAATCCTGGGAGTGGACATGAGTGTCTGCACTTGGGCTGCTTATTTTGAGCCAGGAATACTTATTGCTGCCTGTTTCCAAGTCTAAGGCAGTGCATTTAAATTGCTTAGCTGAGTTTTTTCCAGAGATGCCTTTGTTGAAACTCAGTGGATCAAATCAAGGTTGCAGTGTGTTCCAGGTAGTTTTAAACCTCATCTTCTGAAATGAGTAGTCAGAAGAAACTGAGGTTAGACTAACGGCTCTGTGGTTTTTTTGGAGCTTCATTCAAGCCCTTCTTGTAAATCAGGATAATGTTGGCTGGTTTCCAGTCAGTGGGGACCTAACCAGGCTCCCAAGATCTGTGGTAGATGATTGAGGGGGGTTTTGCCACAGTATCTGCTGGCTCCTTCACTGCTCTGGGATTGTTCCTGTCAGATCCCTGGACTTAGAAACATTCAGCTGATAAAACTGGTGCCTTGCTGTGTCAGTGTCCACAAAGGGAAAAAATCACTGTTCCTGCAGACATATTCCTCTAACTCAGAGGGCTGGGGAGGCCAAGATCCGTCATCAACAGTATCAAAGATTGAGGGGGGAAAAAAAATTGGTGGCTCTGTTTCTTCATCCCTGTTTGTCAGGTGACCATCTTCAACAAGTGCTGGTCCAGTGTTTCCCTTGGACCTCCTCTTGCTCTTAACATTCTGGATAAAACCCTTTCTTGTTGGACACACTGGCCAGTTTCACCTCTAGCTGAGCTTTGGCCCTTGGTGTCTTCTTCCTGCGTATGTGAACCATGGCTCTGTGACATTCTGCAGAGCCTGCCCTTGCTGCCAGAGATCATGCAGTTTATTTTTCCTCCCGAGTTCCAAGAGGAGTTTTCCTGCTCAGTCAAGTCTTCTGTCCTCCTTGCTTCACTTCTGACCTGGTGGGATTGCCTGCTCCACTGCTTTTGAAAGGCGGTTCTTAAAAACTGGCCAGCACTTGGGAACCCCTGAACCTTCAAAAGCAGATTCCCAGGGGACACTGCTCCTTGAGGAGCTAAAAGTTTGCTCTCTTAAAATCCAGGTTGGCAACTCTGTTAACCTTTTTTTTTCTCGTTGTACCAAAAGTTTATTACTTAGATATTTCATGCTAAGGCTGGCTATGCTGTCAGCATGTTAATAATTTGGATTACTCCTTTGGGGAGTGTAAGAGGTCCTCCACAGAGGTCTAAGGCAAATACCTCATGGGGTCTTTGCTCTTTCATTGTCTGCTGTACAATACAATTTCTTCTACCTTTGGCTATTTTAAATAAAGCTACAATTCTTTTGGGATGCTCCCTCAGAGCTATAACTCTGATGACATATGGGGTGCTGGAAAGATGCATTCAGCATTCAGATTCTGGAGAAA
>JAWWEW010000078.1:52270582-52313181 GCA_035583185.1 Anabacerthia variegaticeps | reverse complement strand
ATGCTCCCTCAGAGCTATAACTCTGATGACATATGGGGTGCTGGAAAGATGCATTCAGCATTCAGATTCTGGAGAAACGATGCATTCAGCATTCAAATTCTGGAGAAAATATGCCAGGCCGACTGTGTTTGTTTATGGTAAGAAATCACTGTCAAATATTTAGGACTCGGGTTGGCCTACTTTGAATGATTTAATGTGTTTGTGCCTATTCCTCTATATTCTGAGTGCCAAATCTGCCACTGGTGCCAGTGATGACAGGAGTGCTGGTCCCACAGAAATGCAGGGGGGCTGAAACTTTACTCGTTACAAAAGGGCTATTGCAAATAAACTTCACCCCCCTGTCCAAGAGTCACTCGTAAAGGTGGAAAGTGGAAACCAACCCAATAAGGGGGTTTTGTGTGGACTGTAATCTCCAAGTGATTACTGAGTTATACAGAGAAAAAGGGAAGAAAGTTGGGGGGGGGGGGGGGAAATCTGTATTTGCATGGCCAGCTTGAAGGTTCTTTAATTATATTTGTTCTTCCAGACATGAACAAGAGGTCTTTGAATTTCACAGATGCAGAGAGAAGCAGTCAGTCCTTGCTAGCACAAGATCTGGGGTATAACACTTCTTCAAAGCCTGCTGTTACAAAGCAGGAGCTGTTTTCCTCTCTCCTGAAAATAGAAATGGCTTCTTATCCTAGGTCAATGAATATCTTTACGATATCAGCAAATTATTTCTTCCTTGAAAAGAGATCAAGAAAGTGCAAAATTGTCTCCAAAGTTCATTCTTTGCTACTTCAAGCCTCTCTCTTTCTTGCCCAGAGATATTTGAAGGTAACAGTCAGAAATGAAAGGGAGAAAGGAGCATTTGTGAGATCCCACCACTCAATGAAAAGAGTTCTGTCCATCAGTTTGCTGGCACTGGAGAATTTATAGAAGCCAAGCTTTTATGAAGCCCCTAATCCTAACCTGAAAGCCCTGAAGATGAAGCCAGTTCTACTCAAAGGATGGTGGTATATAAGAGGATTTGTGGGCTCATGATTTGCTGCATTGTATAAGACATAAGAAAGCAAGGGCACATCATATGGATGTACAGGGAACTGAAAAGAAGGTGTTGACCAGCAGCATTTTGATCATTCTTCTCACTTATGCAGTCCAGAAGATTTGCAAGTGAGATTTTGGAGGAGGGAGGCTACAGAGATTTGCTGGTTTGTCTGGGAAGGCTTGTGAGAACAGATAAACAGATTTGAATTCTATATATTCTTATCTTATATAACATAAAGGTGCCTTCCAGAAACACTTAGTAATGCAGTTCTATGAAGAAGAAATTGTTCCCTGCCACAAATGAAGTGAACAATATCCTGTCTTCTAAATTAACTTCCATGCTCCTCTAATACCCAGGAAAATAAGAGAATGAAGTCTAGAGAGAAGGGATCCTATGGACTCTTTCCCTGCAGAAATGCAGAAAAGAGAATGGTCAGTGGCACTAAATTTATTATGAGCTGATGGATCATGAGAAAGATTATGCTGTATTTTTTATCACTGAGGAATTACAGAGTATTAGTGTCCTTAGTGAAGGCCCCTCTAGGCTGACAATTTAACTGCACCATTGCATAATAATTATCCAGGCAATATGAAATCTTCAGCAGCTTGTCTACTTTTCACTCCTATCTGCAATCTATTATACTCTGTAGCCTCATAAATGGATATAAAGAAAATGGTTCGGATTTTTTTAAGGCATCACTAAAAATGCTAATTAAACCTGTAATGTTGGGCCTGCTGAGGATAGGGCATCAAATGCACAGGCTCAAGGATAAAATGTCACACTGGGCCAGTCTGGGGCTTGCTTGAATCTAGAGAAGGACCAGTACACTCTTGATTATTGTAGTTTCACTCTGCGTCTGTGGTGTGTTTTGCACTGGTTTATGGAGAACTGGAGAAAATGTTGTGGGATTTCATTTGCAAGTGGGAAGTTTCCACAGAATGAGGTTTTCTTTTGGATGGTATTCAGAGGAGAACAAGAATTAGTATTTATGACATTTGCCAATCTCTAAGATATGCCTGAAAGAAATTAAAGGAATGAAACTCCCTTTTAGCATAGCTTTTGTATTCCCAGGTGTCTTTTAGCTTGATAAAATGTTTTCATCCCTTCATTCTGCGTGTCTTCACTTGGTGGCAGTTCTAACTGCTCGCAGCATCCACAGAGAAGTAGACCTTCTCTTTTTGTGCATCTGTGACTGCTGGAGTTTTGTCACCTCTGTGGGCTGGACTGCAGAGGGCAGAGTTGGTTTTACAGGCTCAAACCCCAACAAGTGATGGCATCCACTCACTGTGCTCGGTAAAACATGTCCTGTCACGTGAGGAGTGCACTCTCAGGAGGGTTTGACCTGGGACTCTGAAACTCTGCAGTCATTTGCTCCCTGTGCATAATTTGTACATTAGATATACAGTATAACCTCAGGGTATAGTAAATCTTATTGGTTTAGTGGCACTCACCTCCCCAGGGATTTCCTTCTCTACCCTTGTCATAAATTGCTTTGAAGCAGATGTGTCCATTAATTGGGTCTAATAATGATTTTAATAGATTCTTTCTCTCCTGCTTGGGAATTTATTCACTATAAAGTCATTTTTTATGAAGTGCTCCTCTGGCAGGGTAGCCTTGGTGAGGCTCTGTCTTGCAAATAACTGATAGACTAAAGTCTATCCATCTCAGAGCAGGAACACTACAGATGTTTGATGGTAGGCATTGGCAGGATTGGGTCCAATAGTTTTCAATCTTATTTTCAAGTGTAATAAATTTGCTGGTTTTTCTATATGTATTTAAGCAGTCATTGATATGACAGGAGAGAGCTTTTAGACTTCTGAGTTTTTCTGGAACTGCGAATACTTTTATTTTCAACAACAAGACGACTGGTTGGCTCAGAAAATGTTCTTTGAATAGCATTCCCATAATAATAGTAACTTGGCACTGTGTGTATTTGTGTGAAAAGACAATTGATGGTATTTTAGGGTTATGACAAAATGGCTCTTCTTAAGTACATCCTTTTAGAAAAATTGCCTGTATTTATCTTGCTCAGAATCTCAGCCTAAAAGCTTTTATTATTGTTAACTCAAGCTCTTGCACAACTAATGATTAGTAGAAATATTTCTGGAACTTTGTTTTTACTTTATTGCCAGTCACGATATTTGATTTTAAACATAAATGTTCTTGGCTTTGTTTCATCCTTGTTGCTTTGCTCCTCCTCCTCTCTGCTGCAGCCATTGGTGATTGTGTTGATTTCCACCCATTCCCCGAGTGTTTTATCTCTGTACCATTTTCTGCACCCAGATGTTTATGCACTAAACCAGATTGTGGGGTTTGCCTTTTCCCTGGGTAGCACTCTGACATCTGTATTTATTCTTTGGCTGCTGTTGTTGCTTTCGAGTGTGTGCTGCCATCTATGGGGTAATCATGGAAATAAAGCTGATACAAAAAGGATGTTTTATCAAAAGATCATGGAAAACAAGGTCTGACTGGCGGAGATATCGCAGAGCAGTTGGCCAGGTCTCAAGAAATCCTGTTTCTCTGTAGCCCCACATCTCACAGCAAGCACAGCTCAAAGTATCCCTTTTAGAAGAAAATCAGTGATCTCTAGTACTTAAATTATTATTCAGTAGGTTAGTTTATACTGGAGAAACTATCAGGGCAGCCTGAAATTCAGAATAAGGTTGCTTTGTCCCCTAATTGGATAACTTCTTCCTTTTCCTGCCCCGTTACCTTCACATGTCCTAGTTCTTCAGCAGTTTCCCAGATCTACTTGCAATGTCTCTCTTCATTTGGTTTTTAAAGCTTCATTTTAATTCTTATTCTTCCCCAGCATCTTGTTACCTGGCTTTGTGCCTCTCCTCTGTGTGCAGTTTCAGCCTGCCAGGTTGCAGCTTTCCCTCCTTCAGATCCCTTCACGACGCAGTGCTGAAGATCAGTCCTCATTCCCTCTCTTCCATAACTTTTTGTTCCTTGATGTCTATTTTAGTGTACATTTATTGCAGCACTTCTATTCGAGTTGGTCTCAGTAGCACTTGGAGAAGTCATTTGCTCTGTGCTGGGGTGTCTGTACATGCAGAGAGTCTGTCAGCTTTTATCTTGATGCTGTTCCTGTGCTTGCAGATTTTTGATTAAGGATTTCAGCACCTTCCCACCTTGAATGGAATTAGGTATGTGAGTTCCTGGCAAACAGAGTTCCATTTCAGTCAGGAGAGGTGACAAAGAACAACCACGTCTTTAGGTATTTCCTCAGTAAAAACAGTGTTGGAGTAGGTGTATATTTATCCACTACTGCTTAAATGCTTTCTTATAGCACAAGGCATTAGAATCAAAAGGAAAAGTTTAACCTATGTAGATGAAGGATTCTTAAAAATATCTTCTGACATTTTCTTCTTATTGCTGAACTCAGAAATTGATCTTATTTCCCAGCATCAGGGACAAAATGAAGGGAAAAAAATCAATGCTGAAGATTGAGCAATGTTTTTCAAAACCGACTTAATAAGGTAAAAATCAATGCAGCTGTATTATTTGCCATTCTTTTATCACCAGGATCATTCAAACATGGTAATATTTGATTCTTAAGTTAAATGTGAAAATATTTCAGTTACCTCCTACAGAGGCAAAAAAACTTAAGGAGGGATTTATTTTGTCAAACTTCAGCTTTCTTTTTAAACCTAGTTTTGGAACTTTGAGTTCTGCAGAAACTGAAAAGAGTTTGATATTTTAAGTGTCTGTATATAATTGTTCCTTTAATCACACAGACTTAAATAGAACAAATGATTACTTGTATTTGCAGATTGGAAGCTCTGATCCTCCTTCCTCCTGCAAATATCAGTTCCATCTTGCTTGGCTGGGAGATCTGTACTTGAAATTTGAAGATAAGTTTGGGCCCTGAATTTCCCCCATGGCAGACTCAGAGTGCTTTGGGTGTGAAAGCATTGGCTAGTTAACCTTTTTTGGAAAAAAATTAATGGGTTACTTGAACTCTGGTTTTTCCCAACATTCCATTCCCTTTTCTGTCTCCACTATCCCCAGTAATATTAAGATCCCTTATTGACTTATTTAAAGGAAACTGACTTCTGTAATATTAGTGAATCAATCCCTAAGACATAAGTTAAGAGGGTTTGGGGTTTTTTTAAAATAATTTGCATTTCAATATTTCAATTTCTGTTTACCTGCTGCCTTGGGTTAGCCCTTTGGGCTCCTGGTTTGATATTTCTCTTAACAACTGAGTGCTAAAAACTCTCCTTTTAGGGAAGAGAGTCGACGTTCTCACACAATCACTGGAATATGTGAACTGGGATTTTAGGGAAGTGCCAGACCTTGAAAGATTCCTGATAAAATCCTAGATATTGGTGAGCCTCTGGCCTTGGCATCTTTTGGTTTAAAGATCTATGTCATGAGCACAGCAGGACAGCTTTCTGCATAGATTTCTACTGGATTGCTTCCTTAGCTGTAAGCTGGGCCAGAATGTCATAAAATCAGAACTGCCAACCTGACAGTAGTTAGACACAGATTTTGAGAACACAGAACTTGGTCAGGTTCTCTGTGGGGCCAGCTACTTTTCCATCTGCTTTCCATATTCCTTTACTAATATATAATACAGTGATTTTGCTCCTGTCCTCAAGCAGCTCTCAGCAGCAATTTTCATTGGGAATAGACAGTCTCTCTCTTTCATCCTCAGCTTCCTTAGGGACGATATTTGCAGTGGTACAACAGGAGAGCTGGTTCTTGTGGCTCTCCTCTTCCCTCTGGGCTGTGAGGGAGAAGTAGCCATGGCATATTGCAGGGCTGAAAGGTTATCCAGCCTGAATTTGTCACACCTCTGGCTGTGGCAGGGCAGCATTCCCATCCACCACAGCTCATCACCCCGTGAGGCTGGACACCCTGAGGAGACAGATGATGGTGGATGGGTTTTGCTGGCTGCTCTGCAAACAACCAAATGGGCTTGAGCTGTGCAATCTGATACTCCCTAATTGACAGCATTTCCAAGGTTCATTTGTTAACTGAGAGCGTGACATGTATTGAAGTTGTTTCTTCATAATGCGCTTGGCATTAACAGGAGAAGCTGTTGAACGCCTCAGACATCAACGTCTCAGCAGTAGCATATTTTGCCTCCAGTTTTGATGTTCTAAATAGCGACTTTGTATTTGCAAGAGCATGTGAAATGAGCATATGACAGAACAGGGCATGGGGAAAAAGCTTAAACACATTCCCCTAAGAAAGCCTGTGAGGCTGTGGTTTTGCTGCTTGGGACATTTACTTGATTTTTATGGTTCAATTGTTCTTTTTTCTCTTGGTAGAGAACCTTGGTTTCTTGCTTAACAAAGTACCCCCTGGGTTTCAGAGTCCTTTTATTTTGCTATATTTATAAATAGGCATATATGATTTTATTTATAGTGATGAATTTGTTTAAAAGACACACTCAGGAATTTCACTTGCCTGTGCATCCACAAGAGAATAAAATAAACCCCCAAAGAAACCTCTGTTTCAAAGGTTCTTAAGCTTCCCCCAGATGAAGCCCGTGTTTATTTGGAAGAATAAATTATCTGTGTAGAAGAGACCAGAGGATGATTTCTTCACTGATCTACTTTGCATTTGCTGTGTTCTTGTAGCTAGTTGCCATAAACACTTTCCCAGTTTCCTAGAACACAGATTGTGCCAGAACTATAACATTCAACACTAATTTTCCTTTTCATTCTGTAAAAACCTTCCACTGTTTCCACTTCCTTGCAACTGTTCCTATCCTGATACCTGGCAAGAGGTTCACACAGGGTCTGTAAGTGCTAATTAAGAGCTTTGTCACAAATCCATCGTCATTAATAACGTCGTTTCTCTTGCATCCCATGAGCCTGATAGTTACAAGATAAATTTATCTTAGGTGTACAAAGTTCTTTTGTTTTTTACTTTCAGTTTTTGTTCTTACTGTAAGCATGTTATTCTATATATTTAGGTTCATTTCTTTAGCAGCTAGTTAAGCTTCTGCACATATTTGTCCTTCTGGCAAGAGTACATGCCTGGAGAAGCACCTGAAATTTTACAGATGTTGTCAGGGTAATGAAGGAGTTTCAGTGGCACTTTGACTGGCATTGTTTAGGAAGTGACACCCAGAAAAACTGAATGGATGGATCAGGATGCCTTCCTCTCACAGGAGTAAAGAGCCTAGCTTTGACAGGAGTGCCTGCTCAAAAAATGCCAGAGAGGAATGGGCAAAGCCAGATCCAGCTTAGGAAAGCCTAGAAAGAAAGTTCTGAAAGCCCTGGCCCTTAAGCACACATCTCTGCTGCCTCTGTAGGCATCGATGGGCTGAGTTCCTGCTGCAGCCAGGTGGTTTGGAGCCCTTGGGGGGTGCCCTGCTCTCCATCAAAGTACTCCTGTTTTAGCTGCAGGGTCTGTGAGCAAATGCCCCTCGGGTGCCTGGCGAGCAGTGAGTTACCCACAGCCTTCTGTGTTGCAGGGCAAGCACGAGCTGCGCGTGGACACGGGGCTGGAAGGAGCCTGGTGTGGCCTCATCCCCATCGGCAGCCCCTGCGAGAGCGTCACCACCACCGGCCTGCGCTGGAACCTCAGTGAGTCAGAGCCCCTGGGCTGGGGGGAAGGGGGTGCATGAAGGGGTTTCTGCAAAAAAAAAATAAGAGAAATATGTTTAAACCCGAGGCATCACAGGTAGAAACGTGTTTTGCGTTTGGGAGTCGTCGTGCTCTTCAAATAGAACATTTGTTGGGGTCATGATAAATTAGCATGTTAATGCACTGCCCTCCAGGGAGGAGAAGCCACGAGTGTCTAAACTCCTGCTTATAAAGCCATAAAGCTACAACAGATAAATAATAATGTGATACAGATTGTTAAAGCTACCTCGCTTCTCCTGGACTGCTCCATGTGTATTGTCTGTTTGTCAGCTCTGAATTAAGAGATCTTTTTCTTTGTTTTAAAGTGGAAAAGGGAGTATTTGATCTAGAACCAGGGGCATTTATCTGTGATGAACAGAATTCAAAACAACAGCCTTACCCTCCTGCCAACACTGAGTCATTTAGGATGTATATGGCATTAATTTTGGGATGTGAGAGAATTGCCAGATGAAGAGATGTGTGGCTTGGAGTGATTTTGTCCTTTTAAACTGCATTGGAAGAGCTGAATGTGTTGTATAAGGGGCATTCTGTTAATCTGCAAGCATCAGGTATTTTCATTTGTACTCAGAAGTACAGCTGACAAATAAGGCACTGAATCTGCCCCTGCTCATGTCCTGTTTGGTGGCCCATTGCACTGAGGGACTGATGTCTCAGAAAATATTCTACCTGCCAGAGTGAGGTGAAAAAAGCTCAAACCAACACCATGTGAGTGAGGGGAGCATCTCTGAAGCCTGTGTCATATTGCGTCACAATGTGGTAGGTGTGAGGTTGCAGCCCTTTCTTGTGCTTTTTATTATTGGTTTAAATAGTTATTTTTCAGAGACATCAAAAGTTTTTTGAGTTTAGTGACATAAATTTCATCGGATTTACGAGGTGCTCGTTAGAAAGATGATAATTTTAAAAATAGTCTGCCCACTCCACAGATGGCAGGGCTTTGTTACTGCTAAATTGTGGTTGCATCATCTGCTAAGGAGAAGGGGATTCCAGTCCAGCTGTGCCAGCTGAAGGAGGGCTCGGAGGGGACATGCAATGGTAGCAAATCTCTTTTCTGCCTAGGTTGGCTGACATACCAGTTTCCTCAAAGCTGGTCATTCTAGCTATGCTGTAATAAACCTCTTCAGGTTTCTTACAGGCATAACTAAATGTGGACCTAAGGGGAGTTTTATTGCACTGAATTTCTTATTTTTTTCTTTTTCTGGGGGGCACAAAAGTATTGAAGTGCCTGTTTCCTAGTCTTGTCATGTTAACATGACACCATCATCTCTGCATCTTCCTGCCCTTGTTACTGTCTCTTTCCAGGAGGAAGGAGAACAGACCTTTGCAGAGTTTTCCTTAGTGATGCACACTACATCCCATTACAGGCTAAGCTGTCAGACTCAGTATTCTTGTTTCTCACAGGTCTTAGTTCCTTCATTTATTTCCCCATATTAATCATTAGAAAGATGGGTAGATAGATAGACAGACAGTGATTATAAAACCGAAAAATTTTCTGGTCTTTCTTGAAGAGGTTCAAACTATCAGAGACACCAAGGTCATTACAACCTGAAACTGCTCTCTTGCCCAAGTGACTAGAGCTAACCTAAATGCAGAATAATCTTTGAATAAGGTTATTGTTCAGATGCTGATTAAAAAAAAAAAGTGCAGTTGCATTCTTGTAAAGGGAAACCAGTAGCTTAAATACAGCATTGGTTAGTTGTGGT
The DNA here is from genome assembly GCA_035583185.1 of Anabacerthia variegaticeps. Lineage (NCBI taxonomy): Eukaryota > Metazoa > Chordata > Aves > Passeriformes > Furnariidae > Anabacerthia > Anabacerthia variegaticeps. The sequence continues at coordinate 52,303,846 of JAWWEW010000078.1, read as the reverse complement.
TGGGTTGGATTTTTCCCCTGATAAATAGGACCTACATTCAGATAGCTTAAGCTGGATGTTAACTTCCATGAATGACTCCTATGCTGCCTGTAGTTTTGCAGTTCCTTTTAAAAATATTGGTCCTCCTGTGAGTTGTGATGGAGAAGCAAAGGCTCACCTGGGAAGAAAAGGGACTAAGAAGACAGTGAAGTGTGCCATGGATGTCAGCCTTGCTGCTGGTGGCTGGCAGTGGCAGAGCTCTCCCTATTCATTTGTCAGTGGCTCTCACCTCCAGAACCTCAGGAAAGAAAACTGTTGGGTTATAAATTCATTGTCTTGTGTAAAGCATAAAAGAAGTGAATGTTTTAGGCCAAATATGACATGAAAGGCCTATTCCTCCAGTTTGTTATGGAACTAATTGAATGTGACCTAACAAGTTTGGTTTTAAAAAGTAACTTTCAAGTTCTCAGAATATGTAAGTATCTGGGCAGCAAACTAATCTCAGGATTTTAGTTCAAACAGTGATGCATTGGGTGAGAGGGGCGCCCTCATTTTTGCAAATTAGAATTTCCAGCAAATCAAAATTCAAACAAGGCAAGACTGCTGTATGAGAAAGAGTTGGCTTTGCATCAAGGTTTTTCATGTTTAACACCAATTTCTGTCTGGGCATACCTAGATTACTCTGCTGATTAAAATTTGTAAAACCTTCATGGGGTAGTCAAATATTATCTGTGTCCAGTCTACAGGTGCTGTCATGAGACATCCCAGACTCTGAACAGAAAAAGACAAGGATAAATACCTAGGACAGAAGCTGTATTGAGGTTAAGAGCAGGCCACCCAAGGTCTCATTTCAATGGCTGAATTAGACAAACCTGAAATCTGTAAGTTCTTCTGCCAGCAGAGAAATTACAGTGTCTTTTAATATTGCAGAATTTGGTATTTTTTGTATGGCTGTATAGGAATGCAGCATGTATGCATGCTTTTATGCATGCTTATCTTAGTTATTTGCTAGCACTTGTCACAAACAGAATTTTCATTTAGTTTAGTTCTCATCTTGTGGGTGAAAGAACTTGGAGAAGAGGGTGGAAAATTGATTAAAGAAAATATTTTTATCCATACTTGGTATTGTGTAGCAGACACTCCGAACACATTATAAACATATTCTTTCCACTCCCAAAGGGATACAGATCTTTTCTCTATTAAAATCTGATTTACAGCACAGGAATCAGATAATGCTTTATCTGATTTGACTCACCTGGCTGCTTGCTAATAACAGCTCTCATGTCTAATAAATAAATAACAAAAAAACCAATAATGCCAGAATTACCCAGCATTCTTCATTAGGTCCTCAGTGGTGCTTTCATGGAAGGTAAATGAGAATGAAGGTAGAAATCAGCTGCACTGCTCATCAAAGAAGAGGTTGGAGAGTAATGGTAGGCTTTTTTAGGTAAGGGTTCCTTTTCTTGGAAATTAATTTAGCAAATAATCCTGCCAACTTATTTATTGCTCCTCCCTATGGCCTTGGATATGCTCTATGGCATACCTGTCCTGAAAATGCCAGCATATATGTTTGTGTGTGTGTGTATATATATATATATATAAATTCTGTGTATATGTGATTGTGCTCTGCAGATAATTTTCATGCAAATTTAGGCAGGAAGTTCAATTGCTACCAGTTAAAAAATGCTCCCATTCTAAAGAGCACCACTGTCATTTCCCTTCAAAAGGCAGTGGCACTAACAAGGGGAGCAGGACCTTTCTCTAACTGCAGCACCAGGGCAGCCCCTGACAACTCGTGGCACAGGTGGATGAACAGGATCCACAACCTTTTTGGTGCTGTTTACATCGTTGCTAGAATTGAAATGTTAGCACTGTTTTAGGCATTGGGGTTTTCTTGACATTTCGTAGGGAATGGAACAGAAGGATTACAAAAGCAGTGCGGGGCTGTGTTTTAGAAGAATTCAGAGTCTAAAAGGGGAAAGAAAACGAGTAACTCCTTTTAAAAAAAATGTCAGATGGTGAGAGGCTGTTCTGGGAAAGGTTGTAAATGAAGATGGACAGGTGTCTGTGTGCCAGTGCAGCTGTTTGTATAAGCACTCTGTAACCTGTTTCATAACTGAAATAGTTTATATCGCCCATTTTGCTACCCCACTTCATCCTGGCAGAGCCAAACTAAGTGGTGCTTCTGGGAATAGCTCTGTTTTCAGTGGCAGAGTAAATAGCTTCACAGCTGGATTCCCTTCTCTGCTTTGCTCTCCTTCCCTCCCTTCCAGTGTTCTTCACTGGCAGATTAGGTTGTCAGTGATGTACTTTTTCTCTGATTCATTGCAGACTCTGGGGAGGGTGGGGTGGACAGAAATGGTGCTACTGATCCCGAGAGCCAATACTTTTGGGTGGCTTTGACCTTTGGTGAGCTGTTTGCCTGCAGGAATGCTGCTGTCAGCCTTCCAGGGTCACATCATCTCTTACAAGGCAAGGGCTGCTGAAATGCTTTCCCAGTGGAGCAGATGTTCTGGTGGTGGCAGCCTGGCATCCTACTGCAGCAAAAGCAGCAATGGGAGCATTGCTTAGCATTGCACTAAATGGGTTTGAAGCACAAAGACCCTGCATTTGGTCTGCATTAAAGGACTGATGACCACAGAACTCGGTTGTGCCCAGCCCCTAAACCTCTGTTTGCATTATTTCCTGAACAGCAGCTTGAAAACCCAGTCAGGCTTTGTGAAGAGGCTTGAAACGGAGATTTGAGGTCACACAGTCAGTTCATTTCAACAAATATTTGGAACTAGCAGGAGAGAGGTTTGGTTCCAGCTCCTCTTTACTAAAGTAACAGAGTCCTGGCATTCGGTTTGGGAATGTTTCTTTAAGATGATAAACAGATAGGCTTTCCCAGCTCACACTGTTGGGGCAGCATTACTGCTGTATGGCTCCGCTTATGGAAAGATTCCTGGGAGTACCTTATTTCTGAACTAGCTCAAAGCACACCAGGGGTGAGGTTAGCCCACTGAAGGCTGTCTTTAGTGGGGTGTTGGTGCTGTATGTGTGATCCTTCCGTGCAGCAGTAATAGGCAGGAACTGCCAGGAAGGGTTAGGATAGAGAATCCCAGAGACACTGCTCCCGCACAGCTGTACACAGAGTAGGTGACTCTCCAAAACCTGAGTAACACCATCCTCAAGTAAACTGCAGACACTCAGAATCATAATGGAATATCCTGAGTTGGAAGGGACTGACTTGGGATCATCAAGTCCAACTCCTGGCTCTGCAAAGGACAGCCCAAAGAGTCCCACCATGTGCCTGAGAGTATTGTTCAAATGGTTGTTGAACTCTGACAGGCTTTGTGCCATGGCCACTGCCCTGGGGAGCCTGTTCCAGCACCCAACCACCCTCTGGGGGGGAAAACCTTGTCCCAATATCCAGCTTAAATCTCCCCTGACACAACTTCACATTGTTCCCTTGAATCCTGTCACTGATCACCAGAGGGAAGAGATCAGTGCCTGCCCCTCCACTTCTCCCTGTGTAACTGCATTGTCGTGGCACATTGCAACTATGGAAACTAAGTTAATTAGTAATAGAGACTAATTTCATTATTATTGTGGAGGGGAGAGGGCTATCAAGAGAGCAAAATACTGTTCTTTCCCTTGCATCCCCTATGTTAATTCAGTCCCTGCTTCTGCTGATGGAAGTGTGACCTGGAGGTATGAAGAAATAGGTGCTCTGATTCAGCCCAGACTGGGGGCAGATGTTCCTCATCTCTGTGGTGGCCATAGATTGGTGAGAATACTTAATTCACCTGAAAATCAAAAGCAACCTGCTGCTAATGGGTGATGATTGTAAAGACAAAACACCTTCCTGAGCAAGACAGAGATCTTCAGAGACTGGTGGGGGGCCAAGTTAATTCTGTGGATTTTGGGGCTGACTCTGAATATCCATAGGTGAGTTTGGGGGCTGAATTTGTCCAAGAATGAGACTTCATAGTTTATACTAAAGACGTTTAACCCTAAAGGCTTTCTCATTAGTCAGCCTGCCCACTTGGATACTGGGAATATCTTGTTTAGACAATAGCAGGGTCAAAGCTGAAATGTAATGCTGTACTTAAATGAAAGTCAGAGAAAAATTGGCCAGAGTGCAAATGCTCGTTTGTCATATCCCTTGGAAATATCCTTTAATTGTTTTCGTATTTAAATGCCCAGAATCAGCCATAGTAAATGTCACAGTGCCGAGAGATTTCCAAAAACAAAGCAGCGCTCTGAGGCGAGTGCTGAGTTATTGCCGGTTCCCGACGTCTCTGCAGACCCACGAAAGGGCAAGGAGCAGCAGGAGGACAAATCCATCACGCCTGGCTATGATGTCCCAGAGTTAAAAATGAGCTGTGTTTGTGTGTGGGGACTCGGGCAATGAAGGTGTGCTGGTTGGGTTTGGGGAGGTGGCTCAAGTAGGCAGGTGGTGCCACCAAGCACCGACTCCTCCTTTCCAATTGGTTTGGCGGCCTTTTAGTCCTGTTTGTCTTTTAGTACATCCTGGTGTGTATGATTGATCTCTTCTCCCCAAAAACATGACACTGAGGGAAATTATTTTCTCTACAGTGATCTATTCCTGTGCCTTAATGGCAAGCAGTCCTGGCTATCTCCTCCACGCTGTCTCAATCCTTCACTCGCTGCTCGCTTTGCAAATGCTTTGCCCATTTTATCTCCCAGTTTTTGCCTTTAGGGGTTTGTGGAAAAGAAGAGGTGGATTTTTGCTTGTGGGTGTCGTCACTGACTCTTGCTGTATGTTGTAAAATGTTATGTTTTGGCTGCAAGTTGTTTATGGCATCCTGATGTGTAATTAATAAGCCGTTAACCACCGACTGTAGTGAGCATGCTACAGAACTACTAATTTTAGACATACATGCCAATTACAGATCACTAAGCAAGGCTGTTGTTTTCAGGTGAGTTGGAAAATACACATTTGTGATAGTGATGATTCTGTGTCTTGCCACAGAAGCAGCTGTGGCTTCTTTTGGGCAGTAAATACGCTTGGCAGGAGGAGTCAGGGCAACAGGAGGGAGGGGGAGAAAAAAGAGAGAGAGGACAGCAAAACTGGGATGTGAGGAGATCTCATTTGGGATTAGAAACATGTTTTGGAAAAAAAAGGCAGATAACATCAAAATGGGGGAAGATATGAATACAGAAATTGGGGAAATGAGAACAGAGGTGTTTTAAGCAGACAGTTGACATCTTCTCTTTAGAAGCAGTGAATTAAGACCAAGATTTCTCAGTCTTGTTAGTTCTCTGCCATGAGCAATCCCTCTCATTTTCCACTGCTGTCCAGGCATCATAGCCCGCTTGTGCTCTCAGTAAACTGGTCAGTTCAAGTGATGCAGGGCTGTCCACAGGATATGCCTGGCTATTGATCCAACAGCAAAGGGTGGCTTTAGGCATTTGATTTGAGAACAAGAGGAAAACTCTTGACCTGCACTTTCATGGGTAGCAATTCAAGACTCTGAAACTAGGCAAAACCAGAAACAGAGAAATAAAAATATTTAGTAGATTTGGATGTAATCATGCATTTAGGTCCAAGACACCAGCATCACTCAGTGTCTGAGGTGAATTTAGGAATGAACGTGCAGCCACAGCTGAGAGTGCAGATGGGTGCAACCTCAGCCTCTCCCAGTGCAGAAGCAGAAATACCTGGGAGCAATAAGTACTGCTGACACGTGGGATTTTCTGGTGGTTCAGCCACTGGATTGTTTGCAGTTCTTACTCTGTGCAGCTACTTCAGCTGTTCATTTCTCTTAGCACTCAGCTGAGCTCTTAGCACCCTGACCTTTTGAGAGCTCTGCACAGGGTACTGCAAAGAGAAAGCTGTGTTGTCATCTCTGAGGTTCTACAGAAGGTGTTAGCGTGGCTGTGTCTTTGCTCCTGCCCAGCTGAACCCATGCAATGGCATTACCAGTCCCGCTGTGAGGAGCAGCAGACAGACATGCCCATGAGGAATGCAGCATGCATGCATCTGGGGCAGTTGAAATCTGTGCAGTAAAGAAGGCAGAGAGCACTGTGGTGAGTCAGGGCTCAGAGTGTGTCAATTAAGAGAATACTATTTAATGAGTCTGGCCTGCTTCGTCAGTGTGAGTGTGTAATTACAGGATGAAAACTAAAGAATATGAATTAAAAAAATCACAGGCTGACTGTAATTCTGGCATCCCATTGCTCTCAAGTCCATGACTTTGGAGCCTTAGCATTTAAAGGTTGTCTCCCATGTGTATTGCTTCCAGGTGAATGTGGGGCCAAGTGCTGTTCAACTGTATGTATATATGTTCTGCATGTATGGGAAACTGTATGTAGCATGGCACATTGTATTGAGAGGAGTCCAGGTCAGCATGTGGCAGCTGAGTTTCCTGTGTTATCTGCACCTTGAAGCTTTTCCTTGTATTTAGTGAGAAAATTTCCATGAAACAAAACAAACCTTTCAAGCAATTGCAAATATTTTTAGTATATGCTAAGTAAGTGGAGATACATGTCATGAAGCAAACAGTAAATCCAAATAAATGAAGGAGTGAATGTCGAGAGATCTTAGACTCAGTATAGCATTCCTATGGCATCACTCCTGAGAAACCTGAAAAAAGGTTCATCTTTTATGAGCCTTCAGTTCAACTTTGGGGATTCCTTTGTAGCAGCTTCTTCAGAAAGCCTGCTCTAATTAGTTTATTTCTCCCTCCTGTATTCTGCAGATACAGTATGTGATAAATATATTTTCATGCTGTTAAGCATTATAACACAGCATTTCTAATCTAATTGCCAATAAGGAATCTCAGAATTGTACATTTAGGTCTCCCAAGCGTAGGGCATAACTATAATTTACAGAGGCACCAGCAATACCCCTGGCTCGCTGCTGATTGGCATGCCACTTAATGATGCTGTTTATAAGACAATTTTCTAATCAGCTGCATGAACACTCATCAGGAGCTTGCTTCTTGATTTAAAGGAGAGCTGGAGAGAAAGACAGGGGTTGTTTTGCTTATAAAAACAAACCAGGTTAAAAAGCAAGTTAGAGAGAGGAATATCAGCTTTGGGGTATTTTTTTCCATTTTATGAGGCATTGATACAGTGAAAAAAAGGGAAACACAAATGTGGAAAGCATTGGTGTCATGAATCTGGATTGTGCTTTTAAAAGTTCAGTGTAGAATTAAAAGCTTTGGCATGAAGGAGTCAGTGTTCTCCAGGCTATTTCCTTTGTGCATTTTGAAAACTGGATGATGATAGCTTAAACATTAACAGTCTAGGTTTTAACAGGTGTTACATTTCCAATCATTTTTAATAATAATTATGTGATATTGTCTATAGTCTGTTGGGTCTAGTCAGTTGAAGCTGAGGCACAGTCAGTTCTCCATTCATTTCACATGCCAAGTTTTAGTTTTCAGCCCAATAAATTTAGCCAACCCTCTTTTCCACTCAGAGAATAATTGCCTTCTTCCTATCTTTATTTTGTTCAGTAAGAGACAGAATGGCTTTAATTTTAAAAATGCTATCTAAAGCACATGTAAGCCGAGTCAAGTGTGCCTGGCAGGGAAACAATTTATTGTATGATTTAAGAGGTTTTAACAAAATGAGCTTCAGTTGACCTGCACGGTTTATGAATAGTTTTGGTACACACAAACAAAGTACCTTTTTCAAATTTATCCCCAAGTAATCATTGTAAAACCTTTGTAAACAATCCTTGTCATGCTGTATTCTGTATCTCCAATGTATGTTGAAGAATTCATGTTTTATGAAAATATTAGAGCTTAATAGCGAGCTTGTGGAATCAATGGGAGAATTAGACATGGAATTTAATATTAGTATGTTAATCTGGAGTGCCTCTGTCCCTTCCTTACTAAGGGTAACTTAAGCCCTCAGTTCATCAGAAGATTTAGGCATTCATGCATTTTCATGCATGTTACTAATTCCTTTGAATGTAAAGGTGTCCTTGGGTGGGTAAAGTTAAACATGTGCAGAAGTTCCCTTTTCTAGCTCTGCACATTTCTGATGTGCTGCTCTTTGACTGTAGTAATTTACATGAATTCCCCCTGATTTTAGTGGTGGATGCCTGGGCAAAATATGAAGACATGGTAAGACAAATGACTTTGAAACATGTCTCACATCTGGCTTCTTTACCTCCAGTTCAACAGATGTGGTTTCCTACCAGTCCAGCTGTCAGGTCCATGTATCAAGTGGATTTTTCATATGAGAATTCTGGGGAAAAGGGTTCTGGATACCTACCAGAATTTTTAAACAATCATAAAGTTTTCATAAATAGCCAAAAGCATTAGAATATGGTACATGTCTGCCTAGTTGTAAGAGAACAAAACATTCTGGGTAGAATGAATCAACCACAGTGGATTTGAATTTATTTATTTTTTATATAATGATGCAAATTGGCCACACTTTTGTCTCCCTCTGCCATATGTAAAGCAAGATTTTCAATCCACATTAAAACCACGTATGGAGCCAATGCAAGGCACTCATTAGGGAACAGGGAACATTTTCCATATCATGTTATGGCCTAGAATGTATGAAGTACTAACATCAACATAAATCTTCTTGTACTAGAATAATTAAGTATTGTTCCTTTTTTATTTTAAAATATGAAGGGGAGTTGTGTTTACCTTTTAACATTCCAAAAGCCTGCAAACTGGTTTTTGGCAAGTGCAAATCAACAAATGCTGGCAATACCCTGAAAGACAGCTTTCTGTTGTGAGCTGCTGTGGAGATTTATATTGCTCATTTGCAATGTAAGGAGGAAGGTTTGTTGGTTATGCACAGCTTGTGCATGCCACTTTGTCTTTGCTGCTGCCTTTTGTCATCCTCTGTGTCTGTGTTAGCATAGCTCTGGACCATTTGAGGCTTGTCCTGGATTTTTGGGAGCTCTTCTGCTGGTGATTAATTTTACATCCCAACTACCTCAAGTTTTTGGAAGTGAATTTTTAGATGAGCTTGTGTTCCTTGTAATGCCATAAGTAATGTCCCAGCTGAAATAATCTCCGAATAATTTCCTCACTGTTGTGAGATTCACTTTTTCCCGTTTATGCCATTCTCTAATTTCCCAGAGCAATGATTCCACACATACTTGTCAGTCTTGGTTTTGTACCCAGGTTTCCTGAAAATCTCTGCCAAATTTGTGCTCTACCTGCTCCGATGCCATTTTCAACAAATGCTTTGGAAGTTACAGGTGAGGAAGACCCAACAAACCCACAAACAAACAAAACACAAACCAAAAACCTTAAATTGTTCTCATGGCACAGCCCCAGTTGCTGCCTCGGTGGGTGGCACAGCCAGCTGGGGTAATTGGCTGCAACGAGGAGGTGACTTCTGGAGTTACAGCTGAAAGCCAATACCGTGGAATGATTCCTGGTTTTAGATAAATGCATATTCTTCATGTGTTAGAGACTGCATCTGGATTGTCATCTTCAGCAATGGCACTGTGGAAAGACAAGTCATTGGTTAACATACAGTGCCATCTACAGAATAGGTTTTGCAACCTGCACTTCATACATTGTATGGGGGATTTTGTTGGAATTTCTGTGTTGGGTTTTTTTTTTCCTTTTTTTTGTCACCGTCCAGTGTAGGAGAAGTTTTTGTCAGATGTCTGAGGATGAGTGTTCAAGAGCCCTGGAGCTTGGCTGAGCTCTGGCTGAAGCGCTGGGGTGCAGTTCCTGATCTCCCGACTGCGGCTTGGGAAGTCCATTTGTCACCCAGGGTACCCAAAGAGGAGGTAGCTGGTGTGCTCACCTGCTTCAGCTGTAATCTGCAGTGTCCATGGGCCAGCCTTCATCAATAGCACCCACTGCTACTTTCTAAATTGTTTGGGCTTGTTTGGTTGATTAATTATTGTTTTAAATACAACTATTTGTGGAAATGCTGTGACTGCAGCTAACTTTCCTAGCATTCACATGACCTGCTGCAGTGGTCTGATGGGGACAGTGAGGTGGGAAAAGGGAGGGGAGGGACCAGAGAGGAAAAAGCCCCTCTGGGATCCTGTTGTGAAGATGAAGGATGCTGAGGCACCTTGTGCTGGCCTCTCTGTTAGGAGGCATCTCAGATGTGGGGAGAAGGGCAGTGGGTCCTCCTGGTTTGTCACCCAAGCACATGTTAAGCAGTGGTTCTGTGCTTACACAGATCACTGGTAGGATCTGCGTTGCAGGGAGAGTTGGATTTAACCCCCAAAATCTTTAGAGTGCTCTTCAGACATGTTAATTTTGGTGCAGAAAGCTGGATGTTATAATATTTTTAAAAAAAATATGGAAAGGCTGAAAGGACACAAAAATACCACTCCTTCCACTCTCAGGAATCCATTATTTATGTAATATGGCAAATTAAGTTATTGTAGTCACTGCGCAACAAACTACTGTCTGTCCTCCTTTGCCTAGCTTCTGAACACTGGGAGTTATCTGACCTTTTGGCTGTCACTAGCTCAGGAGCCACTGCTTGGCATCTTCAAATTAGTGGGGTTGAAAACCAGAAATGGGAAGGGAGGGCTGAGAATGAATTCTGACATCCAGAGCAGAGACAAAATAATTTTCTGGCAGATGATGTCGCAGAGGTGAAGAGGGATAGTCTTTGGGTTTTGTTTTTTCTGGGGACTTTTGTATAGTTACATGTGAAATCCAATGTATTTAAAGGAGCAGCAGAGATGGACAGAGGAGCTGAGTGTCTGAGACAGCTGAAGTTGTGTGTTAAATAGAGTTTATGAGACTGGTCTGCCATTTCTCACCTGCACTGTCGCAGTCAGTACATGTGACTGGGTAGGTGAGTGGGGGTGTATGTAAATAACAATTCCTCTTTATTTAATATACATTAAACCTGAAAAGGGACAGAAATACGAGTTAGCAAAGTGCTGCAAAATGTGAAGTTAATTATGTAGCAGTTATCCTCAACATTTCCATCCTTAAAGTGGTTTTGAACTGCTTAAGTGCAGCAGTTACTGCAGACTGTGATTAGATAAACGGATGCAAATGGTAATTGTGACTGATGAATGATTGATGATGGCTTTATATGTTTATCATTATATACCGTTGTAAACACTTTTTTATTCAGCAGGGATGGAGCCTGGTGGCAAAATGATGATGTATGAAATATGAATTCGAACTGTAGTGCTTTAGAGTGTAGAGGGCCAATATTGTAGGCTGGGCTAACCACAGAGCTGCTACCTGAGGAACTGGTGGGCTTTGCCATGGATATCATCTGGCTGGGCACCAACTGTGTGCCAGCTGATGTTCAGACCTGCAAACAAGTGCAGCTGGGAAGGTGGGTTTGCAGCAGAGAGCCTGAACGTGCAGATGGGGAGGCAGAGCGCTGTGGAATGATGGCTTTTGGTGGGGAAGGCCCACTGATCCACTGCCATTTCTCTTCAGTCTGTTCTTGCTTCTCACGGTTCCTGCCTTTCCTCACAATTTCCCAGTGTCCTGTCTCCTTCCTGCTGCCCTCTGGGTCTGTGAGACATTGGCAGTGCAGTATTTGGCAGAGTGACCGTGTTGCACCCCTGCTGTAGGAGCCACTGGGGACACAACGAGTATGTCTGGATAATTGGGAGTCCATGGGCACAAGGAGACAACCAAGGCTGTCTCTAGAAAAGCAGGGTGGGATAAGAGGTTTGTATAATCTGAATGATGCTATAATTCTATTTGGTTTGTCACCTGCCATTTGCTATTAATCACAGTAACAACATTTGGTAGTTAGATTAATTGAAAGGGATTTTTATTGCAGCAGCTTGAGTTTAATATCAGCACTTTGTGTATCATACAATGCAAAAGGTAACTTGTGGTAATTAAATTACAGGCTAAATCTTCATCGCACATAAATTATTCTTTTCACTGAGCAAAAAAAATAAGCAGGATATTGCCAAAGAAAAGGCCCAGATCATTAGCAGGCTGTACTCCCCCCTCTGTTCACTTCACTTGCAGTGCTCAGATCTGTCTGTTACTTTTCCCGTGGTGTTGTAGAACTGACAATGAACTCGCTGTCTCCTCTGCCTTGTGCCTGCCCCTGGGCTTGTGTAAAAGAAGGGAATTAGGTTGTGTTTTGTTGACCTTTTCGAGGCGAGGGAAATGGTAGTGCTGTTTCCTTGCACATCAGGCTGCTGTCTGGGTTAACCTTTGTGGAGCCCCCTGATGTGATCGCTGCCCTGGCACCAGGACACGCTGTCAGGGAGAACTGAGAAGGGCTCAAGCGGAGGTGCCACACGAAACAGCCCAAGCTAAAGACACTTCCCTGCTGCACTGAAGGAAAGGTGTTCTCTGTGTGTTTAACTACTTAGCAGGTCTGCGAGCCCTGTAATTTGCTTAGCCAAACAGAACTTCAAAACAGATGGTTTCTAAATTTGGGGAAAATAACCATTACGGTATTTTTCTCCCTGTGCAGGCTGCAGTTATGCTTTAGTACTGAAATTATTTGAAAATTAAACCGGAAAATAAAATGTGGATCTTTACCAACTGAATACTAATTTCAGGAACATACAATTTTTAGTATGTATTAGGTTTTCATCTGCACATTTAGCCTAAGATTTGTTTATGCTCTGATTTAGTGTTTCTTGCTGCTTACTTGCATAAACACTACCAAATCAGTCAGCTGCAGTCACCAGCATATTTAGCTCCCAGCTGCACTGGCTCCTGAAAGGAAGAATGACAAGTTTCCTCCTTTGCAGAGGAGGAAGTGGAGGAGCATTAGGAAATAATTCATTGCACTCACATAGCACCTGCCACCAGCCATTTCTACAGGCCCTTGACCAGAATTAAGTGCATTACCTTGTCTGGAAAGCATTTTGGTTGTAAGAAACTGCTTCATTCCCCATCTCTTAACTGAGGAAACTGAGTCACAGAGCATTTTTCTGGTCCAAAGCTGTAACTGAGGCTAATCAAAAGGTAGGAGTCAAGTACCCTGGGCTTTGGAATTATTTTTTTTAAACCTGATAGAAATAAATTAGGACAAAGGACCTAATGGTTTGATATTTGCGGGGGTGTGTGTGTGTATATGTTAATATATTTGTCATATTGTTGCACATATTAGATACACTTTGAAAATACTAAAATTGTATTTAGGAACACTGCCTTTCTCTTAGAACACGTGGTCAGCTTTGGTCATTTGGTATGTGTCCATCCCTGAACGTAAAGAAGGCATGTAAGGGTAAAAATGGAGTTAAATCCAGTTTTCTGAAAAGGCCAGTGTAGTATTTGGTCTCCATTTCAGCAGTCCTTTAACCATTAGATGTCAGTGTGAGAGCACTGGTGTATTCTCAGGTAGCCTTTGAGATAACTCACTGCCCAAGAAAAGAAATTCTCTTGTCTTGGAGATCGCTGGAGGGAATTTTAGGGCTGTGCCTCATTTGATTCAAGTCTTTGCTCCCCAAGAGGCATGCCTTGTGATGGCCAGCCACACTGCATGGCACAGGGCAGAGCTGGGCAGTGCAAATCACTGCCACAGGGTCCTGTGGAACACAGACATTAATGGACTGGGGAAAAACCTCAGCAAACACAGTGATACAGTCTCTTCCTCAAGAAATCCCTAAGCTATAGGTCCTTCGAGGAAGGGTATGCTGAGGGAAATACTGCTCCATATTGCCCTGTCTTTTCAGTTCTTTCCTAAAGGCCTCTTATGGAGCTTTGCCTGGGGCTCCTGCATCAGTGTCCTACTGAGATAAATCCTTGAGGGGTGACAACAGTGGCTGCTTTTGTGCTCTTTTCACCCTTAGTCTGCAGCTCTTTTTCCTCCTGAGAGCACTGTTACCTTCTCCCTTTTGGCCCCCTCTCCAAGCTGTTTTGTCCTCTGTCCAGATTGGAGACTCATCTTTTCAGTTTAAATTATCCTTTCTCGGACAGAGGACTAGAACTCTACGCCCTTCTTCAGAAAGCATTCCCTTGTACAACATACCCCCTGGCCCGTGGCAATAATCTGTGTTTATCTCTGCGGAAAACATCTAACCTGCCACATGTTTTTTACCATCTCGAGGCTATTTCTGCTCGTGCAGCTGTAAAATACAGCCTTCAATTGCTTGCTGAATTGTCAAACTCAGCTGGCAATTGAGAGTCTGCCTCGGCATTTTAATGGGCTTTGGCTACAGAGGTTTCCAGAGAAGGACTTGGCTGCTTTCTAGTTGGGGTTTCTAAAGGTGGCATCGTGGATCTGCAGGTGTCAGTGGAAGTGGGTTTGTGGGCCCACAAACAGAGCTGATTTCCCTTCTCACTCTGTCCTGAGTTGTTGGACATCTGGTTGTGTTAAAGGGGTACGATTGCAGCTCCCCTGCTAGGGAGGCTGTGAAGTAAATACACCGGCTACAAGGGTGCTTAAAATCCTGAGCTGTAAGAGTAGGGGGGTATGGCAGTGCAAGCATTTAGCCACCTCATGCCTTAGGCTGCTGATATTTCGTGAAATTCTCTTGTTAAGCTGTGATTGCTGACCACAGATGCATTTATAGCCGCTCACCTGACAGGTGGAAACTCTTCACTGCTTTCCTTAAGCCCTCTTTGAGAGAGAATTAAATAACTGTTCTCTTCAAATTCATCCCATTTGTGTCTTCTCTGGTGCATATAATCTGTGCTGAGATCTTCAAAGAGAGTGCTTTCGAGCAGAACACAGCCACAAAGAAGGCTTTTGTCTAGCTGTGTTGGGTTTGAGTTGTAGTTTTTATGTAAATCAGTTTTAGGACTGAAACTGCAGTTGAGATGTTCCATGAGTGCCTTCTTGGCATGTTGCATCACTGTCTTGAAAGGTAAAACTACATTATAATAGCCACTTGATGGTGCTTTCTAAAGGCTGTAATGTGTCTTTATTTTGCTGCAGATATAGTAGCAGCTGGCAGGAGCATAAGGTTTCAGAATTCTTACCACAGCTATTATAACTCTGTGGCTTTTATGTTACTGCATAGCATTTATATAGAGGGTGATGGGAAAGGAAGAGGAGTGAGATGGATTTGCACTATTTAGTAGCAGGATCCAGCATTGACAGGTTATGTTTTATTCCAGAAGAAATGCCACTTTTGGGGGTTCATCTGATGTCATAATTTGCAGCTTGTTTGGTCACCCTTGTGATTGTTAGCCTGTTGTGTTATAACCAAAAGTTCAAGAACCTATTTGTCTTGACCTTTCTTGTCATGACTTTACGGCTAAATCTGTAAAATATTTTCAATTCAAATTTAAAAGGTAATTGAATTTCTGGAGGAAGCAAAATGTGTGATTTCCACATCTTTCTAAACGATCCTGGTATTTTAGCACCTTGCCCCCAAGGAGCATTAGGTGGATGATATCCTTCACATCCGTGTACCTATCCATCACCATGCAAAGGGAACCTTCTGTCTTCAGCCTGATGTTTCATTCAGATGCTTTGACTAAAGCATTACTGAGATAATGTAGGAAGTAATTAAGTAATATCCAGCGAAGGGTTGTGAATTCTGCCCATAAAAAGAGAAGTATTATGGATATTAGTTTTGTGCCCTTTTTTTGCCTTGGGTCTGGAACCTCTGCAGCCTCTGGTTCTCCACAAGAAAAGACAAAAAGGAAAGGAAGAAAACCCCAAATGGCCTCTTGTGAATGGAGGGCTATCTTTAAGTGTAGACAGGACTTATACATATATGTAACATGGGATATATGAGGTGGTGAATTCAGACTGTATTATATAATAATAATATACTTTCAGGGAATTAATGTTTTGTTTTGTAGTAGCTTAGACCTTTTTTCTCTGCTTGCAGCACCTAACTCTGGCAGAAAGCTTATTCACCAAAACTAAGCCTCTGAGGGTAAATACCTGGTCACAGACTCAGAGAAAAGACTTCCAGGATGAAGTCCAACCTTGGACTGAATACCACCATGCCCGCTAAACTATCACAAAGTGCCACAGCTACTCTTTTTTTTTTTTATTAACACTTCCAGGGATGGTGACTCTACCACAGCTCCCAGGTGACAAGTAGAGTGGTGGCTGACCTAGAGCAGATACAGCCCAAAAGTGGTGCTGATGGTGAAACTTTTCCTTTAGGCAGTATTATTTTGTGTTGCATGAGTAACACCATCCTCATCCCATATTTGCTTGTTCTTTATGCTTCTGGTAGCCTAAATTACACTGTCTCTGCACCATTTAGGTATAACCACATATTGGAAGAGAAATGGCCCATGACTGGAAAGTTGTGAATGTGAATGGTTCAGCCTAATGTCCTGGGCCTCACAGAAAAGTTGGGGATCCTCTGTGGCAAACAAAGGCAGTGCTGTTCTCAGCAGAACAGTGAAAAGGCTTGGATTTCAGGAATCAGGTTGCCCCTGTTGGAAAAGTGCTATGTAAAGAGTGACCTACCATAAATGATTTTTCCTGTGTGATAAATTGAAAAGAGATTGATTGGAAGAGATGATGCAAAGGTCCCTGCCCCCTCATCAGCGGCTCAGCTAACGTAGAGTACCAGCAGGAAATTTCCAGGCTGCTGATTGTATTGCTTCAGAAGAAGGAAAATCATCCCATTGCTTGAAAATGCAGTGGTTTGTCTTGGAAAGAAAAATGCACTGAATTATGGTACTTAGTATTTCTGACCTTCTGCCTTGCCATATCAAGGTTCACTAGAGCTCGTAGAGGCTCGTTCAAATATGGAGCTTTTGCCATAGCCTGGAGATGACATTTTAGTCTCCACTGTCACTCATCTGGCTAGGAATGGCAATCACAGTGATAATTACACGGACACTCCAGAGAGGCAGAGGCAAAACAGACTCTGCTCCAGAGAGAATTTGTTTCTTGAACAGCTGAAAGCAACAGATCAAATCCTCTTGTGTCTTAACTGATGCAGGTCTCCTGATGCTATCATATGACATTTTGTATCAAAGCAAAACTTATTATTAGTAGAATTGTATTGCCTTGCGTGTTTCAGTTTTGGAACACGTGCATATTTATTATTTTGTGTGCTCTCGAAAGACTTAGCAATTAGTTATTACAGTCAGATAATTACTAAATATATCCTGTCCTTCTGGAACTTAGATGAAATAGAGACATGGGAGCCAGCAGGGACTACTCAGCAAAGCTGGTCAGTGCTAAATCGAAAGCTGCTGAGAAGGTGCCGCTTTCTGCAGTGAATAATTTCACTTTGGAGCACCTTGGGGTGAGCTGGTGTCAAGTTTTGTTCAGCTCTGGCTGTGTGTGACTGCACTGTATTCCTTCAAAGGGAATGCCTGGACAGCAGCATGTAATCCTGCCTCACTGCTTTGTCCTTGGTTGCAAATAATATAATATAATAAATATGATCTAATATTAACATACAGCATGCCATGTCCATGGCTAGAGTGCCCCTGATGTGAGAACAGTGGAAGATCCCAATGGTGGATAATTTATTTAAGTAAAGGAGCAGTCTGTAGTTCAAATAAAAAAGGCACAAGCACTTCTTGGAGGTTTTGGGTTTCCATGACTGTAGTCAGTCATTAGTGGTTGGAATGTTTCCCTGGGGAAATACTCCAGCTGTGTCAGAGCTGCTGAGACTGGTGGGGTGTTGGTGGTACCTTTGAATTTGGAGGGGAATTCACCAAAATTACAAACAAAGAAACAGGGGTTTCTGGTGAGATTGGTGTGCCTTTACCCATAGTTACTCCTGGTTTAAGGCTTGTTTGTGTCCCAAACCATTTGTAGAGAATGTGACCAGCTCTTGGCTGGCTGTGTGTTTTTAAACTCTAAAGGAATACATGCATGTGCAAACATAGGTGCAGTGAAATGTTGCCTATTAAAAACTCAGCTCATAAAAATCTGTTCTAAAAGTAATAGGCAATCAGCATCTTCTTGCATAGAGGAAAATCAATTTAAAAAGAAGCAACTCTGAATATAATTAAGTGTCGTAACTCGGGTTTATGTGTGTTTAATAGGTACAATAATACCTACTGTATCTCACAGGAGTCTTTGGAAATTTAATTAATTAGTATTTATAAAAGCACACTGAAATGCTAACGTGAGAATAAACTCCAAGTGCACTATATTGTTGCTATTGTTTTATGCAGAATTTTGAGAAAAACCTAGTACTTCAGAGACCCAGAATTTCTTTCAGCATTCCATCATAATTTCATGTTTGCATAAAGTTAGTTTTTTGCTGGGTTTATAATATTTTCCACCTCCTAGAATCAACACTTAAGGCTGTTGTTTGCCTAAACCCCAAAATATGTATCTAAAACCAATTTTTAATGTTAGGTAAATACCATTTCTTTCCCAAGCCTTGTTTGTTTTTCTTTCCTTCAGAAGCAGGAGGCAGAAGTGCTTCAATAACTTCGAGCCAGTCTCAGTGACAGTATTACCATAACTCATACTGTGCAGTGAGAGTGGCATTCAGGGCAAAGTAACTAGTGGGAAAACTGCTCAAAGTGCTGTGGTAGGTCTCAGTACTTTATATTTCCTCATTACAGCCTGTTGTTTTTCAAAGGGAAGTCTTGCAGGGAAAATAAGCAAACCAAGCACTGCAGAGCCTCAGTCTGCAGATTTGGGGAGTGAGAGGGGTCTCCATAAGGGATGACATCACGCCTGCTTCATTAACTGCTTTAAAGATGAACTTTTGATTAGTTCTGTAATGAGACCACACCTTCAGTTAATGGGACAATCTGAGCCCTTTCTCTCTGTGTGTAGGGGAGAGGGGCAGAGATGTCAGACGGGCTGGCCTAGAAGCAGGAGAGTATATTTTTGCTTGTGCTGGGGAGATGCTCATTTTAATTTGGGTTCTCATTTGTGGCAAAATAGTTTTGGACCCAGGGAATCCTTTCTAAGCTATCTAAATCAATATGCTTTTTTCCCCTTGTTACAGCCACATTGGAAAAAAAAAGCAGTATCTAGATTAGGTGGTGTTGCAGGCTTTTGTTTCTGAGTTAAATCAGCCTGACTTGTTTTGTTCCTCTTTGGTTTTAAACTGACATCTCCACCTTTTAATCTGGTTTTATTGTGATTGCAGCCACACAGATAGTTTCATGTACATATCTTGAAAGATATAACTCCTTTAGTTAATAATAATATTGACAATTAATTTGTGCCTGTGCTCTGAAGCAGCAGGAAGGACTTAGAGCCAGAATTAGCCAGCTGAAGGCATGGGAATTGCTGGTGCCACCTCAGGGAAAGCTCTAATAGTTATGAGTTATGGAGTACCCTTCACTTTTAAGCAGCACTGTCTTCAACACTGGGTTTTCCCCATGCCTCTCTTTGAGTTGTGAAGTGGAGAACACAGGCTTTGTTACGTACAAAGTGTTTAGCAACATAAAAAGTCATAAAAGTCTGTGATTTTCATGATCTGATCTCAGCATGAGTATCTGATGTCATGAGTGTTCACTGCCTGTGTACTGGATAGTTGTTGCAATATTCAATCTGGTATTTGACCCCCTAAGAAAAAAGACCTTGTTATTATACTCCATTAAAGTTTTTGATTACATTTTAGATAAGAAACATCATAGTCTGGCAGGTGGGGAATTGTGCTAGGAATCACTAGAGGGGCATTTTCTCAGCTTGTGCTGGGCCTCTCCAAGCATACATGTCTGTGCTTCATTTTCCCCAGCTCAGAGACAGGAGGAATGTCACTGACCATGCCTTAAGTGCTGGGAGAGGAACATTTCTTTGTGACAGCTAATGCTGCCCCCGTTACCCTGCCTGGGTGGCTCTGTGTGCTGGGTACCTGTGGCAGAGGGATGTGCTCCTGGTTGGTTTGCTGCTTCTCCCATCTTCTCACTCTCCTGCTTCCTTTGATTGGTTTGTTGGGGTTTTTTTGAGGATTGGGACAATGATGTAGTTTTTCTTTGTGCATTCCCAGCACAATGAAGTCTGAAGGCAATGACTGCTGCCGCACTGGTGATTAAAAGTGAATTTGGTAAGTTGATGGGATGGTTATGTTAATAGCCTGTAACGGGATGGTTATTATGTTAATAGCCTGTAAATCCCTCCTGCACTGCACTGGATCATTCTTAACTTGTTGAATTCTTGTACTTGTGACATTTTGATCTTGGAGGTTTTTTTCTCTGTGTAGAATGGAAAAGTTGATTTTTAAGCAAGCTGGAATACTTGGAGAGAAAACGCAGTAGTCATCGTTCAGTTTATGAAGGGCATTGACTCCATGGGCCACACAAAGCTGCTCTTAGGTATTTGCTTCTGTGTTTGTGTTGTTAAATTTACAGGCTCTTTTGCCTCCTGAAATGGAATTCTTTAAGATCTTGTAATCAAACAACTAACTTGTTCTTTATTTAAACTACAGGCTTCTCATGGGCTGTACTTCTCATTCTATATAATTTAAATCCATTGGGGGGGAGGGGAAATTGTCACTGAATATTTTAGGTTGTAATTTGGGCTTTGGAAGTAGAGGAAAGAGTGTTTCCGTTCGCTCTGTTTGCACAAGTACTTGTATAATGACTTTAAAAGGCCTCAGTTCTCCTCAGATTTAAGAGCAGTGCTGCTGAAAGGCTCTTGCCTAGGGATTGGGATATTAGGAATGCACTTGTAGAAGGGAGAATATTGAGCCCACGAGGTCTCTGGGCAGTAAAACTCTACAGACCATCAGCAGTGAGGGCTGAGCACAGCCTGAGGTGTCTCAAAGAGGGATCTGAGCAGGGCTGCTGGGCAGGTACAGGTTGTGCCTCTCTCTCTGGTCTCTGCTGCTCTTCCCTGGGTCTTTAAAATTCCTGCGAGGCCCCCAGGTTTTCCTGAGGTGAAATGGCCTATAAATATCTCAGACTCTCTGAAGATATGTTGTCTTGTGCCAGTCAAAAGGATAAAGACATACTATCCTTACTACCAACAATAGTTGGAGAGGTGCCAGCGAGGAGCCAATTTAGAGAAATTATTGCAGCGAGATAGATCCCTCCATAATTGATATTTGATATGGACAGATTTATGGAGGTAGCTGTTACAATCCCATTAAATACTTAGCTGAAGCACTTAGCAGTGTCACTTTTATTAGCACAGTTTTGCACACTCATCCCATGGTAATTTGAGCTGTGTGTTTCTTATCCTCTCTGTGACTTCCTGCATTGCAGAAAGACACCTTTAAAACTCCCGTCATCTTCCTTTAGACTCGTGACAGGCAGATTGTGTTGACGTGGTCTTCACACAGGATCAAGCACCTTTTTCTTGTCCTGCCTTTGGCAGTGCTGCCCCTTTCCATCTGGACATATCTGCTGGTTTATTTTTTCCTCACTTCATGCCAGAAACATACTGCACATCTAATATATTGTGCTCAAAAAAGGCGAATTTGCTTTTTTAATACGAGCTCTTATCTCTCACCAAGCATAGATCTACAAATACTGTACTATGTCCCCCACAGCTATTCTCTGTTTAGAGATTCTTCATCATGTGTCGGACAGATGGCACAATCAGTGGGTTGTATCAGAGCATTAAAAAAAGAAATTCTTTCTCGCTGCTTCTACCCAGACTGTTTTCAATTCAGTGAGAGGCAACAGCTGTAACACAATCTTTCAATGACAATTCTGAACGTGGTGGCAGGGAGGGTGTTGTTTCATTTGAAAGTCAAAAAATATGTGGGGAAATTGTCATTTAAAAAGAAACATAAAGGGCTTTAACAGAGCTTTGGAGGTTGCAAGGTTAAGAGCCTGACTTTTCAGAGCTGTTTGTTCTCCTGGCTGTCTCAGATCACAGGTGGGTCTCCATTTGCTGACACTTACACAAACAATACAGCTCTGGTTTTCCTTCTGTCAAACACTTCTCGAGACTGCTCCATCTCCTGTTGTTTTATAAGGTATCTGGTGCTTACAGAAGCCTTGCCAAAGCATCATACACTTGTATTCTTAGTGAGCATGGTAGAAAAAGTAGCATTAATAATCTAGAGTTTCTGTATTGGGCATCAGTTGTGCTTGACCATTACCAGTTTTGCAGGCGTGAAATTTGGTTTGAGGGTCAAAGAACCTGAAATTTTTGATAACTGTTAAATTTTGTATAAAAAAAGAATAGATCTTATGTTTTAGTCCTCATCCTGCACAAGCCCTAGTAATCTTCTCCTTGTATGCTTTGTTCTTCCCACCCTTGTCACTCCTTCCCCCGAGGGAAGTGGTCCTGGTGCAGCTCCTCTCGTGGGTCCCACTTCCCTGGAGGCAGAAAGGCAGTCAGCAAGGGAAGCAGCCACAAGGTGCCAATATGTGGAGGGTGGTGAGTGTGGTCTTGGCAAAAGGCTGAAGGAAGGATGAGCATCACTGCAGAGCTGGCGAGGAACTGTGCTGTGGAGGTGGGGTGGGAGGAGGGAATTTGGTGGCCTTTGGAGTTCCGGGTGAGTGGTCATGGAAGGGCCCAGCCTGCTGCTCATACTCCCCTCACTCCTGGGGAGAAAGCCTGACATGAGAATTCTAGAAGAAGCATCATGGGTTTTTGTGTCTCCAGCTGTGTGTCTTATAGGGAGGAGATACATCTTTTTTCTTACTTGTGTCATTATCCACTTTCATAGAATCACTGAATCATTTCGGTTGGAAAAGATCTTTAACATCATGGAGTCCAGCCATAAACCTCACACTGCCAAGTCCACAGCTAAACCCTGCTCCTAAGTGCCACATTGAAATGTCCTTTAAATACTGAATCTTGGCTGTTGTACTTATTCTTCGTATATAAATACGAGTCATATTTCTCCTGTAAGAACTTTTTCATATCCCTTCAACATTCGTGTTCCCTGGTTATATCACTGCAGTCAAACTGCTCATGTAGTGCTGCTTTAGGTGCTTTTATTCCCAGAAACTGCAGCTTTTAAAGCTAATCTTGTATCTCTGCCCAGGTAAACTCAAGCTTAAGAAGGCGCTCTCATCTAATGTGAGGAATTCCATGAGAGTAACTGTATCAGAATTCATATTCTATTTAAATCTGAATCATTTTTTTCACATTAGCAAGTTGTAAAAGAAAGGAAGTTTTTAATTCAGTCTTTGAGCAGGGGGAAGATGAGAACACAGACCAGAAACAGACATTCTTCCCCTGATGTTGTTGCAATATCCAGTTCTCTCTCTGGCACTGCGTGGGAGGCAGTTTGGATTGTGGGACAGACTTGATATTTCTGCTAAACGATCAGCACTGAAACGGCTGTGCTGGTATTTAATTGTCACCTTTTGGATCCGATAGTTTAGCGAGTCACTGTGACTGATGAGGTGCCTGGTGCCTCTCAGAGCCGATCGGGGAGCATTTGCTCTGTGTCCCTTTGTGCCCTTTTTTGGGGCTGTGTTCATAACTGCGGTGACTGCAGAGGGCAGCGAGGAGAAGGAAGGGATTGTGCAGCTGGGAATGCGTCCTGGCAAAGGCACAAATCCCTGCCAGAGGTTCTTCACCCAGGTTTTGACCACAGAAGTGTACAACCACCTGCATAGTGCTGTGGTGGGCTGGGGAGCTCATCCTGTAGCTCAGTGAGAGGTGGCACTTCAGGTCACTGCGAGGGACACCAGCCAGCAGTTTGACAACTCAATGTTCATTGCACTGTCCTGTTTCTACCCATAATACTATCATTTTCCCAAGTAATGATTATTGCCCTCCTGGGCAGTTGGTTAACTCTCCGTAAAATTCTGCTACATCAGAAGCAGGGGGACTTGCCCTTTTCCAACATGTTCAGCAACATTGACACCATTTCTTGTTGGTCTGTGCATTTTATGATCATCCTTCCCCCATGACCACGTGAAGCAGAGAAACAGCTGGCCAGCTGCAGAAGTGCCTGTGCAACCAGAGAAGGTTGGGAAAAGGCGGGTAGGGAGTCTGGCTGAGAATTGCTTGCCAGCTTTGCTGCAGAATTATGATTAAAATGTTTCATTGAGAGTTAAATATATGTGCATGTGAGGGTCAGCAAAACAGCTTGGGCTGCCTTCTGTTTCCTTCTCTGTTTGTTTCACATACAATTTCTCAAAAGTCACATTTACTGTAATAACTCTCCTTTCATCTGTATGATATTACTCTGCCTTTTAACTCTTCCTTTTGGACGTTAGATGAGCTCCGAGTGCAACACCAGAGTTGGGGGTTTGATTTAAGTTCTTCCTTTCCTTTCCTTAACACTGATCTCACATCCTTCCTTGTGGACTTGTCCTGCGTGAGAGAGTGAACAACCTGAAATGACAGTTCCACTGGAGAAACCTGCAACTCCTACTGCAGGACAAACCAAGGGGCTCTCTGGGAACTGAGGTCACTCTTTTTATTAAGAGTCTATCAATATCCAGCTCATAAACCATCAGTAGCTGTTTGGAGGAATGTAAATCAGCAGCTGTAGTTTATGTTACTCAAAATATTGCAAGCTGCTTTTGACAGTATTTTAGACATTTTTATGGTGTGTGTATAATCAGATGGAATACCATTCCAGCCTTGCCTTCACAGCAAGGGATCCAGGGATCCATCCATACATCCCTACATAGTCCATTGCAGACAGTTTTGATGTAGGTACTCCAGACTTACAAAAGTTATTGCATATCTCTCCAAATATAACTGGGCAAATATGTAGGGAACATAACATTTACAAGGGGAGAGGGGGCGAGGGATTAAGGGATAAATTGTGTGTCCACAGTAGCGCTGTTAGGAAAATGTAGATACCCGTGCTGTGATTCATCTTGCCAAACATGGTACTTCTGCAGCTAGGCTATTCACAGTTGCTCCTTTTATGCTCAGAAGATGAGTGGGCAGTTTGAAAGTATCATTTATTTGATTTACTTCGTATGTTTAGCTTAAGATGAGTTACACCCCCTATACAGTTACAGCCTTAGGGCATTGTAGGTGTTTGCATTTACTCAGGTGATTCTCACTGCCATTTCCTCTCCTGAGAGAGGTATTTTTCAGAAGGAGAAGTACTTTATGAATGGCCATCGTTCTTGTTTCTTTGTGTTTTCAGAGAATTTTCATGGTGGATGCAAATGTGCATGTTTGTAAATCCTTACTTTTATTTAGAGATTTTTCCTCTCCTACATACAAGGTCAAAATGCTTCCTCCTCTTGTCCTCTGCAGAATTTGAGACTGGCTGTGGAGGGAAAGGATGCCATCTCACACCTCAGATGATCTCTAAAGATGACCACTGCTGTGCTGACAAATACCTCCTTAATGTTTTCTTAATGCAAATGACTTCTTTTCTGAAGTGGTTTATTAATAATTGGTGCAACTCAGAAAACTGAAAAATGAATGCTCTTGTGGCATTTTCCAACTAACCAAGATATAGCACTTGCCTTTCTACATTTTTTTTCTGCCTCTAAATTAGAACACATCATCAAGAGCCTTAATAATAAATTTTAAAGGTCGCTCCTGCAAAAGAAAAAACACCCAGCAAGATAATGTGGACTTCATTCTTCTTAATTTTTTTAATAGAACAGAAGGTCAATTAATTATTCAAGTTTAATAGCAGCCCTGCTCAGACCCTCCTCTGCTCTGAGATCAGCACTCTTTGCTGGTTTGAATAGTTAGTAAAGCTGTCGATCTTTGTCAAATCCATTTCTGAGTTGAGAGGATTTGTTCACCAAAATCTGTGATAGATGTGGGAAAGATAATTATATAATTTCCATGAGAAGTGTGGAGGGGAGTGACTCTTGTTTTTCCCCTCTATTTTAAACTCCCTTTTTGTTGCTTCATTGTCACTTTTCGTCTATGGCAGGTTGTTTTGGTTTGTCTGTTTGTTTTAACCCAGGGCATAATGAGAATGAGCACTAGAACGTGGAGTTAAGAATTAATTTAGTAATCTTGACTGCTAGCACCATCCTGGTTTTCAGCTTTGCTGGAAAACAATGAGCACTACTTGGTGCCCTGCTTCACCTCCTTAGGGAGCTGAGGAATGGTCCTCAAAGGTAAAGGAAAGGAAGGAATTTATTCCCTTTCCCTGAAAGTGAGACTGAGTTAGTGCTTTTGTTATTTAAAACACAAAAGCTGATGGAAAGCTTCGTATCCTGGATGTTATCAAGCTTCTCTCTTTCCAAACTCCCAGGAGTCCTGACAGTGGCAGCTCCTCTCCCTGCTGAGACCAACCTGGGCTCAGGCCTGTTTTGGAAAGACTGCTGCTATAAATTGGAGTGTTTTGGAGGTATTTTGACAGGCGTGGCAGGAGCAGACATTACTATTGTTGTATTCCATCCTCAAGGCACTCAGGAGCCTTGGAAATTTTAGCTTTAGTCATTCAGTTTCCCACTGTTTTTTCAGCAAGAGCAGTAGTTACAGTTTTTATTTTCTGAAGTTAATTGGACCAAAAAGAATCCTCAATTTACTTAGGTGATACAGTGATCCTGATTTCTAGTCAGGACTAGGTGATGTCCTTGTATTCTTCAACATGCAGGGTTTTTTCCTGTTCATTGCATGACTCCTTAGAGTTTGCCTCTTCTTAAATGCTTGTTTGACAAATCTAGGTGCTTAAAATTTCAAGATTCTAGTTTTAAATTAAAATTAAATGCTGTGCCCTAAACCTGTCCTTTCACTAAATCTAATTTCTGGAGCATGTCCTCTTCCATGGAGGGGACAGAAACAGTGCACTGTGTGTGTCTCCATATGAATGGCAGCAAATGCAAAAGAAAGTGTAGTACCTTGGTGTTAATTACTGATTTTATGCATAGCAGCCATTTGACAGATCCTACCTTGCCACATCAGCAGGTTTTCCAAATACAGCATTTTGGACCAATTTCTTGTTGAATTGTTTTGCCTTAATGCAGAAATTGGGGGTTGGATTCATTTAACCTGCAGGACTTCAAGCTTTGGCACTTGAAAGTACCTATTTTCATATTCCTCATGTTCCATGTGTCCTTATCACAGCCTGAGGCCATCCCCATTCTTTGTGCTCTCACCTTCATGTTCTCTGATAGAGCACTCTAAAAAACCATGGACAAGTAAAAGGAGTGGGTTTTGTTTGTTTGTTTTCATAAAGTATTAATGAATGACTTTTTCCAGTAATGATAATAATGGCTCACAGTTTAGGACACAACGTGTAATAGCACCAAATAGTCAGTGCACTTTACAAACCAGCCTTCCTGCAAACTGAACCAAAACTGCTCATGTGAAATATGTCTTGCCTGGTTGAAAAGTGGCTGATGTTCTGCATGAGCTTGTGGAGTGTGTTAAACCTCAGTCAGAGGGCACTGACTGTAAAATTGATACAAAACCTAAAAGTCTCAAGGAGGTAGGGCAGCTTTGCTAGCAGGAGAGTCAGTGCTGCATGTAGGAGATGCTGCATGGTGTGCCAAAAGCTGCTAAGACAATGTACTTAAGGAGGAACATGTGTTGGATGTGAAAGGTGACTTTGAAACACGCAGCTCACAGAGTAAATACTTGCACAGCCAAAGAGGTTGGGTAAACTTTCAGGGGCACACGTATTTACAAGGAGTATGAGCTGTGCTCGACAGAGGGGGTTGTATTTTGCTTTGCTTTGCTTTAGACTGGTAAGAAGGGTACCTTTGGGTTTGGACTGTAACTATTAGAAGGCAGGATGAGCTTGACATTGATTTTATGCACCTTGGGGCAAGAGGAAGTGTTTCAGTGCAGCATCCCAAGAGCAGCTGTGCTGACTTGTATGTATGCCCATGACACAGAGAGGGGTGTGATCACCCTGCCCTTCTGGAGATGGAAAGTACAACACTCTCCAGCTTATATAGCATCAACACAAAGTGGAAACCAACATCTTCCTGTTGATCTCAGAGGCTGTGACATCTGAATGGGTTACAAGAAAGAATTTGGGCAGTTTCCCTCCCCGCCTCCTTCCTCCTTTGCTGGGATAGACCTTGGCATTAGAGTGCAGTTTTCTGACTCCCTTATGAGAGGTGTAACCCCTGTCAAAGTCTAGAGGTAAAACAGCTGCTCTTCAGATCTTGGTGTGTATTTAACAGTGCCCATGAATGAGACCCTTCCTCGTGAAGTAAAGTGAAAAAAATAACAAAAACAAACCCTAGTTTAAACAAAGCAGTGGATCCAACTGTAAATGAACTGTAAAATCAAAGGTGGCACTAGACTGCAAAATCCTGCTTAGAGATCAGTTGCCAACAGTAGTGCTCAAAGATATGGGAATTTGGAGGTTTCTGTCGTGAAGGAAGGACTAGGACAGACTATTCCAGGATTCATTTAAGGAATCTTAGTTTCCCCCCCCCAAGTACTGTGGCGAAAGAAGGATTTTTCTACTCTTTCACCTGTTTAGTGCTGCATAAAGATTGGTGTTAAAGTGAACTACGTTTTTATGGCAGGAAGGAAGATGCCCCAGAAAGTTTTCCTGTTTGCCTTTTAATGCTGACTTTTGGTCCTGCTATATAGTTGTGACAGTTCTCAGTGCTTGCTGTATTATTTGCACATCATTAACAATTTATGCTCCATGTCAAGATTTAGATAAGCTAATGACAAGTCAGATAATATATGTGCTCATTTGCACACACATAAAAACATCTTGGATAAAGAAGTACAGCAAACTGCAGAAAAGTTGCTGAATACTTTATGGTTACTTGTGCTTTATTGCTCAGTGGGCAACTTGAGAATAAATTGTCTTATATTGTAGTAGTAAGAAACTTTTCCATATGCATTTGTAATGTCTTTTCTCATGGGGAAAAAGTTTAAAACCCTGAGGTCTGTATTTTGGTTTTTGGTTTTTTTTCTCTGTTTTAACAACAAAAAGCGCTTGCACAATGCTATGTTCTAGGATCGTTTACATTATAAAAGTGGGTGTTTGCATACATGCAAATGCACATTCAAGTCTTAACATCTCTAGATCTAGTGTACCTGTATGTTGGCTAAGAAAGTATAAACATGCACTGTCATCATGCCATCAGATAGACTTTCAATGACATAAGACCTGTAGTAATGTCCTAAAAAAAAACAAAAGGGAAATCTATGCAAATGCCCCTTTCCAAAGCAGGACATTGGTATGACAGATGCAGTGATTCTCATTTAAAGAGAAAAACTGAAGCATCTCCCCCATCCTGGAGCAGTTTAAGTGTTTCCTGTAGGAATGTGTTCACCAGGTAATTGATGTGGTTTGTTACACGTTGTCCAAGTGTCCACAGCTTTATGGACATCTGCAGAAGGAAGGAAAACCCTGCCCAGCTCCCCTTGCCCATCAGAGGGCAGGGGGCCTTGCAAGGCAGGGGTAGTGAGAACCAGGAGCTTTGGTGAGCACTCCCAGGGTTGGGATGGTCTCGGTGTTAGAAAGCAAATTGGTGAGGTTTGACAGGTCGGTAATTCTGTCATAGCTGGCTTTACCTGAGAGAGTTTTATAGCAGGAGTGCACTCTATATTAATAATGTCTAAAGACATAGCTGCCCTTCCGGTGCAGGCAGCATCCCAAGAAAACATTAATCATGTTTTCCTGAAGGAGCCAAATTGATTTCTTGGGAGAAAAATTTCTCTGTCTACTCCCCAGCCATTTCTGAACCCATCACCAGCTTACGGTGATCTGAGCAGCTAATGAACAAATAATTACTGCCTGTTGATCAACCAGGAGAAAGGGTACAAGTATTGCTTTAGGTTCTGAGTGTAAGGAACTTCACTTTTACCAGGGTGTAGTGACCATTTTGTCCTATCACCTGTTTGGAGGTTTTTTCCTTCTCTTTTCAATCCTTGGGTTACACAAAAAGTAATGTCATATTTACTAAGCCAGGAACAGCTTATATTTGTTTATTTTAGGTTTTAATATAATACCCGTTGCAGCATCCTATGCAAGCTTTTACAAACAAAGGAGAGCTGTTTAGGTTTTGTTTACTTTGTTTGTGTTTGTACAGTTGTCCCCAAGATGTAGCCCGGTTCTGCCTGGCAAGTGAGGAGATGGCTAAAGCCAGAGCCCATTAACCCAAGCAGAGCCGATGTTCCATGAGCTGTAGTTGAGGGTAGGAGAGAAAGGGGGGTGGGAAGAGTAAGAGCAACTAGGATAGTCTGATGTGAACATGAAGGGTATTGAAAGACCTCTTTATTGTAGAAAATATTCTTGTCATTTTGTTAACAAGGTCTTTTTTTATCATTTGAGCTTTATTGCCTAAAATCATCTGTACACAATTACTACTGTGCATACTGGGATTGATTATGTGATTCACATACCTAACTCAGGGCCTGCATTTACCCATTGTAAGCATATGGAGCAGCCTGCTGGTCTGATTTGCAGCTTCCTGCTTTATGTACTTCTGTGCCTATTGAGAAAGAAGTTTGTCACTAAAGGTCACATTTGTGCTCTAAAGCACTGAGCTGGATCATGTGCATGGGAATTAGGGCTGGTCTGTGTTACGTGGGCACCAAAGGCAAACAAGGCAGGAGAAGCCTTGGGGATTTCTTGTCATGATGGATTAGTGTGTCAAGCCCCTAATTCCTTGCAGACCTGATGCTGTGTAAGGAGCATCCCTGTCCCCCATCCTGCTGCACACACCTGCACCTTCCTGCTCTGCTGCAGGCTGGGCTGAGCTAACCTCAGTTATTGCTCTGTCCAGAGGAAGCCCAGGGACAGTCCATTTAAAGCCCTGCTGTGCCAAGCAAGGGGAAAGGAGCATTTGATGTGGTCCTGTCCCTGAAAAGAGACGTCTGCCTGCAGAGCTCGGATCTAAATGTCAAGGTCTGCCACTACTCAAAGCTTGACCACTTGAATTTTCATTTGGTATTGATTTTTATTTTTTTCCCAGCTTTTGATCAACACAAAATGTTCACGTACCAGGTTGAGTTAGCTTAAGTCATTCTCTATAAAATCACATCATTTGTACCAGCCTGCTTTGATGGAGCTCCTGCCTGTACGTAGGAGACATGCCCCAGGTGAGCTGGTTATTGCAGTCATGATTCACACCAGTCTCATTTAAACTTCACTTGTGTTTTGGCTGCCTCTTCATTTTTCTGCTCCACAGCAGCCACAGGTGAGGTGGCAAGAACAAATATCAGCTGCCATTTCTTAACATCAGCTCTTTAGTGGTTTGCTTCCCCTCGAAATTCGCCCCCAGGAATGACCCCAAACTGAATTCTCTTGAACCTGCAAAGTGTGAGCTGCAATAGAGTAGAAAGTGTCCCTCTCTTTAATTGTGGCCTCTCCTTCTTGGGAGTACTCTACTTAAAGATGATGAAGAGAATCACTTTCAAGCTGGACACTTCAATTATTTGTGCCTCTCTGTGTCACTGTTGTTGGGCCTTCCACTCCCACATGCTCATCCAAGAAGCTCGTGAGCAGTGAATCAGAAGTGGTGTACAAGTGTCCTCCAGAAACCTCTTTTAGGGCCTCTCCACCACCTACTTTAAATCCTTTTATGCTTCTGGTTTAGGTCTGACTTAGAGGGCTAAATTCAGGAAACTCAGCCCCTCTGTGGTGCAAGGCAATGGTGGGGTTATTCTGTGCAGTTCTGGAATTATCCTTATTCTAAAGGAAATTTTATTAATATTTACTCTTCAGACTATTACAGTAGGTTTCATTATTCAAATGCATCTGCATTGTACTTGTTTGTGAGGTGGTAGCAGGTAATGCAAATAAGGCAGAGCTAAAGCAGCGGTTAAAAGTTTACCAAAGTTTTATAACATATTCATTTTTTTCTCTGTTGACACTGGTTGAAGTCCTGAGGTCCTTCCTTTGCTTGTCTCCAGATCTTTGGACCACAAAAAAGGAAACTGAAACACATATCCCAGCACTTGGAATTAAATAGCCTGTCGTAATTGCTGCAAACCATCTTTGAAAATAGATTGCTCAACGATTATATAGCCACTATCTAGATATAATTGATATTATTTATATGTAATACAGAGCCACTATTGTCAATTACAGCTGAAGTTGGAACTGAGTTAATGCTGGCCTAATATAATGGCTTTATTTATACAGGTCTGATTCCTTGTGACAAACCCTTTGTTCCACCGTAAACAACTTTTTTTATTGTTTCTTGCCCATTGTAGCTTGAGTCTTAAGGAAAACTTTTTTCTCTTTACTACTGGAAGCATTCTCCCTGAGTTATGCTCTCATAAATATATTGCCTTAAAATATTTAAAAGGGAGGCATCTCTTTTCCATGCATTTTCCTGGCATTTACTAGGGTGAAAGTGTTTGATTTGTTGTTGATTTTACTTTGCAGAGATGTTTTCTTTATCTTTTTTATTTATAACATGCTCATTACATGAGCATGAGAGGTGTCTGGATTTACAAGATAAGCCTGAGGAGTGATACTGTGCGAGTTTCTCTCTCCTTCATTTCCCACTCTCCACGTTCACATTGCGTGGGATTGATTTCCAAAAGACAAGATAAATATGGAAACCTGACAGCTGAAAGCACCGTCAGCTGGGAACTTGTGTCCTGATTACACTGTGGAGAAAGTGATGTTTGCTTTATCCTGATTTATGGACAGGGCAATGGCTGCCCAGGTGCTGGGCCAGCACCAGCCATTTACTTTCCTACATAAAGAGCAATGAAAGACATCAGAAAGCAGAAGGAGCAAAGCCTTATATTTTTTTATGCCTCAGCTAAGCGGATCACGGTGCTACTGGCAGGCAGCAATCTATCTTTGCTGTTCTGAAGAGCATATTAACCTCTCTGGAGCAGGGGTTTAGCCTGGACTTTCCCATTCCAAGCCCTCACCCACAGTGCCTGTTCGGTCAGGAGTGAACAAAAAGCCTGAAAACCAAATCACCAAGATCCTTGTTGATGGTGAGATTTCAAAGGATTTCAGGCACCAGGGCTGAATTCAGCATCACCACATGAGCTGAACCTTTTGGCATTGCTGGAGTAAACACAGGTCCAGAAGATCCCACATCAGTTTTATTGATCAGTTTTTAAAACCCATCAAAGAGGCAGGAAGAGGGAGAAAAAAAGATATCTCTTGTGCAAGTGTTTAAAGTGATGTCTTAATGGATGAGTAAAAAGGAGGCAAATAATTCTTGTCAGCACGAGGGCTAAATGATCCTGCTAAGAGTGCTTTTGGTTTGTTTTGTGAAATAAATGCATCTCTTGTATGTATGGGTACAAAATCCACCTGTATGAGGGCTGACCTAGGAAAAACTGCTTCAGCACTAAATGAAACGAGTAGTTGGTCATCTCAACCTGGTAACATCATGAGACCGTTCAAATTCTTTTCCTCCACCACCTTTAATTATTTTGTAACCTAGGCCAAAAAACTTTGAAAACTGTGAGAACGTATCTTGATAGAGCTCTTCTTTGGCTGCCTGGTGGGTTTTCTTTGTAAAACAAAGAAAGCGTAATGAAATACTTCTTAATTTCATTTTATTTTGTTTGCTTTTAAGCTAAAACACAGTAATTACAAGCACAGGGGATTCATTACACAGGCACTGATAATTGCTTCTCAGTGTCTGACATGACGTTGCATGTGCACGAGTGACGCAGACCTTTCCAGGGGCCGCAGAGGAAGGCCCACTCCCCGAGAGGCGTGAGGTGAAATGGCCGTTGATTGTAACGGACACGGGGTATTTATAGGCTGGCTCAGAAGGTTCCAGAAAC